>JANBXA010000642.1:9250000-9850000 GCA_030556225.1 Cricetiscus sungorus
CTGATACTGGTTCACAGATTTATTAAAACAAATATAGTATGTCAGGTTATGTCAGCAGCAGCCCCATAACCTTGTGTTTACCATGCTTTCTGATTACATTATTTCTCTTGTGCTTGATTTGAGTTCTTGTTTTGCTCAGCATAGCCCCAAAAGTGCTGTGCTCCTAGGTAGCCTAGGTGTATCCTAGGCTCTATCATCTAGGTTTGAGTAATGCACAAACCTGGTTGCACAATGCAAAACTACCTCAATGGCACATTTTGGAGAGGATTTCCTTGTTCTTAAGTGGTATGGGTCACCATTTCATTATTATTATTACCACATAATGAACACTCACAAGACCCTTCTGTTTAGTTTGCTCATCAAATTCTCCCATGAGCTCTGCAAATTAAACATTCCTGACTTTGTTTTACAGAGGAAGAAGAGGAGATACACCAAAGAGGTAAAGCAATTTACTTAATGCAGACAGGTAATTCACTAGAAGTATCTCATCAGCTCAGGATACTGTGCATTTCAGGACCGACAGAGCTGGGCAAGCTCCACACCAAGCAGATGACCCTGGAAAGGGAGAGGTATGAATAAGGCTATGAAGGACGTGTTCAGACACCAACCCATCTACATATCCTGATGATGGAGCATCAGTCATGCACACGTCCCCATAGACACACAGGCCCACAAATGCTTGCATGTGCACCTTCACTTAACACATGCCAGGGCATGCACACTCAGGCCCATGCATGTCTGTTTACACAGTCAGACTGGTGTGTGCCTGTCCATGCACACTCAGATAGCACATACCAGTGTGTGCACACTTAGACTCACATGTATAGAAACATATGCACCTATTATTATCACTCTAAGTTTCCTACTTTAAAACAAACAGTATAGAAGGTGTGTCCTGCTCAGCATTATATCCTTGAGCTTTTTGAACTGGGAGATTCCTGAGGTCATCTGGCTGGTCACCTGCACCTATACTCTTTAGACACTGGGCCAGCATAGAATGAGGGCTTGTCAGCTAAGAAGGACCATTTTACTAACCATAGAATTGGCTCTTGGGATCCTGAGATAATGACAGGTTTCTCAAATGGGAAGATGGGGAGGATTTAGGGGAGACATTTTAAGATGTAAAATTGCATGGTAGGAATAATAGGTTCTTTCTGTCTTTAATTACATTTGCCATGATGCAAACATTAAGATGCTTTGCTGTTGTCTTCTCAAATGGCACTTCAAGCACAGAATGGAATTGCACTGCTCCATTGAGTGTGGTGTTGTGGCCAATAATGGCCTCTGTGTGGTGCTTGATGCACAGATACACTGTTGTGCTCATATGTGCATCATGGGCTGATGATCAGGGATGACGTTGTGCCATTCATGGAGCTGTCACATGGACCTGAAGACCCAGGGGCTGTAGTAACCTGTTCAGGAACGCAGGGAGTTAGATGAATCTTAAGAATATGACAGGGACCACATCTGTCAGAATTCTACAGTTCCAGCAAGGGGTTATGGAATGGCTTGTTGTTCCAAGGGAGTGACCTAAGAGAATCGATCTTTTCTTGTATAATCTGCAGAACAAGGACCACCGACAGCATCTTGATTGTGTTGTTCTTTTGATACAGCTGCTGTGATGCAGCTGCTAGGGCCTAAGAAACACAAACACGAGATTGAGCGCCCACGTGGAGTTTATTGAGAGAGGGGAGAGGAAAGAGGGGGTAGCTGGTGGCCAACCGAAAGCGGGGAGAGAGAGAGAGAAGGGGGGGCCCAGAAAGAGCGAGAGAGGGAAGCAAGAGAGAGGGAGATGAGAGGGACAAGAGAGAGCAAGAGAGAGAGAGGTGCGCTTGGCGCGCTTGCTTTAAAAGGGGATCTTGCGCATGCGTAACCCAGTCTCTGAGGCCAGGTAGCTTGGGCAGCGGGGCTTGCGCAGGCGTAACCCAGTCTCCGCCCAGCCAGGTAAGGCCTGACGTAGTGATTATGCGTCCCGCCCATTAGAGGCAGGGCCCACAGACTGCCAAGCCTCAACATTCCCACCTCTTATTACTATTAAAAAGGTGGGGGTTGGGCATGGCCCAACAGGGTGAGACTGCAGGTTTCTAAGAGATTGAGCCATAGGTTAATGAGCCCAGTCTTCAGATGGACTTTGTGGAAGTCAGTCCACCAAAATCTTCATGCAGGGATAGAAGTCCCGCAAGCTGGAAATTAGCATTCCAGGAAAGAAGAAAGCCACATGGACAGAGAAAGCCAAAGACAAAATGTTAAGATTTTGTTAACATTCATATGTAGTTTAGATTGTCTGATTTATTTCAGAATTTTCTTTTCATTATTGCAGATCTCTTTTGATCACAAGAAAGAACAGTCAAGGCAAGCTTTGGTCAAGGGGAATATTATAGGTTAGGCAGATGACTTGATGGAAAAATGAGTTATGGGCTAGGGATTTAGTTCATCTCGTGGAGTGCATGCCTACGTCTGTTTTCCAATCTCCAGGACTGTGGAAAGAAAGAAAGTAAATGAGACATGGGGTATCTTCTCTAAGGAGCTAGAAAGAGGTTAGCATGTGTTCTAGAGGCCTTAGGTTTGCATCGCCCCACCCCCTCCCCCTGCACAGCACTGGCATGTACTACTGGGAATGGAACCCCAGGGCTCGCTTCTTGCTAGGCAAGCACTATATCAACTAAGCTACATCCACAGCTTTTGCCAAGCTATTTCTAAGAAAGAATATTTTGTGATTTTCAAAAAGCATTTTAACTCTGATATTTTCATTGTAAATATTGCCTTTTTGTATTCAAAAGAAAGATCTGAGTTTAATATTCAGTTTCTCATGTGCCAGCACAGAGACTACTGGGATTCAGTTTTTTGTTTTTGTTTTTTTTTTTTCATCCATAGGATGGAAATAGTTATACATTCCTAGAAATGTAGAAAGGATTTAAAAATATGATGCATGTTAAACATAGCACCATGTAAATAAAATATGTGAAGCTTAACACAGTTGCTCAAAAGGGATTGTTATATTTGTCTGGTTCTAAATATATAAGCATCTGAAATTAGTTTGTAAAAGCCACATTGAGCTGGAGTGGGGTTGAGTCCTTAAAGTTGAGTCCTTTAGCTCATGCGTTAACCCGAGCAGACTAGAAACAGTTATTGTACCATATATTACTTGTATGTGTATGCACATATATTTACATGAATACAAATTTCAAAGCTAAAACTCTTAACACCCCTTTCGAATACCTGCTCTGTTCTGTTTTTAGTCCTTACCAGTTACGTAGGATCTGAGCATTACCTCAGTGGACATTACTAAGGAAAGCCAGAAGAGACTATGAGAAGCCCCGGCACAACCATAGGCCACCAGCTTAAGGTAGCCACAATGGGGGGAGCTTTGTGGCTTCCCCGGGGAATCTGCTACTACATGCCTAGTTCCACCCTGGCCACACTCTGAAATGTGCTGGACTTCTCTGTGCTGTGTGTCCTCATCCAGTCCTCCTCTATGTCGTTCTTCCACTTCAGCTCTTTTTGCATGTTTGTATGTACGTGTGTGTGTGGCTCTGTGTGTGTGTGTGTGTGTGTGTGTGGAGAGAGAGAGAGAACATGCATGCACGCATGTATGCATGCATACACATATACAAGCACATAAGTACCTCAATGTTAATGTGGAAGTCAAAGAACAACTCTCTGGAGTCTGTTCTCTCCTGCCATCTTAAAGGATCTGAGAATCAAACTCAGGTCAGCAGATCTGTTCACAAGCACCACTACCTGCTGAACCATCTCACTGGCCTCCAGATTTTTGCATGTGGGTCCTAGGGATCAAACTTATTTCTTTGCACTTGAAAGGCAATCAGTTTACTGGTCCAGCTATCTTCCCAGTGTTGCTTCAGCCCTGACACTCCTGGCTATTCTGTTTGGTGGCTCCTAACTTATTACTCAAGTGACCAGCTTTCTTCTGTCCCCCAGTCTCAGGAATCTTGGGGTGGGGGTGGGACAGTGAACTCTCAGGCATTTAGGTATGCCATGAATTAGGGTCCTCTTTAGTCCTCTTGTTGGAGGGCTATCCAGGATACTAATGACCAACCCTCCAGGTCCTACATCTAGGCAGACAGGAAGGACTGTTCCAAGTGAACCCATGGAACAGGAGAAGGCCACAGAGGCTTGCAAAAATTCTACAGGAAAGAGAACAAAGTCAAGAAAGGATTGTAGGACCTCTGCTAAGGAGGCCCTACTCAGCTGAAGAGTGCCAGCTAGACCCGCCTATCGGTGCGGAAACATCCAGAGTACCAGCCCAAACTTTGTCCCCTTCACCAGGTCTTGGCTACTGGTGAGTTTGGGTCTAATCCCGCTGGGGCTGCAGATTCTCCCTTACTCCCTCCCTGGGAAATTGCTGGGTGGGTCTTGGATCTCCCTGCCCCTGCGTCCTGTCCCCACTGAGAGTGCTCTTGGAGCTCCGATATACCCCCCCCCCACCGAGAGCCTGCCCTCCCACTACGCTCTTCCCTACCCTGCCCACTGTCCCACCACTCTGGTTGAACACTGAAGCCAGAGGGTGGGTCAACAATCCAGTCACCTTCAGGGAAATTCCTGGAGCCCATCTGAGCACAATAGACCTGCCTATCCATGAGGACCACCTGTAATTTCCAACTGCCTGGTCTCTGACCCCCACCACCAGTCTTCTACTGGAGTTCTGTGCCCCTCCCAGAGATCGCCCTATCTCTGCGGGTCCACCCTGAGTTCCTGCGGGCTGGATCCTTGACCCCCATCACAGAACCTCCAATAAAGAGGCCCTACTCAGTTGGAGAGTACCAGCCAGACCTGCCTATCGGTGGGACAACATCCTGAGTATCAGCCCAGCCTTTGTCCCCCAACATCAGACCTTGGCTAGAGGCCTTGGCTAGAGCTAGACCTGACTATCCCTGAGGAAACATCCTGCAGGCTAGCCTCTGCTAAAGAGGCCTCAGCTCTCCTCTGGCGGAGCCTGACCTTTGACCCCCATCGTCGGGCCCCTGCCTACAGAGAGACCTCCTAGAGAGCTTGGACCACCCGGAACTACAGAGGTTGAACCTCTGACCCACCTAAATCCATAGAGAGGGGAAGAAAACCCACCAACACCCACTGGAAGAAGCTATGGGAAGACAGCAATACAAGAAAACACCTAACATCAGAAAGACAAGCACAACACCACCAGAATCTAGAGAAGCTACACCAACTTGACCAGAACACAACAAAGTAAGTGAATCAGAAGAGAACGACCTAAAAATTATTGTCATAAAAATAATAGAGGCCATCAAAGAAGATGTGAGAAAATCCCTTAAAGAAGTAGAAGATAAAACAAACAAAAAATTGGAAGAAATAAATAAAATTCTTAAAGAATATATAGAAAGCCAAGAAAAAACAATTAAACAGGTTCAAGACGTGAAAACAGAAATGGAGACAATAAAGAAAACACAAACCAAAGGAATGTTGGAAATAGAAAAACTGGGCAAAGGATCAGGAACTGCAGACGCAAGCGTGACCAACAGAATTCAAGAGATGGAAGAGGGAATCTCAGGTGCTGAAGATAAACTAGAGGAAATAGATTCATTGACCAAAGAAAATCGTAAATCCAACAAATCCTTAACACAAAACATCCAGGAAATATGGGACACTGTGAAAAGGCCAAACCTAAGAATACTAGGCATAGAGGAAGGTGAGGAAGCCCAGCTCAAAGGGGCCGAAAACATATTCAACAAAATCATTGAGGAAAACTTTCCCTATCTGAAGAAGGACATGCCCATGAAAGTACAAGAAGCATATCGAACACCAAATAGACTGGACCAAAGAAAAAAGACCCCTAGACATATAATAATCAAAACACCTAACATACAGAATAAAGAAAGAATATTAAGAGCAGCGAAGGAAAAAGGACAGGTAACATATAAAGGCAGACCTATCAAAATTACACCTGACTTCTCCATGGAAACCCTCAAGGCCAGAAGATCCTGGAAAGATGTTCTACAAGTACTAAGAGTCCATGGATGCCAGCCCAGGCTACTATACCCAGCAAAACTCTCAATCACTATAGATGGAGAAAACAAGATATTTAATGACAAAGCCAGATTTTCACAATATGTATCTACAAATCCGCCCTACAGAAAGCTTTGGAAGGAAAACTCCAACCCAAGGAAGTTAAGTACGCTCACAAAGACGTAGGCAACAGATAATCCCACTTCACCAGAAACCAAGGGTAAAGAAGGACAAATAAATTCACAATACCACTGCCAAAAGCAAATCTAAAACAAACAAACATTAACAATCAATGGTCCTTACTCTCCCTCAACATTAATGGTCTAAACTTGCCTATAAAAAGACACAGGCTAATAGAATGGATACGAAGACAGAATTCATCCTTCTGCTGCATACAAGAAACACACCTAAGCTACAAAGATAGACATTACCTCAGGGTAAAGAGCTGGGAAAAGATCTTCCAATCAAATTGACTCAAGAAGCAAGCAGGTGTGGCTATCCTAATATCTAACAAGTTAGACTTCAAACCAAAATTAATCAAAAGAGATGAAGATGGTCATTTCATATTCATCACAGGAGAAATCCATCAACAAAAAATCTCGATTCTGAACATCTACCCCAAATACAAACATGTACCCCAAATACAAAGGCACCCACATTGGAAAAAGAAATGATACTAAAACTCAAAGCTCACAGAAAACCTCACACACTTATAGTGGGAGACTTCAACACACCACTCTCACCACTAGACAGGACCACCAATCAGAAACTCAACAATGAAACAAAAGAACTAACAGAAGTTATATCTCAACTGGGTTTAACAGACATCTATAGAACATTCCATCCAAATACAAAAGAATATATCTTCTTCTCTGCTCCACATGGAACCTTCTCTAAAAGCGACCACATACTAGGTGGCATAACAAACCTCAGCAGATACAAAAGAATTGGAATAGTCCCCTGTATCTTATCAGACCAACATGCTTTAAAATTGGAATTCAACAACAACACAAATTGCAGAAATCCTACACACTTATGGAAACTGAACAATGTGCAATTGCACCACACCTGGGTCAAAGAAAAAAATAAAGAAATTAAGGACTTCCTAAAATTCAACGAGAATGAATACACAACATATCCGAACTTATGGGACACCTTGAAAGCAGTGTTACAAGGGAAGTTGATTGCACTGAGTGCCCATATGAAGAAAACAGAGGATAGTTACATTAGAGAATTAATAGCACAACTGAAAGCCTTAGAACAAAAAGAAGCAAACTCACCCCGGAGGAGTAGATGCCAGGAAATAACCAATTTGAGGGCTGAAATCAATAAAATATAAACCAGGAAAACAATACAAAATATCAATGCAACAAAGAGTTTGTTTTTTGAGAAAATCAACAAGATAGACAAATCTTTATCCAAACTAACAAAAAGCAGAGAGAGATCATGCAAATTAACAAAATCAGAAATGAAAAGGGGGACATAACAACAGACACAGAGGAAATCCCAACAACTTTCAGGTCATACTTTGAAAACCTGTACTCCACAAAATTTGAAAATTTAAAGGAAATGGACAAATTTTTGGATAACTATCACTTACCAAAATTAAACCAAGAACAGAAAAACAACTTAAATAGACCTATAACCCCCAATGAAACCGAAAAAGTCACAGAAAGCCTTCCAACCAGCCCAGGGCCAGATGGCTTCAGTGCAGAATTCTACCAGAAATTCAAGGAAGAGGTAATTCCAATACTCCTCAAATTGTTCCACACAATAGAGACAGAAGGCACATTACCAAACTCTTTCTTATGAGGCCACAATCACCTTGGTACCCAAGCCTTACAAAGATACAACTAAGAAAGAAAACTACAGACCAATATCCCTGATGAACATCGATGCAAAAATACTCGATAAAATATTGGCAAACCGAATCCAAGAACACATCAGAGAAATCATCCACCATGACCAAGTAGGCTTCATCCCTGGGTTGCAAGGATGGTTTAACATACAAAAGTCTACCAACGTGATCCACCATATAAACAAACTGAAAAAGAAAAACCATATGATTATCTCCCTAGATGCTGAAAAAGCCTTCGACAAAATTCAACACCCTTTCATAATAAAGGTTTTGGAGAGATCTGGGATAACAGGAATAAACCTAAACATAATAAAAACAATATACAGTAAACCAATAGCCAACATCAAACTGAATGGAGAGAAGCTTAAGGCAATTCCTCTAAAATCAGGAACAAGACAAGGCTGTCCTTTCTCTCCATTTCTCTTCAATATTGTACTTGAAGTTCTAGCTAAAACTATAAGACAACAAAAGGAGATCAAGGGGATCCAAATTGGAAAGGAAGAAGTCAAACTGTCTCTATTTGCAGATGATATGATGGTTTACATAAGCGACCCAATAAACTCTACCAGGGAACTCCTACAGCTGATAAACACCTTTAGCAAACTAGCAGGATACACGATAAACTCAAAAAATCAGTAGCCCTACTTTATTTAGATGACAAAGAGGCTGAGAAAGAAATCAGAGAAAGATCACCCTTTGCAATAGCCACAAACAATATAAAGTATCTTGGGGTAACGCTTACCAAACATGTTAAAGACCTATACAATAAAAATTTGTACTTTAAAGAAAGAAATTAAAGAAGATACTAGAAAATGGAAAGATCTCCCATGCTCTTGGATTGGAAAGATAATTGTAGTAAAAATGGCAATCTTGCCAATAGCAATCTACAGATCCAATGCAATCCCCATTAAAATCCCAGCACAATTCTTCACTGACCTTGAAAAGATAATAATCAAGTTTGTATGGAAAAACAAAAGACCCAGGATAGCCAAAACAACCCCGTACAATAAAAGAACTTCAGGAGGCATCACCATCCCTGACTTTATGCTCTATTACAGAGCTATATTTCTGAAAACAGCCTGGTATTGGCACAAAAATAGACAGGTAGACCAATGGAATCTAATCGAAAATGCTGATATTAATCCACACACCTATGAACACCTGATTTTTGACAAAACAGCTAAAAAAATACAATGGGGGGGGGAGGAAAGCATCTTCAACAAATGGTGCTGGCACAATTGGATGATGGTGTGTAGAAGACTGCAGATAGACCCGTCTATCACCATGCACAAAACTCAAGTCCAAATGGATCAAAGACCTCAACATAAACCTGGCTACATTGAACCTCTTAGAAGAGAAAGTAGGAGGTACCCTTGAACAAATTGGTATAGGAGACTGCTTCCTGAACATAACTCCAGTAGCACAGACACTGAGATCAACAATTAATAAGTGGGACTTCCTCAAACTTAGAAGCTTCTGTAAGGCAAATGACACAGTTGACAAGACCAAACAGCAGCTCACAGACTGGGAAAAATTTGTTACCAATCCTACATCTGACAAAGGGCTGATCTCCAAAATATAAAAAAAAACTCAAGAGACTAGTCAACAAAACATCAAATAGCCCTATTAAAAATGGGGTACAGAATTGAAGAAAGAATTCTCAATAGAGGAAATCAAAGAGGCTGAAAGACCCTTAAGAAAATGTTGAACATCCTTAGCTATCAGGGAAATGCAAATGAAAACAACTTTGAGATACCATCTTACTCCTGCCAGAATGGCTAAAATTAAAAACACCAATGACAACTTACGCTGGAGAGGATGTGGAGAAAGGGGAACACTCCTTTACTGCTGGTGGGAGTGCAAACTTGTACAGCCATTTTGGAGATCAGCATGGCAGTTCCTCAGGAAAATGGGAATTAGTTTACCACGGGACCTAGCAATTCCACTCTTAAGTATATACCCAAATGACCCACATCCATGCAACAAAGACATGTGCTCAACTATGTTAATAGCAGCATTATTTGTAATAGCAAGAACCTGGAAGCAACCTAGATGCCCCTCAACTGAAGAATGGATAAAGAAGATGTGGGACATCTACACAATGAAATACTACTCTGAGAAAAAAATTACGGAATCTTGAAATTCGCAGGCAAGTGGATGGAACTTGAAGAAATCATCCTGAATGAGGTAACCCAGTCACAAAAAGAGGAACAGGGTATGTACTCGCTCATATATGGATTTTAGACACAGAGCAAAGTGTCACCAGCCTATAATACACACCACCAGACGAACTGGGATACAAGGTGTATTCTAAGAGATTCATATATGGTCCCTCACAAAAGGGAGAAGGGACAAGTCCCCCAGAGCACATGGGAAATTGGGGGGGGCAGTGAATGGAGAGAGGACTAGGAGTAAGAGAAGGGTAGGAGAGGAAAACACATGTGACTAGATAGATTGAGTCAGGGTGTGGGGGGGACATAAAAGAGGGAGCCATTATTGGTTTGAAGAGAAAACTGAACCTAAAGAAAGGTCTAGAGAACTACAAGACCGACTCCAACTAATAATTCGAGCTACCATGGAAAGGCTACCATAAATGCTCTTCCCTGATAGTGAGAATTATCCACCATCATGGAGTCCTCATCTAGTACCTGTATGGAAACAGAAGCAAACACCCATATCCAAACACTGAGTCGAACTAGAATCCAGATGCAGAGAGAGGGGACAAGACCAGGTTGCAGAAACTCAGAAAGACAGCTGACCTGAGCAAGGAGAAGCTTGGGCCCCCCAGATTGATGGCTAGGAACTCAGCATGGGACTGACTCAGACCCCCCTGAATATGGGTCTCAGCTAGAAGGACTGAGCAGTCTGGGGAACCTCAGACAGTAGAAACAGGATCTATTCCTGATGCACAAAAGGACCTTGCGGACACGGAGGGATACCCCCTTAACCTAGAATCAGGAGAGAAGTCCTAGTCCCTACTTCAAATGACTTGACAGATTTATATGACCTAACCTCAATAGCATAGCCCTACAAATGGAAAGGCGGTGAGTGGATGGGAAGGGAGGGTGGCCAGGGTGCATGTCACAGGGGAAAGAGGGTAAAAGGGAGGGAGGGAGAGAGGGAGGTAGGGAGGGTTGGAGAGAGGAAGGGAGAGGAAACTGGGATCCACATGTAAAACCTTTAAATTATATCATTAATAAAAAAAAAAGAAGGAAAATGCTGTTGGATTAATTCCATATAATATATATATATATATATATATATATATATTTAAAATGCTTTGACTTCACAATTTAAGCCTAAGGACAAGTTACTGGGGAAAAGGATTTCTAATTTTGTTTCCACAGAAAATGCAAAGCTGTAGATTCCTTCCAGACTAATGTGGTTTGATCAAGCAAGACTGCCTGAAGCAACATCAATGGGAAAATGCAGCCTTGCAGACCACTACAGCCAGGATTTCTGTGTCTTCTTAGGATCCCCCTATGACAGCGCCCCCTACCAGCAGGAAGCAGTTTGGAAAGAACGATGCCCAAATTCCCAGATATTGTTTATGAATGTTTGTTTTCATTGAAAAAAAAAAAGGCATGTATAATTATGTCCAGCATAAAATAAATAAATGTTTAAAAAAAAAGTTAAGAAAGATGGCCAAACTGGTAGGACTCAGGCTCCAGTAAAGCTTCCTTTCCCTCAGGATTCTGGAATTACTGGCTCTTTCAACAGAGGCTCTTGGTTTCTTGCTCATTCCTCATGGGTCTGAGAAACCCCCACTCCAGCTACAGGCAGTTTGGCTGCTAATGCTCACAGATGGACCCTTTCTGGCGAACTACTCTGGGTGTCTGTAGCTGATGGGTAGGTACGTGGTCTGCATTTTCCTTATGGGCTAACACTAATTTGTTTGGCAAATATCTATCTTAAGGAATCAACTCTGTTATAATCCCTACCCCAGAGTTCACCACAGGAACCTTGCTCCCTCAGATGCCATGTGCTGACTTTGTGCCTCCATTTCCCCACAGCCATAGAACATTCCCTTAGTAAATCACTGCTGCTACAGTCTTTCTACAGCTTTTCCTTTAGGGGAAAAGACCCAAGACACTTTCAGAGTTACTATATTTCATTTCACTAAACGGGAATGTCCAAGGTCTGTTTCCTCAGCCTCAAATTGCATTGCTCTTCCTCACTGTCTATTTCCTGCCCTTCCATCCTTCAGATGCCATCTTGCACTGCAGGTGCCCTTCCCCAGGGCCGACTTTCTTGACTAGGACAGATTCCTTTCTCATATCTCATCCCAGACAATTGGTTGTTCTAGGTGGAATTTGATGGTTATTTGGTTGAACAGATGACTTCCTGTTAGATAGCAGCACCCATCAAGATTGAAAACAACCTCTCTTTTGTTTACCACCACATTCTTAGTGCCCCCATCAGTGCCCAGAACAAGTTGGTATGTAGGTATCAATGAACTTTTGTTGAGGGAGTGGTGTGAAAGATAAAAACAAAAGAGAACTGCCAGCATCGCCCAAGGCTGTGGCAAGAGCAAGTCTGACATGACTTCAGAGCATCTGGGCATCCTGTGTTTGGTAGTGATAATGGAGATCAAGGTGGTGGAGAAACGGATGCTGTAACTGAACCTCAGTAGGGTGAAGGCAGTGTGGTGGGAAACTGCAGTACGCAGACAGCTCTTCCTACACCAGCAGGGATAAAGAACAAACCACCCAAGCTGAGGTGTGTTCTACAGAAATGGGCTTTTGTGGGGCATGGAGCTCTTCTTTTGCTATCTGCACATTCCTAGGAAGCTAATGACTTCTATATTGCCAGGGGAAGCAGAGGCCCAGCATTCATGGCCTCCTAAGAGTTGTGCTGCATAGAACCTCCCCTTTCTTAGCATCTGTGACAACTCACTGCTGGTGTTAAGCCTTAGTAACTTTAGCTCTAAGTTCAGTAGGGATGCTTGCTGTAGCTAAAGTGGGAGCAATTAGCTACAGGCTTTGGAGGCCTGAAGGGAAGGCATGCTAGTGCACAGTTTCACATCTTCAAGGTTGCAACTAGAGTCTAGACTGGAAGCCAGTCTAGAACCCAGACTGGAAGCCAAGTAAGAGTTTGATATACATTTGTTGTTTTTATAAAATTAAATTAGACATTTTAAAAACTCTGCATTATTCCAGTTATAAGATTTTGGATGTGGCTAGACTTATGTTCCACTGCATTACACTGAGTGGCTTTCAGAATTATGGATCTCACAGGTTACCTAGTTCAGTATCTCCTGCAGACCAAGTAACAAAAATTCCTGTGAAATTACCTTCCTCCACTGAATCATTCTTTAGTGACAAGGACCTTCCTTGTTTTCGTGACAGTCAGTGTCATTTTTGAACAACTACTTAGCTAATGTATATGTGAAGTGTATTTAAAAAAAAAACAAAAACAAAAACAAAAACAAATGCCAGACGAGATAGGGCTCATTCAGGGTGGTATGGTCAGAACATTTTTATCACTTCTTAAGAGTTGTTATTTTTAAATTGGAAAATGTATTCAACTTTTTGGCTTTATATAGTCACCAGCCTATATAAATCAAAGTCAAGTTCCATTCTAGGGAAACCACTTCAAAGAAGGAAAAAGAAAACACCATCAACAATGTAGCTTTTTCATATTTTTAATTGAAACAAGATTCACTTGGATCGCACAAGATTGTTTGAATGAAACCATACAGGGCATCAGTCCACTATGACATAGAAAGGGGCCAGGAAGAGTTGTGAGTAGGAAGGGTTAGAGGGTAATGGTGATCATTGTCTTCAAAATATACGTGTATATGTGAAAGTGTCACATGAAGCTCTGGATTTTGTATAACTGGTAAACACTAATTTAAAGGTAAAAAATAGATGTCACTTATCATTTTCTAAAAAGTTCTCTTTCTATTCATTTTTGCAGGCGTTTCCTGTTGTGGTAGCAGGTGGTAGGTGGAAAGCTATAAAGAGAGTCAGATCCAGGACCTGGGAATTGAGCTTCTACGATCAATCCCAAGGCCAAAGGCCTATTGTGCTGATTGGGAAAGGAGGGGAGCCAGGAGTTTGTTCTGCCCACTGAATAGAAGGTATTACATCTACAATGGGCCTTTGTATCAGGTAGCAAACCAAGATATAACTTAGAACAGAGAGCCTCCTGCTCTCTACCTGGTGATAAACCACTACCACCAACCCTATCAGGGTGGTGAACTCCCATGATTCCTAGCAGCAGATTCCCCAGCACCAGCCATGTAAATTACATCATTTCATTTTCTTTCTTTCTGCTCTTAGTCCTTTGCTGTCCAGCACCACGTGTGATCCCTGGAGACAGAAGTCTTCAGCATGTTCCTAATTTCTGGTGATGACTGTGTACAGAAAAAACCCAGTATAGGTCTGATCTACTGAGAAAAAAAAATGCATTCAGTATATGGTATACCTGGATTTAAATGATTCATAATATCAATGTCTAGTTCTGTTTTATCAGGAAGGAAAGAAAAATGTATTTAAAGCAAAACGAATTCATTATTAGGACTAGATGGGAGAATGGTTTCTATCTAATGCATTTGCACACATTGATAATTCACTAAGGTACAGCTGAGGCTCATGTAAATGTTTAAACTTAATCAAGCTACATATACACTACCATGTTTTGCTTGGAAAAGAGAAGTTAAATGCTAGTCTAATTTATATATGTAAATCTCACCTGTAATACAGTCTTTGTTCATAATCTTTTTATGTAGAATCTGAAGCCAATCTTTATTGTCTACACATCTGTATTAGTTTATTTTTATAATTCATGTATGGTCTATTTCTTCTTAAATTACATAGCCAGATAAAGATTTAAGAGTTCACATCAAAACCACAGCACAAAATAACATTTCATTCCACAGGATATCATATGCTATTTTAGCATATTGTCCATTTAAGAGAATGATAATTCCCTAACCAAAAGTTTCCCAATTTCTCCATAAATGGATAAACAGGTAAATAAGATTCTAATGAATGAGTTTGAGTTTTGTGAATAAAATTCAAATAAATTAGGTAGTTGTCACTGAGATGCAAACAAGGCTTGTCTTCTTTTCTTGTGTTTATTTGATGACAGCCCAGGAAACTACACTATAATTTAAATTGGCACCATAATTTGGATAGCTGGTCCAAATGGAATACAGTTTCAAGTTTCCTTCATACTCTATATTTACATAAAAGGAATGTATAGCCTCTACTAGCTTTCCCTAAGATTAATTTTAACCAAAATTAATATTTTAGTGTTTGACATTCACAATTTGGGGGAGATACCCTTGATCTTTAATGTACAAACTGCAAAATCTAACTGCTGTTACATGGTAATAGGAGTTATATCATATATTTAAAAGTCAGAACATGCTGTGTATTAAGTACAGACACTAAAATCTTTTGATTCTAATAAGCTCATGGCATGGCAATTCCATTTATAAAGCTCCTCCATTGGGTTAATTGATGACCATTTCCCCAAACCACAATCATTAGCATCCTCAGAACTAAAGTAAGTGGTTTTTCTAAATCCTTGCTGACTCCTGGTGATGGCTGGCTATGAGAGATGTTTGTCCATTTCCCTATGTTCTTCTCACTAATTAAGGCTGTCTGGTTACTCATAGCAACAGCCAATCTTGGGCTAAAATGGAAGATTTTTTAACCCTGTCTCCTCCCATCCTTTCTACCGACAACTATTCCTAGTCTGTAAGTAGGGAGCTCTCTATTTTTTCTGATATAGAGACTTCCCTTCTGCAAGTTTTCTTGAATTGAATTTGTTGTGTGGTCCAAGTTGGTGTTTTTTTTCTTTTTCTTTTTCTTTTTTTTTTGTCTGTATCTCCTTTCACCGTGTGGTGATTATAGCTGGTTATTTTTCACTTTATACATGTGAAATTCTTTGTCAACTGACCAAGACTTTGGAATTTTAGTTGTGGGTTAAAATGTTCATAAGTGCAGTTTTACCCCTTCATGATATACAAAGAGTGTAGACAAAATATGTCAGTTAACTATACAAAGAGATAAACACAGCAATATCTCATGTGATGTAAAATGGGCAAAAACAATAGAGCTTCCTCTCAAGAAGAACAATTTCAGGCCTGCAAAATCGATGACAATATTAATAAAAAATTACTTAGAATTCAGAATGTCAACCAAACAGCTGTGACTTACTTTTGCAACTACAGAGAGCTATTGGGAACATTAATAGAACTGTATTTTCTGTTAGCTGCACCAGAGACAATGAAGATGAAAAGTCATTAACACATGTTGTCTACTTCCTCTCTGAGAACTCCATAGAAAACTCTTGCCATTGACTGGAGCATCTGGGTGCTGCTCCTTGTGTCCTTCTGGGCAAGTGTTCACTGAAAGCACACGTGACATTTTCCACTTGGTTTCTTAGGCTCTCTTTTGCCTGTGGATAGTTGATTCTTTGTTTTAAAGTCAGGTACAGAGTTGCCCGGTGTCTATCCTGTTCTCATTTGCCCTAACACTATTCATTTTTTTTCTTCTTTTTATCTTTTTGAGTGTGTGCCATGGAAGTGCACACATGCATGTGTGTATCTATTGTATGGAGGTCAGAGGGTCAACCTCAGGTGTCATTATTCAGATATCATCTGATCTTTTTGAGACAAGATTTCTCATCAATCTGGAATGAACCAAGTAAGGTAGAAAAATGTAGAAAGTAAAGGATCTTTGCATTTGCATCTCTGACTTCTGTTGTAGTTAGGGTTTCTATTGCTGTGATGAGCCACCATGACCATGGCAACTCTTATAAAAGCAAAAAATTTAATGGGGTGGCTTACAGTTTCAGAGGTTAAGTCCATTACCATCATTGTGGGAGATGGTGGGTTGCAGGCAGACATGGTGCTGGAGGAGCTGAGAGTTTTGCATTTTGATATGTAGGTATCAGGAACTGGACTGTCTCACTGGGCGTGGCTTGAGCATATATGAGACCTCAAAGCCAGCCTCCACAGTGACATACTTCTTCCAACAAGGCCATACCTACTTCAAAAAGGCCAAACTTTCTAATGATGCCACTCCCTTTGGGGGTCATTTTCTTTCAAACCACTATACCCTTCCTGTCAGAAATAGCCACATTAATAGGATCAAATCTAATTTACCTAAGTTTATATAGTTCTTGTGCTGTGACTGAGAGCTTCTTTGATCTGGAGAGACACTTTCATAGAGACACATACAGTCCAAACTTAAGGAAAGCAGGCAGTTTTCTATTGTGGAGACTGACAAGGTCAAGGGTAGGGATCAATTTGCAATGGCATCTTCAAACAGGTCTAAGCAGCCATTTCAGGATTGAGTACTGAGAGGCTCCTACTCTTTTAATCTGGGCAGTTTGGATTCTTAGGACCAGCTTGTTCCAGTAGCAACTGGATGGGTTTGGAATACTGAAAGATAGAGCACTCCTTTGAGGCAGACAGCCTGAAAGGGGCAGTGGGTCTTGGTAGCAAAACTTGTGGAGATGTTTTTCTTCAGGCTCTCCTTAGATCTCCATGCTTGCCATTTTCTCTTATTTTTTTTTCTTTTTGAATTATGTTTCAGGTTTTGGTAGCAAATGACTTTTATACTTTTATCATCCGGAACCTGTGTAAAAACCTAGGCATGGCTATGTGAGCCTGTGACCACAGTACTGGAGAATGGAGATGGCAGATTTTGAGAGCTCACTAGCCAGCTAACTCAGCTGAAACCAGAAGCTTCTAGTTCAGTGAGAGACAATGCCTCAAGGTAAGGAGGTGATAGAGAAAGACACTTGACATCCTGTTTTGCACACATGCACACATATATATGGGTACACTCACCCACACATCCATGTGTATGTGTGACATCCTAGGATAGGGCTCTCAACAACCTCGGAATAACCTGGTTCACCACTCTGACTTATAGTTCCCTACTAGAAACTAGAAACTGCTGAGAATGCAGTGACAAAAGGAAGCTGACTTAGGCAGCTAGGGTCTGCCTTGCAGGGTTGGCTCCCATGACTCCTAGGTTTCCATTGCTCTTTGTCTGTGTATCTGTAGTAAGCTCACTTAATTCAACTTGATGTATAAGGGATGTGTCCAGTCTCATTGAACTCAGACACAGTGGTGGCCTGTGCCCAGCAAGTCTGCTTCACAGTGAAGTTATGTATGCAGGTGAAGATGTTAGCAGAGTGGGATCAAAGCAAGAATTCCTTCTAGTATCCCTTACTCCTGAAGGAGGGTACTATAACCCCATAGCCACCTTTCATCAGAGACAGAAAACAAACTAACCATATCCTCTTTGGGCAAAAACATTCCATAGTTGCTTCCCAGCCAGGAAACACCTCGAAGAGCTATTGTAGTGCCCCCAAGGCTTTTGAGACTTGGACATGCAGGTACATCACTGTCAACTGGGAGACTCACCTAAGTTACTCATTGTCTTGGTCCTCTTCTCTGAAGAAAGAAAAGGCCTCTTTATTTTGTAGACATACTGGTTCTCTTTAACTGCATCACATATGGCTTCCTATTGGGCACCTCCTCACAGCAGCAGGGCCAGGCTGCTCTGTAAGTAGTTTAGTTACAATGGAAAAAAGCAAAGGCACTTTGAAACTAGCTCAGTGATTTTCTTATGGCAACTGTGTAGACTGTCTGCTGTCTCCCAGGTTGGGTGGTTCATTTTAGTGTTCTGGGATTATATTAGCAAAGATTCTTTTTAAAAAGGAGGGATGTCATGCAACCCTTGATTGTCTATGCTCAACCAAGAGGGCCTATGACTCACTGGGGACATTTGGCAATGTCTGAACACATTTTTGGTTGCTACAACATTGGAGGGGGACTAGTAGTTCTACCTACTGGGTAAAGGCCTTGGTTTCTGAGAAACATCCTATAAGTCTAGGACTAAGGATTATCTAGCCCAAAATAAAAATAATGCTGCTGTTAAGGTCTAGCCTTTGGTATGTGTGTGTATGCATGTAGTAAGTTATGTGCTATGAGAGTGATCAAGACCAGAAATCTTGTTGCTTATCTAGGTTTACAGGGCTTCAGATGTTAGTGTTCACCTGGTACTAATAAACATTAATTTTGTAATAAGACAGATGGAGTATAAAAGGGAGAATATGAACTTCTCAGATCAATGTGAAAGGTTTCTCTCCTTAGTTGAAGTGAAGCACTGAAACTGTGAGAAATGTGAGGGCTTCAGAGCGAGTCTGCATAGAAAAACAAAACCAATATGGATGTCTGCCCACTTCACTGCTTACATTAGGAGTTTGTTAGTTTGACAAGTTTGTCTGAGTGGCTATATGTGCGATTATGCATGCGACGACAGTTTGGCCATTAATTATTCTCAGGGGACTGTGCTAATCTCTAAGTGGAGTGTATTGAAAACCTGGTTATTTACTTTTGCTAACAGGTCTTTCGAGCATCCTCTGTGATGCTATTGCTGACAGTGCCCAGAAGCCGAGTAACAGATGGTCAATGCCGCAGACCATCTCCCCAGCACTTGGATGCACTTGAGCACCTGCTGTATTGGGAAATACGTTACGTTTCTTTCTTTCTCTTCTTCTTTTTTCCCTACTTTTTCTTTTTCTATTTTTTTAAAATTTAAATTAGAAACAAGCTTTTTGTTTTTTTACATGTCAATACCAGTTCCCTCTCCCTCCCCTTCTCTACTGCCCCCCCCACTAATCCCATATCCCATCCCCTTTCTGCTCCCCAGAGAGGGTGAGGTCTTCCATGGGGAGTCTTCAAAATCTGTCAGGTCATTTGGAGCAGGGCCTAAACACCCCTCGCCCCCTGTGTGTCTAGGCTGAGAGAGTATCCCTCTATGTAGAATGGGCTCCCAAAGTCCATTCGTATACTAGGGATAAATACTGATCCACCACCAGAGGCCCCATAAATTGCCCAGGCCTCCCAACTAACACCCACATTTAGGGTGTCTGGGTTGGTCCTATGCTGGTTTCCCAGCTGTCAGACTGGAGTCCATGAGCTCCCTCCCCCTTGTTCATGGGTTCACCCTGTTTCTGTGGGTTTCTGCAGCCTCGTCTTGACCCCTTTGCTCATTACTCCTCACTCTCTGCAACTGGATTCCAGGAGTTCTGCTCAGTGTTTAGCTGTGGGTGTCTGCTTCTGCTTCCATCAGCTACTGGATGAGGGTTCTATGATGGCATATAAGGTAGACATCAATCTCATTATCAGGGAAGGGCATTTAAGGTAACCTCTTCACTATTGCTTAGAATGTAAGTTGGGGTCATCCTTGTAGATCTCTGGACATTTCCCTAGTGCCAGATTTCTCTTTAAACCTGTAATGGCTCCCTCTATTACGATATCTCTTTTCTTGTTCTTTTATATTCTTACCCTGACTCAATCTTCCTGTTCCGGCATGTTCTCCTCTTCCCTCTTCTTTCTCCTAACTCCCCCTCCTCAATTTGGAAATACATTACTTTCAGCCTCAAGGATCCATATTTGTTTTTCCCTTCAGGAGTCTGTAAAGATCCCTATTTTTTTTCATTTTTAAAATTCAATTTTTAAAATTTTTAATGAAATGGGTATTCTATGTCTATGTTTGTGTCTGTGTACCATGTATATTCAGTATATTCATGGAGGCCAGAAGAGGTACCAGATCTACATGGTATGGGAGTTACAGTTAAGAGTCATCATATGGGTTCTGAAAATCAAACCCAGATCCTCTGGGAGCACAGCAAGTGCTCTCAACCATTGAGTCGTCTCTCCTTGTCCTCAGGTTCCTAAATTTAAGATTATTTGTGACAAGGATACTTGTTATGAGCAGTTTTCTGCCAGTCTCAAATAACACACAGAGATGCTATATTAGATATAAAGCTGTTGGCCTGTTACTAACATTTCTTATTGGCTAGATCTGTCTTAAATATTAACCCATTTCAATCAATCTGTTTTCACGTGGTTTTACCAGAGTCCCGACTTTCTCTCCTCTCAGGGCCTACATCTTGACTTCTCTCTACTACATCTCCCAGAATCCTCCTTGTCTCCTAGTCCTGCCTATCTTGCCTTCCTATTGGCCAGCAGGGCTTTATTCATTAACCAATAAGAGAAACCTATATACAGAATGACATCTCCCTTGTGATAGTTGCATTTGATTCCCTCAGTAGTCATCCAGCAGAAGGGCAGATCTGTAAACCCACTCATGCCTGTGTGCAAAAGGTGATTCTGTTCGTTTCCAAAGGGCAAGAAAACAGGACACAAAACACTCAGTCAGCTGGGCCAAGTGCCCAAGACAAGAAGAAAGTGGCAAAGCCACCACAGTGGAACAATCAGGATACCAGGAAAAAATATGAGTCAAAGGACTGCTTGTCTTGAGGCATCTAGGGGAACCTAGGGCTGAGAGGCCTCCTCCCATCTGCCTGGCCTGCAGGAGGAGCAGGAATACAGACATGTCCTCATTTTGAGTGGTTTCTTCCAACTGAGTGAAGGTGTTTGTTCATGAATTTGAGATAACCAACATAGATGAGTCAGTGTCTTATAATAGTGGGAAAATGAAGAGCTTTTCTGATCTCTAAAGTTTATATATATATACACATATATACATATACATATGTTTTATATAAAGTTTTATATATAAGTACACTTATGTATAGGTATACATATACATACACCTCTCCCCCACCCACCCCCAACTCATGTTTACTTAAAGGGTAATACATGTCTTCCTGAATGTTTTCTAACAGCAGCAATGTCAGTCTGGATGAACCTGGGCCCAATACCCCACAAACCAAATCTTCCTTGGGCTAACTGCTGTAGGGATTGAGGATGGCCATGGTTGAGGGTGGTCCTGTGGTAGCACTGTGTGCATTACATTTATAACTTAAAACATTCAGCCACAAAGAGATTAAACTACTCCACAAACAAACAAACAAACAAACAAACAAACAAACAAACAAACAAGAAGCCAGCCCAGGATATAAGCTGCTGGAATCTTTTCTATATGTTTATCCCATCTGTTTCTTTTGGACTTTTTAAATTTGTAAGGAAGACTCAGAATCATGTATGGGGTTTGTGTCTGTGGCTGGCATTGTCTCCATGGGATAGAGTGGATCTCGTTCCTTCTGCTCCTGCGAACTAGACAGGAATCAGGGAAGGCAGTGACTGGCAATGTAAGCCCTTACCTTTCTCTGCCTCCCATTTTTACTCCTGTAAAATGAAGGTGGTTTCAGTGCCCAGTAAGGTCACCTCCAAATCCTTTTTTTTATTGATCTCCATAGAAGCCTGGCCAGTTGTGCACAGGCTCCTCTAGAGGGGCATTAAAGTAGTTAACGTGCACTAACCTCATTAGCGCTTGGCCATGACAGCTGTGCTGTATTAGCAGTAATTCCTCCAACCCATATGGAAATCTTGTAAATGATAAATGAAAGATGGGGCTTAAGTAGATGACTAAATGGGAGGAGCACAACTGTTCATTTCTGTGCTGGCTGAACCTATTTTTTAAAAACCTTCATAACTGAACTCCATCATCACAACGAGAGGATGACTCAAGGCTCCATATTCTGACCAACATGCAGAAGAGCTGTTAAATATAATGCAGGAGAAAGACGGTCCATCTGATACGATGCCTCCTGTGCCCAAATGGCTCATCCTACAACTGTAAATGTGATCCTCAGCATCAGTTACGGAAGCAGAATTTAAATGATTTTTTCTTCATCAGATTTTAACATGGGCTCATCGAAGTGGAAATATAGTTTGTACAAAATTATTTACAGTTTGTTGGTTCTCTATCTCTCTTTTTTTTATAAGGGTAGTTTGCAAGAAGACACATAATGGGCTCAGATGAGTAGGTCTGAAAATGAAATACTTCATAACTGTTTCATTTCATAAACCCTCTGCTAGTGTGTACTGCTGTCTTTACTCATCCCTGTCACCAGCCCTGCCTGCAACCCTCATTTCTAGACTTAGGTTGCATCAATTAGCATTGTTTAATTTTTCCACCTGGTATCTTATATGGGACAGGGAGCCTACTTCCCATTCTAAAAGCCAACACATCCTGACTCTGGCTGTCTGGTGTCCTGGAACCTGGAATCTGGGATACAGTTTGAGATACGGGTTTGTTGAAGCAGTTGCTCCCACCTGAGGCTGTGCAGCTGGAGGTGGTGATGCAAACAAGCACAAAATGAAACTCGTTCCTCTAGCAGGAATGCCCTCTCCATCCTGGGAGCTACGGTCTTAGTGGCCTGAAATGGGTCGCAGGTGTGTAGGACAGTAGTAACCTATATGGCAGTAATGTCTCTACTGATTTTAATGAAAATTACTGAACTTTCCCCCATCACTCAAATCCTTTACCTTTCCTTACATTTTTTTGAGATACATTATTATTATTATGTACCATAGGCAGCCTTGTGCTTCTTTTGGGAGGCAAATCCTCCTTACAGAATGAGCCTTCCTCTGCTTTTTAAAAAGATTTTATTTGCCATATTTTAACATGTTATTGTTTTTGTTTACTGCATGCATTTTTTGCAGTTTTAAAATATTTACTTATTGTGTGTGCATTTTATGTGTCTGAGTGTGATCTATATATGCAGTAGCCACAGGGAGTGTTGGATCGCCTGGAATGGAGTTACAGGTGGTTGTAAATTACCCATTTCGGATGCTCAGAACCCAACCTGAGTCCTTTGCAAGAGCGGCAAGTGTTCTTAATTGCTGAGCCATCTCTCTAATCTGTGTCATGTGTTCTTTTGCACAACAATATATACTCCATGGAGATGAGTATTTTTAGTTTGCTGATACATCACAGTACTTTGCATACACTAGGCACTCAATATCTATTAAACTACACGTCTATTTAATGAGAGAATAACATGTTCCTGTGGAGTGATTTAGATATCCTGGCCTTTATCCACAAAAATATTTGTTTCATAGACTCTCCGTAGATATTTATAGATCCTCCAACACTTCCATCTTTTCTTGAGCTAACCAGAATTCATTGCAGAAGCTTTCAAGTAAGATCTGAGTCTGAAATGGCCAAGCAACCCAGAAATGATTTTGTTTGCAGGGTTACTGGCAATTTCCAGAAATGATTTTGGCTGTTAAAATGGGGAGGTGCTCTGGGCATGTGCTGGGTAGAGGCTAGGGACGCCAGTGCACATGCTGCTGAACAGAGTGGTATGGCCCAACATGCCCAGCAGTGCAAAGAGAGAGTCTGGCTTCAGCTCCCGGGAAGGGTCCCCAGTGAGACTGGGCAGTCTGATTGCTAGAGCTTGATGGTTTTATACCTGTCCATTACATCTCATTGTTCCCTCTAACTTTACGTTTCCTTTTCTTTAGAAATCAAGATGCCAAAGTCTACTTTGGAAACTAAATCTGTAGGTAAAGAGATAGGGTGTATGAGACTCTAAAGCAAAGGTTCTTAACTTGTGGGCCACGGCCCCTTTGGTAAACCTCTGTTTCCAAAAACATTTACATTACGACTCATAACAGAAGCAAAATTACAGTTATGGAGTAGCTTTGAAAAAAAAGTTTATGGTTGGGGTCACCACAACATGAGGAACTGCATTAAAGGGTCGCCATATTAGGAAGGTTTCTCAAGGAAACTGCTCTAAAGGAATGTGGTGCGTGTCTCATCCCTGGAGAGAAACTGTGTGTTAAAGTCTGGATGTTGCTGGCAATTTTGAACACCAAGATAAACCGACCAGCAGATGTTCCTCATAGTAAAGGGAAGGGCACCAGGAAATGCTCTGTTCTGTACACAGAGCCCTGGGAACAGGACGGCAGGGGGGCAAAGCAGCAGCTGCTGCACAGTCAGTCACATCAAGGCTGACTGTGCAAAGCCAGCTCTCTCAGGAGTTCGCCTGGGTAATGCCACCCTGAAATCTGGACAGTGGTCATCTGGTAAGTGAAGCTTCGACCACATGATTACGAGGGTCATGCTTAATACAGCAGATAGAAGTAGCAGTCAGGAAATAAGCAGACCACTCCAACCAAGTCCTATCTTTCATTCCCATGAGGGTGAGATTTGTTCATTTAACATATGGTTTCGGCAGCTTGATATCACTCATGGGTGAGCTTAAGAAACAAAGGCACAGAGGACAGTGTTTATCTGTGTCCTCAAAGTGCACAGATCCTAAAAGAAAAATTGTCAATAGTAACCAATATAAGACAACAGTAGATTTTATGCATAATGCCTGATGGATTAAAAAAAAAATAAAAATACAATTGTGCTCAGGGTCTGAGGAAAAAACTAACAGGAGATGATGTTGGGGCTAAATCTTACATATGGTGTGGTTGTTAATCTCAACTTGATGAAAGCTAGACTCACTTGGGAGATGAGCATCCGGGAATGCCTGTGTGGAATTTTCTTGTACTAGATTAATTGCGGTGGGATGATCCACCCACTGTGCGTACACAGTTCCCTGGAATGAGATCTTGGACTACACAAAAAGAAGAAATGAGGCAGCAAGATGGCTCAATAGATAAAGGTGTGCAAGCTGCCCTCTGACCTCTTCCATTCATGCCATGGCATTCAGGACCCCTCATATAAATGTTAAGAACTGTTTTTCAAAGGAGAAAATGATGGAAGCACAAGTGTTCATAGCTCTCTTATTCCTGATTGCAGATGCAATGTGAAGAGCTGTTGCGTGGATTTCCTTCCTCACTATGATTGTCCTTGAACCAGAACCTAGGAACCCTTCCTCCCTAGTTGGTGTTGCCAGGGTATTTCATCACAGCAACAGAAAAATTAACTAAGACAGGTGGGATGTAAGGGTCTATTATTCTCCAGTCCCCAGCCCCATCAATGTTTATTTTTTCCCTTCTTTTTTTTTTCTATTTCTTCTTTTCTCACACAATACAGTTTCCCCTTCTTCCATTTCTCCCAGCCCTCCCTCCTCCTCCCCCAGATCTGCTCCTTCTGTTTCCCCTCAAAAAAAGAGCCTCCTCGACTCAGGGGTTAAGAGCACTGGCCCATTAATGTTTACAAATCCCGCCCCCCATAACAGGTGGTATTTACGTGCCTTTGAGTGAACTGCCTAAACCCTCTGCATCTGAGTTTCTTTAGTTAACAAACTGTAATGGTAATTCTGAAGGGATTTACAAACTTCATGCAACATAACTCCTGCAAAATGTTTGGTATATGGTAGAATTTCAGCAAATCTTGCTCCTTACCCATTTCCTGATACATGTATTCTGTCTATTGGGAAGTTAACCATTGTCCTATTAGTGAGATGATTTACTAAAATTTAGCATTATTGGATGTGGTTGTTCTCTGAAAATGCAGACAGTATGTCAGGAGGGATAAGAATCTGCTAAATAACAATAGGCAACTCTTTAAGTTATAGAATTGCTGTGATTCTAGCCCATCATTAAAGTGAATAAATCCTAAATAGTTTCCATAAAGTGAGGTGGGAGAACCATCAGGCCTGGTGGTAAACAACTTTAATCCAAGTACTCAGAAGGTAGAGGCAGGCTGGTCTCTGTGATTTCAGGGATAGCCTCTGCTACGTAGTAAGATCCTGTCTCAGCAAACACAACAAAAAGAGAGTTGGAAGAGTCACCTCCCTGAATCTTTGTATAAAGCAGCTGAATGACCATGAAACATGTCATCCCCACTTCTGAGACCAGCATGTAAAAGTGGTAGCCATAATACCCCCAACCCCAGCTTTTCACTATGGTTCATGTGGTTAATTTTAGCCACTACAACAGAGTTGTAAACATAACAAAGAACAAAATCAAGAGGAGTCTCAAAATATGGCTGAGCCAGAATAAGCAACACTCTCCTTTGGCCAAATAAGTCTGAAAGAAAACATTTACTTCTGACTTCAAGAAGAAAAAAGGCATTTGCCATCATGGGTAAGGCAGAATTGGAGTGAAGAACAGACAGTGAAATGTGAGGTTTAAAAAAAAAAAAAAACGGTGTGTGTGTGTGTGTGTGTGAGTGTGTGTGTGTGTGTGTGTGTGTGTGTGTGTGTGTGTGTGTGTGTGTGTGATGGGATTATTGGAAGCAACAGACTGTAAACTAGAGGCCAGAATGAATGCAGTAGGGGAGTGGAGAACTCTTTCCCCCTTTTCTAGGTCTATAAAGAGGACAAAAGGGAAATCTACAGAAATGAAGAAGCAAAACCCAAGTTTTGGATGACAGAAAACAAAGTATGTGAAGCTAAAGTTTTGCCTTGCTGTAGTCCATTGCTCAAGGACAAGGAGGGAGCAGACCCATGGGAAATTCTGCTGTCAGAGCATTCTGTCAGAAGTAGAAAGCCCTGTAGGATCCTGTTTCCAAATTCCAAAACTGACAGGAAAATGGACTCCTCCCCTCCCCCTAAGGGCAGAAGACAGAGCATCTCAGAACCATGACTGTGACCCTTGTGAATGCTCCTTGGGAGTTGACCTAGAACAAGGGGTTGAGCACAGACACATGGAAAGTAGAGAAACACAGATGGTTTATTAAGAGAAAAGTACTTCTGAGAGTGGAGTGGGCCAGAGCTGGTGACAGGGCCAACCAAGGCTAAATGGCACTTGTTTTAGTGAACTGAGTAAATGTGTAGATCACTTGGGCAGTGCACAGTCTCCATTGAGCATGTTCTGCTTGTTAAATCACAGCCTCCATGGAGGAGTTTCCATCTCTCTTCCACTGGGTTCTATATGCCAATATTGATCTCATTCTTTATCTTTCTCTCCTAGCACAACTGGATGAGTTGATCTTACTGGTATTTATTATTTACATTTCTTTTAGATATTAGTGCCCAAGTTGACTTGTAACTGGCCTTGCCTTGTTCCATTCAGTAGGATGGCTCTTTACTTCAGTGGTTGTTTTGGGTGCTATACAGGACTTTCTTAATTTCATGTAATCCTTTCTGTTCATTCTCAAGATTTATTTCCTGTAGTATTAGAGTCTGATTCAGAAAACTCTTTCCAATGCCTCCATTTTGTAAGTGTTTTCTTTATCAGTCTCAAGGTATCAGTCTTACACCAATACTAAGACCGTTGATCCATGTTGAACTTGGGTGTGGGTCTACTTTTATTCTTCTGCATTTGGGAATTCAGTTTTTCTTTTTCCCAGCAGACGAGAGACTTCTTTTCCAGGGCTTTAACTGTGTGGGTTTATTTCCTAGTCCTCTAGTCTATTCCACTGTTTTAATTTTTTTTTTATTACGGCTTTGTAATATAATTTGAGATCTAGTTGTTATTACCCTAGCATTGCTCATTCTGCAAATGATTTGGCTATCCAGGGTCTTTTGTGCTTCCACATAAAAATATTCTTATGAATCTATCAGTCTGAATTTATGTCAAGAAAAAAATTATACCAAATACAACAAAATTGTGAAGAAATTTTCATGTACAATAGCATCAAAATGAATAAATTTTAGAAATAAACTCATAACTTAGTATATGATGACTTATAATTACATGACATCTGTTACATATGTTTTATAATTAAAGATGGTATGATTTTCAAATAAACTTAACAATGAAAAAGACGTCAAATCTTGTGCATTAAATATTATAACATATTCCTGAGGGGGATTGAAGATCCAAGCAAACAGTGACGGTTTGTGTTTGTGGATTGGATTGGAAGAGTCTGCTTTATTAAGTCAGCAAGTCTTTCAGCCGATGCACAGATCCAGACCCAATGCAATCTTCATCAATGTGACAGTACCCTTTTCTTGTTTTTAAAATATATGAGCGAACCCTAATGATGGTATGGCTGCACAAAAACATTTAGCACAGCCAAAACAAAAATAAAATGACCGGACTGTGAAGGAAAATGGAGCTGTAGGACATTCACCTCCTGAGTTTGAAACTTACAATAAAGACACAGTCATCAAGGCAGTCGATCACAAAGAGACATAGATTGTTGGAAGAAAACTAGGAGTCTAGACAAAACTCAGCACACAGTAAGCATATTGTTTATTTTATTTTTAAAATTAGCACTAATATATTTGGTATCATTACAGCATTTTTCTTTTCCTTTATATAATTTTTTAAATTTAAATTTGAAACAAGCTTGTTTTACATATCAATCCCTCCTGTCCTCCCCTGTTTCCCCCATCAACCCCCATCCTATCCCCTTTCTGCTCCCCAAGGAGGGTGAGGCCTTCAATGGGGAGCCTTCAAAGCCTGCCATATCATTTGGAGCAGAGCCCAGGCCCTTCTCCATGTGTCTAGGCTGAGAGAGTATCCAGCTATGTGGAATGGGCTCCCAAAGTCCATTTGTATACTAGGGATAAATACTGATCCACTACCAGAGGCCCAGTAGACTGCCTAGTCCTCCCAACTAACACCACATCCAGGAGTTCTGGATCAGACCTATGCTGGTTTCCAGCTATCAGACTGGAGTCCATGAGCTCCCCTTTGTTCAGGTCAGCTGTTTCTATGGTTTCTCCAGCCTGGTCTTGACCCCTGTGCTTACCACTCCCCCCTGTCTGCAACTGGATTCCAAGAGTTCAGCTCAGTGTTTAGCTGTGGGTGTCTGCTTCTGCTCCTATCAGCTACTAAATGAAGGCTCTACTCAGTGGAAAGCAAACAAACAAAAAACAACAAACAAACAACGGAATCTTGAAAGTTGAAGGCAAATGGATGGAACTAGAAGAAACCATCCTGACTGAGGTAACCCAGTCACAAAAAGACAAACACGGTATGAACTCAAAATATATGGTTTTTAGACAGCCTACAATCCACACCACCAGAAAAGCTAAGAGAGACAAACATGGTCCCCTGGAGCAGGGTAAAGGGCAAATCTCCCAAGAAGATTGGGAGCATAGGGGCAGGGGTGGGGCGGAGGGAGAGAAGAGGGAGTTAGGGGGAAGAGGAGGGGAGAAGAGGAGGTAAGAGCAGAACATGAGGGAGCAGGAAGATTGAGGCAGGGAAGAGCAGAGGAGAGCAAGAAAAGAGATAGCATAATAGAGGGAGCCATTATAGGTTTAAAAAGAAATCTGGCACTGGGGAAATGTCCAGAGATCTAGAAGGATGACCCCACTAACAATCTAAGCAATAGTGGAGAGGCTACCTTAAATGCCCTTCCCTGATAATGAGATTGACGACTACCTTATATGCCATTACAGCATTTTTGAAAGAAAGCATGTTTTAGTAGATTCTTCTTTCTCCTCATTCTGATATCCCTTGCTGTTGATCTTCCCTTGTAACCTCCCCTTCCTACCGCTTCTCCTCTTTAGTGTCCTAGGTGTCTTTTTGCCCTCCCCCCATCTTTCCTTATCATCTATTATTCAAGGTAACCTAAGCCCAAAAGACAAAAATCTCATGTCTCTTTCACCTTCAGATGTAATGTATATGGATACAAGTGTATATGCATAAATGTGGGTAATACCTACAAAAATAAAACACATTTAAAACAAAAACAAAACAAGCAAAAAAAAAAAAAAAAAAACCAAAACAACAAAAAACAAAGGTGCCTCAGCAGTTCTTTGATAGAAAGGATGCTTTATTGGGAAAAAAAAAAAAAGTATTGCTGAAACAATTGGATATCCACATGGCAAAGATGAACTTGGAGCATCGCTACATAGCATATATAAAAGCTGAATCAAAATAGACCATATACATATTTTGAAGCAATAAGCTTTTAGAAGAGAGTGTGGGAGGAATTCTTTCAATTGGGCAATCCTTTATTGGCTGGAGCTGTTTTGAATAAGCAATGTTCCATTTAGGCTCAAGCTGTTGAACACTTGTCCCCATCGGTGGTGCTGCTTGGGTAGGTTATGGGGAGGAAGTACATCAATGGTGGGTGGGCTTTGAGAATTTTAAAGCCTCCTCCCACTTCCTACTCACTCTCTGCTTCTTGTTTGAGGTAAAAGTTGTGGTCCCTCAGCTTCCTGCTCTGGCCCTGGCTCTGGCCTGCTGCTTGCTGCCATGCTTTCCTTCTACATGAACTCTTCTCTCTTTCGAACTGTAAGCCCAAACAAACTCTTCCTGGCAGTGGTCTTTTAGCACAGCAACAGGAAAGTCAGAGTATATGCGTATAACACAAAAATTATGATTCATCAAAGCAAATTGGAGACTAGTTGAATTTCACAAAAAAATGTAAGCTTCTGCACTTGGAGCCGTCATCTCCAGCTCTGATATTTCTAACTACGGCCGTCACTTCTCTCCTAGTTTGCATCTGGGCAATTTTATTGAGGAGTGATTTCTGAATACTGGCTTCGGGTTTGATAGAGCACTATGTGTTGTAGTTTCTGTGAGGGGTCTGTGACCGTGGGCATGTTAGTTACTTAAGTTTTCACTGTTAGTGCCACCATCTTTAAAATAGATAAATTGATAGTACCTATCCTACAGTGTGCTGTGGGAAATAATTCACTGTGTTTATGAGCTATTATTGTTCATGACTAGTCTTATAATATTATAGTAAATGGTAATAAAGGGTTTTTCCATTAGAATGAAGCATTTTCTGACTTGAGACATTTATCTCTGCATATAGCATTACCATTTGCATATATATTGGGCTAAGTGTGAATCATTTCTCTGATTTCTGAAACCATTCATTTTTTTACTTAAATTTTTTAATGTTTGGGACCTGATGATTTCTTACTGGGAAGAGGTCCATCTGAATTTTTCATTGTGTCTTCTGTTTAAATTTGTGGGTACACCTTTCATATCTTTTGGCATCAGAAAAGGAGGGATAAGAAAAATCACATTTCCTGTGTAGTTTTACTTACTAGAAGAGAAATGTGTGTTAGTTACTTTCTTCATTGCTGCTAGTAAAACATCTTAGGGAAGGAAGGGTTTATTCTGGCTTACAGTTTGAGAGGAAATCCACATCTGCAGGGAAGGCATGACAGGAGGAACATATCTGGTTGCATTGTGTCCACAGACAGGAAGAAAAGAGACACAGATGTTAGAGATCGTAAAGTGTTGTTATTTTTATATAGTCCAAGATCCCATCACAAGGAGTGATGTCCACATTTAGGGTGCGTTTTCCCTTCTAAATCTAATTTAGAAAAATCCTCTCAGTTGTGGCTGGAGGCTAACCTAATCAAGACAACTCCTCACAGCTATGCCCATTGATTTGCCTTGGCTGATTCTAGAGTCTGGCAAGTTGACAATGTTAACCAGGTCTGTTTAGCTGGAAAGGATGATGGGAAAACCATATTCATATGCTGATCTGTGTCGAATCCTACTCTGATGCACTAAATAGTAGTTTTCCCTTCCATATGGTATATTAGCAGAGTTAAGCAGGTGAACCAACTCTGTGTCTAGCCAGCATTGTTAATGTTAGATGTCAGCTGAGGCAATTCCCTTTTCCCCTGACTTAGAACCTCTGGACTGAAAAAATTAAGGCCTTCTATTCTAAGTTCTGAGAACTTTCCTTCCTCCAGTTGGCTAAGGAGCGGCAAGGGTTTTTTCCTTGTAATAGTCCCATGGGCAATCCTTACCTGTGTCCCTACTGCTACAATTTCGTGACATGTATTTGTCAAGTTAGAGTTCCAGATGCTGGTGGATGCTAAGGGGATGAGAGACCAGAGTCAGTGATGCTACAGATAATCCCTGGACACGTTAGTTGGGTACTTGTTGGGCTATACTCTGCCCCTTCCCAGAACTGACAGGGATACCTATCTGCTGGACCTATAATGCTGTTTTTCTTAACAGTCAATTGATTCCAAATAGGCTGGAGAAATTGAGTCAACCCTCAGTGCTTAATAACAGGAACATGTCTGTACATAACTCATGGAAACAAGTTCTGCTTCCTTCACTCCAGACTTGCTTTCCTAGAACTTCCAGTAGATGTTTTTGTAGTCTACTAGGACTATTTCCCACTGGCTTCCCGTATGATCTTTCTAAGACCTTATCAACTAGGGGACAGGTAGCAACTTCCCCAACCAATTCCACTCTACACAGATTTCATAAAATTCTCAGCACTTCACGACACTCTCCATTTCACTAATAATAGATTTTTTTTTCTACTCTTAGATACTATAAAATTGAGACAGTGAAAAACCGGATGCCCAGGCCCTAATGTCCATCCAGAAACAGAGCAGGGAAGTTGTTGCATAGGCAATTGATCACTTACATTGGATCTTGGAGCTGCCTTTTGCCCCCTCCTTCCACATACAGATGGTGTCCCCCTCTTGCCATCTCAGCAAACTTTGGTTTCACTGCTCTTGTTCCTGGTTTGTGCTCAGGCAGCTCCTGACAAGGGCAGCACACCATCCACACAGCACATGTTGGCCGTGAAAGCCTCAATCTCCCACCCGTCCTGTCCAGATCCTCCTGCTTATGTTCCCCTTTGGCTGCAGAATGCCTCGTGGTGGACTTTTTGTGGTGCCAGAGACCATTCATACTCCAAGGTACTCTATACATTCCAGTAAGAAATTTTGGTTGGCTCTTATTTTAGTGGGTTTTTTCAGCTCAAAGCAATATGAAATAGGTCAGAAACTCGTTTTTCCACCTAGCAGCTATTTCCTCTCTTTTCCTTACTAAGGAAACTCTGATTTTATCAAGAACTCATAGTCCTCAGATGAAAAACCATCATTTTATAGTATCCTTTAAGTTGGTCACTGTAGATATAAACCTCCTCTGCTTTTTAAGAATGCTTGTGTTTCCCTGTGTAGTTGCAAAGACATTGTGCTATGGGGCCTTCCTTATTCTTTTTTTTGGAGATCAGCAATTATGGATAGAATGAAGCAACTACCATTTGTATGTTAGGGAAAGCCTACCATGTTCACTGGTGTGTGTGTGTGTGTGTGTGTGTGTGTGTGTGTGTGTGTGTGTGTGTATGTGCTGTGCTTGGGACCCAGGCCTTACATACTATGCAAGTGATTTGCCAACAAGTTATATCTTAATCCTGATGAATTTAAATCAACAATTCAATGTCAGAAATTAAGTATCCCTATTCCTATTGTTTTGGAACACAATCTCCTACATCATTGAAACTACTCTTAATTGAGTTTTCTGTTCTTTTATTCTAAGTGGAGTTGATAAGTGCAACTGGTAACTTGTTGATGTTTAGAGTCTCCAAACGTAAGTACTCACCATGGCATGATAGACCAGGCTATTTATTGCCTTGTGTAACAAGGCCATTGGGAGGACAGAACTGAAATGTATTCTTCTGTGGTCTGCTATCTTTTTATGGGTGTTTTTGGCTTTACCCACTGTCTTAGTTAGGGTTTCTATTGCTGTGAAGGGACACCATGACCATGGCAACTCTTATAAAGGAACCATTTAATTGTGGTGGCTTGCTTACAGTTCAGAGGTTCAGTCCGTCGTGTTGAGGAGCATGATGGCAGGCAGGCAGATATTCTGGAGCTGAGAATGCTTACATCTTTACTCAGAGGCAGCAGAAAATCGACTGACTTAAGAAAAAGACTTAAAGCCCACACGCCACAGTGACAAACTTCTTCCAAGAAGGCCACATCTACTTCAACAAACCCATTCCTCCTGAGAGTGCCACTCCCTATGAGTTTATGGAGCTATGGGATTTTGGGAGCCTATTACATTCAAACCACCCACCCTCCTTTTCATGCTGCCTTACCTTCAGTGTGGGACCCCACATCAGCCACATTCACTTGAGAAAGAGCTACCTTGTGTCTTGTTTCTAATCTCTCACTGAAAGATCTTCAGCGGCTCAGTGGCTAGCGTATGCCCTTCCTGAAGCAAAGGTTATATGGAGAAAATGGACACAGTTGTGTCCTCAGCAAGGATACAGAGGTGAATGTTCACCAAGTGGGTCACACAAAGGTCTGCTGTTCAGGTGCTGGTGTAAGGTTGCAAATCTGTGCATTTAAAGTTATATTTTAACATCCTAGATAAAAAACAAACAAACAGATGATTCCAGAGGGAAGTACACTGAACTTCCAGCGAGCATGCTAGAAACCAGCTTAGTAAAACTAGAGTCAGGTAGCACACCTCAAGCCTTTAGAACTGCATTTCTACTTTCTAGATGGAAACTAATCTCTGATTTCAGGGTACAGTGCACCTCACTGAACCCAGCAGACATGAAGCTAGACACCAGCACACTGGGATTCTGTCTATAACTTCACATACTAATCATATATGCTTTATGGGAAAATATGTTTCTGTGGGTGGGATTTACCTGGAGCAGAGGACGAGAAAACCAACATCCCTCTGTACCCCTCCATCTCTCACATAGTGAATTAACTTAATACTCTTCAAAGGAAGTAAGAGCAGAGAAAAGCACATCAGGAGGCAAATTACAAACTGGGATACTCTGCTCACAGATATCCCACAGAGAATCAATTGAGTGTCATTATTATCTGTCATCCTATGTGACAAATGGTACCTATAACACCTTTGTTTCCTTTGACAACAATGGCATAATGAAAAATCCATCACTGTAGCCTCCCCACATAGAGAGCAGCAGAGTTTTATACAAGTATATGTTAAATTGTGAGTAAGAGTAAAATCAGATAGGAAGAAGCTTCTCATGAACTGGGGTAAGCATTACAGAACTGCATCTATTTATTTAAAATGTATATTGGTAAGCATATAGGTAACTCCTTTGTTCTAATAGCTAAGAGACAAATTAGGAGACACCCAGTGTCTGTGCCCTGTGAGCTATAAGTTAGAAGATGGACATATGAATAAGCAGATGTTATATCACAGTATAGAAAGAGAAGCCACAGGGTCTTGTAAAATTGAATAATACATCTAAGAAAGCTTCAAAAACAAAAACCAACATCAAAACAGAGGGATGTGAAGGTTATCTTAGTTATGTTAAGTTTAACTAGCAGGAACAGCAATAACAAAAGCTAAGGTTGTTATGGCTTGCAATATAAAAGCCGTTCTCAATGATTTAAGAGTTGGTTGAAGATATTCCTGATTATTGGGAACTGGCATGACTAAGAAGGCTACAAGGAGATGGAGAAGTTTTGCTTCATGTGTGAAGGCACAATCCAATGGTGGCTGTCTTAGAGTTTTATGGCTGTGAAGACACACTATGACCATGCAACTCTTATAAAGGAAAACATTTAGTTGGGGCTGGCTTATAGTTCAGAGGATTAGTCCATTATCATCATGGTGGGAAGCATGATGCCATGTAGGTAGACATGGTTCTGGAGAGGTGGCTGAGAGTTCTACATTTGAATCTGCAAGCAGCACGAAGAGAATGAATCCCACTTGGCCTGGTTTGAGCTTCTGAGACCTCAAAGCCCACTCCCAGTGACACACTTTCTCCAACAATGACACACCTACTCCAACAAGGCCACATCCCCCCAACAGTGCCAGTCCCTATGAACTTAAAGGGCCATTTCTATTCAAACTACTACAGTGAGCCTACTTGCTCAATATGCTGTGTTTTCTGGGTTCTCTGTGAGTGTTGAACTCTGACAAGCTGATGGAAAAAAGAGCGAAGTTAGGCACAAATACATCAAGATTTTATGCATGTTAGAGGGGATCAGATTTACATTTCCTTGATAAGTACCAGTCATATGGCCCCTTCTAGGTTTGAGGATTAGAAGTATAGTCCCTGTTCAGGTGGTCTTTTTCTAAAACCAGCTCCAACCTACAGAAGGGAGGTGTGAGTCTGTGGTGGGCAGTAAGCCAACTTTGTCCCAGAGGGCTTCCTGGAAGAGCTAGATTTAACATAGGGTTGTAAAGTATGAATCAGTCAGCCAGCTGATTGATTCCAGCTACAGGCAAAATATTTGCAAGAACATTTCTAATGATCTGTGTTTTGAAAGATGTGAAGTCATCTTTGCCAATTAAAAAGCTTTCAGAAGTTTCACATCTAATAGTGTCCAACAGAGCCATTCACGATGATGCATCTGTGTGGGACAAAGATCTGGAAAGCAATTTCTAGGGGGAAGAGTGATGATTTCAATGTTCTTGCGAATGAAGCTGTCTGGGTGTGAGATTGGATCATGAGTTCATCTCAGGTTTAGATAGAGTCAGATGGATTCCAGCCCTGCCCCTCATTCTGGAGCTGTAAACTGAGCTAGCAGAGCATGAGCCTAGAACAAGGAAAGGTCAGCCAAGTTGCAGGGTAGACTTTGGTTGTGATCTACTGGGGCAGCATATGGAGAGGATCTGACCAGACGATCAATTAAACAACTGGTTTTTCTGAATCTTGGTTTCTTCATGGGTGAGTCCACACTACCTCTAAGTGTCAAGTCCCATCCTACCTAAATTATTGTGTGGTCATTGGGAAATGATATATCAGAAAGGAGAGAATCCAAACAAATAAATAATGTATATTGAAACATTTATAAGTGATGGTGTTATACAAATTGGTATATTCATGACTTCTGTTCCTAGTCAATAGCATTTGATGCAGTTACACTGGGACAGCTCTACAGTTGGAAGCTGGTGAAGGGCTATCAATGGCCAGGTGGTAAACTTTAGGATGCATTCTACAAGCCATGGCACACCACAGAAGGCTCTTGGTCAGCCAGATGGCTTAATTAAAAATGTGAGGACCACTCTTCTATCAGTTCAGTGTACTGAATTGCTGCTCTTAACTTGCTCTGTCCTTTCCAGCCCTCCAGATCCCCACAGCTTTTATGCACCAGCAACCACAATAATCTTCTTGCCTCTAGCTTTGCCTGCTCAGTATGTGCTTAGAGGATTTTATCCAATAACTTCTTGGTTCACTCCTATTAAAATCTCCAATAAAGTCGTAGCACACAGGGTTTGTAATTTCAGTTCGGCTTTATGGGTAGCTTAGGCTGAGATAGTGCATGGTTTCATTTGTTTCAAAAGAGTCACACTGTGGGGATGCTAAATCAAAAAGAATGAGTGTCCTAGTGACTCTGAGCGCATGACATCCTCTTTCAGCGCCACCCATCCAGGATTGTCTGGACATCTCAGAAACAGATCACACCCCTCAATCCTGGGCTGAAAATGCAGCTAAGGTCCTGCTGCCAACCTACAGAAAGGGTTGCAAATAGGAGCGTTTGCACCCACATCCAAGCACAGTTGATCCAGTGATAATGTATGGAAAAGTATAGTCTTTATTGACAAGGAAGTTTAACTGTTTGTATATCTTCTCACTAGAGAAAGAAACCCTGGGTACCTGGTCTTAAAGTGTGTGGTGACCCCTAGTAATTTCTCAAATTACCTATGAGCTAAGAAGGAACTATTATGTATTCAAAAGTGAGAATTTTAGTCTTCAAAATTTGCATTTTCAGCAAGAAGCTCATTTCTATGCACCATAAGGTGAGTGTTCCCTGCTGACTTCCTCTCCCTGTGTATAAGCTGGGCTTACTCTGGGACCACTATATTCACAAGTCCATTAGGCAGAGTCCACTGAATCCAGGAAGAGGGAGCAGATTTCTAGGGTCCACAGAAGAGTCTAGAACTGTGGTAGCAGAAGCATGTGTTTGGATGAAACCAATTTGGACAGCTTCTTATGGAAGCCATTTGTGAGTTTGCTCAGACACACTCACAAACTTTCCTGAAGCAACCAGGCCTCCTCCAAGTAAGAAACAGCCCTTGTCCATCCCCGGTATAAGCCAGGAGTTTTGGGTTGCACAGAAGGTCTGGCAAGATCTATGTAAGAGTGCTAGCTTCAGGACAGCCAGGGCTATTACACAGAGAAGCCCTGTCTCAAAAAAAATAAATAAAAAATAAATAAATAAATAAATAAATAAAACCAACAAAACGAAACGTATGCTAGCATGGGGAGCATACACAGTCTGAGAAGTCCCCCCTGTTCTCTGGATCCCCAGTTCTGTTTTCCTTTTGGTGTCTCAGTGGGCTAAAGTCTCCCAGTTCTCAACCCTGTCACTGCATCTATAGAGTTGTGGCTTCCTTCCTGCTGTCCTGAAGGACACGGGAGAAAGAAGGAAGGGATGGCCTTTTTCTATTAGCCAACCCTGAGCTGAGAGAGTGTACCTCTCTCAGGGAGTGCATTTCCCTAGATAGGTCTCCCTGATGCTGCTGCTCAGGAGCCAGGGCTTTTGCCAAGACCTGGGAGTTTTGAGCTGTGACTCAGAACTGGGTCAATATTCTAACTCCATCAAGGTTAGTACACTCGCAAAGAAAATGACACTTGAGTGCTAAGTGGCTTGGATTCATAGATATGACTCCTCATTAACTGTTCATCTTTGTCATTTCTATATATTTGCAGTTCCTAAATGAACAACTTAGACTGGGGTAGGGGAGCAGCTATGTGACATATGCACCACCACTGCCCTGGTCTCTGACCATGCTTTTGATCAGTTATAGATTTATTTCACCATGAACTCAAACTTTTCCTTCCACTTCTCAAAAGGTCTTGTGTACTTGGCCAGTGCCAAGTGACCTCTAAAATCTTACATAAAACTCCTGACAAATGATTGTTTCTAAATAGGTAGCCTCAGAATAAAAATTTAGCTTACTCTAAAAGTTTGCTTTGCAAAGCTCCCTCTACTTCCTTCACAAATAATCCTGTTGTAAATTCATTCTGTTGTGACAAATACTATGACCAAAGACGGCTTAACGGAGTGAATGTGTCTGGTGATCTTGTCTTTCTGCCTGACTAAAAAAATAAAAATATGTGTGAACTTAAATGCATGCTTTTATTTCTTCATACAAAGCCAAAACTTCCTACTTCTGGTCCTGCATTCTTTCACTGATATCACATAAGTAAAGTTACTAATTTCAAATCAGTCCTATGCAAGCTTCAAGAGAGACCCCAGTATAAGACAAGCTGATGCTATGCAATTTCATGTTCATTGTATGATGCAGTGGCAAGCTGATTTCTTTTCCTAAAGCTTGCCCAGGAAAAAGAAAAGGCATACAGAAAAGGTGGAGTTTCTTGTACTTTCAACCATTTAAGGTACATTTGAAATGGGAAAGGGATGGTCATGGGAGAAAAAAGCCAAAGTGAATAGAAAAATTAGTTCAGCAGAAATGACAATGAATGACATGTAGCAACAATAGAGACAGCATACAGTTTAGGTGCCAGTGCATGCAAGCCAAAGGCCACTAGTATCCAATAAAGTTGAGTTTCTTGCAGGTTATAGCATTGGGAAATAAATACAGTGGTAAAATAAGGGCTCTTAATAATAGGGTGCTAGGTAGTAGGGGAAACTCTACAGTGGATCCTATTTTGGAGGAGGAAAGATTGAGTGAAATAGAAAATTTCATCATAGAGCCTATGCCTAGTACCTGATGGAAGCAGATGCAGAGATCCATAGCCAAGCACTGGGCTGAGATCCAGGAGTTCAGTTGAAGAGAGGGAGGAGGGATTATATGATCAAGGGGTATCAAGATCATAACAGGGAAACCCACAGAGACAGCTGACCTGTGTGTGGGGGAGCTCAAGGACTCTGAACTTACAGCTAGGGAGCAGGCATGGGACTGACCTAGGCCCTCTGCTTCTGGGTGACAGTTGTGCAGCACTGGGACCAGGACCTGTCCCTGATACATGAGCTGTCTCTTTGGAACATATTCCCTATATTGGGAATGGACCTCACATGTGAAAATGGCAATATACAAAAAGAGAAAGACCTAGCATCTCCTAGAGGTTCATTTTTTTCAGTTGGGTCAATTCAACTTTGCTGTTACATTAATGGTAGAACTTCTTCAGGTACTTACAGAGATTATGCAGAAGGGACCTGAAGAATGACAATGCTTGCCCCAGGGCAGTGACTGTGACAAGACTAGAGGCATGGGACCTGTAGGTCAGCATCTCCAACAGACCTTCACAAACTGAACAGTTGGGATGAATCTCAGAGACAATTTGCAACATCTTTAGTTCAGAGGCCATATTCTTACAGGACAACACAGATAAATGCTGCTCAGATAAAAATGTCTTTTCTCTTTAAAGGATGCCTTCTATTCATGTTTAAAAAAATCATTGCAGATGCTTTGTTCCTCTGCACCCATTGGTTCAGTCTCATTTCAGAGATGCAGGAATTTATAATTGGTTTTACAATTGTCACCGAGGTACCTTAATGACTTTTTACAAAGTATTTGTTATATGAATGTCATTCCTGGAAACCAAACTGAAGAGGAAATTAACCCATGCTCTTACCACCACCACACATCAAGCTGTTTATATTCAGCCTTGCTTTGTTCAAGATCTCAGCCATGTGCATCCAAAATTTAATCATAGGACAGACAATGTTTGACTATTATGTGTTTATTGTATAATTGCCATAATTATATTTTCAGTGACTGTGTGTCTATAACGGATTCATGAAAATGAAAATTGACAGGCCAATAAAACTACTCCTTCACTGTTCCACATCCAGGTATGGAATTAGTTTTGAATTAATTTTTCCTTTCTTCCTGTTTCTTTTCTTCTTTTCAGAGAGAGAAGTTCTGCTTTCAGGTGAAGAACGATTTTCTGCCTTAATGTCTCCAGGGTAGCACCTTCTACTTCTGTGGGAATTAAGAAAAAATAACCTAGCTATTTTAATTGCACACACATTTTTGAAACTATTATTTAAGAATTATATCCCATGTATGTCCCAAAAGAAATATAGGGGCTAGAAATAGAGGAAATGTGAAGCCTAATTAGACATTTGTCTTAAAATAGGATAGAGTCTAGGTCCTGGATAAGGAAGTATGAGATAGTATTGGAGTAACTAATGTCCTATTAGGCAATGTAACTCTCCCTTCCTATGGAAAACATCATTACTCAATCATTATGCTCTTCCACAAAAGCATAGTACAGTTTAGCATCTTTCTCTCCACATCAGATACAAGGTGCACTGCTACAGAGAAACTGGAATGGCTCCCAAAGGCTTGTGTGTGAAAGGCTTGGTCTTCAGCTTGGTGCTGTTGGTAGAACTTTAAAAACACAACACAAAACAAAACAAAACAAAACACCCTAATGGAAGGCTTTAAGCCCCTGGGGGAGGGGCATACTCTTGAAGGGAATGTCAGTCTCCTCTCCTTTTTCTTTGCTTCCTGTCTTTGGTGAATGAACCGGCTTTATTTCATCATGTGCTCATCCACTGTAATGTGTTGCCTCACCACAGGCTCAAAGCCAGTGGGGTCGACCAATCATAGATGGAAACTCTAGAAAACATGATGAGCCAAAATTAAACTCTTTTCTCTTTAGAAAGTGATTCTCTCAAGTGTTTGTTATGCTAAGAAAACTGATTAACAGAGACATGGGTGTCATTTTTTCTTGAATGGAGGTAGCAATGAACTTTTTTTTTTTTAAACATTTATTTATTTTATGCTGAACATTTTTTTTAATCTAGACACTTTTACAATTTAGATCAGACTGTCCTCGAACTTAAGGAATTCTTCCTGTCTCTGCCTCCCTAGTGCTGGGAGTAAAGGTGTGTGCCACCTTGCCCAGCTATGAAGAGTATTCTAGCTTTGTTATGTGGTCAATGACACTGTTTGTGGGGGCATTAGAAGGAGTATCTGTTAGGCTAACCTAGATGACCCATGCCATGTACTGGATGGCCACTGGGTTCTAGAGAGTATTTAGTCAACTCAGATTTCAGAGAGGTCTAATGAGCATGTTGCTGCAGTACTTACTAAAGCTGTAGTAGACACGTCATCCTCTTGAGCCATGAGATAAAGAAGAGGACTAGATCTTAGAACTGGAAGCATTAGCAAGTGCCCAATGTGGACATACTTTGTAGTTTTATTCATGACACTGTTCTTTTCCTCTGCTTGTTCCTGCAGAGTCCTTCCATAAGTTCTCCATCCTTCCTCACAGCATATCCTTCTCCAAGTCACAGCAGTGACCCCAGCTGTATCCTCTCTGTGTTCATCATCACCTCCACTACCTCAAGCATAACATTAGTCTGAAGTTTTTATTTGTCCAAATGTGTGTTCTCTCCAAAGCAGGGTGTGAAGTAACCTGGTCCTTTGTGTTAGCATGGTGGGGAATGTCTGGATGCTTCAACTGGATTTCCTCAGCAAATGATAAGAATAATGCTGCTCTCATTATTTGCAGGCCTTTATTTTGTGGAAATGAAGGAAAATTAAATGACTATAAAAACTTGAATATGTTTATGAATTAAAACTTAAAACATAAAGTGTCCGATAACAAATCCATTCTGAATAATTAATCCACAGTGTACTGTGGGGTCAGGGACAATTATATGTCAGTCACTTTTTGATGAAAACACCTTCCCTTAGTCCTGTCTATTTCAACTGATCTGGAAGTATTAGCCGGGGATAGCAGCTTATTTGTCTTCACTATGGTAGGTCATGGCTTGGACCTACCTATCCCTCCTTCTTGCTTATCTCTTTAATGATGATGACATTTGACTCCTTTTCAGAATGGCTAAGACCTAATAATACTTTATCATCTCAAGAATTCATATTGTGAATACTAACCTAATATCTTGTAAGGAATTTGCATGTCTTATTAACATGAGACTTTAGTCTTGTTTCTTATGAAATGTTTATGCTTATCTTTCTGGATCTGGTCTCATTCTAAGGAACACTCGTGTCAATCAGGAAAGCCTTGCCCAAACTTTGTTTCCATGGTGTGGTGGTTATCACATTCGCCTCATAGAAGAAGGTCTTGCCCAAGCCATTGAAGATGGACGATGCCATCTTAAGAGAGTGTCAATATAACTTCAGTTTCTTCCTGGATGGTGTGTGTGTGTGTGTGTGTGTGTGTGTGTGTGTGTGTGTGTGTATGCTATTTTCCTCACTATCTATATCCATCTTCATATTGTTCTTTGTCTCTTTCTTCAGGATATATTCTGTGTTCTTCAATCTTCACCAAAAAGAAAATATTATGTATCAGATGGGATGGGTTATAGTGTATTCAAAATTCCCATCATCTCTTTTTAATGTCTTACTACTCATGATAACTATATGTGTTGATTGACATGATAAATCATTTCAGGAATTTCCATCTTGAAGCAAACGTGACAATTACTGTCTCACTTGAACTGATAGAAGTCTGATTTATGTCTTATGAACTCTGTGGGGGCAGGGTTTATGTACTGCAGTATTTCATACTTTGTCATATTTGGGGCCATTAATTTTAAGACTTTAGGACAGTAAACTGAGTATGTGAGTTGTGTCACTTAGCTAGGTTAGGATTGTGCTGTGGCAATAAACCATACCCAAGTTTCTCTTATTTGAAATGATAAGTCTTTATTTCTTGCTTCTGTTGCATGTTTCACAGCTTAGTTGGGAAACTCATGTCTCCTTCAGGAATGGAGGTCATGAGGCCTCCACTATCTCCCTTTCTCTTTCTTCCAGGAGGAAGGAAGAGGGTGTGATGTGTTACATGCTGACTTCTTCTTTACTTTGTTTTGATTTTGTTCAACTTTATTGGGTTAAAATTGAAGCATCATGAGCAACATCTTCTACCTTCATATGTGTGTACCCCCTGCCAACATGATCAACTAAACAAGCATTTCTGATAATTCCCTTCCCTCCATTTTTTCTCTTTTGTAATCCATGACTTTCTCTAACATACTGCTCAAGTAATCATTAACTATTATTGTTTTGTTTTGTGTTCTTTTGTTTATTTTTTTATTATTCTAGATTTTTATTTAAACAACTTCTTTGGATTTATTTTTAAAATAAACTTGAGCATTTACTCTTTTTTTCTGCTGTCTCCTTTTATATAATAATTCAGAAAATCACCCATGATGTGCATGTGTTGACAGGTGTAGTGTGTCAGACAGGTCATTCATTTTCACCACTGAATAGTATTCTACTGTATAAATATGTCATTTTATTTATTCTTTTATCTGCTCATGGAAAATTGGGATGTCTCTAGGGTTTTCTTTCTTTTTATTTTTTCTCAATGCTGATGACATTTTGGTACAAATCTTCTTGCAACTATGTGCTTTTATTTATCCTGAATATGACTTGCAGAGATTTTCTAAAGTGGTTACACTGTTTTACATCCCCTCAGAGTTCTAATTGCTTTACGTGCCTACTACCACATAATATGGTCAGTTCAAAGCGTTTTAGCCATGAATCCGTTTTATTTATTTATCTGCAGTGCTGTGATTTGGTTAACGGGATTTTTTTGCACCACAGAACCAGTTTCATTCTGTGTCACACTTGTTTTTGTCTGAACCAGTTTGGCCATTTCATGCCTCTATACCTAAGGTAGACTAATGGGCTCCACATAAAAGTGACTCTTCCAGCCCTCAGTCCTGGGGCCCCGGAAGCTTTCTGGATGTCACCTGCTGTCACTGTGCCACCTTAGGAGTTGAATGGTGAATCTTTTACCTTTGATCTGACTTGGTCTGACCTTTTCTTTCCTGCCTGCTCCTTTTTCTACTTGATATGTTTTGGTTCTATTTCAGAGATACCTCCCACCACCCCAGTGCTCTTTGAACACCAAATGGCTCTTTGAACACCAAATGGCAACATGCTCTGAAGTTGGGTAAGCTCTTTCCCTTCCTGTCACCACCTCTTTTCTAGGATTACTGTCCCTATCTAGAAACCTAGACCACCACCTTTCCCGGGGACACCAGTCAGCCTTGCAAAGAAAGCAATATAAAGCAAGCCTGCTGGCAGCATGCAAGGAATTCATGTGGAAACTGTAGAAAATGAAATCATCTCTGTTCATCTAAAAGAAATGAACCTGATATGTGTAGTAGAGGCTCTTCCCCAGAGGAGTGTCTTTCCCCGGAGCATCCCTCAGCACGAGACTGGAAATCGTGACTAGTTTTCAAGGTCAGGGCAGATTTTGGCAGGCAACAGGCAAGTGCCTGTCTTGAGGGGAGGATAAGATGGACAGGGGAGCATCCAAAAGACTCAGGCACTGTGGTGGGAGTTTCCTATCAGAGATAGAGTAGGACTCCAGAAGAAGGCTGGTGACAAACCCAGAAATGTGTCCTCAAGGCAGGGTACAAGATGGAACATGAGACAGGGCTGAAGATTGAAGCAGAAGCCACCTGGGATTTGGGGTATCGAGTCCAATTCATGTACTCAGGACCACAGAGGCCCCAGGGATGGAAGAGTCAAGCTTCCAGAGTTGACCCTATCATGCCAATTTGGACCCATCGAGGCAAGGCCTGAGCTGCTCCAGCTATGGCTGCAAAGGAATGGGTGGAGCTGCAACTGACAAGTGGGTTATGACAAAGGGCACTGTGTGTCCTCTTTATGGAGGACAGAAAATGAAAAATCCCTTCTAGAAGTGAACTTGCACTCAAAGAAACCAGGAAATGAGGCAGAGCGGCTGGAGTAGATCCTTTCTAAAGGTGTACAATGTGTTGCCTCTTCCCAGGGCTGCTTCTGGTGGTGTTGCTCTGCTGCAGAGTGCAGAGGGTCAAACAGATGTACTAGGACCCCCAGGAAAAACTGACTGTATTGCATAGTGGGGAGGGAGGGCAGAGGACCACCCACAGCTGTAGGCAGTGGAGAAAGAAGCTTGGCTAAATGTAGCAGCTCTTCTCATCTCCACTGTGTGAGCACCCGGGGGATCCGAATAAAACATGAATTTCTGATTCCACAGATGTAGGGCAAGGCTCAGAAGACTGCATTTCATACACACTCCCAGGTGACGTCTGGCACTTGCTGGTCAGTGTAACAGATTCCAGGTAGCAAAGAAAAACACCACTGAGAGGAGGCAGCTGATAATAGAGTATCCAGGCAAAAAATAGTTGTCAGAGTAAAGGGGGGGGGGAATGCAGGCTGTTTGCACAGGTGGTGGAGGAAAACGCAGGGAGTGGAAACAGGTGATATACAGATATGGAGATAGTCAGTGCCCAGTATGGTGGGCCTTTGTAGGATTCTGTTAGAAGGAGCTGATTTTTTATGGAAAGAAAATATAGTCAATGGGCCATACGGACAAGGGTTTGATGCTTGGGTCAACTCATTAGTAGCTATTTGACCTTGATTAATTAGTTTCTTATGAGTTTGCACACTAATCTGGGTTGTTGGATGAAATAAGTTACCATGTGTAAATGGTAGTGGATAGGTCTGTTCCATGGCAGGTGCTTATTGTGATATCAGGGACCTAACTGTAGGGAAAGAGTATTGGAAACATGAACAACTGAGGATAACACATCTTTATGGAAGGGGACACAGTGCAATGTCAACCCCTTAGTGACAAACTGGAATAAAAGGATGATTTTTGCTCTTGGAAACAAAGAAATAGAAAAAACAAAAAAACCCAAAAAACAAACAAAAAAAACAAAAAACAAAAAAGGATTCCTAGGCCATAGTCCACTTGCCAGCTGAAGCATGAGGGGTTGAGCCATGGTGTAAAGTTAGTTCTGCTGAGAATTTCCAGCTCAAGATCCGACTTAGTTCAAAGGAACATCCAAGAATGGAAGTCTACCAGCCCTGTGAAGGGAAGGAGACAATAGGTCTGAACATCCACAGCAAGCTGTCAGCAGAAAGGACACCACGTAAACCTCTAATTAGTTCAAGTACGCATCTGCATTCTTGCTGTTAGGCAGGTAGTTGGATATTAGAAGCCCTGGAAAGCTCTGGGGCTGGAGTAGTCTATAAAGCTAAGAACACTGTCTTAATTAGATGCTATGACAAAACACCATGATCAAACACTAACTCGGGGATGGAGGGTTTATTTCATCTTATAGCTTGCAGTTTATCATCCAGGGAAGTCAAGGCAGGGATCTGGAGGCAAGAACTGAAGCAGAAGCCATGGAGGAATGCTGTTTGCTAGTTTGCTCCTCATGACTTTCTCAGCCTGCTTTCTTACAGCGCCCGGGACCACAGTGGTCTAGAACCTCCAATATCAATCATTAATCAAGAACATGTACTGCCGATTGGCCCTGGGAGGCATTTTCTCAGCTGACATAGCTTCTCCCTTAAAGACCCTAGCTTGTGTCCAGTTGAATAAAAGCTTCTGGTAGGAACTGACCTACTCATTATTGGTTAGAAGACTGAGGGACCTGCAGTTTGGCCTTGGAGGAGACTTATCATGAACTGCCTGAAAGACCCTAAATCAACTATCTAAAGGTGGTTTCAGAAGCTCTAGCATAATAGGATGACTGTATGACAGGCAGGATGCTATCTGACAGCTCTTTGCTCCCTCCTGTAAGAGTCAAAACAAACAAGCCTGCCAAGTGCTCAGAACAGGATCTTTCAAGAACAGTTGCTGGCACCAGAGACTTTAGAAATAACACATATAGATCAGGACATTTGGTCTTGGGATACTGGCCCCTCCCATCTTTAGTAGGTATGCTGTATTTCTCAAATAAATGCTGCATGTCTTCTGCACTATGCTCTGTGTGTCCCATATGAAGTATTTTGATGGATTTTCCAAGTATTGGGGAGCTGAAGGGGGCTAGAGTGTGATACTGGTGACAACATAGGTTAAATTGGAATAATCCCATCAAACACATCCCTTCTTCCTGTGCAATGTTCATTTGTCAAAATGATTCATTTAAAGGCATCTCTGATTTGAAGAGTCCCATAACCAGAGGCTCTTAGAGACCTCCCAATCCAATCCTTTTGTCCTTTATTGTATTCATGGGAGACAGACAGGCGGGTCCCACATCTCTCTCTCTCTCTCTCTGATTGTCCCTTTTATAGCATAGGAAGGGCGGTAGAGCATGAAGAGTGAGTCAGTTCCTGCTTCTCTGAGTGTTGTGTATGTGGCATTGACCTGAATTCCTTCAGTTGCTGCTTCCTATAAGTTGAAAACAGTTTGTCTTAGACACAGTGCATGTGTTGACTGAGTACAAGACCAGCACTTGCTATGTAGGTTTGGACACTTTCTTCTCCCAAGTCTGGTATTTTTAGCCAGATGGCAATACCTCACAGTCCAGGCTGACACAAGAACATGTAATATTGGACAGCTAGAAGGGAGTGATCAGGGAATACTTCACTAAAAACTTACTTGATTTTTCTTTGAAATTAAAATTTCATAGGACATCCTATACTTTTATCTTCTGTACCTGTCAATTCTACACATGAGTATTAAAATCCAGCCATCTATGAGAATGCCTATATTCTCATCATCTTTTTTTACATGCAGAAATGTAAAATGTAGAAAGTATTTTTATTATGCTAAAATATTGCTTGATGAGCCACAATTATTTATGTGGAGAGTTAACAAAACTGACTTGTGACTATTTACCTTGCCCTTGATTAGAGCCATGATTACACATATTCTTTTAGTAGTTTGTGAAGTCTCTGAGGCTTGCAGATCTCTCAGTCTGTTCTTATCCAATCACAGGAAAAAGTACAGATGTTCTCTTCTGAACTTACATCTTTAGAATGGGTCGAATGCCTTTTCCTGAATGCATCAGGTCTAAGGCTTTGTTAATTTGGTGGGAGGACAGATTTTCAGTCACAAATTCATCAACTTTTGTCTTTTTGGACATATATTCAGACACCAGCTTTGGGACATTCTCCACACTCTTCCATCCTCCAAAGGCAGTGCCTTTCCACGTGTGTCCTATCACCAGCTGGAATGGACAAGTGGAGATTTCTTCACCTGAAGCAGCTGCGACAACCACCACACTGACTCCCCAGGCTTTGTGGGTCACCTCAAGGGCTGTCCTCATGACCTTCATGTTGCCAATACACTCAAAGGAGAAGTCTACTCCCCCCATCTGTCATCTCAATGAGTATTTCCTGAATGGGTTTATTGAAATATTGGAGGTTAGTAATTCAGAGGCCTTTGCGAATTTATCTTTACTGATGCCGATACCAATGATCTTGGATGCACCAGCCACTTTACAGCCCATGATCACTGCCAATCCAACTCCTCCCAAGCCAAAAACGGCACAGGTAGAACCAAGCTCTGCCTTGGAAGTGTTCACAGCAGCTCCGTAGCCACTTGAAACGCCACAACCGAGAAGGCAGACTTTATCCAGAGGTGCTGAAGGGCCAGTTTTAGCAACGGAGGTGTCAGCCACAACTGTGTACTCAGAAAACATGCTGGTTTCCATGACATGGAAAAGAGGCTTTCCTTTGCAAGTGAATCTGGTAGTGCCATCGGGCGTTAACCCTTCCCCCTGAGTGACTCTAATCTTCTGGTAAAGGTTTGTTTTAGGATTCAGACAAAATTTGCATTCTTCACACTGTGGGATGTAAGTGGGATGACAGCATCACCTGCCTTCACCTTAGTCATTCCCTTCACCAACGCTTTCCACAATCCCAGCACCTTAATGCCCCATGATCACTGAGAAACACCCTTCGGGATCAGCTCTGCTCAGGGTATAGGCATCGGTGTGGCAGACCTTTAATGAGGTGCCACTTCTACTTCCTCTGTGGAGAGAGGCTTTATGGCCTCCCAGACAACTGCAGCCTTGCATCTGATCACCTGGTTTGCCATGTCTGAAGTTGGGGTTCGTGAGCAGAATGTCTGCAACTAGCCTAGCAGATCCTGGGAATGGGCAGGTGGTGCGAGACGGCTTTCATCCTCTTTAACAGCCAGTGTGGTTGTAGTGTTAGTGCCTCTCACTGACATCCACCACAGAAGAAAGAGAATGTAGTTTCCATGTGACTGGATGACCGGTGAATGGAGGTAAATGACCAAGTTGCTTAACTGCTTTGTGAGTCCCTGAAGATGTTATGATTATTTTTGGAAGCAGAAATCAATGTAGAGTCTCCATTAGAATGAATCTCCCAGTACCTGTAATGAAGACAGTTCTCTGTTGACCACCTAAAAACCTGAGGGGTAATGGAGAAATAAAGCTTATTTTAAGGTAGGAGTTGACTGATGAGGGTGTGAAGCTCAACCTGGCACTACCTGTTTTTCCCATAAACAAACACATTTGCAGTTGTTCATTTAGGAAGCATCCAAGGATGCCTGCATGCCACAGATCCAAGCTGAGCATTTGCAACAGAAAACTGATGGCTCACTGATTCTGAGATGGTCACCATTTACACAGAAATTTGTTAACCCATGTTCAGTTATATTTGTGACTGGTTACTATTACAGCATACCTAGGCTCTCTGACTGCAATGCAGGGATGCTCAGTGGTTGAAGGAAAGTAGGTTATCATTGTTTTCAGTTTTATTTCTTTAGTTTCTATTTGAGCTCACTTTCTTGTAGGCTCACTAACTGGATTTCACTTTTGTCTGTCTGTGTCAATCACCATTTTATCATTATGAATTTAGTGATCATATTGATTTGGCTCCTTTATCAAAGGAGATATTATGTTAGACCTCTTTAGTTATATTTAATTTATTCAACCAACCCTCAGCTTAGAAGAAAGATGGTTCTTCCACTCCAGGCGTTTAATAAATGTTTAATTGTGTTGGCTCTAGTGTTTTGTATTGGAATTTTAAAAGAAATATTTTAACCCAAAGGAATTTATTTTAATGCAATGAGTAAGATAAAAGACCTAAATGAATGCATCCCGCCCCCTTCAAAACAAAACAAAACAAAACAAAACAGCCCCTGCTAATTTCCATACCATATGGGAACAAAGTCCCCATCTCACTATTTCAAAACTATTTCTTTTATAATTTGAAATTTTGTCTGTAAGAAGTGTTTCAATTTTTCTGTTGAATTATCTTTATATTCTTTAAAAAGTGCTTTTGTTACTATTTTAAGTTGAAAAACGAAATACAAAATTTATGTGTTCACAGTAAATAGACTTCAAGAAAATATCTAAAATACTAATAGCTTTAGTGTTTGTATGAGATTGTGTTTTATAAATTTTGTGGTCATTCAACAGTTGAGTAATTTTCAAATTCTCTTATATAGAAAAATGAAAAATTTTATTTTTATAGGAATAGAAGCTTATTCATTTAAATATGAATCTTAATTTTCTAATTTCTTTGACAATTATATATTCTATCTATCTTGATAGATTCTGCTATGGTCTTAAAATGCTTCTTTTGCCTTTTAGTTTTTGTGAGGTTCCATTAACTGTCAGGTAAGTTGTTACCTTTCAAGCCACTGCCATTGGTTGTCTTTTATTTAGTCTGGCAAAACTCTTCTACTCCTTTGCTGGTTCCTAAGGCCTCCAGATTCTATTGTGATTTGGATTCATGCAGGCAGGAGCCCTGGATCCTGAAATAGTCACCACTGGTGATAGGATGTACATTTGAACCCCAGACATGACAATGGTTCTAATCCCTCCCCAATTTCCTACCTTGCATACTCACTTCTTGCATCTAGAAAGTTATTTGACCTATTGTCATTCCTCTCAAACTTCCACCATCTCCTTAAGTCTGGAATTCTCCTCCCTATACTTCATCCTTTGCATTTCTCTCAAAACTTTCCCATTGTCCATTCCAACTTCAAACTTTTATTATCATTCAGTTGGATTAAGTGGTCTCCTTTTCTACAGTCTAGGTTTCTTTCATAGCTTACCAGGGTTTTATATAAAAGGAAGAGGTCAGTTCTTTGAAAAGAAAAATGATTGCCAATAAAATGCCTTCAAAGTATAGGTTGAATGGTATTCTTATCTCTATGTCCTATATCCTGGAGTCACAAGTTAGAACATAAAAAGTAAGCATTGTTTACACAGTGATGGGAGCCTGCCTGTGTCCTGCAGCTATTGTTAAGTGGGAGACACCAATAAACTTTTAGTTATCCAGATACATGACTCTCAGTGTACACTGTTGATGGATTTCACAATCTAGAGCATCATGTATAAGTTAGACTTGAAATCATATGAAAATATAGCTACTGGTTTTAACCTCTTCTCAGTTCCGTGAGTTTGAATGATAGAGTTAATCTTCCATAATTTTAATTTCTCATTTATGAAGATAGCTGTTTTTATTATTGTGTCAAGAATTGTATGAGTGGATGATTTATACACGAAAGATCTTTGATTTGGTATCATCTACTTCCAAGTGATGGTTTGTTATTCCTTATAACTTTTATGGTTTAAAAGTCTAGTAATTTATTTTTTAGGTCTTATGTGGCATTCCACATGACTACATCAATTGATGGCTTAACTGGGCCTGAAAGGTGCAAAAAGGACGTATTCAAATGTTGGTTATAGGTAGTGGAGGTAGCTGGGATGGCCTGGTCTTGAAAAAATGACTCACACAGAAGTGTCTCCCCTTCAGTTTCCAACCCATGTTTCTTCACAGCATGATGATCTCAGAATTTGATGAGTAAACATAGATGTTGTAATATGTCTCCAGGTCAAGTGTCTTAGTTGGCTTTCTATTGCTGTAATTAACACCACAATCAAAAGCAACTTGGGAAGGAAAGAGTTTGCTTCATCTTACTCTTGGGTCACCTTCTATTTACTAAAGGAAGTTAGAACAGGGACCTGGAAGCAGGAATGTTGCTTACTAGTTAGCCGCTGTGGCTTGCTTAGTGTGCTTTTTTATACAACCCAGGACCACCTATGCAAGGCTGGCACCACTCCCAACAGGCTGGGTCCTCCAACCTCAGTCATCAGTCAAGAAAATGCCAAAGTGACAGCATGCCAAAATGTCAAAGTAACAGAAAAAGTCTATCCAGGACAGAGAAGCTGTAGAAGACAATTGTATAACATGACCTGTACTGAAGTATTGGATCCCAGGCCACAGGCCAGCCTATTCAAAGAGAGGCATGTGCCATAGAAAAAGGGCTGACAATTGAGGAAGGGGCCATTATTATAACCAACTCTTATGATTGTTTGCAAACATGTACATGGTCTCAGCCTTTCCCTTATTTGCTATTTTCTCTTGTTTCAACTCAATGGAGATAATGTATTGCCTTTAATCTTGTCCATTTCCCATCTTAAAATAACTTCTAGTTTTGATTTTCTGACTGTGATTTCAAGTTAGAAGGATAGCTAGAGAAAGAAAATCAGAAAAAGAGAACAGAAGGGAGAAACAGAAGGAAGAATAAGAGAAGGAGAGTTAGATTCTATAACTGCAGGATGGGGAAGAAATAGAATTCTAGAAGCAATTTTAACTCAGAGTGCAAGAAAAAAATTTGTTTTAAAATTTTGTTTAGCTGCTGAACTATATTCCCTTGAATGCGATTTTTGTCTAGAGATTGAGTCACACAAGTCCTGAAATTTACTTGTGTAAAATATATGTTTCCTTTTAATCACATGAGGTATCATGCTACTCAATAAATGATTTGTGTTTTAATGGTCAAGATTACTTTTGGTTGACACTTCCCTTATTTTTTAGGCTAATCATGACCATGTTTTTAAATACTCAGACATACTTGTTTGCTCCTCATAGTGAGATATTATGTTTGCCAGAGAGTAAGAATCTGGGGCTTTGCTGTTAGCAATTAAATTCAGGTATGGAAAAACAAAACAAAACAAAACCAAAACAAAAACCAAACCAAACCAAACCAAACAAACAAACAAACAAACTTCCATTTCCTCCTGCTCTATGCACCATTTAAGGCCATAGATCCCGAGGAGAGTGTCAAAAACCCAAGCAGCACTGCAGGGAGAAACCTCACAGGCACAGACTTCAGAGATTGCAGAACCACCCAGGCCTGTTGCTCACTGACATAAACCATTTTATCATATTTCTCCATATTCTTCGAGTGGGACTTTCCCTTTCAGCTCTCTGCTTTGACAATAATATGTCCAGTCACTTAGAGGCCAGGTCAGACATTCTTTAAAATCTCTCCAAGGTGAAAATTTGAAATTTGGGTTCTTTATTTGCTTTGTTTACTACCAAATGTTCTTCAGTAAGGAAAAAACCCGGAACAGCCAGTTGGTTGTGTGAATAAAAATAAATGAATGTATTTTTCTCCTGGATTTTTGTTTGTTGTTTTTTAACCTGAGAGATCATGGCTACCACAAAATATCAGAATATGAAAGGATAAGCACATCTCCAGAACTTTATCTATCAGAAAAATAAAAGTTAAATATTGAGGTCAATCCACAATGAACCAGAGTGTAAAAACACAAATTCACTTTTTTTAAAAAAAGAAATGTTAGTTTCAAAACTTGAGAAATTCTTTATAATATGATCAATTTTATTAATATGTCTAAGGAATGGATATATTAGTTGGAAAAGAGTTCGATCCACCATAGAGATACAAACCTCAAAGGACAGTTAGAGAGGCTATTTCCACCCACAATAGGACAGCAGCAAATTCTGGTCATGGACATAATTGTTTTTTCCCATTGAAAGGCTCTTCTATAGTGAGGAGTAGTCTTTGGGCTCTCCCAACTGAATGAAAGCTGCTCTGGCTCACCAACATGCTTTCCAACAGTAACTCCAACTACATCTGCCTTCTGGGAAAGAGTATTCATATTCACACACACACACACACACACACACACACACACACACACACACACACACACGAGTTCAGTAAAAATTGATAAACAAGTAAATAAGGAGTCTTGAAGGGCCACCTGCTTTAGCTGTCATCATCTTTCTACATTCACCACTGTCATAAGAACAGAATCTTGTTTTTTTATCCTGCCCCTAACATCAGAGCTGACTGGGACAGCACTCAAGCATCTGGGTCCCAAGCATCTTGACTGTAGTCACATATTAATCACCACTACTCCTCTATCTAGTACCTCTGTGACTCTTATTACTTTGTCTAAGTCCTGTGGTACAGGTAACTTATTATCTAAGCTTGCCACTCATGCTATAGGACTAGCCCCTTCCTCTGAAACCATTAAGACTAGGCTGCATTTTCTAGTGAGATCAAAGCCTCTCTTACTTCAGTAATCCATGTACTATGCTGCCTTCTGCTCTGCTCTTTTATTTATGGTTGTGAGTTTAACCTTTAATGGCTGAGCTATCCCTCCAGCCCTCTGTCCTTCTCTTTATCCTCCTTTTTTTTTTTTTCCATCTGCATCCCTAAGATTTGACCTGTGCTGATAATGCTTTGTAAAAGCCTCTGGAATCTGTCTCTCTTTTACTTCTTGTAATGCAGGTGATTGGAGTCTCGTGTTGCATCCTTTTGGCTTCCTTAAGTCCAGACTGGAGATCCAGATCCATTCTCTCTATGACTTTTGAACATTCTCAGCCAGGACACTCTCTATTTTAAGTAGTATACTTGACATCCTATAAAGGTTCTAAAGACATAGCCATCTCTCTTACAGTCATCATTGCTTTGCCATGGATCATTTTCTCTGAGGTAAACATCTTTAGGAAGAACTGAAATGGTCTTTGTAAGAATCATATTGTGTGACCATGGTTGTCAAGGCAAAATGTTTTCCTCTGGGCTGGACATGACCATTGGCCTGAATGTGTCAGAGATTGCTGTGGTGACCTACTGAAAGATACTTGGCCCATAGTTATGACAATAAAAAAAGGAAAAGCAGAACCATATAACAATAGGTATGTCTGTGATTATAGTCATGGAGGCGTTAACATTTTTTTATAGAAGGAAATAGAGTTACAGGATTCTTACCTGGGATTCTACTCACTTACCTCTCTTGCCTCTCAGCTTCACTTGGCTCTGGAAGAGCAAGAGTATATAGGAAGCAGAAAGTTAACTGAATAAAGGACTCCATGCTGTAGCTTCCTTGAGGTCATCATTCATGATAGGGTGGGACTTTGTTGTGAAGCAGTTGTTTTGGGTCACGCATACTTCTCTAAGTAACTCCTCACTATGCTCCTGTCTGTGAGCCACATAAACGTATTGATTCTATTTGAGGTCAATAGACATTTGTTCATATATCCCCAAGAAAAAGAAAATGACTGTAGATCTTGGAAAATATGCCCTCACTCCAGCTAGACCTTCAGTATTCTAAACCTTTTCTTATTGGTAAGGTGTCCTAAGACTTCATTCATGTTCAGTCACTGTACTTCTAGATAACGCCATGGGGAGTGTGCATTCCTCAGGGGCAAGGAGACTAAACAGGATCTCTTGGAGACTTTGGACTTAGTAGCAGTAAGCAGTATGTGAGCCCCCAGCTTTGTGAACTACCAACTTTACTCCATTTGGCTTCATGTGATAGTTTATTGATTCCAGAGATTAAACTGGTAACTAAAAATAAAAAATTTCTCCCATTCAAGACATTTTAATGAAGCTGCCTTAGCCTCTAAGGCATTTTCCTCTAATAAATTTATTTTTCTACAGTGGCAGCATCATTAAAATAGGTTTATGGCTTATATTCATGTAGTAACATAACAACTTTAAAAAGACATAATTCAGATGTGTAACCCCTGAGGTCTTTGTTCCAACCAAAGCTTCCTAAAAAGCTACTTTTTGTGTGTGTAAATTCCTTCTTAACTCAATTGTTGGACAGTTTTACTATGATTTTTAGCATTTTCCATTCCTAAGCATATTCTAGTTTTGCTAACACATGTGAAAAGAGCTTGTTTTATATTCTCACTCCCCTTCCCCTACTTTAATCTTGGAAGGCATTCTAAAGTTTCTCAAGGGTGAACACAAACAATTACTTTGAGAGAGAATTAGGCAGAGGTTGTTAATCCTGGCTATGCATTAATATCACCTGGAGATATTTTAAAAGTCCCTGCCTAGGAGCCACTCCACAATGATGAAGCCAGAATCTCTGCTGAGGCTTCCCCCATGTGATTCACTGTGTAGCTGTGAATATGAACAATTGAATTATAAAACCTTTGTAAAAATTTAACTCTTCCATGCACAGAAAATTCTTTAAATTCATTAGTAGCTATTGGGTGATTTTTCTTTTTCACAATTTTTCATTTGTAAATTAATTTTTCATTGACAAAAACTGTGCTTTATTTTGTATGTATACCATGGTTTTCTTTGTATTGTTCTTTAGGAGGTGGAAGCACTGGGAATCAACAGGGTATGTACTCTGCCACTGAGCTAAACCCTAGTGCTGACCATATCTTGAAATATGTGTACATTATGGAATTGGTGAATCAAGTTAATGAGTGGGTATATGACCTTATCTAACTTCTCATTTTCGTAGTGAGATGGATAGGGGCACTTCATAGTCTAGATTATAAGAATACATTTGCACCTCATGCTGGAGGTAGGAGTTACACAAATGAACTGCTAATGGTTTATTTGCTCTGTTAACCTTCAAGCTAGATGCCATCCAAAGAACAGACTCCGGAGGAATGCAAGACGCCGTGGCCTTGTTGTTTTGAGCCCTCCCCACTTCTTACAGATAATAAGGGGAGATAAGAAGAAGAAAAATCTAACACCATGAATCACAGAGATGAGATTGGCTGTCTGATTAGAGGGCAAGACTCAACTTCGAATTTTGACTGCTTATATTTCCCTTCCCAATACAGTCTACTGGTTAAAGGTGAGATGGAAGAGAGACATTTCTCAGATGGCTGGTTCACTGAATAAAGCACAACTTAAAAATTCTGTTCTCAGCTTTGGCTTATATGGCAGGCACCACAAGTCACTTAAAAGATCACTTAAATCCATTTCTCTAGGTGATTTCCAAAATTGCAGCACAGTATTATGACCTATGGTCAACATGTTATATATTAGAACTCTTAAATTCATTCCTTCTATTTTACTGAAATTTTGTGTCCTGAGGCTACCTCTCTCTGAAGCTCCATCACACTCATGCACGAATGCACACTCCAGTCTCTGGTAACCACCATTCTATTCTGAGTCTACAAATACAACTTTCTTATCTTGCACATATAAGTGTGACCACACAGTATTTGTCTCTCTTTGTGTGGCTTTCTTCACTTAAAATAGTTCTCTTTAGGTTCACCAATATTGTAAATAACAGGATTTGCTTTCTTCAAAAGGCCACGTAATACTCATTGTGCATACACCACTCTAAAAAATTCTTCATCTGTGGATTACTTTTTTTGGACTATGTTTTTGTCTATGGTGAATGATGCCCCAATAAACCTGGTAGTGCAGATATCTTTTCTACACATGACATTTGTATCACTTGGAAATACACTCAGAAGAGGGGCCTCCGGATCATATGGAATTTCCATTTTTAATTACTTGGTGGACCATCCACAGTGGTTGTACTAATTTACATTTCTGCAGTGAAGGGGAGCGCATTTCTTCTCTTTACACTCATAACATTGCATTTATTTATGTTTTTACTAAGTTATTCTTTTGAAGCAGTGTCCCATGCAGAGAAGGTAGTCCCCCAATTCACTATATATTGATTCTCCCACTGTTGTTTCCCAAGAGCTCATGTTACCATGGGCTTATGACACCAGATCTGACACTCACCATTGTTTTCTTATTATGTTTTTTTTATCTTTATTTGTGTCTATGTGTGCATCTCTCTCTTCCTCCTCTGTGTGTCTGTGTGTTGGTGGGGGCCATAAGAGTACTGAATCCTCGGGAGCTGGAGTTAGAGGTGGCTGTTAGTTGCCTGTTGTGGAGGCTCTGTCACCAAACTCAAGTCCTCTGGGAGAGTAGTAGCAAGTGTTCTTAGTGATTGAGTCATCTCTCTAGGTCTCTTACTTTCTAATCAAATAGAAATAGCCTGTGTGCAGGCCTATATTCCCTTATACGCAGATGAATTTCAAGGCTAGTGTGGGTAACTTAATGAGACCATATCTTAAAAAAATAAAAGAGTTGTTTAGAAATACAACTCTGTCATAGGGTGACTGCCTGGTATGGACTAAGCCCTGGGTTCAATCTTGGGTACCACAATGCATTTAAAGAAATCCTTGAAAAGTCACTAATCAGATGTTCTACTATCTTGTGTATCATGATAAGTTATCCTGGCTTTCTTGGGACTAAAGATATTCTGGAATATAGAATTTTCATTACTAAAATAAAAAGAGTAGAAACAAGCTAGAATGTGTCATTTGCCCTATTGATGGAGTATTGTAAACTCTGAGGCCCTGTAAGGCAGCATGAGACAGCTGCCAGTCCCTGTTCTGGTTTACACTTACTTGCAATTCTCAGCTCATCAATGCCCCCTCCATTTAAAGCTATAAGACTCAGACCCCTGCACCATCTTTTTTTTTTTCCCTCTCTATCATCAATTACTATAAGAAATTATTTATTTCATAGTCTAAAGGCTTTGAGTCTTTATAATTAGAAAACATCTCTTGTAATTTTCTCTTGAGTTTGAGTACCTCACATGGAGGCTGATCTTACTAAAACTTCATATAAGGAGGAACTGATATTTATTGAGTGCTAGATGCTTACTTGTGTGACCTCATTCTATCCTCATAGAAGCCTAATGAAGTTGACATTATTGCTTCCATTTTCTTTTTGAGATAACTTCTGGCACTAGGAAAATGTCCAGAGATCTACAAGGATGACCCCAACTAACAATTGAAGAAATAGTGGAGAGGCTACCTTAAATGCCCTTCCCCGATAATGAGATTGATGACTACCTTATATACCACCCTAGAGCCTTTATCCAGTAGCTGAGGGAAACAGAAGAAGACACCCACAGCTAAACACTGCTGAAATCCAGTTGCAGAGAGGGAGAAGTGATGAGTAAAGGGGTCAAGACCAGGCTGGAGAGACCCACAGACACTTCTGACCTGAATAATTGGGAGCTCATAGACATCAGACTGATAGCTGGGAAACCAACATAGGACAGACCCAGAACCCCTTGAACATGGGTGTCAGTTAGGAGGCCTGGGAAGTCTATGGGACCTCTGAATGGACTTTGGGAGCCCATTCCCTACAGAGGGATACTCCCTTAGTCTAGAGGGATGGGGGGAGGGCCTAGGCCCTACCCCAAATGACTTTTGATGATCCCTCCTTGAAGGCCTCACCCTCCCTGGGGAGTGGATGAGGGATGCTATAGGGGGTTCAGTGGGAGGCATGGAAGGATGGGAAGGAGAGGGAACTGGGATCGGTATGTAAAATATATAAAAAATAAAAATAAAAGGGCAGCCCAAAACAAACAAACAAACAAACACCAAAACCCTGGAGTCCAAAAGGTTAAGTAATGTGTCAGGGTCAAACTCAGGGCTATTTGACTATACTCCATGTTTTCTTCCTTCTGTTCCTCTTTTCATGGCTTTACACAGATGAGTTAAAAAGAGAAATTACAAATTTTGGGAGACTTTGAAGAAATAAGGGAAGAATAAATTAGTAGTTATCCCACTCTTTGTAGAGTAACTCTTTAGATAGCTCTGTGGTGTGGGAAAGCATTGAAAGTTACTATAGTTGGTCATCTATAATGGGAATAGAAAGAGGCAGCTGTCAAGATGCAGTTTATTCAAGCATTAGTCTCAGCTAAGGTGAATGCCATTAGGAAAATGTGATTTTGCTTGTTAATACATAAAAGAAAACTGCTATGTAATATACATAAATAGGATGTCCAGTGTTGTGGCTGAGAAAGCAAAGGGTCCAAGGTCTTAAGAGGTTATTTTCCTTTTTGGGGTGCTGGGTTTGCTCACTCCTGATCTCTGGCTCAGAATTCCTCAGTCCATGGACATGTTCCTTGATTCTTTGAGTGACAGTGACAGATTGAACAAGGTTCATAGCTGGAGTTAGATGAGAAATAATCATCCGTGAAATGGCAGAAGGTAAAATGCATTTCCAAAGACCTATAGATATTTTTAAATATTGATTTTGATATTAATGGAATCTGTTGTAGTTTTAAATATAATTAATTTTGATGTGTTGATAGTGTTCTCTTTTCAAATGAAAGAGACTATTAATTATCTGTTCTTCTTAACTTTGCCCAAACTCTCCGGTTAAGGTATCATGGTTGTGATGCGAGCACAATTTTTCTTTCTTATGTGTAGTGCATATGAACATATGTGGGCCCGTGTGCATGTATGAAGGCCAGAAGGGAGTGCTGAGTGATTCCCTTTATCAAGCCCCACCTATTTATTTGAGGCGGGGCTCTCTTAAGCTGGGGCTCATATTTTCTCAATTAGGTTGGAATACAGACAAGTTGAATAGACAAATTAGAAATTTCTTAGGACTTGGAGAAAGCAATACAAAGATAAATTAGAAGTCACTACCCATTATCCTATTTGAAAGGGCTACTTTTGAATTTTTGGTTACACAATAATACAGTACTTATAACTTATTACAGTTGTATTATTCCTAATAAAGGAAGGTCTAGGTTGGTACAGCAGCTTATGCTAGCTGACCCAGGGAAGACTTGAGAGTGAGTTGTGCTTGAAAATCTGGAATCTGAGTTAGTAAAAAGATAATTGGAGTCATGGTGAACCTAAGCCTGCATAGAGAATATTCCTTGGAGAGGAAACAAACATTTGAGACATTTGAGACAAAACAGACATTTGAGAAACAAACATTCAGTGTATTCTCTCTCTCTCTCTCTCTCTCTCTCTCTCCTGTGTGTGTGTGTGTGTGTGTGTGGTGTGGGAGAGAGAGAGAGAGAGAGAGAGAGAGAGAGAGAGAGAGAGAGAGAGAGAGAGAGAGAGAGAGAGAGAGAGAGAGAGAGAGAGAGAGAAAGAATTTATAGGCGTGGGGCTGGTAGGAGAAGATGCTGTGGCAAGTATCATAAGCGTATATATAAAACTTTGAAGTTCACTGTAAGAGTATCAAGGAATCAATGATGGATATAAAGACATAGATAGACCAGATTAGTCACCCTGACTATATGTGCGGCATCAGGCTGCACAGAACAGAGGAAAGAGGGGGTCAGGAGACTAACTAGAAGGAAACTATAAAATCTAGTTGAGATGTGATGATCCAACTGGGGTGGTGACTATGGAGTTTGAGTGAATTGCTTCAGGAGATAATCAGGGATGACACAGATCACCCCACATGAGGCAAAGAAGGAAAGAAAAAGAACTTCTGTATCTGGTCCCTTTTATAGATGATGGAGTTAAGGATAAAGATGATGATGCCACTATCTGGATTTCCTTGTATTTAAGAAACTTAACTTTCTTAAAGTTCTTAGTTTTACCTTTTGAAAATTATTGATTTTAAGCGAGAAGTTTCTCTGAAGTTCCAATTTGGGCATAATCATTCAGTTTAATGAGCAATGTGGTTTATGCAGATAAAACAGCCTGCCACCTTGGACAAGGATAGCCTTATTAGTCCCATCAGGATTGAGGGACATCCTCCCACACTTTGCCACCTGAGTTGAGTAACACTGAAGATCCCATTTCCCTGTTTCAATACTCTAGAGAAGTGTCTGATGGTGATGATGTTACAGATGCAAGGACAATCATTATTATAATTGTATAACGCTATAAATGTACATAAATTATCTTTAAGAAATAAAAAGTAATATGGGCATGGCAAAAGAGTCAGTAAATGGATAAAAAAGGGGGGCTGCAGAAAACAGCTAAAGATGTGGCTAAGTATTAGAGTGTTTGTCTAGTACACATAAGTGTCTTAGGATTTTATTGTTGTGAAGAGACACCATGACCATGGCAGCTCTTATAAAGAAAATACTTAATTGGGGTGTCTTACTTACAGTTTCAGAGCTTCAGACCATTATCATCATGACATAGAGCAAGACAGCATGCAGGCAGAAATTGGTGCTGGAGCTGAGAGTTTTCTATCTTTCAGGCAACAAGAAGTAAACTGACAGTAAGTCACACAGAGGGAAGCATGAGCAAAGGAGACCTCAAACTCCCCCCCCCCACATTGACACACTTCCTCCAACAAGACCACTCCCAATAGTGCCATTCCTCTTTGGGGGCATTTTCATTCAAACCACCACAATGAGGTTCTCGATTCTTTAGCACAAAACAAACAAAAATACTCCAGAGAAATATGGTGTCATGAAATACAAGATAAACATAAAATTTGAGAAGTCAGTAGTGTGAATTTACCAAGAGATTAATCAAATAAGCACCAAAACAAAACAAACAAAACAAAAACAAACAAACAAAACCCAGCCATGGTAATTAGCAGAAGGGAGATTCTTGACCATACTGAAGTAAATTAGAGATGGGGAAAATAGTCCCATTACAGTAGGCTGGGATACCCATGGAGAAAAGAATGGGAATACATCTAACATGCACTTCTAAGTTGGCTATGAAGGGAAGAGTAAGAGCCTTGGGCATGTGGTACCCAGGGAAAACACTACTATGGTGTTGTTTAAATGATGTGTGCTTCAGACATGATTAAAAGGAAGCTGGTAGAAAAGGCTAAAGGCTAAGGAGATGGAAAGGGGAGGGATTATTGATCCATAGAGGAGGAAGTGAAGGCAGATGATGCAGGGACCCTTTTGGACAGAATGGCCTGGGGAAAGGAGGCTACTAGGGGGTTTGCAGGAGGAAGAGGATGGAAGGTATGATCAGCTTTCTCTTATGTAGGGAGTGAGATTAGATTAGTTGTAAAAGAAAATGACAGAGCAGACTAGAGGAAAGTCTAGAGGAAATAATCTGTACATTTACTCTTAGAAATCTGTTCCTGAAACCCAAGGTCCAACTGAGAACATTGTAAAGTGAAAGCAAATGTTCTCAGGTAGTAGACGTGGTTGCATCACCTAATGACTCCAGAGCTTAAGAAAATGCCAGCCTTGAGAATACTTTGCTAATTTAGCAAAACATGGGCATCAAGCCTTCTGTATAGAATGACACACCCACTGAGTACAGGAGCCAAATCCTTCCAGCAACTTTCTAAGCCGGAGACTGTTACCATTGCCTTCCCCAAACAAGGAAGCAGAGACACCAAAGGGAGGGAGCTCGTTCCAAGTTATTGCTAGGGTAAAGGGCCAGTGACTCCAGTAAAAGCAGAATGTTCCCATTAGAAAGATTCATTGAAGACATTTGTTATAGAGAAAAAAAACAAACAAACAAACAAACAACAAACAAACAAAAAACAAAACACACCCTGGTTTCTATCTCTATTTTTCCTATCATATAAACAGAATTTTTTCCTGTATGTTTAATGAGCCATTTTGTGTTTATAATTCTCAAAAGTTGATTAAACATGGGTAGATTTTAATGTGCTGATGTAAGTAAATTTTAATCCTTAAATATTTTCTTGGGAAATATTTTCTCAACCAAGAAAAGATAGATTATTCAAGAATGACACTGAGACAATTGACTATCCATATAGAAGACAATCAAATTAGACATTTAAATAACACCATATATCAAAATAAATTCCAGAGGGGCTTGAGTGCTAAATGAATAAAATAAAGCCATAAACGTTATAGAAGAAAATGAAGGAGGATTATTTATAACCTAGAGAGCATGAGTCCTTCCCACATGAGATGGAAACTCAGAAGCTATAAAGGAAAAGATTGATAGACTTGATTACATGTAGAAAGATACTAATTAACAGCCTTGTTTATAATGGTGAAAAATTAGAAACAATCTACAGTCTCTGTAGTAGAGAGCCACTTAAATACATCACTGAGCATGTGCACCATTAAGAGGTAGTGAAGCCTAGGAGTTCAAAACCTGTTTTATGATAAAGGCTACCTGGGTTTGAGTTCATCACCATTGTGTTGGAGGGAAATTACCTAACTTTCCTCAACTATAAAGAAAACCTAATGATTTTATTTGTTATAAGGTAACAATAAAAGCTAAGAGAATCAATACAAAGTATTTTGGATAGATCTTTAACATAGTGTCATCATACCTACTGTCTGTAGTTATAATATAGTACTTAAAAAATGGAGGTAGGGCTGGGAGCATAGCTCGGTAGTAGAGTACTTGTCTCATATGTGTGAGGCACTAGGTTAGGTTCCCAGTGTCACAATGAAAGAGAATGGGTTAAGTTGATGTACAACTCATTGATGATTCAATAAATTCTCTGATGTGTTACTGAGAAAAGAGTTTTCAGTAGAACGTGTAGAGATGGCATTGTTTTAGTAAAACTATATCCACATTTCCATATACATATATGGAAGTAGAGCAGACATAGAACAAACTGTGAGTGTCTGTTACCTCTGCAGGGCAGCAGGGATGGTAAAGGGAGTATTTACATTTCACAGTCTCTAATTCCAAACACCTTCAGTCTCTCATAAAGAGAAGGACATTACACGCTTTTTGTTAACAACAACAATAATGATGATGGGAAGGAAAAATGTCTTTAGTGTTCTCTGTTGTCAACATAGGATGAGATTTTCATCATAAGAGCCCAGACAGATGATCAGGGTGGTGCTCTGGCCCTTTTCTTCCAGATGCATAGCACCCAGTTTTGGAAACATACCCAGAGCATGGGATCTAGAGAAGGAACTGGGTAAAGGAAAGGTGATGGTCCAAATGATCTTTAGGATAAATAGAAAAATCAAACCTAGGCCTCTGTCAAAAAAAAAAAAAAAAAAAAATCCTGGAATTTACTTAAAGCACCAGTTCTCACCATGTGGGTGTGACCTTTTTGGGGTTATATATTAGATATCCTGCATATCAGATATTTACATTATGATTCATAACAGTAGCAAGATTGCAGTTATGAAATAGCAATGAAATAACTTTATGGTTGGGAGTTATAACAGGAGGAACTCTGTTAAAGGGTCAGAAGGTCACAGCATTAGAAAGGTTGAGAACCACTGAATTAGAGGAAATATTGAGTTTTATTTTGAATCAACAATCAATCTTCTTTTCTCAATCAGACCACTAATGCCTTCTTTACAGAACTGCCCATGCCTTAAAGAAGGAGAGGAGTAGGCTCATTGAAGGAAAATATTGAGGTGTGTGTGTGTGTGTGTGTGTGTGTGTGTGTGTGTGTGTGTTTAGTTACCTTGGTCAACTGCATTTTCCTTCACATTGTCATGAAAAGGGCAAAATTTAGACCAATCCAAACAAAAAAAAAAACTCTGGAATGATCCTGGGCTTGGGGAGTAGGTTTCATGATTCCTTCTGATTATAGCACTTACTCGTGTCCTTGAGTTTATTGCTTAGTCTTTTAGATATAAAGAGCAGAATTAGCAGGACTTTTAGCTGATCATTTTCATATCTTCTAAGCAACAAAACTCTGATATTTGTTGGGTAATTTTATTCTGAAAGAAGCCAATGCATCACTTGGAATGTCTGCAACAGGGAATCCAGCTGCTTCTCATCTGGTTGAATATTGGACTTTAATATCACTTCAAGAGTATGGTTTAAGCGGACAAGGTGTTTTCAGCTTTTCATTTGTTAGACTATGCCAGTCTGTTCAGGTCAGGGACTCTTTGAAAGGAATAGCTGAAAATGGAAACGCGATGCTCAGGGCTTGCTCAGGGCTTGCTAGGGAGGGTAGTTTATCCACGCAAGAAGCTGAAATGCAAGTATATATTACATGTGGGTATGGTATCAGCATACGCATGCCACCTGGTGCAAAAAATACAAGTGAGAATGACCATAAACCTGAGATAAAGGTGATGACACTCTTAAGATTGTGACAAAAGCAAATGCAGAAGTGTTTTATAAAGAAACTCAAGTTTCTAAAGTACTCAAGTTTATGATCAGAACATCAAAAAATACAAAAGGCGATTAGTTATCACAAAAGGGGTCATTAGGTATACCTCCAAGGAAAAGATTATATAATGAAAATGCTGACATATTTATGAAGTAAATGGAGGAAAGGAGAAAAATTAGGGCAATGGGGTGAATAATTCAAAACACATTATATGAAAGTATGAAAATGTCACAATGAATGCCATTAAAAAAGAAATAGACAAAGAAGCATGAGTTACCAGGAGAGTGCGTTATTATAAAACACCTTTTTTTTTTTTTTTTTTTATAAAACTGTAACTGGATCTTAACTCAGCTATAGATAAGACAGATTAGTCACAGCCGATGAAAGAATCAGTGAACTGAAAGATACCTATGAGGAGGTCACTTTGAATGCAACACAGGAGGGGAAATAAATAGAACCCAGGCAAAAGAGATTTTCTTTTAAAGCTTTCCCAGTACTCATTATCTGGGCATTACACACAGAATACCAAGGCGATAAAGAAGAGGTAAAAATCTGAGATATTGGCCAAACGTTTCCCAGAATTTTACTAGGTAGTTTTCACCTGACTTGACTAAATTTTTGCAAGTCCATATTATCTATGCATATGTTTTGTGCAAATGTTCATGGTTAGAATTTCTTGATCATTTATTTAGTATTTGATTTTGAGACAGCGTCTCATTGTATGGCCCGGACTGGCCTGAAAGTTGTGATCTACCTCCCAAGCAGTTTGATTACAGGCATGCATTTCACACAACTTGAGCATATTCTTAATTTTAACAAAACCACCAGTAACACATGAAAGTTCTGAGTTCTATATGTTCACCAGCAGTTGGTATTTTCAGTATGTTTTTTTTTTTAATTTTAGTTCTTCTTATACTATGTAGTATATCACCTCATGCTTAATGTTTTATTGTCCTAATTATGGGGGTGTTCAATAGTTTTTTTCTAAGTTTAGCTCATATAATATGAAATCTGATTTTTTTTGTATATAATTTAGTAGTTTGGGGGTGCTATAAAATCACAAATTTTATAGCTACCATCACTAATTTCAAAATGCCTTCGTGGAGCTAATAAATCCTATATCCATGTTCCTCTCACCTGAGCCCCTGGTCATTACTAATTGACTTTCTGCTACCACATTTTCCAAGTTTGGGTATTTTATTAAAATGGAATCATACAGTGGTGGAAAGCAGCATAGTTAGTGAAGTGCTTTCTCTCAATTCCTAACTGTCTGCAACAATGTTTTATAATTTTAGGATATAAATTTTTCATTTCTTTCATTACATTTATTACTAAGCATTTCATTATTTCTAATGGCATTTTCAAATAGGGTTGTTAAACTTTATTTTTGCATTGCTTATTGTAGAAATGATTTCATTTTCATCATTGAAATTTGCAGAGTAATAATCTTTGTACATTTGTCTTATATCCCAAAACTTCACAGAACTCATTTACCATCATAATAGGTCTCTGTGTATGTGTTTAGTGGATTCTTTATTTTCCATATATACACTATTGTGTCATGTGCAGGTACAAGTGGGTTTTTCTTTACTTTCAGCCTACATGCCTTTTATTTCTTTATCTTGATCATCTGCTCTAGCTAGAAACACAGTACCATATTCAATAGAAATGGCAGAGTGGATACCCTTGCCTTTCTCCTGATCCAGCCTTCTCAATTAAGTCTGATGCTATCTACAGTGCTTTGTTTTGTTTTTGTGGATGTCCTTCATGCCTAAGTGTGTGTGTGTGTGTGTGTGTGTGTGTGTGTGTGTGTGTGTGTGTGCACGCACAAGAGCATGTGTACATGCTCTAATGTGAGGAATGCTGTATTTTAAATTTAAAATTCTAAAAGTTGCCACTAAAATATGTGGAGGTAATTAGATCTTTGTGAGTACTTCACATGCCATAATGATATCATTGCTTTTAGGTTTGAGAGTTGTGAGATTTTTGTCTTTTGGTTATTTGACTTAACACAATCATGCCACATGCTAATTAAGATAGGTTTGTTTCTTCTATGCTACTATGTATATATTTCATTATTGTTTCTTGTCTTATTGCATTAGCTAGTTCAAGATGATCTTGAACAAAAATGGTGAAAGGACACCCTGGTTTCTCTTTATTAAATATAGTGGTACCTGTTGATTTTTAATAGCTGTCATTTATTTATTTATTTTTCTTTTATTTTTTAAATTTTTACTTTTATTTTACATATGCATCCCAGTTCCCCCTCCCTCCTCTTTCCCTTTTCCCCTCCCTCTTTCCCTCCCTTCTTCCCTCCCTTCCTCCCTCTCTCCCTTTCCCCCTCCCTTCCTCTCTCCATATTTCCCTCTCTCCCATCCTCCCATGCCCCCTGACCACCCTTTCCTCTCATCCTCCCCACTCCGCATGTAGGGTGATGCCTTCCAGGAGGGCTTGTTTAAATCGATCAAGTCATTTGGAGTAGGGACTAAGCCTTTTCTCCTGTCTCTAGGTTAAGGGAGTATCCCTCCATGGGGAATGTGCCCCAAAGTCCTTTTGTGCACCAGGGATACATCCTGGTTCCACTATTTAAGGTCACTTAGACTGCCCAGGCCTTCTAGCTGAGACCCATGTTCAGGGGGTCTGAGTCAGTCCCATGCTGAATTCCCAGCTATCAGTCTGGGGACTCATGAGCTCTTCTTTGTTCAGGTCAGCTGTCTCTGTGTTTCTGTAGCCCTGTCTTGTCCTCTCTCTCTGCATCTGGATTCTAGTTCAGCTCAGTGTTTAGTTGTAGGTGTTTGCTTCTGTTTCCATCAGCTACTGGATGAGCAGCTACTGGATGAGGGCTCTATGGTGGTGGATAAGTTAGATAAGTTAGTCATCGATCTCATTATCAGCCTTTCCACTGTTGCTCAAATTGTTAGTTGGGGTCAGTCTTGTAGGTCTCTGGACATTTCTCTAGGTTCAGTTTTCTCTTCAAACCTATAATAGCTCCCTCTTTTATAGTCTCTCTCTCTCTCTCTCTCTCTCTCTCTCTCTCTCTCTCTCTCTCTCTCTCTCTCTCTCTCTCTCTCTCTCACCCTCCTTCCCTCTTGTCTATTCCTCCCCTGACTTAATCTTCCTAGTCCCACATGCTTTCTTCTCCTCCCCTTCTCCTTCTTCTAGTTACCTCTCCACTCACTGCACCCCCCCCCATCTGCTCAGGAGATCTTGTCCCTTTTTCCTTCATATAAGTTGAGGAAACTTATATGAAAAACTCTTAGAATCCTCCTTGTATCCTGGTTTCTCTGGTGGTGTGAATTATGGACTGGTGATTCTTTGCTCTCTGTCTAAAATCCATATATGAGTGAGTACATACCATGTTCCTCTTTTTGTGACTGGGTTATCTCATTCAGGATGGTTTCTTCAAGTTCCATCCATTTGCCTGTGAATTTCAAGATTCCATTGATTTTTGTTTTTGTTTTTTTTTTCTGCTGAATAGTATTCCATTGTGTAAATGTGCCTCATCTTCTTTATCCATTCTTCAGTTGTGGGGCATCTATGTTGCTTCCAGATATTGCTATTGCAAATAATGCTTGTATGAACATAGCTGAGCATGTGTCTTTGTTGCATAGATGTGGATCATTTGGGTATATGCCTAAAAGGAGGATTGCTGGGTCCTGTGGTAGACTGATTCCCATTTTCCTGAGGAACCACCATACTGATCTCCAAAATGGCTGTACAAGTTTGCAGTCCCACCAGCAGTGGAGGAGTGTTCCCCTTTCTCCACATCCTCTCCATACCATAAGTTGTCATTGGTATTTATAATTTTAGCATTCGGCAAGAGTAAGATGGTATCTCAGAGTTGTTTTGATTTGCATTCCCTGATAGCTAAGGATGTTGAACACTTTCTTAAGTGTCTTTCAGCCTTTTTGATTTCCTCAATTGAGAGTTCTCTATTCAGTTCTGTACCCCATTTTCTTTAATAGGGTTATTTGGTGTTTTGTTGACTAGTTTCTTGAGATTTTGTATATTTTGGTGATCAGCCCTCTGTCAGATGTAGGTTTGGTGAAGATTTTTTCCCAGTCTATGGGCTGCCCTTTTGTCTTGTTAACTGTGCCCTTTGCCTTACAGAAGCATCTCAGTTTGAGGTCCCATTTATTAATTGTCGATCTCAGTGTCTGTGCTACTGGAATTATGTTCAGGAAGCAGTCTCCTGTACCAATTTGTTCAAGGATACCTCCCATTTTCTCTTCTAAAAGTTTCAGTGTGGCTGGATTTATGTTGAGGTCTTTGATCCATTTGGACTTGAGTTTTGTGTATGGCGATAAACATGGATCTATCTGCAGTCTTCTACACACCATCATCCAGTTGTGCCAGCATCATTTGTTGAAGATGCTTTCCTCTTTTCATTGTATACTTTTAGCTGTTTTGTCAAAAATCAGGTGTTCCTAGGTGTGTGGGTTAATATTAGGATTTTTTATTCGATTCCAGTGGTCTACTTGTCTATTTTTTGTGCCAATACCAAGCTGTTTTCAGCACTATGATGATGACTCCTGAAGTTTCTTTATTGGTTATCCTGGGTCTTTTGTTTTTCCATATAAAGTTGAGCATTATGCTTTCAAGGTCAGTGAAGTATTGTGCTTGGATTTTGATGGGGATTGCTTTGAATCCGTAGATGGCTTTTGGCAAGATTGCCATTTTTATTATGATTGTCCTACCTATCCAAGAGCATGGGAGATCTTTCCATTTTCTGATATCTTCTTTAATTTCTTTCTTTAAAAACTCAGAGTACTTGCTATATAGGTCTTTCACTTGTTTGGTAAGTGTTAACCCAAGGTATTTTATGTTGTTTGTGGCTATTGTAAAGGGTGTAGTTTTTCTGATTTCTTTCTCAGCCCCTTTATTGTCTGTATATACTAGGGCTACTGATTTTTTTTTTTTAAATCCTGTATTCTGCACTTATCAGCTGTAGGAGTTTCCTGGAAGAGTTTTTCAGGTCACTTATGTAAACTATCATATCATCTGCAAATAGTGAAAGTTTGACTTCTTCCTTTCCAATTAGTATCCCCTTGATTTCCTTCTGTTGTCTTATTGCTCTAGCTAGAGCTTCATGTACAATATTGAAGAGATGTGGAGAGAGTGGACAAACTTGTCATCCTGATTTTAGAGGAATCACCTTAAGCTTCTCTCCATTCAGTTTGATGTTGGCTGTTGGTTTACTGTATATGGCTTTTATTATGTTTAGCTATGTTCTTGTTATCCATGATCTCCCCAAAACCTTTATCATGAAAGGGTGTTGGATTTTGTCAAAGGCTTTTTCAGGATCTAGGGAGATGATCATATGATTTTCTTTTTCAGTTTGTTTATATGGTGGATCACATTGACAGATTTTTCTATGTTGAATCATCCCTGCATGCCTGGGATGAAGCCTGCTTGGTCATGGTGGATGATTTCTCTGATGTGTTCTTGGATTCAATTTGCCAGTATTTTATTGAGAATTTTTGCATCAATGCTCATGAGGGATGTTGTTCTGCAGTTTTCTGTCTTAGTTGTGTCTTTGTGTGGCTTGGGTACCAAGGTCATTGTAGCCTCATAAAAAAAGTTTGGTAATGAACCTTTTGCTTCTATTGTGTGGAACAATTTGAGGAGTATTGTTATTAGCTCTTCTTTGAATTTCTGGTAGAATTATGCACTGAAGCCATCTGACCCTGGGCTTTTTTTGGTTGGGAGACTTTTCATTAGGGGTTATAGGTCTATTTAAATTGCTTATCTGCTCTTGATTTAATTTTGATAAGTGATAGCTATCCAGAAATTTGTTCATTTCCTTTGAAATTTTTAATTTTGTGGAGTACAGGTTTTCAAAGTATGACCTGAAAATTGTCTGGATTTTCTCTGTGTCCGTTGTCATGCCCCCCTTTTTGTTTCTGATTTTGTTAATTTGCATGTTCTCTCTCTGATTTTTCGTTAGTTTGGATAAAGGTTTGTCTATCTTGTTGATCTTCTCAAAGAACCAATTCTTTGTTACATTGATTTTTTTTTTGTATTGTCTTCTTAGTTCTTATTTTATTGATTCCAGCCCTCAAACTGATTATTTCCTGGCATCTACTACTCCAGGGTGAGTTTGCTTCTTTTTGTTTTAAGGCTTTCAGTTGTGCTGTTAATTCTCTAATGTGACTGCCCTCCATTTTCTTCATATGGGCACTTAGTGCAATGAACTTTCCTAATAGCACGCTTTCAAAGTGTCCCATATGTTAGGGTATGTTGTGTCTTCATTCTCATTGAATTCTAAGAGATCTTTAATTTGTTATTTCTTCCTTGACCCAGGAATGGTGCAATTGTGCATTGTTCGGTTTCCACGAATTTGCAGGGTTTCTGCAATTTGTGTTGTTTTTGTTGCATTCCAACTTTAAAGCATGATGGTCTGATAAGATACAGGGAGCTATTCAAATTTTTTTTTGCATCTGTTGAGGTTTGTTATGTTGCCTAGTATGTGGTCAGTTTTAGAGAAGATTCCGTGTGGAGCTGATAAGGTATATTCTTTTGTGTTTGGATGGAATGCTCTATAGATGTCTGTTAAACCCAATTGGGACATAACTTCTCTTAGTTCTTTTGTTTCTTTGTTAAGTTTCTGCCTGATGGTCCTGTCTTGTAGTGAGAGTGGGGTGTTGAAGTCTCCCACTATGAGTATGTGAGGTTTTCTGTGAGCTTTGAGTTTTAGTAGCATTTCTTTTACGAATGTGGGTGCCTTTGACTTGGGGCATAGATGTTCAGAATTGAAACTTTGTACTGATGGATTTCTCCTGTAATGAATATGAAATGACCTTCTTCATCTCTTTTGATTGATTTTGGTTTGAAGTCTACCTTTTTAGATATTAGCATAGCTACACTTACTTGCTTCTTGGGTCCATTTGATTGGAAGATCTTTTCCCAACCATTTACCCTGAGGTAGTGTCTGTCTTAGAATCTTAGATGTGTTTTTTATATGCAGCAGAAGGATGTCTTTGTATCCTTTTTGTTAGCCTGTGTCTTTTTATAGGTGAGTTAAGACCATTAATGTTGAGAGAAAGTAAGAACCATTGATTGTTAATTCTTGTTTGTTTTAGATTTGTTGTTGGCGTTGGTATTGTGAGTATATTTGCCCCACTTTTTCTTTTAGGTTCCTGTAAAGTGGGATTATCTATTGCCTATGTCTTTGTGAGTATAGTTAACTTTCTTGGTTTGGAGTTTTCCTTCCAGAGCTTTCTGTAGGGCTGGATTTGTGAATATATATTGTGAAAATCTGGCTTTGTCATTGAATATCTTGTTTTCTCTGTCTATAGTGATTGAGAGTTTTGCTGGGTATAGTAGCCTGGGCTGGCATTCATGGACTTTTAGTATTTGTATAACATCTATACAGGACCTTCTTGCCCTTCAGAGTTTCCATGGAGAAGTCAGGTGTAATTTTGATAGGTCTGCCTTTATATGTTACCCGGCCTTTTCCTATTCTTAATATTCTTTCTTTATTCTGTAAGGTACTTTGATTATTTTGTGGCGAGGGGACTTTTTTTTTTTTTGGTCCAGTCTATTTGGTGGTCGGTATGCTTCTTGTACCTTTATAGGCATGACCGTCTTCAAATTGGGAAAGTTTTCTTCAATGATTATGTTGAATATGTTTTCTGCACCTTTGAGCTGGGCTTTCTTCTCCTTCTTCTATGCCTATTATTCTTAGGTTTGGCCTTTTCACGGTGTCCCACATTTCTTCTGTGTTTGTGTTAAGGATTTGTTGGATTTAATATTTTCTTTGGTTGATGAATCTAGTTCCTCTAGTTAATCTTCAGCGCCTGAGATTCTTTCTTCAATTTCTTGTATTTTGTTGGTTGTGCTTGCATCTGTAGCTCCTGATCATTTACCCAGTTTTTCTTTTTCAGCATTCCCTCAGTTTGTGTTTTCTTTATTGTCTCTATTTCAGTTTTCAGGTCTTGAACTGTTTGAATTGTTTCCTTCATCCGTTTGATTGTTTTTTTCTTGGCTTTCCTTGCTTTCTTTAAGAGATTTGTTCATTTCTTGCATTTTTGTTTGATCCTTTCCTCTATTTCTTCCAATTTTTTGTTTGTTTTTTTTTCTTCCATTTCTTTAAGGGACTTTCTCATATCATCTTTGATGGCTTCTATCATTTTTATGAAGTCATTTTTTAAGTCATTCTTTTCTGCTTCCTCTGCTTTGGTGTGTTCAGGTCTAGTTGGTGTAGAGTCCCTAGATTCTGGTGGTGTCATGCTGGTCTTTCTAATGTTGGGTGTTTTCTTGTATTGACATCTTACTGTACTCTTAATAAGACAATTTAGTACCAGGATAGTGGGTATTACCAGGATATGTCTGTAACACAACTGATTATGCGGTTTGGGGGCAAATGGTAGAAAGATTTAGGACTTTTGGGCTAGAAAAGTCATTGTGTTAAGAGCCCAATGACCTGTTCTATAGCTTGGAAGATAAGAATGTTGAGATGATGGAGGCCCGGGTTGTGAATTTTCTGAGAAAAGCAAAGACTCTATCAGGCCTTTTGTGTGAAGAATCTGTGATGTCGGGTCAGCTGAAACTGACCAATCAGCTGTGACTATCTGGAGACCAGAACCACTAAAGTAAAATCCTTGCTTTTCTAAGACAATGGTTGCTGGTCAGCTTGGGTTGAAAATCAGCTATGATTACGAATATGCCAGCATTGAGATGAAGTCTTCTGGGAAGTGTTTCCTCAGGGTGAACACAACTCAGTCTTAGCAGTGTGAAATCAGGAGAAGTCTTTGGAGAAGTTTCTACTACACATACACTTGCTAAAACACATTCATTGCTGCTTTATTCATAGTAGCCTGCTATTGGAAACAACTTAGATGTCCCTCAACACATGAATGGATTAAAAAGTGTGGTACATTTACAAAATGAAATATTACTCAGACATTAAATAAATGCAATCAGGATATTTCCATGTAAATGGATGGAACTAGAAAAAAATCATACTGAGTGAGGTAACCCAGACCCAGAAAGACAATACAGGATCTTTTCCCTTATATATGGATATTAACTGTTAATCTGTTATTAATATATATAAGCTGTTAAATAATAAGCAAGCCACAATCTGCCCAACCACAGAGGTTACATATATAGTAAGGGAACAGATAGAAATACTAGAAAAGAGAAATACAATACATATTTATAGATGAGTGGGGGACTTGAATAAGAGCATCAAGAAGAAAGAGGGCAGGAAGAGGAAGTGATGGTAGGAATATGGTGAGAGACAGCTAAAATTAAGATTCTATTTAAATTTTATAATAGAAGCCTAATACAATTGAAGCTTTCTAAAGTACATACTTGTATGAAACTGATCTAAATGAAATCACCAAAGAGTAAGGGAGATGACCCCAATACTTGTCACTGACTGAAACTTCCTATACTGAGAATGATGTGCCTCTAATTGAGTTGTTGGCCAATGGGGACCATGGGAACACCCAAACATTTCAGGATGGTGCTTTTGTCCTGCTAAGAGGCCAATATCTGTTTCTTTGAAGAGTCTGCAGAGGAAATCTAAATAATGGAAGGACAAGACTGCCACAGGGCCAGTTGGCACAACTCTGGGACTTGAGTTTTGTGCATGGTGATAGATTAGATATAGATCAATTTGCATTCTTCTATGTCCTGACATACAGATAGACCACCACCATTTGCTGAACAGGTTTTCTTTTTTCAGTTGTGTATTTCTGACTTCTTTAAAAAATGAGGTGTGTAGTGGGATATTCACTTTGTCTGCTTCTGTGGAACCAACCACACCCATTGGGGAATGGAGCCAGGGGCAGAAGTGACCCATGGAACTGGTGTGAGGGGGGAGCAGGGGAACGCTCTCTTGCTGGTAGTATGTGGAGAGAAGAGCATCTGGTTCCAACTGCTGTGTTCATCTGCCTATGTTGTGAGTCATTTCTCCCTGAATAAACACCTATTTGGCCTATTTGTTTATCTTGATCCTTATTAAACCTCACTATCTGCTGTCAGAAGTGGGATCAGCATTTTCACAGCACCTGGGTTCCACCCAGGCGGCGGAAGCAACTGACCCTTCCCCCACTTTCCCTGAATGGGCAGGGTCCCTTGCCTAACCAGGTAGACATACCCTGCCCTACAAGTCCTTTTATCTCCATCGTGGCCCTGAGACCACTGCTTATCTTCTGCCCATTCCCCTGGGCAGATACCATAATAGAGGGAGCCATAGGTTTAAAGAGAAATCTGGCACTATGGAAATGTCCAGAGATCTACAAGGATGATCCCAACTAACAATCTGAGCATAGTGGAGAGGCTACCTTAAATGCTCTTCCCTGATAATGAGATTGATAACTAATTTATATGCCATCCTAGAGCCCTCATCTAGTAGCTGATAGAAACAGAAGCAGACACCCTCAGCTAAACACTGAGCCAAACTCCTGGAATCCAATTACAGAGACAAGAAGTGACAAGCAAAGTAGTCAAGACCAGGCTGCAATGAAAGACCCGGAGAACCTGGACCTTTAAGCTCCCACTCAGGAAAAGTGCCCCCCCCCTTAAATCACTCATGAGAAGCGGTCTTGATGCAAAAGCATGAGGTCTTTTATATTCCAAGTGCACTGGGGTCAACAGCCATACGCCACACAGGGGTAGAGGACTGGAGACCCTGGGTACAGGCTTGAGACAGCTTTTATAGGGTTACAACAAAGCCCGCACATCTTAAACCAATCATCTTATCGCATCCAGAGCCCGCGCAGTGCGGACCAATCAATTTAAATCATCCAAGCCTGCTCTTTATAGACCATTCAGTTTTCTATAGCCTTGGAGGTCTGAAGCTCCTGGGTAGGGTGACAAAACTCATTTCCTCACAGGAACTGTTGTAAATGAATCTGTTATAAACAGCAAAGAATGTGACCTTTTGCCTACTCACTGCCAGGGGACAGGGTCTGGAATTTAAACTTCTAGCTTCCTGGGGTCAGTGGAGAGTTAGGCTAAATTTTTCCATCCTTACAGCAGAAACCCACAAAGACAGCTGACCTGAACAAAGGGGAGCTCATGGACCCCAGACTGACAGCTGGGAAACCAGCATAGGACCGACCCAGATTCCCTGAATGTGGGTGTTATTTGGGAGGACTTGGCAGTCTATGGGGCCTCTAGTAGTGGATCAGTATTTATCCCTAGTATACAAATGGACTTTGGGAGCCCATCCCACATAGAGGGATACTTTCTCAACCTAGACTCATGGGGGAAGACCTGGGCCCTGCCCCAAATGATATGAGACTTTGAAGACTCCCATGGAAGGCATCACCCTCCCTGGGGAGTGAGTGGGGAAGGGGAAGATATGGGGAGGACATGGAAGGATGGAAGGTGAGGGAACTGGGATTGACATGTAAAATAACCTTGTTTCAAATTTAAATTAAAAAAATTTAAAAAGAATGTTTCTTGTATCTATAAAGTCTCCAAGACATTTATTTTCAAGGGATAATGAAAGTGTGGGTTTTTCAGCATCTAATGAGATGATGGAGTGTGTGTGTGTGTGTGTGTGTGTGTGTGTGTGTGTGTGTGCGCGTGTGCGTGTGCGTGTTTTCTTTAAGTTTATTTGCAGAGTGGATTACATTAATGGATTTTCTTATAGTCAACCATCCCTGCATCTCTAGGATAAAGCCTACTTCATCATGATGGATGATGTTTCTAATATGTTCTTGAATTTGGGGTTTACAGTATTTGAGTATTTTTACATCAATATTTATGAAAGAGATTGGTTGGTAATTCTCTTTGTTGCATCTTTGTGTGTTTTGGGTATCAGAGTAACTGTAGCATCATAACAAGAATTTATTTCTTTTCTATTATGTGGAACAATATGAAGAGGATTGGTATTAGCTCTTTGAAATTCTGATAGAATTCTGCACTGAAAACATCTGGTCCTGAACTTTTTTGGTTGGGAGTCTTCTGATGACTATTTGTATTTCCTTTGAGCTTATGGGTCTATTAATTTGTTTATCTGGTCTTGATTTAATTTTGGTATGTGATACTTATCCAGAGGATTGTCCATTTCCTTTAAATTTTCCAATTTTGTGGAGTACAGGTTTTCGAACTATGACCTAAAAATTCTCTGGATTTCCTTGGTGTCTGTTGTTATGTCACCCCCCCCTTTTATTTCTGATTTTGTTAATTTGAATGTCCCCCTGCCTTTTGGTTAGTTTGGGTAAAGAATTGTCTATCTTACTGTTTTTTTTCAAAGGACCAACTCTTAGTCTCACTGATTTTTGTTTGTTTTTGTTTCTATTGTATTGAGTTCAGCCCTCAATTGTCTTACCAAACCAGCCAGCAGTAACAGTGGAATGAGAGACATAGCATGTCTGAACAGAGAACACAGGTGGTGAACAGCTGTCTGAGGACAGCTACAGCTGTTGGGTGTAGCCATGTGCTGAGAGTGGCAGCCCCAGGAGAGGGAGGTCTAAGGGAAGCCAGCAACCCACAGGGGAGAAGGAGCCAGGTGTCAGAAAAGCCACCCACAGGACTGCATGGAAGAAGCATGAGGCAGGAGGTGCCTGGAGGCAGAACCAGCCGGTCCACAGTAGGTAAGTCTGGCTGCAGCAACAAAAACCTCAGACTCACTATTTATAGGCTTGGGGCAAAAGGGAGATCCTAGCCCGTGAGGAGGGAAGTTCAACAGGAGTCCGGTGTGCAGCTCTGGCAAAGCCACAGCCAAGTGTCTTTTTCAGGAATTCATGCCTTAGAATTGGGTGCCAAACAACTGTAGCATGAGTTCTAATTGGTCTTAATAAAAAGATGACCTCATATGTTAGGGTGAGAGAGCTAAAAGGTCAGAGAATCAGAGCATCCAGACACTAGAGCTCTAACATCTGTGAAATCCTCAGACTGAAAAGAAACTGACCTCCAGACCTCTATGCCTACATAGAGGCTGGTTCCACCCTCTGAACTTCAGGAAGGCATTATTTCATTGAGCAGAGATATCACCAGTGTGCATTGGGCAGTGGGTGGATTCTTACTTGGAGTTTCTAGGACCAGCCTGGCCTCCCATAAGGCTGCCCGGGCTGTGGGCCCTTGTGTGGTGCTCAGGGGATGGGTGCAGTCTGAGGTTGTTGGATACTTAAAGGTATTTAGTGGATGGTGGGAGGGGTCTTCCTTGGATCCCTAGGACCATTCTGGCCTCCAGTAAAGCTTCCAGGAATGTGGGCCCTAATGTGGAGCCCAGGGGAGGGGGCATCTCACCTTTCTTGCCTTCCAAGGTGCTATAGAACAGGTCACTGGGATCTTAACACTCAAAGGCTTTTATAGCCCAAGTTCACCAATCTATCCACAATGTTACCCAATACCCTCACTCCACTGTACTGGTAATAAATTCAAACACCTTCACCAAAACAACTTGGGGAGAAAAGGATTTATTTGGTTTATACTTGCATTATCACTGTTCAACGTCAGGAAGAGAACTCACCCAGGACAAGAACCTGGACATAGGAACTAAAAGCACAGGCAATGGATGTATTACTGGCTTATTCCCCATGGATGATCAGCCTTTCTTATAGAACCCACCACCTGCAGCCCAGGGAAAACCCTGCCAGCAATGGTCTGTCCAGTCCATCCAAACTAAGAAAATGCTTGCCCACCACCCACTGTTATAGAAGCATTTTGTCAAAGAGAGTTTTCTTTCTCAGATGGCTGTAGCCTGCTTCAAGTTGAAATGAAAATAGCCAGCACATCTGTGTTCCTACCTGGCACCAATCATATAATAAAATGTTATACAAAACTGGATGTATACATGGAGAGATATATGTGTATGCACACACATATACAGCTATCTACTATCCTTCTTGTACTATAATTCAACTGAGTGTCCTCAGCACACTTAAAAAGGAATCAAGCACTGAACTAAGGGCTTAAGCTTTAGTCCTAAAGAGTATCTGCCAAGTTTGAACAAACAAAAGCAAACAAGACAAAACCACTAAGAAAGTGCTCCTTGTGCAGAAAAGATGAAAAGCACATTTATTGATATTTTAACATATTTAACAGCAATAAATGTTGTAACATTACAACAGGAAATAAAATATTCTAAAATGTTTCATTACAGCTTCCTATTACATTGTCTTGCCAGTGCAGAAGAAAGGCTGGACAGGTAAACTGACGGATCCAGGAGGAAACTTAAATATAAGGGAATTCTTGGCAACATCCAAGAAACTTAAACTTCTCTCATCACAATCAAGGAGCACACCAACCTGGCCCACTGGCTTCTCTATACAGAGATAGATAAATGGCCATGTGGTGAGGAGATTATAATGATCACCCTCATTCACACACACGAGAAGTTTAACCTCAGAATTAATACATGGGTTTTTCTGACCAAGTAAGGAATCTATACATACTCCTACAGCCCAGTCCAAAGAGTCCTTCACTGCCACCTCCCAATAATATTTCCCTGAGCTGCACCTCTCTGATCCCCAGAGGGAAATACAGCATCTAGGAAAATCTTCAGATGAATCCTCTTCGTTAGATCTGGAGTACATTTGTCTCATGACATTAAATAAACTCGTCTTGCAATGAGTGGAGGTTTTATTCCAAGAGTGAACTTTTCCTGTAAGAAAAGTCAACATTTTAGTTAAAATCACCATTTACATTTCTCAGATAAGAGAAGTCCTAGTCTTCTTGGATTTTATAAACAAGGTAAGGCTAAGAGGTTAAATGTCACTCCAATATAATTAAAAGTCAAGGATTTCCACAAGAAACAGTAGCAGGATGAAATGTTCATGTATACAGTGTTCTGTCTGCGTGTATCCCTGCTGGCCAGAAGAGAGCACCAGATCTTATCATTACAGTTGGTTGTGAACCATCATGTGGTTACTGGGAATTAAACTCAGGACCTCTTAACCACTGAGCCACCTCTCCAACCCCATAGTGAAAAGTTTTAGACTTTGTAGATGCTGTCAAGGAGGGAGCCTCGCCCTACCTATGGCATGCGATTTAATTACATCTGGCAAAGGGAAGATGTGTGTATTGCAGTAGGGCCAGAGAAAAAGCTGTTCTTGTGGATCTACATGAAGTCATTCCTGAGATGTGAGCAATAATGGTTTCCATATTGATGTTGTGATTTTCATGTAATTCACCATATTTATACTACAGGAAGAGCTAAATATGTTTAGAAGTGTGTCGGTGGTAGTAATTGTCCTCCTTTAACTTCTGGTTCCTGATACTCATTCCTTGGGAGGTTACAGTTGACATTTAGATCTACAAGGAGACTCAGACACTGCCTCAATTTTATTTTCATTGCTCATGATACATGGCTTTATTTAGTTACTTTAGGATTTTTCTTTTTCAATCCATTTTTAGACAGGGTCTTGCTATTTATTCTTGACTGGCATGGAACTCACTATGTTGACCAGAACATCCTCATACTCAATGGCAGTCCTCAGAAATTAGGGATCAACCTACCTCAAAACCCTGCAATACCACTGCAATACCCAAGGAGACACATTCATATCACAAGGACATCTGTTCAACTATGTTCATAGCAGCATTATTTGTAATAGCCAAATCTTGGAAACAATCTAGATGCCCCTCAACTGAAGAATGGATAAAGAAAATATGGCATATTTATGCAATGGAGTACTACTCAGCAGTAAGAAACAATGACATACTAAAATGTGCAGGCAAACTGACAGAACTAGAAAAAAAAAACAAAAACATCCGGGGGAGATAACCAAAAACCAGAAAGATAAATGATATTTACTCACTCATAAGTGAATACCAGACATGAAGCAAAAGATATCCAGTCTGCAAGCCATAACCCCTGAGAAGCTAGAGCTCTCTTGCAGAAACAGATGGAAGCAGAGGCAGAAATCCACAACTAACCAATGGGCCAAGCTCCTGAACTATTACCAAAATGAGGGAGTAGCAAAATGTGAACAAAGGAGCCAAGACCATGATGGGGAAACCCACAGAAGAGTCAGCTGACCGAAAGTGGTACAAGATCACTGACTCAGGTCTGACAAATGGAGAATCTGCACTAAGACCAAACTAGACTCCCTTGGCATAGATGACAATGGTACAGATTGGGACAATATATGAGGCCACTGGCAGAGGCTCCAAGATGTAACACTAATGTACAAACTGACTTAGTGAAGCCCATTCTGTATGGAGATACCTTGCTCAGCCTAGACACAGGGGTGTGTGGGATGGAGAGGTGCCTTGGTCCTGCTTCAATAAGATGATGGGACAGACTTACTAGACTGCCTAGGGGAGGGTTTACCCTCTCCAAAGAAGGGGGAGTGAGTGGGGGAAGTGAGAGGAGAGGACAGGAGGAGGAACAGGGATTGGAATGTAATGTAGTATAAGAAATCAATTGCTAAAACGTTTAAAGGAAAATAACCAAAGATATCCAATGGGTATACTTCACTTGAATTAGACTGTCCTTAATTTCCATTCCTCACGCCTCAATGAACGATTTGATACTCTTTTCTGCCAGAATTCCATACAACATGCTATGGGTAATCATTTCTGTTTGTTTGTAAAAATGAACACCTGATTAAATAAGATTACAATGTGATAATCTAGATGTTGTGGTTTAATATTTCTGCGGCAAAGGTTATCTCACTGTTTAATAGTACCATTGGTCATGTCATCATTGTTCACACTCACCTAGGAAGGACTGGAACCTTTCAGTCAGTCCAGTGATGGGTAGAGCTCTGAGTTCTGGTCTCATAGCCTGGGGCATGCTCAGTTGCAGCGACTCATTCCTGCAAGGAGAAGAAAATATTGATCTGCCTGGTGCTAAAGATTAGGAAAAGCCTCACCCCAGGTTCAGACAAATGGCTCAGGGAACAAATCCCTTGTTATACAAGCCTGACAACTTGAGTTTGACCCTTGGACCCCAGAATGGGAAGATAAGACTGTCTCCTAAAAGTTGTCCTTTGACCTCAACACACGTGCAATGCCACTTGTGCATACACCCCCACACACATGAATATGTAACACATCAAATAAAAAATAATAGCGAATACCTCATGCACACACAAATGAGGAATTTCTAAATATGAGCTATATAATATCTGCACTTTGCTAACACAACTTGGTCAACTTGGTCAATTTTACATCATATTTCAGGATATCATGTCTTACACTGATGGGTAAACTCACTTTTGGAACATGTCATCCAAATCCTGCAAAGAAAACAAGAAAAAGTGAAGAAATGGCATGCAGTGTTTGTTCATAAAGTACAGATAAATAAATGTCAGTCACAATCACACCTTGAAAATTTACACATCTGTGAGAATAATGCAATGTCAGCAAAATTTGAATTCTTGTTGAAATCAGACTGAGTGAAATTTGAGAAGCACTTGGATATTGCTTGTACATTGCATTTGAACCCCCAAATGTCTGCAAAGGTAACAATCCCAGAGCTTGAAAACAATGTACAGAGAAATGCTTTAACTAAGGGTCATTCAAAGTATGATGTCACTCTTGCATGGTGCCCTTCTATAGCAGTAATTCCAGAATTTTGGGATTAGAGGACTGATCATTACTGTCAGCCGGTGCTAGCATGCACCACAGAATAGGATTCTATCTCAAAATCCAACCTCCTAAAAAAAACTCAAAAATGAAACAGTCACAGCAAAAAATAAGGAATAGCTTTCTTTACAACTGTGGGACACAACATCTGTGGGAAACAGCAACCACTGAATCTGGGCTTTCAAGGACACAGGCTACAAAAGCAAAATTCGGACATATTCCTGGGGGAATCTATTGACACAATTCCAAAATGCTGCTTCTTTTTCAAGACTACCAAATTTTGTTTCTCCACATTACCCTGAGAAGAAAAGGCCCTAGCGGAAATGCAGGGGATATTGAAAGTGTGTGTCAGACACTGAAGACTTCCTGCACTCCTCCACGCTCACCTGCAGCAGGAGCAAGTGTGGTTGCTGGGATATTACTATCAGCTGCTGATACATTTCTCTCAGTTCATTGCTCTTTAGGATCATCATGGCTCTCCTCTCCCCGAGTTTCTCCAAACCACACTGGCCTTCATTTTTCATACTCTTGATGTGTTGCTCTTCCTCTTTACTGGAACCTGGATTCCATGTCCTGTACTCTGCCCTGATCATTTTTTCCCGCAGAGTCAAGTTCTTCTGAAGGAAAAGGACATTCTCAGTCACATTGGAAAAGTATTTTATTCTCCACCATTGCATCCTTCTATGCCTAAATTTGACAAATGACTTCTATCACTGTGATACATAGACTAAATTTAATCTCCCCACTTTTAAGAATTTGCAAATTCTTTGGTTTCATTAATTTCTCCTTTATTAAGGATACAGGCAATCAAACCCTGAGCATTTCTTCTTATAAGAGATCCAGAGGTGCCTGAATAAAAAGTATTGATTGATAATTCATATGTTCACTCAAGTATGAACCTCTACATGTAGTGATTAGAATTCATGGTGCAGTCATAGTCTAATGCAATGTGCTGAACTGTCAGCAATTCACTCACTAGTCTCACACTCCTGCCACACAGCCAGGCCTTTCTTTCCACATGCAGAATTGTATCTTATACTCAGAATGAGAGGCCGGCAGAAAATGATTTCCTAGTAACAAGTCCCATGCCTTATAGTAAAATCATTAATGACAGTTTTTGAAAACTATCTGCCAGAACCATATTTTAAGCATGAATCTCATACTTTCCACCGAGTTATCATACTATCCATTGCCTCTAGATTCTCCTGATTTTCTTGGATCTTCTCCCATAAAGATGCCATTTGCTTAAGAAGTTTCTCCTGTAAGAAACAATGAGTATCAACTGTAATAAACAGTGCTGATAAACAGTCTGTTGGGCAATAAATACAATTCCTAAGGGAGAGTAAAAGGTGTACACTATTTTTTTTACTTTTGGTAACAATGAATTTTAGATTTCAGAACATTAACTATACAGCATACTGTGTATCTTGAGAAGTGATTAATAACTATGACTAATGTCTGGATAATATGAATAAGATTGGGATTCCCCGGTGCTTCTGTAGCTAGTTGACTACAGTGTACTATTATTTATAATCTCCAGCCATAGACACTTTTAAAAGATATAATTTAGTGTTTCCCTTTGCAGTGACCTGGACATAATGTATCACTAAGTAGAACTGACAGGCTGTGTCTCCCAAGGGATCTTCACATTTATACTTAGCAGGGCATTGGTGGTACACACCTTTAATCCCAGCACTCAGGGTGCAGAGGCAGGCGTATCTCTAAGTTCAAGGCCAGCCTGGTCTACAAGAGCTAGTTCCAGCACAGGCTCCAAAACTACAGAGACACCTGAACATTTATAGTCAATCTTTCTTCATTAGCTGGTAATAAAGTGCCAGCATTCTGAAGACAGTGGCTTCCTGGTAATCAGGACAACCAACTTGCTGTGTCTGCTAAGCCTCCCTCTTCAGCTTTCACCTTCTCTTAGAAGCATCACTTACCATTTGGCCCTCAGCAGCTGTTTCAATGGCACAGTGTGTGTGAGCACTGTGCTCAGGGGAGTCAGAGCAGCGCTGACAGAGGTAGAGCCTCTCCTCCACACAGAACATACGCTTTGTCTCCTTGTGGGTGGCACACTTGTGCTCCTTTCTGAGGGACTTCATGAGGCTGGCTTGTCTGGCAATGGACACTAGCTTCTTCAGAACAATGTTGGGCTTGAAGTCCTTCTGGTTATATGGTGCCCTACACAGAGGGCAATGGACAGGAACTTTGATGTCTTCCTGGGAAAGGAAGAGGCATGCCCGGCAGAAGCTGTGGCCACAGCTTATGGAGACTGGGTCTATGAGGCAGCTCAGGCAGACTAAGCAGGTGAGTTCTTCCTGGAAGGCTTGGGAGATGTCTGACTCCATTTTCTGAAGAGAGAAAAGCAGAATTGCTATTTTTGACCCCAGACAAGCAAGAGACTGCACAGATTTGATTCAAGGTGTGACTCAAGACAGGCTTTTTGTGTGTGGCAAGACAGGCTTCATTTTTCTATGATCCAAAGTAGAGATAAGTACAGGGTTGCAGTTGCTGATCTTTCCTGTTTCACTGTTCTTGACAGAAATACAGATTGATCTGATGACATTCTGTGCCCTGCCATCTGCATCTTTTTGGAGACTCCATCCAAATCAGTAAGTACCTTGGTCAAGGTCTGAGACAGTTCTCTCAGTGCTTACAGAAAAATACAGATCCTGGAGTGATCAAGTCATTCATGTCCAAGCAGTGGTCTTCATTATAGACACATGCAGGGTAAATACCTCCTCATTTTGTTGTCAATCCAAGAACTTTCTATTTGTCTCTACTTCTAGTAAATGCTTTGTTTTGGATTCTGATTTTAACATCTCAATCATTCACATCCCACACTCCCACTGCTTGACACGTGAAGGCAGTATTTATTACTTGTCTCCTTTCTACTACAAATACCTAACAAGACTAAGAATTTGTGTTAACTCATAATTCAAGGGTATTTCCATCATGGTTGGAAAGAAATGGTGGCAGGGCCTTGGGATAGCTGGTCTCATGGCATCCAAAAACAGGAAGCAGAAAGCAAGGAACACTTATTGCTCAGTGCCTTTTCCTTTTTTTTCAGGTTTGAGACTTCAATCCATGGAAACGTGAATTCATCTCCTAAGCATTTAATGTGGATCTTCCCAACTTTAGGGACCCTGCTCCAAATAATCCTTCATGGTCATGCCCAGAGATTCCCATGTCTATCCTAAAGCCCATCCAGTTGAATGTTAGGGTACTTTCTAAGGAATCCTGTTTGCCTATCAAAGTTACAATTCCCAGCTTAAGTTTATGGGATGAATCTTTCTTTGTAGCGCTCATTCTAATTGGTCCTAATAATAAAAACCGAGTCACATAAAGGGTTAATGCTGGAAGATCAGAGAAGCAGAGCAGCCAGCAGCCAGTTCATACCTCTACTGAATCCCCAGATCAAAGGGCCAATCCTGTCTCTAAGGATCCTCAGACTGAATGTTCTTAGCGCCTGTCTCCTGCTGCCTTATATTTCTCTCTCCACCCAGCCAGATCAATCCTGTCTCCACAGCCCTAGTGTTGAGATTAAAGAAGTGTGACCCCCAATGCTGGGATCAACCTGTGAGTTCTACTTTTTTTAAGACCGATTCAATGTGGTGTAGTTCACTGTGTAACTTGAATTCAGAGATCTGTCTGCCTCTGCTTCGCAGTGCTGGGATTAAAGGTGTGTTCTGATACCAGGTACTCTGTACCTGGCTACAGCACAAACAAAATAGCAACACAAATCCTGCAGGCATAAATTAGGTTCTCGTGACTATTTGAGACTTGAGACTTGGCTATCCCCATTCTCTTAGAATATCTATACAAAAAAAAAAAAAAAAAAAACCCAGAAATACAAAACAAACAAACAAAAAAAGCCATCTTGGTTTGACTGAGGCAAGTATGGTGCAAATACCTTAAGCTCCAGTGTCTGAAGCACATGGGGCTTTAGTTGGTAGGCATGTGTATACCTCAAAACCAGTGCTAATTAATACTCATAGTGAAGGCTAAAAAACAGATTGTCATGTCATTCCAAAGCTACCTTCCTTCCTTACCTAATGGTTTGGCTTTTTTTTTTTTCTTTTTTTTTTTTTTTGCTGTACATTACACACTTCATTCCAAAATGATTTACAAGCACACAGAAATAATAAAAATGAAACACAGACTTGAATAACTGCAGAATTTAACCAGAATCTACTTTCATGAAAAAAAACCAGTGTGGTTAGTTTTCTCTAGTGTAATCACATGTATACCCAACCTTATACATCAATCAATAGCAGGAATATCCACTCCTGTCAAAGATGGTAAATAAACTATCATGTATTATTTTCACACTGTGGTATCTCCCTATAGTTTACAACAGAAAAATACTGAAAAATAATTTACTTTGCTAACTCTTGATTTTTGCTTGTATACATGATATTTACATAAAATGTCCCTAAATACTAGTAATTTTCAATCCTTTGAAAGTATTTAATTTTATATAGTATATGTGTACCCTTGACTTGGAGGTACCTCTTGCATCTATGAAGTACATACAGAAAAGCTCTAAAACAATGACCAAATTTGAAAAGTAACAGGTTAAGTACCTCTGAGCATAGTAATCAGGGCAACAAAAGATTACATATGGATGAATCTAAAATATCTGTAGCTGAAACTCACATTATATTTACAAAGAAAGATGACAAACAGCAAATGTCACTTCTGAGCAGAAACCTCATTTTGGTAATGAATTAGGTAATTTTTAAATAATTAGATAATTTTAAATAAATTGAATAATTTACAGGTAATAGTTCCTGTCAATTGTGCACTCACCTCAAAAAAAAAATGTCTCTGTCCTCAGCAGTGTTTAGCCGGGACACAACAGTGTCAGTTCAACTCTGGGGCTGGAGATGAGAGATCTAGAAGTCTCCGGAGACAGAGGGTATGGTAAATCACTCTGCCTGGTCTAAAGAATGAACCTGGCTGGCTTGTAGAGTCCTGATATAGTCCTAACGACAAGCCCACTTCCTCCCATGCTTGCTTTTAATTATGCAGAATCCTAACAGGTGATTGGTTTCCTGAGCCACACCTTAGCTGGGTGTGGTAGCTCACGCCTTTAATCCTACAGGCTAGGAACTGGGTTTGCTAAAGCATGAGGAGTTTTAGTTCAAGGACAGCCTAGGATACACGGATACACAGTGAGAAATTTGCATGCCTAATTTTCAACATATCACCTCAACTGCAACTCCTTCCACACCCTTTCCCCACACACTCACTTTCTTCTCCTTAGCAAAACAAAACAGAAATTCATGTCATATATATTATTCTGTTTTAGTTCTGACAGAGTGTAGTGACATCAGAGTTCAAGAATACCTAATTCTCCAGCTGTCTAGGGTTCAAATCAACCAGCCAGACAAATGTGTGAAAATTCACTGTGCAGTGGTGGCACACACCTTTAATCCCAACACTTGGGAGGCAGAGGCAAGTGGATCTCTGTGTGTTTGAGGTCAGCCTGATCTACAGAGTGAGTTCCAGGACAGGCTCCAAAGCTAGAGAAACCCTGTCTCGAAAAACTTAAAAAAAAAAAAAATCCAGTTTCAAGGGAAATCTTTTCTTGCATTGGACTATGTTTTAAGACAGGCAGTGGTGGCACAGGCCTTTTATCCCAGCACTCAGGAGGCAGAGGCAGACGGATCTCTGTGAGTTCAGGGGCGGCCTGGTGTACAAGAAGTAGCTAGGTCCAGGAAAGCCTCCAAGGACACAGAGAAACTCAAACTGCAAAAAAGAAAAAAGAAAAAAAAAAACAGTGTGTGGAAATTCGGATGTGTGGCAGTTCAGAACCTGCAACTCCCCCCCCCCCCAACCCTCACCCACCCCACTGGATATCCTTGAACTAGCTCTAGATCCAGGATGGCCTGGAACTCACAGAGATCTACCTGCCTCTGCCTCTGGGATTAAAGGTGTGTTGTCGTTGTCCCATCCCTGCTCCCCGCTCCCTCGCTCCAGGCAGAACCTGCAGTAGTTATCAGGAACTGATGAATGCTCTGCACCTGGGTGCCTTTTTTTTTTTTTTTTTTTTTTAATGCTCATATCTAATATTTTAGCTGAAGTAAAATTGCATCATTTTTTTCTCTGTTCCTTTTTAGACATCCTATTTCTAGGCAGGCACCAGGCAGGCCACGATTTCAGGTGGACCCTCAACACATCAAAAGATCTGGGATTTGGGTGAATCTGTCCACTTCAAATTATGCAATCAAGAAAAAATCCCTCACACGAGCAATTACAGCTTCTTGGGTATTAATTAATTCCATATATAATCAAATTGACAACCAAGAAGAGTCATGACAAGAGCAAACCAAGTTGTATTGTGGGAACATTTGAGTAAGCTCATCCCTGCCAGAGGCTGATTCTTGACCTAGCGTGGGTCTCTTTGAAAATTTGTAAGCAACCTCTCCAAATGATGACAGATATTTGTAAGCCTTGGATTTAAATGAACAGAGCAGCCCTGGAGGAAGGAAGTCTAGCTACAGTGTTTCAATAATGGGACCTTAGCCCCCATGGCAGTGACTTCCTGCAACTGCAAGAGTCGTAACTGGTTGCAGACCAGAAAGCAAGAGAACAACAGAGGGAGATGGCCCTTGCCATGTCTCTCTCCATCTTTCAGGAAAATGGGGGAGGTTAGTAAATAGAATCAATTAACAATGACACAGACACCCATGTACCAGTACACCAACGCTGAGACTATCGCTTCACTCACTCCAGCTAACAAATGGCCTCTCTTGAAGTCCCACCTAGACCTGCTTTTCTCAGTTTGAGCTTTCCAGAGACTTGAACATGTAGAACAGAACAGCAACAAAGTAACACTCAGACAAAGACTAAGTCAAAAGAGCGCTAATTCACCTACCTGTTTGCTTACCAAATGATCCACACAGTGGAAGGATAGGGTGAGTGGTGGTGATAGGAAGTTATTCCTCCTTCCCTTCTTGGAGGACTTGGGGCAGTTGGGCAGAGGGAGGCTCCGCTTCTTTCTTTAGAGAAAACAAACAAACCAACAAAAACAAACCCGTGACATTTTTGGGAGGTAATACATATCTTCCTACAAGGAGATGTCCTAGTTTTCCATAGGTGATGTCCTTGGTTTTTCCTATAAGAGACAAATCAAAGGTGCACTCTTGGGGCCAGTTAGTGTTATAGGCAGACCATTCTAATTCACATAGTTTTCTCAGGTACCCCCAAATGTTTCTCTGCAGTAAGGCCTGGCCTCAATATGCCCTAGACAATGGGACATGATAGCCACTGGAGGGAACTTTTAAATTTTCCATCCTCAGTCCTCTTGAGATTTTTTTGCCAGCTTGGGGAACAAGTAAACAGAACCCCCACATGTCCACGGTTTCTGGATACTGTGCTCCCGCCCTTCCCTCAGTAGCCAGTGTCTCATAGCACAGGTCTTGCTGGGTAGGGTCATGGTGCCTCCAGACTCCTTCCCATCTGGGAACTCGGACCCTGAAAATTCCTCCCCGACCTTACTGCCCCAGACGCTGGCCTCTCCACCATCCCCACCCTTGCCTGCCCAGACCTGTCCGAATGGGGCTTCACCCTACGTTCCATTCGGTGGCCCACGTTCCTCTTATTTCTCCCCTTTTCCACCTCTTCCCCCCTTCCTTTCTCTCCATGACAACAGGTCCAGTAACCATTTCCTGCGTACCCACCTTCCTCTTTTCCCCCCTCTCCCCCACCGCCTCTCCCTGTCCTTCCATGATACTTGACCTAGCCTCCCCAGGGGAGTCACTGCCCTAGCTACCCATTTCATTTCTCAGTCAGCAACAGATGCTAGAAAGCAATTTAAAAAGGCTGAGGAGGGTCCCCAAACTCCCATACAGGAGTTGGTGAAAAAGGTTTAAAGTTTCCAATGCCCAAGAAGAGATAGCTGAGTCCTCCCAATAGACAAGGCCATGCCCCAAGCTCAAGTCTTAGCAGCTGCCCTGAGGCTCAGGGGGTACAAGGGAAGTCACCACCATGAGGCTTTCTCCCAATGAGGCTCAACCCAAGTCAACTCCGACAGGACCCTCAGTCTTCAGCCTGGACACTGGAAATCAGAATGCCTCTGTGCGGGCTCATGCATGCTCTATCCCAAGCCATGGAGCCAACACTGAAGCTAAGACTGTGCCAGCCTTTGAACTCCTCTGGGGGAGGACTGACAAGGCCCAGATTTGCTGATTTCCATTGCTGTCTGCAAACATAGGGTAGGCAGCAGTAAGACCATTTCTTTTCTTTCTGACACAGAGCAACCCACTCTGTTTTGAACTCTCACTCAGATCCCATAGTTCACTCCCTCTCCAATTCCTGTCACTGGGATGGATGGGACCCCCTCCTTCCCATTTCAGGAAAGCCTAGGACAGCTTTATCTGGAAAAGTTGTCTCACTTCTGCTCAACTACTTATCCCTCTCAGATCTGATGGTGTTTGAGACTAGGATACTGATGGCTCATTAGTTCATTAAGTTTCCTGCTAAAAGTACAGATAGGTGTACCTATTGTACAGCCTTCGTAGTCAGGGATTACCAGTTGGAACTCCAGAGATTGGTTCAGAGTTTTAAATTTCCTCTGGTTTTCTAAAATTGTTAGCCTTTGTAACCTAAAGTCATAGCCTTTTGCTATGACACCGATGTAAATCTTTTCTTTTTTTTTTTTTTTTTTTTTTGGTTTTTCGAGACAGGGTTTCTGTGTTGTTTTGGAGGCTGTCCTGGAACTAGCTCTTGTAAACCAGGCTGGCCTCGAACTCACAGAGATCCGCCTGACCCACCTGCCTCTGCCTCCCGAATGCTGAGACTAAAGGCGTGCTTCACCACCACTAGGCTCCGATATGTAAATGTTTGTTTGTTTGTGTAGTAAGATATTCACTTTGTCCGCACTATTCAGGGAGAAATAACTTACAACATAGACAGATGAACACCAGCAGGTTCCTGGTCCCAAGAATGCCTCCGGATGTACTCCTGTCCCCTTGCTGCAAGCAAGAGAGCTCTCAGAACCCCCTCCTCAGACTTTGTTCCCTCACGTAACGTTTGCCCCTGTCTCCACCCCCAATGGGCATGGTCTGTGGGCCACCACCACCGGGCATCAAGATGTAAACCTTGTTCCAGCTGTCTTGCAGATAGACACCTGCAATTTCCTTGGAGAAGTTCTCCTGTATCAAGAAATCTGGTCTGATTAAAAACAGTCTCCAGGGGGCCAGAGAGACAGCTCAGAAGTTAAGGGCACTGGCTGTTCTTTCAGAGGTCCGAAGTTCAATTCCCAGCAACCACATGGTGGCTCACAACTATCTGTAATGAGATCTGGTGCCCTATTCTGGTGTGCACATGTAATTGCAGGCAGAACACTGTATACATAATAAATAAACACAAATAAATAAATAAATAAATAATCTTGATGGAAAAAAAAAAAAAAAAAAAAACCAGCCTCTAGGCAGGGTGGTGGTGGCACATGCCTTTAATCCCAGCACTAGGGAGGCAGAGGCAGGCTGATCAGGCGATTCTCTGTGAGTTCGAGGCCAGCCTGGTCTTCCAAAAGAGTTCCAGGAAAGGTTCCAAAACCTACAGAGAAACCCTGTCTAAAAAAACCAAAACCAACACACACACACACACAAACACAAACAGTCTTCAGAATCCATTTTTACCCCATTCACTTTTCGGCAGATCTTGCAGGTTTACTCCTGCCTGGGCCAACCCACAGAGAGTCCTCCAGATAACACCTGAACCAGCTTCTGGGACTCATCTGCTCTCCTGTCTCACTCATTCACCCTTGCCTCTTCTGCACCACCAAGACATTTCTCCATTCCCTTCTTCCTGGCAGTTCTCACCCTTCCCATGGCTAGCCCCATCCACAGGGCCTATGGCAACAACCTAGTTTTTCTCCTAGCAACCTGCCTTCTCTGCCTCCTCAAGGAGCAGGTGCCTGAGGTCTACAGATCCAGCTAACTGGATGCTTCTTCTCTCATACCACCCACTCAGCTTGATCCTGATTCCTGACTCTCCCCTACCCCATGCAGTCCCTTGTCAGCTGGAAGAAGCCAGACATGAACCGGCATCCATATACCCAAAGAGTCTGGGATGCTATGGTGGAGGCTCCACCCAAGCCCTCTCCCCCATCTCCCTCCAACCCCTGCTGCATCTCAGAGAGCCCTCCAACTGATGGCCCCTCCCCCAGAGATGTCCAACTAACATTCCAACAGGGTACTTAAACTGTTCCCCAGAGAACAGACTGGTTTTTCTGGTCTCCCTTTCCAGTCTCCTCTCTCTCGGGGACTGGAAGGCCATCAGGGAATGTTGTATCCATTAAATGTGGGCTTTTTCTAATGCAGTTTGATTTGGATTGCTGCATGCTCAGAGAGGCTTATCACTTCATCCATCTGAAACAGAGGGTGGAGTAGGTGGGTAGCAGTGGGGTAGAGCAAGGAGGGTGTCTGGGGGTCTGCTAGTTGCATAGTAACAGTCTCAGGATTAGCACAACTCCAGGCTGAGGGGAGGAAGGGACTGTCCTGAGTTGATTGGTCAGCTGTAGCTGCAGAAAGGTTTCTATGCCAGGAGGGCCATTGCTACCTACTGCATTCCACTGTTATCAGTGAAGCATGTCCAAGCCTGCCAGGTAACTTCTGATTGGTTCCTTACCACATGGAGGGTATCTGGCAGTTTCTTCCCAGTAGTTAGGGCAAGGTCAGGCAAGATGAGGGGGGAGTCAGTACATCCTGCCAAGTCACAGACCTACATCTTGCTGGACCTTTTCTGCAGCCGGTCATGATTGCCAAAACAGGGGGCTGGGTGATGGGCTGGGCCCTTCACACATTATGATTCAAAACAGTAGGAAAATTACTGTTATGGATTACGAAAATTAAAACTTATGAAGTAGCAACAAAAATAATTGTATGGCTGGGTCAGCACTACATGGGGAGCTGTATTAAAGGCGTCACAGCACTAGGATGGTTGAGAACCACTGCCTTGGAGCAGGCTTAAATGCCCAAATCTGAGTCATTACTGGCACTGTGGCAGACAATGGAGGTTCCTCAAAAACTAAACGTGTAAGAATATAATTCAGCAATCTCACCGCTGGGCATCCCTCAAAAAGAAATGCAGTCAAGATCTTGAACACACGTCTTCACTTGCTCTTTTGTTTTGTTTGAGATGAATAAAAAGTAAGGTTTCATTAACTGATGACTGCATGGAGAAAATGTGCTATCCATGCGTGAGGTAATACCGTTCCGCCATAAAAACGATGAAATCCTCTTAGTGTTTAAAATAAATCTGTTTAGTTATTTTACCGTTTCCTCACCTTCCTCTCTTCCCAGTCCTTCCCCCACCCTCTCTCTTTTCCTCCCCACTCCTCCATTTATGTTCAGAAAAGCACAGGCCTCCCATGAATATCTACAAAACCTGACAAATCAAGTTGCAGTAAGACTAAGAACCTCCCTTATTTCTTCCAATTTTTTTGTTTCTCTTTTCTTCCATTTCTTTAAGGGAACCTTTCATTTCCTCTTTGAGGGTCATTATCACCTTCATAAAGTTATATTTTAAGGACATGTTTTTCTGCTTCTCCTGGGTTAGGATGTTCACTTCTTCCCATGTACGACCACTGGGTTTTGGTGTTGTCATATTGCTCTTGAGGTTGTTGAATGTATTCTTGCCTTAGCACCTACCCATCTCTTCCTCCAATTGGTGCAGGCAGTGTCTATGCCTCTTTTTCCAATCCTGGCAGTGTCCTTGTCTCAGGGATCATCTCTTGAACCGATCGTTGCAATTGCTGCCTGTATCTCCAAGAGCCACTCTTGTTCAGCTCTGTGCAGTTGCTGGTGCCTCAGGAGGCTGCTGTGGCCACAGGGGATGGGTGGGTTTGGAGGTGGAATGGGACTTGTAGATTGCAGGGTGGTGCTGGAGCAGCCTGCCTGCAGGAAGCTTGCCCTCTGATCTGCCAGTGTGGCTGAGTCAGGTGGGGGAGGGGCCCAGGGTTTTGCCCTGGGGCCTAGAGATTGGACTGTCCAGCTGGGAGGCTGGTCACTCATCACATGGTCCTCTCTGTGGAATTGCAGAATGTGTCTCAGGGAGCTGCTGAGGTCATGGGAGGTAGGTGGGTTTGGAGGTATAGTGTGACTTGTAGATTGCAGGGCCAGATGGAGGGGTGTTGGAGCCACCTACCTAGGGGAGGCTTGCTGGATGATTCTATAGTGTGGCTGAAGTGTGTTGGGAAGGGGCCCTGGGTTTTGTGGCCTAGAGACTGGGCTGTCTGGCTTGGGGGCTAATAACCTCGACTTTTTTTTCTTTCTCTAGTCCTATTAGTCTCCAATTTGGTCATTTCAGAACTGGCTGGGTGTAGTGCATGCCTTTAATCCCAGTATTTAGGAGGCAGAGGCAGACAGATCTCTGTGAGTTGGAGGCCAGCCTGTTCCACAGAGTAAGATCCAAGACAGCCAGGGCTACACATAGAAACCCTGTCTCAAAACACAACAACAAAATGGTCTGTCTAGTGTCCCAGCTTTAACATTTTCTTTGTTCAAGGTATCCAATTTTTTTATCATTTCTTCAATGCCCAAGATTCTCTCTTCTGTCTCTTGTATTCTGTTCATGAGGCTTGCCTCTGAAGTTCTCACTCAGTTTATCTTGGACTGTTTTATTCACCGTTTGCTTTCTCCTCCCACCCCCCTTTGGTCTTACTTATTTAAGGTCTTTGTCTTGTGTTTCAGATATGTTACAATTCTCAGGGACTGCTGTGATGGGGTTGCAGGGCTGTGATGGGGTTGCAGGGCTTTAGTGGAGACACTTTGTCATGGATGTTATTGGTTATGATTTTATGCTGGCAGCTAGACATCGTGGGTTGGCAAGATTCTAGACACTGATATCTGGGCTTGTCTTTGTTGGGTGGGCATTTTGTTCTTTGTTTTCTGTTGCCCTGATTCTTAGGAGGGTGTGGTGGCTGTGTGTTGCCTGGTAGGGAATTCTTCTGGAATTCTGCTAGATGAGACCACTGCAGGTTCTGGTCAAAATGTGTTTCTAAGTACTAGGAGCTGAGAAGTAGCAATAGGTACACTGGGGTGGGGGTAACTAAGGCAGCTCTCAGGAGAACGGAAAGCAGGTGTTCCACCTGGATCTGATTTTCCCCTGAGAAATGGGGCAGGGAATGAAGAGAGGCCACACCAGGAGGATTGGATTTGGAGAGAAGGGAGAGTGAAGTTCTGCAGTTAGCTTACTGTTTCCCTGGCTAGAATCTCTCAACTTTATTTGATGTCCTGTTAAAAACCCTCTGTGTTATATATTGCAGAAACACAGTAATGTTTTGTAACATGTGCCTTGTGGGCAGACTTTAAAACAGGCTTTATTTTATTTTAGTCCATGGTACAGGTCATCCTAAGCAAAGTAGGCAACGAAGCAGAGGTTCAACCCAGGCAATGCTTGTATCTGACAAATAGTACCTCAAGATTTTACATTGCCACCCCACATTCTCCGTTATCTTTCAAAATATGATATTTAATAAAAATGAGCGTAGTTTTCCAACTAGTACCTCTTCTGACTTTTTTAGCCATGAGACATGCATGTGGTAGACATACATACATACATACATACATACATACATACATACATACACTTACTTATTCTGGCAAAACACTCACATGAAAAGTCAAGTAAATACATCCTTTTTTTCTTTAAAGTGTGGTGGAAACAACTCCTCTAAGTAGTTGTTAATGGGCATGTGCCTAGCATTCCATAATAAGAGATTCAATTGTACAAAGCAACTCGTTACACATCCTATACCTGTGCAGCTATCAATTAAAACAACATTGGAAAGGCATTTAACTGGATGTAAGAAAATACTACCATGTTCACAGCTGTTTGAGGCAATACACAGTTAATCTGTTCAAAGTAATGTGCCAAGGTTATCAATTTCTGCAAACATACATTTTTTTAGATTATTGTATGCCACAGTGTACATTAATGACATTGGATTGGGGGAGTTACTTAGATTTAGGCAATAAAAATAAAAATCGGCTGGCTATGTTGGCCCATAGCTTTAATCCCAGACTTGAAAGACAAAGACAACTGGATTAGTGAGTTCAATGTCAGCCTACTCTACATAGCAAATTTCCAGGTTAGACAGGTCTACATAGCAAGTTCCAGGATAGCAAAAGCTTTTTGAAACCCTGTCCCAAAACAACAACAAAATTTAAATCAATTAAAATTTTACATTCATTGGTAGATGTGTGGTATACTTTTTCTATGTTTCATACTTAAGATGATATGATCTTGCAGTGGCACTCAACATAAAATAAATCCTTTCAACATTTTATGTGCTACGATGGAGTATTACTCATTGGTTAAAAAAAAATCCTGCATGAGATAACCAGACCCACAAAGACAGAGGATAACCAGGCTACAATTCACAACTCTGGAAAAGCTGGGTAAAAAAGGGAACCCCAAGAAGGACCCACATGGAGGGCCCAGGGAGGGAAAGTAGTTAAGATCTCCTGGGTAAACTAGAAAGGGTGAGTAGAATGGAAGGGATGGGAACATGAGGGATCAAGAAGACAGAGTTGGAGGAGGGACAGAGGGGGGAGCAATGAAAGAGAGAATTTGATAGAGGGAGCCATTATGGGGTTAGGGAGAGACCTAGTGCTAGAGAAATTCTCAGGTATCCACAAGGATGACCCCAGCTAAAATTCCTAGCAGTAGTGGAGTGTCTGAACAGGCCTTCCCCTTTAATCAGACTAGTGACTACATTAATTGGCATCATAGACCCTACATCCATCCAGTAATTAATGGAAGCAGATGCAGTGACCCATAGCCAAGCACAGGGCTGAGGTCCTGGAGTTCAGTTGAAGACAGGGAGGAATGATCAAAAGCATGATGGGGAAAATCACAGAAACAGCTGACCCAAGCTACTGGAAGTTCACAGAATATTGACTGAAAGCTGGGAAACCCGCATGAGACCAAACTAGACACTCTGAATATGGGTGACAGTTCTGTGACTCGATCTGTTGAGGAGCCTCTGGCAATGACACCAGGACCTACCCCACATTCATGATCTAGATTTTTGTAGCCCATTTCCTATGATGGGATACCTTGCTCTGCCTTTATACAGTGTGGAGGGACTTGGTCCTGCCTCAACTTGGTATGTCAGGCTTTCTTGAATCCCCAAGGAAGGCCTAACCCCCTCCGAGGAGTGGAGGGGGCCAGAAAGGGGGAGACAGGAGAAAGGGAGGGAGAGGAACTTGATATGCAAAACTAAATTTTTATTTAAAAAATTGTATGTGCTAGGTAAATCTTGGCCCAACGTGTGGTGGTGTTGAAAGGTGAGGGAACCTCTGCTAGAGGGTGATGAAAGAGGGGAAGTAGGAAGTGGATCAAGGAGAAATGACACAAAAGAAATTAGTGATAATCTTGTGTTAGTCCCAAACTGTTGTATTACTTTTAATGGAGGACCAAAGTACATTGCTGTCTCTCCATACACAGCGTGCCCTCTTTCCAACTTTTCTACACATTGTAAAACAGCAAAGGAGGCCCAGGGTAGAAGCTAAAATGATAAAAAACCTGATCTTGGATTTTCAACCTAAAAATGAAACTGTTATCAAAATAAATTTAATTTCTTGATAAAGTTCTAAACAACTGCTTTGTTACAGTAAGAGCAAACGGCAGAACATACTAGTTGTCACAATATTTATCATACGAGCTGTATATACTATCATATCACAGTTAAGTTGTCATTAAGAGAAATTTCTAACATGAATTTCTAACCTGAGGGGAGCTGTTCAGTACTTAAGCAATCAATGTATCAGATCCCTGGCCTCTACCCAGGAGCTGATGATCAGCAGCTCCCAACATCCAGTTAAGAAAACAACAATGTCTCCAGACTTAGTCAAAGGAATTCTCACAGACTTGTATCACCACTCATGTTTTATGCCTGGTGAATACTCAAATATTTCATGTTAAGAAGGTTATGTTTAATATTACCTATGTCCATCCATATGTATAATACATAAGTTGGTAAGTCTCTCTAGTCTCTCTTCATTACAATGTCTTTTTTTATTTGTTTGTTTTGATTTATTTTTTTTTTTTTTTTGCAGACAGGGTTTCTCTCTATTGTGTTGGAGCCTGTCCTGGGACTAGCTCTTTAGACTAAGCTGGCCTCGAACACAGAGATCGGCCTGCCTCTGCCTCCTGAGTGCTGGGATTAAAGGCATGCACCACCAACACCCAACTACAATTTCTTATAAATGAAAATACTATAAAAATAGTTGGCAATTATTGGTTTTTCTTCATGATAAAAAGCATTCCCAAAAATGGTTCATTGTAATCTTCTCCACAACTGATCTTTCTAAATTAACCTGGAAATGAGGAATGACAAGGCAGACTTCTCTTCTGTATGAATTAATGTGCTGATAAAATGTTACAGCTCTCAGAAAGACTTCCTGCATTCATAAAATGAGTTATCAAGAATGACCTGTTAGTAATACAATGAGAACAGATCACATTTGGGATTTCTAAACAGTATGTTTATTTCACACTAATATGCCAGGTATAAGGTACAAAGATAAAGGGGAAAGATCATTGTTTTCCTCAACTAATTCTTAAATCCCAGTAATTTTCCCCCACCAATATTGCAAGAATGTCCTTAAGGTCACCTTCCCTTCACTTTCACATAAACTGGAAAAAAATGCTTGACATTTGGGGAGGGGGGGGGGAGTAACCAACTCTGGAGAATTGCAGGCTATGTCCAGAGATAAGAAATGTTCTCTAGGGGACACACAGCCACTCTTGCTACTCAGGATTATTCCTCTGTACACATTTTATGCTGTAGGCCAGTGCTTGGTTTCTGAGTGTTCTTGATATTCTCCCATACTTCTTAGACTGTGCTGTCGTCTGATGTCCGCTTAGGTGTGATATATAGTTAAGGGGCTTCCAATCTTTCTCAAGTGAGTTCTCTGACCCATGTTATGATGAAACTTCTACTGGAACACTGCCACAAAAACCCCATGCAGAGATTTTCCTCCCAGGATTATGGACTCCCAGATAGTTTTCTAATGATTACATTTCTTGAAGAGTTTTTTGCCGGTGTGGACTTGCTCATGCTTATTAAGACACAAATGATGCCAAGATGGTTTTCAACCTTAATTATATTCATAGATTTTTCTGTTGTGTTATTAAAAACTATTTTCCACATTCATAGCTTTCACTGAGCTCCTCTCCAATGTGTGGTAACTCAGACATATTGAAGAGCATGTATAAAACTTCTATATTCTTTACATTCATGTTTCCCCCTATATAAATATGCAGAGACATTCCAAGTTTAGACCTGTAGTGTATGCTATTGTCCCACAAATATTACATTTATAAAAATGTTCTCCGGTGTGAGTTTTCTCATATCATTTTATGGGCACGTTTTGGTGAAACTTTCCTTCACATTCATTCCTAACATTTCTCAACCCTGTATGGGCTCTCTCATGTTAACTGAGAATTGTACAGAAAGAACACCTAAACTACTCACTTGAGTGAATTCTTGCTTGAACTATTTGAGGCATTCTGAGGCTTAAATGTCTGGCAATTATCTTTCTCTATAACCATCTTTCCCATAACCATCATACCGCCCCATGTCTGTGAGTTCCCTGATGCCTCATTAAGTTTGATTTCTGTGAAAATGTTTTTCTACATATGTTACATTCATAGGGTTTCTCCCCAGAATGGATCAACTCATGTACAATGAGGGATGACCTGTAGCCAAACATTTTCCCACACTGAATGCATTCATAGGGCTTTTCACCTGTGTGAATTCTAGAATGCTTACTGAGGACTAACTTCCACTGAAATTTTTTCCCACATGTATCGCATTCATAGAGTTTCTCACCTGTATGAATTATCTGATGCTTGCTGAGGTAGGACTTGTTTTGAAAGGCTTTCCTGCATTCTTTACATTCATACGGTTTCTCCCCTGTGTGAAATTTCTGATGAGTTTTGAGGTATGACTTGTTTTGAAAGGCTTTTCCACACTCTTTAAATTCATGTAGTCTCTCGCTGTTGTGGATTCTCTGATGCCTCCTGAGGTCTGACTTCTGGTAAAAGGCTTTCCCACACTCATTGCATGCATAGGGTTTCTCGCCAGTGTGAGTTCGATGGTGCAGGTTAAAGTAGGACCTGTTATGGAAGATTTTTCCACATTCTTCACATTCGTATGGTTTCTCACTCTTGTGGGGTCCCTGATGCATTTTGAGGTATGACTTCTTTAGAAATGCCCTTCCACACTCTTTACATTGGTATGGCTTCTCACCAGTGTGAGTTCTCTGATGCATCTGGAGATACCATTTATGCTGGAAGGCTTTACCACACTCATGACACTTAAAGAGTTTCTCACCAGTGTGAATTCTCTCATGTACAATGAGGGCTGATTTTTGCCTGAAGGTTTTATTGCATTCACTGCATCCATAGGGCTTTTCTCCTGTGTGAATTCTCTGATGAATAGTAAGGGAAGATTTTGTGCTAAAGAGTTTCTCACACTGGATACACGCATGGGCTTTGTTCTGGTTATGTGTCCTCTGGTGAACTGTAAGATCTAATTTGCTAGTAAAGGTTTTCTTACTTTCAAGGCATTTATAAAATTTGCTCCCTGAGTATGTTTCTTGGTGTTCTGTGAGGTGACATGTTTTATCAAAAGTTGCCTTCCCTACCTTAATCATGACATCTGACTTAGCAGAGACTTGTTCATACTCACTATGCTCACACAGACTCAATCCCATTTGAAGTCTCTTAGATGAAATAATTTGTTTTAATAGTTTTGCCACCTTTGTATCATTTTCTTTTCCACTGTATTCAAAATTCTGCTGCCCAGTTTGAATCTGGGAATGTTGACCAAATTGCTCAGGACACTTGAGGGATTTCCCTGCTACACAACAGTCATTATATTGCTCTAAAGTGTATATCCTATGAGGCTCAGAAGGAAGACATGTATTCTGATATTCATTTAGCTCCTCTGGCTTCACTCCTGAACAGTCCCTATTATTTACAACAAAATTTGAAATTTTCATGGAACACAAATAAAAATTGTTTCCTAATCCATCTGTCTCCTCGGTTGCTCTATAGTGACTATTAGCAGTAACTTGCCATAAATGTCTGTCTTGACATTTCTGGTTGGTCTCAATTGTGCCATCCACATTGTAGAAGCCTAAAAGAACCAAAAAAAAAAACCATTTCTATGAATTATACTTTAGGTTTTCTAGTGGGATTCTCATGTTCATTTTAAGAACAATTTTTCCCTATCCTACTAGCATTGTGTTTTATTAAGGTCATATTAAGTATTACTTTGTAAACTTTAGTGTTAGGGGATTTCCTTCTGTATGCTGTGAATATGTTTCTCTTATTGGTTGATGAGTAAATGCTGACTGGCCAGTAGCAAGGCAGGAAGTATAGGTGGAACTACCAGACTAGGGACATGCTGGGAAGTGGAAAGGCAGGGAAGAAGTTGGGGGAGGGAGCCCAGAGAGAGAAAGAGAGAGAGAGAGAGAGAGAGAGAGAGAGAGAGAGAGAGAGAGACAGAGACAGAGAGACAGAGAGACCATATATCTACCAGGAAGATAGGATGCTGGGCATTCTCCAGTAAGCCAAGGCCATGCAGAAATACATAGATTAATAGTTATGGGTTAATAATTAAGAGAGAGATAGATGATAAGAAGCCTGAGACATGGGCAAAACCGTTTATGATTAATATAAGCCTTTGTGTTTATTTGGGGCTAAACAGTTATATCTCTTAATATACTGAAACACAGTGATAGGTTAACATATTTTTCCTCACTTTATTTTTGTGAAGAAATATTTTGTTAAAATATCTACCAATTGCTAAGTACACTTTTCCACTTAGATAATGGTTACTTTTTTTTTTTTTTTTACAATGACCTATTCTTGAATATACTTTGATATATGACAATTATGACCTTTTTTCTGGCATTTTCTTAATTCTGGTCTAAAGGGGGCAATAATTTCTAGAACACCTTCTTTGCAGATTATGAGAAAAGTCTAATAGGCTGCTACCTAACCTGAAGCTTCCCTTATGGCCATGAGTTTGTGTCTTTATTTGTTTAGAGCTATTACTTTCAGAAGTCATCATGGATTGTAAATTTTTCAAACATGAAATCTCTTCCTTTCCACTTTCACACACAACAGATACCAGTAATTGAGGTCTTAACTGAACAACATGTCCACCACCCTGGAGAAATATGTATGCTGTACATCATCTCTAAAACATCTGGCTACTTGTGATATCATGAGCTTTGACATTCACCCCCAAATTGTTGATATACACCACTATGTCTTATAATCCATAGATTCTCAAAGATATTATCATGTTTACAGAGACTTTAATGTCTGAAAATAAAATCACCATGATATTGAGTGTAAGAAGCAACTGAAACTATGGAAAAAAGTAGTACTAGAGAAAAATATCAAATAACAGAAATCAAAGAGCAGACTTCAGGGGTAAATCTTAGAAAACTTTCATCAAATTGAAAGGTAGGAACATATTCAAGAGAATTCTCCTTATAGACAATGAAATGAACACGTTGGAGCCCTCAGATGTGGAAGTTGGGATAAAGTGGTGAAATGGCCAACCTATGCCAGACATGATCTCCCCAACCATGAGTATGACTAACCTGGCAGACTCTGGTTTACAGACTCTTCCACCGTCCATGGCTCTGCTCTTTGTTCCAATTTGAAGATCAAGTCAGGTTTAGGGATGCATAATCCTGTTAATAAGAAATGCAGGACTGGAAAAATTCTGCTAATAAGGTTCTTTGAAGAAAGACAAAACCAGGTTGTAGGATCTGTGCATTATGTGCAAATGTGAACCGCCTTTCCCTAGAGGGCAGTGAGCAATCATAACTGACGGCCTAGATTTGAATCCCACACTCTTAAATCACAGCTTCAAATCCCACATCTGAAAGTGCTTGCTCCTGAAACATACTCACCCAGTGATACCAGGCTGCTGTATGTCTCTAACATCACATTCCTGTACAGCACCCTCTGAGCATCATCGAGATTCTGCCACTCCTCCCAGATGAAGTTCACAGTGACATCCTCAAATGACACCAAATCCTGTAGTAGCACATTTATCTTCAGTCCAATTACTCTATGCTTATAAATGGGAACCTGAAAACCCAGTTTCTGTTAAGGCATGGAAGGCTCTCATGTGTATTTTACATTATTGTTTGCCTTGCTTATATAGTAGAGAAAAAGACACATCAAAGAACTATCCTGATATTGATTTATTAATGGCCTACAATGATTACCTTTTGGATTAAAAGCTTCACAATTGGTGTAAGAGAATCCAGGCCATTCAGGTAACCATGCCTTAATCACATAGTGCTGCCCATGAGCCAAGAACATAAGCAGGCCTCTCTCTGCATCCCAGGGTTTGGACGCAGCCTGATTACTGTCATGTTGTATGGGTCATGCAATAATAATTCCCACTCCCAAAGAAAAAGTGAGCTTTGTCACTAAGTCATATAGGCCCCACCCGCCTACCTCAGTCATGGAGCATAAGTCATATGTTAATCAAACCTGTTTCCTGCAAGACCTCCCCTTCCTCAGAAACCTTTGAAAGCATAACCTTTGTTTCACTTGGCATGGCTAAAACTCTCCTTCGGAACCTTGTCTCAACTACACAAGCAACTACACACCATGGTAATAGTCCTGTACATAGTATCATACACAGGTAAATGAATCTTGTATTATGACAACAGGAAAACATAAATTGAAGGAACTTATCATGGAGTGAATGATTCTGTATTTACATATCTAGACAAATTTCTTTTTTCTTTTTTCTTTTTGGTTTTTCAAGACAGTCTTTCCCTGAAGCTCTCATTGTCCTGAAACTCACTATATAGTCCAGTCTGGCTTGGAACTCAGAAATTCACCTGCCTGTGCCTCCTGAGTATTGGAATTAAAGGCATGTGCCACAACCACCCAGCTGGATATCTAGACTAATGTCTATGGTGAGTGCATGTTAGAGGAGCAGCAGGTAGCAACTGAAGGTGAGGAGGTCAGCCGACCAGGAAGCAAAGCCTTGATGGGTGAATCTAGGATAGGCAAGGCCCTGGGGCTTTGACCCCTCAATGTCTCTTGCTACTGCTGTGCCTTCACACACTTGCTGCTGCTGTTTTTTTCCCTCTGGTATCTGGCATGGTATGAATGGATGTGGGGGGATCCCAACTGCCCTAAATGTAGTGCAATTATCTCCTGGAAATAGCCTGTTCTACTGGGCATTTTACCTGTGGATCATTGTGAAGATGATTTCCTCCTAAACTTTACTGTTTAACTGAAGCAATGATTTATACAATAATAGTGTTAGTTTAAATAGGATTTTGATAAATGAAGGTCTTTAATAAATATAGTATGAGATTGTAATAGAGGTTAGCTTAGTGGGAAAACTAATATAAGTAAAAGCAAGATACGGTGTTGCCCCTGCCCCTGATAAAGCAAGGGCTGCAGAGAACAGATAATAGGAAGAAGAAAATGTCACACAGCTAGTTTCTCTTGAGGAGTCATATGGACTGTAACTTAGGCTAATGACCAAGAAAAACAAGTGAGTCTCAGTAGCAGTTAGCTCAAATTCTTTTAATCTTAATGTTGGGAAATGCACTCACAGGTTTTGGCATGCATCATAGCTAAAACAAAGCTTTAAATAATGACTTAATGTTAGGATAAGGTGTTTTTCTTAATAGCTTTAAAGTAAAAAAAAACCTTGGAAACCAATTTAAAAGCTTTCCCTTCAGTCCCTGAGCTACTGGAGGCTGGTCCACACAACAGCAATAGGTAAGGTTTTTGTTGTTGTTATTTGTCTGTTTTTGAGACAGGATTTCTCTGTGGCTTTGGAAGCTGCTCTAGAACTGGCTGTTGTAGACCAGGCTGGCCTCATGCTCACAGAAATACACCTGCCTCTGCCTCACAAGTGCTGGGATCAAAGGCATGCACCACCAATGACCAGCTAGCATGTACTCCGATATTCCAATATTTCCCTGCTGCATACAAATAACTGCTTATTATTTATTATTTGTAAGACCTACTGATTACAAAATTATAATATAATATTATAATGTTGTATCAGAACAAGTTGAGAAGATCTGGATTTCAACAGCTATCTCCTAGAAAAACTAGAAAGGCTTATGGGATAGTCAGAAGGAAAAAAGAAACATGGGAACATTTTCAGACATAGAAGAGGAAAAAAACACATACACAACAAATAAACAAACCAAAGACACTACAAATGCTTGTGAAATTCATACTTCACAGGTTGAGTCTCTCCAAAGAGATTGAGGTTAAACAACTCCTACTAGATAAAACAGGGATTGAAATAACTCTATGAGTGAAAGTTTTAGAGGTGCTCGTCATCAAGCCTGACACACTAGATTATATTCCCGGGGCCCACATGCTCCTCTGGTCTGTACTCACATGCGTGTGTGCTTGGACATGCACACACATACACATAAATGTAAAAAAGAATGTTTTGAACTGAATTTTAAAAAATGAGTAAATATAAAAATTGTAGACTACAGCATAAACTGTTACTAGAGGTTAATTGATGCCAGGAAATAAAATATTAGGAAGAATAAGCTAAAATCAGTGAAACAAATACAAATTGAATATGGCAAGAAGAAAAAAATAAGAATCAAAGAATAAATCAATGAAATTCAAATTGAAAAGTTAGCATTCAGAGCACACACAGAGAAATACACACCACACACTCTGCTCAGCAGTTAAGGGTTACAACTATTCCAGGTAGAAATAAAAAGAAATTAATGGGACATATGCTATAAAGTCAGGAAGAAGGCACATCTTGAAGACAAAAATCTTAACTTTGTTGTTAAAGATGAAACAGAAAAGTCACCAGAATAGACCATTATATTGACCCATAACACAAATCCCCAAAATAAAATACTATACATTCTTTGAATATAAACCCTTTAAATAAGAAACAGTATCAAAACAAGATAAAGGAAAGACTCAATATTCAGAATTTAAATACTATGCTTTGAAATAACCTATGAGCTGAGCAAGCACCCATGAAAAATACTGAAGTGAACTTGGGACAAACACTGAACATAGACTTTTGGGAGTGGGCCACAATACTGGACAATTCTTCCATATTTGGTGGAAACTAAATCCCCTTAAGTCCTGCCGGTAGCAATTGGTTTAGTCATGCCATGAAACATGGCAAAGATACCACCTGGGAAATTCACAGGCAAGGTAGCAAAAAGTCACACAAGGAGAGGGTCCCTACAAGTGTCATACAAGGAAACAAACCACTGAAGAGATATGATGAAAACCCAAGGGAGGAAGGGGTGCACGCCATTAATCCTAGCACTCGGGAAGAAGAGAGAAATCATTCTCTCTGAGTTTGGGGCCAGTCTGTTCTACACAGCAAGTTCCAGAATAGCCAGGGCTAGCTACACAGAGAAACCTGTCTCAAAAAAGAAGGAAGAAGTGAGGGAGGGAGGGAGGGAGGGAGGGAGGGAGGGAGGGAGGGAGGGAAGGAGGGAAAGAGGGGGGGAGAGAAGGGAAGGGGAGGAGGGAATGGAATGAAACCCCAGTGCAGACTGGCTTTGTCCACTGGATCAGACCCTGGGGTGTCTAATACCAGACCATTGTGGGCACATTTAAAGCACAGTACACTTTGGGAAAGGCTTTCCAGGCAACAGTCAGTCTAATCAGTCCAATTACAAGTGCACAGCGAAGCTGAATGCGTGACTACATAGAGACTTTCCAAAGTGCATGTGACCATGAGGGTGGGTCTGTAGCTAAAGGGCCTAGAACCTAGATTCTCTGAGCAACAGCATTAAGGTGAGCAGGCCATAAAGAGCATGGGACATCTCCCCTGAGGACTGGTATCTGTGGAGGGAGGGAAGAGTCTGGAATAATCATTCTGGTGAATTTGGGTGAGGTTTGCCCCTATAACAAAAGGTGGGTGAGGTCTGCCTCCACAGATAGGAAAAGGGTCACCACTCCCGGCCTTATGGATGGAATAGTGGTATTTGATTTTTATCTCCTCCACTGAGGAGACACCCCTGCAATGATTGACATTCCTGGTTCTCTTCATGCTTCTCTGTGAGTACGAGAACCAACAACACGGCTATGTTAGGAAACTAGGCACAGGTAGGAAGTCCAGCTACCCTGAGACAACTGACGAAGCCCACGGAAAATCCAGAAGAACCTTTCCTAGGACACACGGGACTTCCTGCAGCTGCCCACTGCCCCGCTGCAGAGTGGTCTTGTAATCACCCCAGCTCTGCTTTCACCCACGGACTCCAGCTGCTACAGCCCTGCAACACTGAGTACGAGTCAGCCAGCAGAGACCCCACGGCACAGAACCAGACGTCATTTTCAGTTGTCACATTTTTAGGATGGTTTTCGATCCACGGTTTGAGTATGGAAGATCCTCCACGGATTCTTGCACTAGACGCCTGGTTATAAGCTGGTGACATTATTTTTAGAAGTGAAGAAAGCTTCGGGAATTTGGGATCAGCTAGGACTAGATGACCAGGCCCTTTGTGCATTATAGTGTTTGTGCATTATAGTCTTTGGCCCTTCCTGAATCTTTCTCTCTGCTTTCTACACCCAGCAGTGCTGGCTTCTGCTATCCCCTTCTGGTGACACCACAAGCTAGTTTGTATCATTTCCCCATCAAGACTCATCCTATAGGCAAGTTAGACTGGGAACAGCAAGTTGATAAAATATAATTTCCTGGTAGGTATGGTGACACATGTCTGTAATCCCTGCAATCTGGGGCGGGGTAGGGGGAGGGGGGAGGGGTGGAGCAGGAGAATTTTAAGGCAAATTCAACTACATGCCGAGTCCTTCTCTCAGCAAGCTTATAAAAAAGAAATGTGTTCAGCTTTCAAAATATGCAAGAGAGCTTTTGTGCATATATAAAATTAATATATCAAATAGATAGTCTGATGTATTTTTTACTCTTAACTATATATATCTATATCTATCTATCTATATATATATATATTTATATAAAACCATCAGTATGCCATGTCCACATTGAATAGCACCGGTGCTAGGATAGTCATAAACAAATTTGAGAGTTAAATATTAGGACAAATTTGTTAAATTGGAAATGGAAAATGTCCAACAAGCTATAAATCATTGGTGTTCTATGTTTTATGAGATATAAATTCACTTAGGTATTCCTGGACAAAAATCTGCTAGGTAAAGGGTAGATTCAATTAGTCTGCAACTGTTAATTCAAACTAATCAGTTAGATGTTCAAAAGTCAGTCCTTTGGTCTGGATTATGAATATAATCCAGGAAGAATATGCCTTCTAGTCTATGGCCACATTCCCATTTTAGGTAACGTTTCTGTGATTGTGAATCATTTCCAAAGGGTATGTCTTGATATAAGAAAGAGTTCACTGGGGTGGGCTTTGCTATTTCCATGGAGGCAGAATGGACGTCTATTAAACATAATCCCATCTTTGACTTTGATCTGAAAAATGAAGACTTAGCCATTAGTTCCTCCCCAGTTTTCACATGCAATTGTAAGCCATCTCAGAACGGTAAGCACAAGAAATTTGAAACTACACCAACTGTACTGGTTACTTTTCATCATGTCCTCACAATAGTAACTAAGGGTTTTGCCCAGTTTCAGAGGACATTATCCATCACAGACATGAGTGGGTGCATCTGCAGTTAGGGGCAGTGAAAGATGAATGTTTGGGCTCCTTTGATGTCATAGTTTTACCCCTTTTTACCCAGTGAGCTACACCAGCCCATGATATGGTGCTGCCCGCAGTGACAGATCTCCAGTTCACTTAAACAGACATGCCCCGTAGTGTATCTCCTCATAGATTCTAAGTGCATCAACTAGAGAAGGAATGCTAGTAATCACACAAACACTCACAGTTGCCAGTGTTTTGAAAGTGGCAAATAGAATGAGGGAACAGACATTGAAATTTCCAAAACTGAATTAGGGAAGTACTTTCAGACTGTGAAATGATGTCACACTACTTCCATCCTGAGACTGCATTGTAAATCCCAAATACTTTCTCCCATCCATATGTCCTGTAGATAAGACTGAGTTCTTCTCTTCCTCGGGGCCTCTAATTTCATTGCAGCAGATGACCACTTCAAGTCATGTTGATTAAAGCCAGGCTTTGTATTGTTGAATTTAAGACTGTCTCTGAGAGCTTGGCACAACCAATTAAATGAGAATCAATATCTAAGATATTCCACTAAGTACTCAATCAATTGTATCCAGCACAAATAGGAAGACAGACTCTCTTGAATGTAAACCTAGGGGCTATGACCATTTCAATATTTTTAGCTTTTTCATCAGGGAGGTGTCCTAAAGTATTTTATATAAATATATAACCATTGATATGGATTGTAAGCAGAGGAAATGATTTGCTGAGGCTAAGTCCTTCATACCTGGGTAATTAACACAGAACAAGCAATCCCATTAAGCTCTAGATTAGCCCCTGTGATGATTATTCTTGGTGGTCAATTTGACTTTATGTGGAATTAATACACAAGAAGCTGTGATTTTTCTTTTGAGTGATTTTTCTTGATTGAATCATTTGAAGTGAATGGACCCACCAAATTATGATCTTTTGATGTGTGTGTATTCACCTTAAATCTTGGACACATATTCTGATCCAGCCTAGAAAAAGGATGTATTAAAAGGAATAGAAGGCCAGGTGTTGGTGGTGCATACTTTTAATCCCAGCACTTGGAGGCAGAGGCAGGCAGATCTCTGTGCGTTTGAGACCAGCCTGGTTTACAAGAGCTAGTTCTAGGTCAGGCTCCAAAGACACAGAGAAACCCCGTCTCGAAAAACAAACTAACTAATAAACAAACAAAAAAAAAACCAAAAAAACAAAACAAAAAAAAGGAATAGAAGGAGAGAAAAATGATACAATATTACTTCAACTAACAACATATTCTAAAGAAGGGATAAAACAAGACATCCAGGTGCAAAGCAATCAGCTGACAGATATTGCAGGTTCTGCCACATGGTGGTGGGACACACCTTAAATCCCAGCACTTCAGAAGCAGAGGCAGGTGGATCTCTGTGAGTTCCAGGCTGATCTACAGAGAGAGTCTCAGGAAAGCCAAGGCGACACAGAGACATCCAGTCTTTGGAAGAAAATGTTGTAGGTTTTGAACTGCTTCACATCCAAATTTCCACAAAGTTCTCTGGCTGGTTGATTTGAACTCTAGACAGCTGGAGATGGAGGAATTCTTGATCTCTAGTGTCACTATACATTGTTGGAACTGAAACAATGATATATATGGAATGGCTTTTTTTTTTTTTTTAAGAACAGAAAGTTAAGTGTGGGGAAAGAAGGTTGGTGTGGAAGGAGTTGAAGGTGAGGTGAATGTGATGAAAACAAGTTGTACAAAAATGCCAAAGGTCTATTCAGAATTTTATAAGGTTGATACTTGCTAAAAATCAAAGATTGTTGACATTGTCATTTGTTAAATTATCAAGAGGCAGATAAAACCACACTGCAAAATATTTAGATACAGTAAAGTATTTTAAGAAAAGTACTAACCCTTTTTTGATAAGGTCTCACTGTGCATCCTAGGCAGGCCTTGCACTAAAACTCCTCATGCTTCAGCAGACGAATTCCTAGCCTGTAGGATTAAAGGCGTGAGCTGCCACACCCAGCTAAGCAGTGACTGAGGAAACCCTGTGGGGAGATTTGCTGGTGGAGATTGGCCACAGAGTCAATTAAATCTCCCACCCATTTAGAACACTGCTATTTACAGGAGATCACCTATTGAAAGCATTAGTAAAAGCAACATGGGAGCAAGTGGGCATGGTCTTTAGTGACCAGAGGCCAGCCTGTTTCATTGTTCTCTAAACCATGTGTGTTTCCATAAGGTCTGGCTCCTAGACTGCTAATCTATAAAGACTGGACCCCAGAGCTGAGCTCTGACCAGTTAAGCACTGCTGAGGCCAGAGACAATTCCTTGGGTGAGTGCACAAGTGACAGGAATTTTCAGTTCATTACCAAATGGAGGTTTCTTTTTAGAAGTGACATTTTGCTATTCATCTAAAAAGATTGTGCTCCCATTTGGTCATCTTTTTGTAAATATAATATGAATTGTTACAGATACAGATAATTTTAGATCATCCATACTCAATCTTTCATTGCCCTGATTACTATGCTCAAAGGTACTTACCTGCTACTTTTCAAATTTGATCATTGTTTAAATTCTTAAAATATTATTAGAGCATTTTTTGTACATAATTCAAAGCAACAAGAGTACTCAATACCTCTAAATTAAGTATACACATATAATATATAAAATTAAATGCCTTGAATTGATAAAAATTACCAGAATCTATATTTTATATACATATATATATATATATAAACAAAAATTCAAGATCTGGTAAAGGAAATATTTTTAATGTTTCTCTGTTGTAAACTATAGGAAGATACCATAGTATGAAATAGTGCTTGATAGTAGTTTACAATCTTAGAAGTGGCTATTCTTTTTCTTTAATAATGTATTTATTTTATTTTTGTATAATTTTTTATTTAAATTAGAAACAAGCTTGTTTTACATATCAATCCCAGTTCCTGCACCCTCCTCTCTTTCCCCCACAAACCCCCAGCCCATACCCTTTTTGCTCCCCAGGGAGGGTGAGTTCTTCCATGAGGAATCTTCAATGTCTGTCATGTCATTTGGAGCAGAGTCTAGGCCCTCCCCATGTGTCTAGGTTGAGGGAATATCTCTCTATGTGGAATGGGCTCCCAAAGCCCATGCATATACTAGAGATAAATACTGATCCACTATTAGAGGCCCCATAGACTTCCCAGTCCTCCCAGCTAACACCACATTCAGGGAATCTGGGTTGGCCCTATGCTGATTTCCCAGCTATCAGACTGGAGCCCATGAGCTCCCCCTTGTTCAGGTCAGCAGTTTCTATGGGTTTCTCTGGCCTGGTTTTGACCCCTTTGCTCATCACTCATCTCTGTCTGCAACTGGATTCCAAGAGTTCATCTCAGCTGTGGGTGTCTGCTTCTGCTTCCATGAGCTACTGAATGAAGGCTCTAGGATGGCACATGAGGTAGTCATCAATCTCTTTATCAGGAAAGGGCATTTAAGGTAGCCCCTCCACTATTGCTTAGACTGTTAGATGGGGTCATTCTTTTAGATCTCTGGACATTTCCCTAGTGCCAGATTTCTCTTCAAACCTTTAATGGCTCCTTTTATTATGGCATCTCTTTTCTTGCTCGTCTCTATTCTTTGGCAGACTCAATCTTCCTGCTCTATCATGAAGTGGGTATTTTTGCTATTGATTGATATATAAGGTTGGAAGTCTACTGTGATTAAATTAGAGAAAAATAACCATACTATTCTGTACATGAATGTAGATTCTGTTTAAATTCTGGCATAATTTTTATTATATCTGTATGCTTGTAAATCATTTTGGAATGATGTACCTAATGTACAGGAAAAAATATCAAAGGCGGATGATCAGACAAGTGAGGAAGGCAACATTGGGATGATGATCTCTTTTCTAAACATATCTTGACAATGAGAATTAGTACTGGTTTTTGAGGTACGCATGGCTACCAGCTAAACCAATTGGCTCCATTTTGTTCACACCCTGGAGCTTAAGGTATTTGGAGCATATTTGCCTCAATCAAACCAAGATTTTTTTATTTGTGTAGATATTCAAATAAAAGGGGAATAGGTGCCCCAACTCTCAAATAGTCATGAGAACTTTATTTATGCCTCTAGGATTTGTGATGATATTTTGTTTGTGCTGTAGCAGATAAAGCTTGTCTGAATATCAGAGTTGTAGAACTAGCCACACTAGTTAGTCATAGAGCCCTCTAATTGCAGCACCTTCAATCCCATAAAGACCCTTACTCCCAGCACTCAGGAGACAGAGGCAGACAGATATATGTGAGTTGAAGGCCATCCTGGGCTACAGGAAATAGGGTAAGTCTAAAAAAGAAACAGAATTCATGCCTTTAATCCTAGCACTAGGGATCACACACCTTTAATCCCAGGACTAGGGAAGTGGAGACAGAAGTAATATTGCTGGGTGGAGAAAGAAATATAAAGCAGGAAGAGACGGAGCTCAGAGCATTCAGTCTGAGGACTCCTAGAAATGGGATCACGGATGGAAGATGTTACTCTGTAAATATGTTCCTCATACTGGTTAATGAATAAAGCACTGTTGGCCAATAGAAAAGCAAGATAGGTGGAGCTAGGAGACAAGGAGGAAGTAGGAAGTAGTAAGGAGGAGTCAGCATGGAGAGCCAAAAGAGAACTGCATGCTGGCCGGCTGGCCCGTAAGATGAGCCACTTGGAACTTAGAATAGTAGAAATGGGTTAATCATTAAGACAGAGCTAACCAGTAAGAAACTAGTAACTGGCTAACAACATTATATCAAATACAGAGTTTCAGTGTGTTAATTAGGGGCTGGCGTGGCAGCGGGACCAGACCTGTAGCAGGCAGAAAAACCTACTTGAAACAGATTACCCCTTTAGTCTGAGGATGCAGTAGAGGTAAGAACTAGTGGCTGGCAGCGCTGCTTCTATGATCTTCCAGCATTAACCCTTTATCTGACTCAGGGATTTTATTATTAGAACCAATTAGAATGAGCGCTACAAAGAAAGATTCATCCCATAAACTTAAACTGGGAATTGTAACTTTGATAGGCAAACAGGATTCCTTAGAAAGTACCCTAACATTCAACTGGATGGGCTTTAGGATAGACATGGGAACCTCTGGGCATGACCATGAAGGATCATTTGGGGCAGGGTCCCTAAAGTTGGGAAGATCCACATTAAATGCTTAGGAGATGAATTCACTTTTCCATGGATTGAAGTCTCAAACCTGAAAAAAAGGAAAAGGCACTGAGCAATAAGTGTTCCTTGCTTTCTGCTTCCTGCTTTTGGATGCCATGAGATCAGCTCTCCCAAGGCCCTGCCATCATTTCTTTCCAACCATGATGGAAATACCCTTGAATTATGAGTTAACACAAATTCTTAGTCTTGTTAGGTATTTGTAGTAGAAAGGAGACAAGTAATAAATACTGCCTTCACATGTCAACCAGTGGGAGTGTGGGATGTGAATGATTGAGATGTTAAAATCAGAATCCAAAACAAAGCATTGTAGTGAGATATTCACTTTGTCTTCTTCTGTGGCACTGACCACACCCATTGAGGGGTGGAGCCAAGGGCAGAAGTGACCTATGGAACTAGGTCTGATTGGAGGCGGGGAACACTCTCTTTCTGGCGGGGTGCTGAGAGAGGAGCATCTGGTTCCAACTGCTGTATTCATCTGTCTGTGTTGTGAGTTGTTTCTCCCTGATTAAACTTCTATTCGGCCTATTTGTTTATCCTGACCTTTATTAAACCACAATATCTGGTGTCAGAAGTGGGATCAGGATTTTCACTGCATCTGGGTTTTACCCAGGCAGCAGAAGCTGCAACCCTTCCCCCACCTTTGCCGAATGGGCAGAGTCCCTTGCCTAACCAGGCAGACACACCCAGCCCTAGAACTCCTTTTATCTCCATCGTGGCCCTGAGAACACTGCTCATCTTCTGCCCATTCCCTCAGGTTGCATTTGCACAGAGCCCTGCGACACCAGCCCTGCTTTTGTGTTGCTGCACAAAGCCCGGACTCCGCCTGCCCTGTTTGTGTGCTTTCGGGCTCTGGCAGTGGTGCCAGCCGGCCGGCTGGTGGAAAACATACACACTACAGCTGCAGGTGGCTCCTGTTATCCCTGTGGTCTCAAGAATTTGTCCAAGGCTCGTTTCACTCCTTCATTTAACAAAATTTTGCTTGCCTTAATTTGTTAAGAGCTATTCTACAGGGACCAGGATCAGAAGGATCATCTGCTGCTGGAAGCTATTTGGTGGTACACTTCTGGATACTATTTGGTGGTGCATTTCCGGGTAGCACTGGAATCGGAAGGATCCTCTGCTGCCGGATGGTATTTACTGGTACACCTCCAAGTGTAACTACAACAAGTTGAAATCTATAACTAAAAGCATCAAAGCTCCAGGACAGTGGAATTACACCTAAGGTAATTGTAACATCTTTTGCAATTTAAGCTGATATAATATCTGAGATCAATTGTTACATAGCTATGGCAGATAATTTTACAATGCAGGACTTTAGGAAGTTTTTTACTTCATATATAGAAGGAATCTTAGCAGAAGAAAATTATGACTAGATCAATATATACATTTTTTCCTAATAGTAATGGGTTTGATCATTAATATGATATTCTTAAAGAAATGGTTTGAGATTAGTGCAAACAATAAGGAACTTGTACAAACCATAGGAGACTTAGTAACAAGGATTCAAAACACTGCAAATGACAGAATGCAAAACATAGAATGCTTAGGGAAAATGGTTCAGAATATTGAAGTTGGCAACAGAGAGCTGACAGGTAGAATACAAAACATGGAGCATAAAAATGACCAAATAGAAAACAGTATTTGTTCCATGTCTGATATTGTCTCAACAACCAAAACAGAAACAATGCAATGCATTAACATGCTATCAGAAACAGCTCGTTCTTGGTTGGATGAAACTACTAATAAGGTTAAAAAACAAACATCAGATGGAAAGAGTAATAGAATCTCTTCCATGTCTGAGGATAATGGCAAGCTATCGGATAGAACATTGTTTCTGGAAGGCAGTTTACATGTCATTCAGATAATATCTAAGGATGAAAATATCAAAAACATGGAATCATTTGTACTTGGAGAAAGTAAGAAATTGACCAATGCAATGGAGGCTCTAGAAAGGGATATGCTTCAAGAAGTTCAGACACTCAAAGAAGCAATGGTTAATAGACTTCATGCCTTAGAAGACCTTCAATCTGATACACCAGAAGAAGAGCTCCAGGTAACAGGGCATGAAAAAAACTTAAAAATTTCTACACTATTTAAGGTCAGGGGAGCTTCCCCTGTATCTATTAATGAAAAACCAGCAATGAAAAAACACCCAAAAGGTGGTGTTGCTTATCAGTGGGAACCAATATGTATGAAAGATTTAAAAAGTATAAAGGAAGCAGTAGCCTCTTATGGCATGCAATCACCATATGTGAAGCAATTAATAGAATCATGGACATGGAATAACAAGGTAACCCCTAAGGATTGGGATCAATTAATATCAGCTGTCTTTGAAAACTCCTTTCAATTAGAATAGTGGGTTTTATGTAGAGAGGAAGCAAAGGCTCTTGAACTTCAGGGCTTAAAGAAAGATTATGAAGCTCCCCAAGATAAAATCTTGGTGAGGGTATTTATGCTGACCCAGGAACCCAAGCTGCCTATGATGAACATATCTTGTCTCTATGTAGTACAGCAGCTCTGAATGCTTGGGATAAGGTTCATGGACTAGGGGAGAGGATAGAATCTTATACCAAAATAAGGCAAGGACCAAGAGAAGGTTTCATTGTGTTTCTAGAAAGGTCGTCTAGAGCAGTACAATTAGAGGTAGCTCACGTAGATTCTAGGCAAATACTCATAGAATAGTTAGCCTATGAGAATGCAAATCCTCAATGCAAACAAGTGCTTTGACCTTTAAAAATTCGATCAGCACCTTTGGATGAATGGGTCCTATATACAGTCAACATTATGTATAATGGCAATAACACTGAAGCATGGGTAGGAGAAGCTATATCTAAAGGTTTGAGAAGACATCAAGATAACAGAAGTCTTAACTATGGTGACATAGAAGCTTAGATAGGAGAAGCCATCTCCAAAGTTTTGAAGAGATATCAACATGTCAGATATTATAACTGTGGTAAGATAGGACATCTAAAAAGAAATTGTAGGCAAAGCATCTCTAGAAATAATACTCGCAGGAATGAATCGAACAGAAGGCCTCAGCCTCCTGGGTTATGTAGAAGGTGTGGCAAAGGCAGACACTAGACAAATGAGTGTAGATCGACTAGAGACAAGCAAGGAAACCCTTTACCACTGGGAAACTCCTTGGGGGGCCTCTGGAAGGCCCCCATGTCAAAGATGGTCTGAATATTCCCAGTCACAGTGGAGGACAATCTCCCACAGGACAATTAGAAAATCCTTTGCCTATTGTAAAAACTCATACTGCTCTGGATGACAAACTAGTGACAGAAGTTGAATCAGACATGACAGAAGGAAATAAAAAACATATATTTTGGCAAACCTCTATAAACAGTCAAAGGCCTAGATTGATAGTTAAAATGAATAACAGACTGTTTGAAGGTTTACTGGACACAGGGGTGGACGTAACTATTATAACTAATAAATCCTGGCTTTGAAAATAGCCCCTGTGAGAGGTTAATGTTCAATTCTTAGGGATTGGAACCTTGTCTCAGGTAAAACAAAGCACGAGATGGATTGAATGTGTAGGACCAGAAGGACAGCGAGGAAGGTTGAGACCATATGTGGCTGATGTAGTGATAAATTTATGGGATTGTGATCTATTACAGTAATGGAATACACAGATTAACATTCCTCCAGTATTAGATAGGAACCATAAACGATCTCATTATTGTGGGAAAAAATGCTATAAAGTACTATACACGACAGACACCAAATATCCAGGCTGTACAAAGACAGAATGCAAGTGCTGAACAAACAGAGGAACCAAAAGCCCTACCCTTAAAATGGTTTACAGAGGAACCTGTCTGAGTAGGACAATGGCCTATCACCTCTGAGAAGTTAGAAGCTTTAGAAAGCCTGGTTCAGGAACAGCTAAATGCTGGGTATATTGAGGAATCAACCAGCCCTTGGAATTCTCCTGCATTTGTTATCAAAAAGAAATCTGGTAAATGGAGAATGCTTACAGACCTGAGAGCCATTAATAAAGTTATTCAGCCAATGGGCTCTTTACAGCCTGGAATGCCCTTGCCTTCTTTGATACCTAAAGAATGGCCTATTATAGTTATTGATTTAAAGGATTGCTTCTTCACTATACCTTTACAGGAACAAGATAAAGAGAAAATTGCCTTCATGGTACCTAATTACAATAATTCTCAACCAGTGAAGAGATATCAATGGAAGGTTTTGCCACAGAGAATGCTAAATAGTCCCACCCTGTGCTGATATTTTGTACAAAACCCACTGGAAATAATTTGTAAACAGTTCCCACAATCCATAATCTATCATTACATGGATGATATATTGTTAGTTGACTCTAAAGCAGAAATATTAGAAAAAACGTTTGAGAAAGTAAAGGAAGTTTTACCTCGCTGGGGATTACAAATTGCGCCTGAAAAAATACAAAAAGGAGAGTCTATCAACTACTTAGGATATAAAATAGGTCTACAGAAAATTAGATCACAAAAAGTACAGATCAGGAGAGATCACTACCAGACTCTTAATGATCTTCAAAAATTACCAGGAGAGATCTCTCAACTGCAAACTATTATTGAAGAGAAAGGGCATGATTTGAAAAACTTGAAAATGGCCCTAAAAGGGGACAAGGATTTGAATAGTTCACGAATACTATCAGCTGAAGCGGAAAAGGAATTAGAATAGGTAGAAAAGAGGATATTAGAAGCACATGTGGACCTTGTGGATCCAAATCTAGACGATATTCTGGTTATATTACCATCTAGAGAATATCCTTCAGGGATTTTGATGCAGAGAGAAGACATCATATTAGAATGGATATTCTTACCACATAAACAGAATAAAAAACTAAAATCATATACAGAAAAGATCTCTGACTTTATTATAAAAGGTAAATTAAGACTTCATCAACTAACAGGAAGGGATCCAGCAGAAATTATAGTACCTTTAACTAATGAGGAAATTTCCTCCTTATGGAAAGATAATGAATAATGGCAGAGAACATGCAGTAATTTTTTGGAAATAATTAGCAACAATTATCCCAAAAGTGAAAGAATCAAATTCATAAAGAAAACGATTTGGATCCTTCCACGCATTGTAAAAAAAACACCTATCTCTGGAGTTCCTACATTCTACACTGATACAAACAAATCTGGTAAGGCAGGATATAAATAAGGAGAAATGAGCAAAGTAGTTCAAAGCCCTTACAATTCTGTACAAAAGGCAGAACTGTATGCCATTCTCATGGTACTTATGGATTTTTACGGAACCCCTCAATATAGTTACTGACTCACAATATGCAGAGAGAGTAGTCTTACACATTGAGACTGCAGAATTTATTCCTGATGGTACAGACTTAACTTCATTGTTTATACAGTTACAAGATACTATCTGAAAGAGGATTCATTATATATATAACACAGATCAGATCTCATAGGGTCTGCCAGGTCCTCTAGCACAAGACAATGATGAAATTGATCGGTTATTGATAGGAAGTGTGCTAGAAGCCTCAGAGTTTCATAAGAAACACCATGTGAACAGCAAAGGTTTGAAAAAGGATTTTTCTATCATTTGGCAACAAGCCAAGGGAATAATAAGGAAATGTCCTAATTGCTCATTCTATAACCAAACTCCTTTACCACCAGGCAATAACCCTAAAGGTATAAATAGAAATGAAATATGGCAAATGTTTGTGTTTTATTTTGCAGAATTTGGAAAATTAAAATACGTACATCACACTATAGATACATTTCCAGGGTTTCAATGGACTACTGCTCTGAGCTCTGAAAAGGCTGATTCCATTATCACATACCTTTTAGAGGAAATGGCCATTATGGGCATACCTGCACAAATACAAACTGGCAATGCTCTGGCATATATTTCCAGCAAATTGAAACAGTTTTTTGAGTATTATAACATAAACACATAACTGGTATACCACACAATCCTACAGGACAAGCAGTAGTTGAGAGATCCAATCATACTTTAAAAGAAATGCTCCATAAACAGGCAGGAGTAACCAAGACACCCAATCTGTAATCACAGATTACATAATGCTTTATTAACATTAAACTTTCTTAATGCTGATAAAAAAGGAAAAAACAGCTTCAGAAAGACACTGGACAATAGAAAAAACTTCTAAACTAAATCAGCCAGTGTACTTCAAGGATATATTGACTCAGAATGGAAACCAGGATATGTGTTATGTTGGGGTAGGGGTTTTGCATTTGTATTAACAGGAGAAGAAAAGCTATGGATACCATCTAAGTTTATCAAGATCCGAGTTGAACAAGAGAAACATCTGAATGAAGAGAAATGGCAAGTCATCCAAAAATTAGGTCCCATGAGATGTGCAGAGGCTTCTCAAAGGTAGGGGAAGTGTTCTGTTCTTGTCCTTACAAGAAAACAGTGAACACCTGTCTTCAAACAGCCAAGAGACAATGAACATGTAGGTACCTACAGAAGAAAAGACAGCTCTCCAGAAAGAATCTTTAATGAAGAGGAATCTGATTTATGGCAAAAATATTTAAGTCTAGTGAATTGTTTCTATACTAAAATCTATTTCTCTTTACTATCTAGTATTTTCTGTAGTCCCGATTCATGTAAATCAATGCTGGCTTTGGAGTTGAATTTGGCTTTCCTTCTCTAAATTCAAGCATGTTATTAAGATTAAATTCACAGTTTCTGCCTTATATCAAGAAGCCAATTGATATAAAGCAGAAGAAAACAAAATCTAAGGACTCATTTGCAATTTTCTCTTTGAAATCCTAATTTTCTCATATACATTTTAATGCTTATTGTTGCCTTTCCCTAATGCATACCATAAAAATTAAAAATGTTACTTTGATATTGATATTTAAATTTTCCACTAGGAATATGTTTCCAACAGCAATCTTTGAACACTCTGGAAAGAAGATGGGGTTCCAATTGGACATTTCCACTTGACTCAACCTGATGTATCTGGACTACAAACTTCACCCTAAAACCGGTTTGAGACTGCTTTGTTCGAGACAACTCATGACTATCTAGCTGTAATGGTGCACCTTCTTATTACAACCTGGCCAGAGTTTCAAATAGAACTATAGCCAAGCATTTTCTGCCACACAATGACTACCTACATATGTTACAGCCAGTTCTGTTGAGAAATTTGGTTGCTTAAATTTTTTTCCTACAGAATCCCATGGATAAATCATCATCCCATTTCAGCAGGTAGTAATATTAAGATAATGACACCCCCTTTTCCCCCTCTTGGAATTTAGGGATAATATTCATCTACATAGGGTTGGTCTTAGTTATTTGGGGTTGGTATGGAAGGTGATACTTAGACTCAGTTATCTCTTTTAGACAGGAATAGGGTATGGTTGGGAAAGGTATGGTTCAGAATGGATATAGGTAGATTAGCCTATCTTCTTGTGAACTATTTAGTAAGAGTGAGACATTAGCATTACAGCTTACATTGTTATATATTCTTGTCTGTGGTAACCTATGTAAAATTATGTTTATTCCCTTCCTGGAAGAATTGTATATTATATTTGGTTATATTGTGTGAGATCTTCCCATTTATGATGTTTTATGCACATTATTCTTGCCATATTCTATGTATATATACTTTTGCTTGTGTTCAAGACATTTTGTATATTGATACAATTTGGGATATTTGTCTTGCTGCCCTTTAGAGCTCTACCTCTTGTTTAGACATTTTTATTCTACCTCTACTTTAGGAATTTACATATATATATATATATACATATATATATATATAGTTATATTGTTTAGGTATTTATCCTTGCTTTACTCAAGGAAGTTTTAATCAGGTTTTTTAACTAAGTTCCTGAGTATTACAGATTATCCTCACCTGTGTTTCCTTTACCTATGAGATTAGTCAAACATAGATGCTTAATCTCCAATCACTTCATAGACCTGCAGAACATGGCATTTAAATGTTTTAATATTAGTACTCTGTTGTCATGAGGCACTGTTGCTCCTGACAGCACAATGCGCCTTCCTGAAAATATGTTGGACACTGTTGTTGCTCCTTCTGGAGTTCATCCTTGCTTCGGATAATGGCCTCTTGGGCAAGGAACTGCCTCAACCTTGACCACTGATTTGGACATGCGGTTCTATGTGCTTGCAGGAGACAAACATAGAAGACTGCTGGACCTTGCCAAGTCAGGGTGAGAAAGCCTTTTTACCTCCATGCTTTTGTTGTGGTCTGTCAAGTACTCTTGTCCTTAGCCAAAACTGGCTGTACCAACGTTGCTGTGAGACCTTGGGTGACTGTCCAGGTAGCTTGCTGTTTCTGTCCTCGTTGCACCTTTTGGAAGTTGCCCATCTGCACTTCCTGTCTACCCTAGTATAATTATTTTCCTTCTCAGGTCTTGATGAGGTTGTAGATTAAACTATCACAAGTATTATTCTCTCTTCCTAGTTAGATATATTAGGTACTAGACTTAAGCTTTCCAGCTTAGGACAACTCTATTGTAAACTCCCTTATGCCTTCACCCTAGGACTAAATATGTTTGTGGTTTTGCTCTCGATTTTCCTCTTCTTAGAACTCATTTGTTATTCATTGTTTTGTATATAGTTTTGTATCAAGCTTAAATCTTTTCTTTAGATTAAAAGGGGAATTGTAGTGGGATATTCACTTTGTCTGCTTCTGTGTCACTAACCACACCCATTGAGGGGTGGAGCCAGGGGCGGAAGTGACCTATGGAGCTAGGTCTGATTGGAGGCAAGGAATGTTCTCTCTCTGGACGCAGAGAGAGGAACATCCAGTTCCAACTGCTGTGTTCATCTGTCTGTTATGTGAGTTGTTTCTCCCTAATTAAACATCTATTCGGCCTATTTGTTTATCCTGACCCTTATTAAACCATAATAAAGCATTTACTAGAAGTGGAGACAAATAGAAAATTTTGGATAGACAACAAAAGGAGGAGGTATTTACCTTGCATGTGTCTGTAATGAAGACCACTGCGTGGACATGAATGACTTGATCACTCCAGGATCTGTATTTTTCTGTAAGCACTGAGAGAACTGTCTCAGACCTTGACCAAGGTACTTACTGATTTGGATGGAGTCTCCAAAAAGATGCAGATGGCAGGGCACAGAATGTCATCAGATCAATCTATTTCTGTCAAGAAGAGTGAAACAGGAAAGATCAGCAACTGCAACCCTGTACTTATCTCTACTTTGGATCATAGAAAAATGAAGCCTGTCATGCCACACACAGAAGTAGACCATACCTTGAATCAAATCTGTGCAGTCTCTTGCTTGTCTGGGGTCAAAAACAGCATTTCTGCTTTTCTTCCTTCAGAAAATGGAGTCAGACATCTCCCAAGCCTTCCAGGAAGAACTCACCTGCTTAGTCTGCCTGAGCTGCCTCATAGACCCAGTCTCCATAAGCTGTGGCCACAGCTTCTGCCGGGCATGCCTCTTCCTTTCCCAGGAAGACATCCAAGTTCCTGTCCATTGCCCTATGTGTAGGGTGCCGCCCAGCCAGAAAGACTTCAGGACCGACATTGTTCTGAAGAAACTAGTGTCCATTGCCAGACAAGCCAGCCTCATGAAGTCCCTCAGAAAGGAGCACAAGTGTCCCACCCACAAGGAGACAAAGCGTATGTTCTGTGTGGAGGAGAGGCTCTACCTCTGTCAGCGCTGCTCTGACTCCCCTGAGCACAGTGCTCACACACACTGTGCCATTGAAACAGCTGCTGAGGGCCAAATGGTAAGTGATGCTTCTGAGAGAAGGTGAAAGCTGAAGAGGGAGGCTTAGCAGACACAGCAAGTTGGTTGTCCTGATTACGAGGAAGCCACTGTCTTCAGAATGCTGGCACTTTATTACCAGCTAATGAAGAAAGGGTGACTATGACTATAAACATCTGTTGGGAGTCCTATTGTGTAACAATCATTTCTACTTAGTAATACATCATCTCTGGGTCACTAGAAAGCTAAATCCTAAATTCATTCTTTTAAGTGTTTATTGCTAGATACTAAATTAGAAAAAGTACATTGTAGTCAGCTAGAGAGAAGCATCTGGGAATCCCCATCTAATGCAAATTAACTAGATATCAAGCATACTTATTTATCACTTTTCCTAAGCAAATTGGTATGCTGTAGTTTTTATTTGAATGTTCTAAAGAGTAAAATTTAGAGTTACACAAAGTAAAAAGGGAAAACTGATCCTTCTAGTCTTATTAAAGTAATTGTATTTATTACCCAAGAGTCTGTCTATTAAAAGTTAATATATATTGTTTCTTATAATAGAAACTTATAAAATAAATGGCATTTATATGGGAGAAGATCCAAGAAAATCAGGAGAATCTAGAGGCAATGAATGATATGATAATTCAGTCAATACTTAAATCTGGTTGAGGCAGATATTTTTCAACGTTTGTCATTCAAGAGTTAAGTATAAGGCATGAGATATATTACTAGGAAAACATTTTCTGCTGGCCTCTCATTCTGAGTATAAGATACAATTCTGCACGTGGAAAGAATATTCTCGCTGTGTGGCAGGAGTGTGAGACTAGTGAGTGAATTGCTGACAGTTGAGCACTTTGCACTAGACTAAGACTGCACCATGAATTCTAATGACTACCCGCAGAGGTTCATATTTGAGTGAATACTTGAATTACATATCAATACTTTTTATTCAGGCACCTCTGGATCTCTTATATAAGAGGAAATTCTCAGAGTTTGATTGCCTGTACCATTAATAAAGGAGAAATTAATGAAACCAAAGAATTTGCAAATTCTTAAAAGTGGGGAGATTAAATTTAGTCTATGTTTCACAGTGATAGAAGTCATTTGTCAAATTTAGGCATAGAAGGATGCAACAAAGGAGGATAACATACTCCTCCAATGTGATTGAGAATGTCCTTTTTTATTGAAGACTAGTTGACTCTGTGGGAAAAATGATCAGGACAGAGTATAGGACATGGTATCCAGTCCTTTATGAATAGCAAAAATAACATATTGAATGTATGAAAAATGAAGGCCAGTGTGGTTTTGAGAAACTCGGGGAGAGGAGAGCCATGATGATCCTAAAGAGCAATGAACTGAGATAAATGTATCAGCAGCTGATAGTAATATCCCAGCAACCACACTTGCTCCTGCTGCAGGTGAGCATGGAGGAGTGCAGGAAGTCTTCAGTGTCTGACACACACTGGTGATTGTTATACTAAGATAGCTTTCAGTATTCCCTCTATTTATGTTAGGGGGTTTCCCTTTCAGGAATAATCTGGAGAAACTCAAGTTTGTAATCATCTTGAAAGACTAAGGTTTTTGAAATTGTGATTTCCCAAGGAATATGTCCTAATTTTATGCTTTTGTAGTGTTCTCTGAAAGCCCAAATTCAGTGGTTGCGATTTCCAACACTCCTTTACCTCTGATGGATATTGAGCACAATCTTAAAGAAAGCTATTCCTTAATTTCTTCTCTTTGAAAGCTGTGTTTTTGAGAGATCTTTAGGAGGTTTGGATTTGGGGCCAGGGTCCTTCTGTGGAGGCTATGGTAGCCTCCAACTGACAGTCATCCTCAGGCCTCATACCTCTCTAACCTGACAACCCTGAATTTACAAGTATGAGGCACTGCATGGGGGTGAGGTCATACTTTTGACGTACCCTTAGTGAAAGTATCCCTGTGCTTTGAGGACAAGCTCATGGAATGTCACACTTGCAAATAGGTGGGGGTTCTAAAGCAATATGCAATCACTACCCATATCCTTCTCAAATTTTACTTTCATGGTCTGATTTCATCAAGAATTTTAATTCTGTTAATCTGCCTCATTGACTTTATACTAAGACATAACTGTATTTTTTCAGGGTAGATAGGTGTGATGGAGACGGACATTTATATGAACTTTATAAACATATTTTATGCCATTTCTTTAGAAATCTAAGTTTTTCGTGTTTTCTTTGCAGGATGAGATGTTTCAAAGGTGAGTTTATCCTTCAGTGTAAGACATGATACCTCAGGGCTGGAGAGATGATTTAGCAGTTAAAAGCACTGGCTGCTCTTTCAGAGGTCCTGAGTTTAATTCCCAGCAGACATGATGGCTCACATTTGTAATGAGATCTAATGTCCTCTTCTGGCCTTCAGGCAAACATGCAGACAGAACTCTGTGTACATAATAAATGAATAAATCTTTTAAAAAGTATTTAAGAATATATATATATATATATATATATATATATATATATATATAACAGGAAGACATGATATCCTAAATCATGGTATGAAATTGGAAAATCTGCCTTAGCAAAGTACAGATATACTTTATACAGAAAAATACTGTTTGTATATGACGTGTTTGAGATTATTTTCATGGGTATGATTTCTGTTCTCCTTTACCAGAAACTGTCTTTACTTTTACATATTAGTGAAGGAGTGTAAGTAATGAGGCCTAATGCTAAAATTTCCAGTTTTAAAAACATAAACACTGAGGACCAAGAGCTGTATATTCCTGGTAGCAAAAGACAGGCAGGAAACACTAAGAAACAGGTTGGTAGCCGGAAGAGCTTCAGAATGAGCATCAAGGAGGAAAGTATATTGTCCCCTGATCATGGGGCTCACTATGATATCTGAAAACATATATTCTGAAACATGTTCAAATGAGTGTTGGTTTCTTTTTAATTTGATTTGTGTTAATTGGGTGTGAGAACGTGTGGATGTGTGTGCACATGCACATGTGTGGAGTCAGGGAACAACTTTCAGGAGACAGTCTTCTCCTTCCACCATGGGTTCCAAATATTAAACTCAAGTTGCCAGGCTTGTGTAGCAAGGGACTTATCCTTGAGCCATTTCAGTGATCCTGGAATGAGGTTTTTCCCTAATCACTGTGGAGGGAGGTCAATGTCTTCTTCCCTTGCAGGAGTGAGTCAGTGCAGTTGAGCATGCCCCAGACTATGAAACCAGAACTCAGTGTTCCGCCCATCACTGGACTGGCAGAATGGTGCGACTACTACTGAAGTGAGTGTGAGCAGTGATGAAATGACCAGAGACACCCTTCAACTATGAGATAACCTTTGCAAAATAAATAATTTAACTTCCCAAAAACATGTAATCTTTTTTAATCACATGGTAACTTTAGACACAAACAAACATGAATATCATATTGTGTCCATTCAGGCTTAAAAGAGAGTACCTGTTGTTCATTGAGACATAAGGAATGGCAGATTAAGGACAGTCTAATTCAAATTAAGTGTACTCAGTAATAGAAGTACTTGATTATTTTCCCCAAAATGTTTTAGCAGCTATGTTCCTATAATGCATTATACTCTTAGATTAAATAAAAAACAGAAATATAGTGGTATGTACTTGTAATTCTAACAATAAACATAGAGAAAGATTGCCAATGAGTTTGAGGACATGCTGGTCAACATAGTTATTTCCATACTAGTCAAGGATAAATAGCAAGACTACAACTAAAAATGAAAAATCATAAAATAACTAAACAAACAAACCATATATCATGAGCAATGAAAAAAAATAAAACAAATTGGTAGGTCATTAAGCAGTATCTGAATCCCTGTCCTAGATTTAAAGTCAACTATAACCTCCCAGAGAAAGTATCAGGAACCAGAAGCTAAAGGAGAACAATTACTACCAGGGGCACACTTCTAAAGCATATTTAGCTCTTCCTGTAGTATAAATATGATTAATTACATGGAAATCACAACACCCATATGAAAGCCATCACTCTTCACATCTTAGGAATAATTTATGTAGACCCATGCTCTCAGTGTAATACACACATCTTCCCATTGCCAGATGTAATTAAAAGTAGTCACTAAAAGTATGTTGAGGCTCCCTCCTTTAAAGCATCTACAAAGTTTGATAAAAGCTTTCATCATGTTATCACTCTGTTTCTTGTGGAAATCCTTGACTAGATGTATCTAAGCCACATTTAACCCCTGGTTGTTTTTTTTTTTAAATTTTATTTAAATTAGAGACAATTTTGCCAGGTGTTGGTAGTGCATGCCTTTGATCCCAGCACTCCTGAGGCAGACCAGCACTCAGGAGACAGAGGAAGGCAGATCTCTGTGAGTTTGAGGCCAGCCTGGTCTACAGAGTGAGTTCCAGGCCAATACAGAGCAATACAGAGAAATCCTGTCTTGGAAAAAAAAAAAAAAAAAGGAAACAATTTTATTTTATATTATTGATTCTAGTTCCCACTTCCTCCCATCCTCCCATGACCCCATTCACTCCCCAGGGAGGGTGAGGCCTTCCATGAGGGATCATCAAAGTCTGTCAAGTCCTATGGGGCAGGCCCTAGGCCCTTCCCCATGTCTCTAGGCTAAGGGAGTATCCCTCCATGGGGAGTGGGCTCCTGAAGTCAATTCCTGCCCTAGGGATACATCCTGGTTCTACAACCAGAGGTCCCATAGACTGCACAGTCCTGTTAACTGGCACCCCCATTCAGGGGGCCTGGTTTAGATCTATGTTAGTTCACAAGCTGTCAGACTGGGATCCATGAGTTCCCACTTGCTCAGGTCAGCTGTTTCTGTTGGTTTCCCCAGCATGGTCTTGACTCTTTGCTCATCACTCCTCCCTCTCTGAAACTGGATTCCAGGAGTTTGACTCAGTGCTTAGTTGTGGATCTCTCCTTCTGCTTCCATCAGCTACTGGATGAAGGCTCTAGGATGATGTTTAAGGTAGTCATCAATCTCATTATATGGGAAGGACATTTAAGGTAGCCTCTCCACTATTACTTAGATTCCTAGTTGGGGTCATCCTTGTGGATCTCTGTCCCTAATCTTATCCTGTCTTAAAATCCAAGAAGACTCTAGGACCTCTCTCACCTGAGAAATATAAATGGTCATTTTAATTAAAAGGTTGACTCTCCTTCCCCCTTCTCTACTCCCCTCCCCTCTGTACTACTAAGCTCCCACCCTCCCCGAGAATGTAAGGCTTAGGAAGATCAAGTTGGGGAAAAAACAGAGAGGGAGAGCAAGGAAAGAGATACCTTGATAGAGGGAGCCATTATGGGGTTAGTGAGAAACCTAGCACTGGGGAAATCCCAGGAATCCACAAGGATGGCCCTAAGGAAGAATCTAAGCAATAGTGGAAAGGATACCTTAACTGCTCTTCCCCTAAAATCAGACTGATGACTACCTTGATTGTCATCATGGACCCTTCATCCCATAACTGATGGAAGTAGAAGCGGAGATCTACAAATAAGCCCTGGGCTGAGCTCCTGGAGCCCAGTTTTAGAGAGTGAGGAGAAACAATATGAGCAAAGGGGTCAAGATCATGTTGGGGAAATGAACAGAAACTGCTGACCTGAGCTAATGGGAGCTCACAGACTCTAGACTGGCAGCTGGGGAACCTGCATAAGACAGAAGTAGGACCCCTTAATATGGGTGACAGTTGGAAGGAACCAGTAATTATCCTTAGTGCATTAACTGGCTTTTTAGAGCCTATTCCCTATGGAGGGATACTTTGCTCAGCCTAGATACAGGGGGAAGGGCCTTGGTCCTGCCCCAAATGACATGACAGACTTTGATGATTCCCCATAGAATATCTAACCCATGAGGGTTAAAGGAGTGGATGCAGGGGTGGAAAGGGAGATGGTGGGGGAGTGGGAGGACAAGGAGGAGGCAACTGGGATTGGTATATAAAATAAGATTAATTTAAAAATACAAATAAAAATATGTAAAATAATAATAAAGAATGTTGACTCTTCCCACAGCTCACATTTTCTTTGAAAATATAACCATGCTCCATTACAAGATGAACCTATATAATGTCATGAAAAGATTCACCTTCAGACCTCACCATCAGGATTCATCTGTGGATCCTATTGGATGCTATTGTCCTCCTGTAGATCATAGAGCTTCATCTCAAGGAAATATTACTGGGAGATAAATTTGCAGGAATCTTGGGACTGGGCTCTAGGAGTTTGTACAGATTCCTGGTTAAGGAAGAGAAACCAACTGGTTGAATCTGAGGGTGCATTTCTTCACAAATATGTGAAAGAGGGTAATGATTACAGTCTTCTCACCACATGGCCAGTAATCCATCACTAAATAGAGAAGCTAATGCACTGGGTTGGTGTGCTCCTTGATTGTGACAATGGATGTTTAAGTTTCCTGGATGGTGCCCAGAGTTCCCTCATACACAAATATCCTCCTGGCACCTTCAATTATTCTGTCAAGCCTTTCTCCTTCACTGTCTATATGTGATCATCAGAAGATATAATCCAGCACTTAAGGTTTTTAATCATTTGCTTTGTAATGTTACCTTTTTATTGCTATTAAATATTAAAATACTATTAAATGTAAAAGTTAGTTGATTGTGTTTCCTTTTTATCTGTGGTCCTCATGTTCCACCAAGACCATTCCCTTTCAAACTGGATTTGATTTTTTTCTATTTTCCAAGTTTCTTTTTTATTTTTAAAACAACCTTATTTTACATCCAGATTCAAGTTTTCTCTCTCTTCTTTCCTCCCACTCCCTCCACCATCTCTCCACCCCCACACCATATCCACTTCCTCAGAGAGGGTAAGGCCTCCCATAAGGAATCATCAAAGTCTGTCACATCATTTGGGGCTGGACCAATGCTCTCCCCCCTGTATCTAGCCTACACAAGATATCTCTACATAGGGAATAGGCTCCAAACAGCCAGTCCATACACTAGGGATAAATATTAGTTCCACTGCCAGGAGCCCCTTAAACTGCCCCCACTGTCACCCACATTCAGGGGCCCTAGTTCTGTCTTATGCAGGTTCCCCAGCCATCAGTCTGGAGTCAGTGACCTCCTATTTGCTTGGGTCAGTGGTTTCTGTGGGTTTCCCCAGCATGGTCTTGACCCCTTTGCTCCCTCTCTAAAACAACTCCAGGAGTCCAACCCACTGTTCAGCTGTAGATCTCTGCTTCTGCTTCTATTAGTTATGAGATGAAGACTTTAAGATAACAATTAATGTCAATATGATTTTACGGGAAGGACAGTTATTCACCGTCTCCACTATTGCTCAGATTCTTAGTTGGGTTCCTGAGAACCCTAGTGATAGGTTTCTTGTTAATCCCATAATGGTTTCCTCGATCAAGGTATCTCCTCTCTCTCTCTCTCTCTCTCTCTCTCTCTCTCTCTCTCTCTCTCTCTCTCTCTCTCTCTCTCTCTCTCTCTCTCTCTCTCTCTCTCTCCTTCCCCCAATTCAACCTTCCTGATTCCCCATGTTCTCCTCCCTCCTCCCCTTTTACTCTTCCCACTTTCCTAACCCTCCCCCTCTCCCCATGCTCCTAATTTACTCAGGAGAGCTTGTTTATTTCCCCCCTGGGGGGTGGGCATCCATGTATATGACTCTTAGGGTCCTCCTTGTTTCCTGGCTTATCTGGGGTAGTTGGTGTAGCCTGGCTATAGTTTGCTTTATGTCTAATATCTACTTATGAGTGAATACATACAATATTTCTCTTTCTATGTCTGATAACCTCACTCAGGATGGTTTCTTCTAGTTCTATCCATTTGACTGTGAATTTAAGATTTTCTTTTACAGCTGAGTAGTACTCAATGTGTATATTGCCACATTTTTTTTTTTAACCATTCTTCAGATGATGGGCATATAAGTTGTTTCCAGGTTTAGGCTTTTAGGAATAATGCTGCTATGAGCATAATAGAACATGTGTTCTTGTGGTATGATTGAACAACTTTATGTATGTGCTCAAGAGTAGTAATGCTGGGTTTTGAGGTAGATTGATTCCCAATTTTCTGAGAAGCCACTCTACTGATTTTCAAAGTGACTGTAAAAGTTCGCATTCCCACCAGTAATGTAGAAGCATGCCTTTTACTCTCCATCCTCTTCAACATAAGCTTTCATTAATATTTTTGGTAGTGTTTTTTCTTATATATATATATATATATATATATATATATATATATATATATTTTACTATTTTTTTCTTATATATATCTATCCCGGTTCCCTCTCCCCCCCTTCCTGCCATGTCCCCCGAACCCCCTCTCATCCCATTCCCCACTCACTCCACAGGAAGGTGATGCCTTCCAGGAGGGATCATCAAAATCTGTCAAGTCATTTGGAGTAGGGCCTAGGCCCTTCTTCCTGTCTCTAGGCTAAGGGAGTATCCCTCCATGGGGACTGTGCTCCCAAGATCCTTTTATGCACCAGGAATACATCCTGGTTCCACTGTCAGAATTCCCTTAGACTGCCCAAGCCTTCTAACTAAGACCCATGTTCAGGGGGTCTGAGTAGGTCCAATGCTATATCAGTCTCTGGGGGTCCAAGTGCTCCCCGATGTTCAGGCCAGCTGTCTCTGTGGGTTTCTGTAGCCTGGTCTTGACCCCTTTTCTTATCACTCCTCCCTCTCTGCAAGTGTATTCCAGTAGTTAGGCTCAGTGTTTAGCTGTAGGTATCTGCTTCTGTTTTCATCAGCTACTAGATGAGGGCTCTATGATGATGACATATAAGTTAGTTATCAATCTCATTATCAAGGAAGGGCATCCTAGCCTATCCACTGTTGCTCAGATTGTTAGTTGGGGTCATCCTTGTAGGTTTCTAGACATTTTTCTATAGTAAGTTTTCTCTTCAAATCTATAATGGCTCCCTCTATTATGGTATCTTTTTCCTTGTTGTCCTCTATTCATCGCCTGACTCAATCTTTCTGGTCCCACATGTTCTCCTCTCTTCCCATTCTCTTTCTCCTAACTCCCTCTCCACTCACTGCCCCAATATGCTCAAAAGATCTTGTTTCTTTCCCCTTCTGTGTAGGACCTTGTATGAATCTCTTAGGTTCCTCCTTGTATCCTAGTTTCTCTGGTGGGGTGAATTATAGGCCGGTGATCCTTTACTCTATGTCTAAAAACCATATGTGAGTGAGTACATACCATGTCTGTCATGTTGTGACTAGTTTACCTCACTCAGGATTCCATCCATTTGCCTGTGAATTTCAAGATTCCATTGGTTTTTTTTCCAATGTGTAGTATTGTAAATGTGCTACATCTTCTGTTGTATAAATGTGCCACATCTTCTTCATCCATTCTTCAGTTGAGGGGCATCTAGGTTGCTTCCGGGTTCTTGCTACTACAAATAATGCTTCTATGAACATAGTTGAATAGATGTCTTTGTTGAATGGATGTGGATCATTTGGGTATTATGCCTAAGAGGGGAATTGCTGGGTCCTGTGGTAGACTGATTCCCATTTTCCTGAGAAACCACCATACTGAACTCCAAAATGGCTGTACAAGTTTGCATTCCACCAGCAGTGGAGGAGTGTTCCTCTTTCCCCACATCCTCTCCAGCATAAGCTGTCATTGGTGTTTCTTATTTTAGCCATTCTGACAGGAATAAGATGGTATCTCAAAGTTGTTTTGATTTGCATTTCCCTGATAGCTAAGGATGTTGAGCACTTTCTTAAGTGTCTTTCAGCCTTTTTGATTTCCTTTATTGAGAATTCTGTATTTAGTTCTGTACCCCACTTTTTAATAGGGTTATTTGGTGTTTTGGTGACTAGTTTCTTTAGTTCGGTGTATACTTTGGAAATCAGCCCTCTGTCAGATGTGGGGTTGGTTAATATCTTTTCCAGTCTGTGGGCTGCCCTTTTGTCTTTTAGACTGTGTCCTTTGCCTTACAAAAGCTTCTCAGTTTGAGGAGGTCCCATTTATTAATTGTCTATCTCAGTGACTGTGCTACTGGAGTTTTTTTCAGGAAGCAGTCTCCTGTACCAATTTGTTCAAGGATATGTCCCGCTTTCTCTTCTAAGAGGTTCAGTGTGGCTGGTTTTATGTTGAGGTCTTTGATCCATTTGGACTTGAGTTTTGTGCTTGGTGATAGACATGGGTCTATCTGCAGTCTTCTACACACCATCATGCAGTTGTGCCAGCACCATTTATTGAAGATGCTTTCCTCCTTTCATTGTATATTTTTAGCTGTTTTGTCAAAAACCAGGTGTTCCTAGGTTAATATCAGAATTCTGTTAATATCAGAATTACCCCAAGGTACTTTATGTTGTTTGTGGTCTTTTTAAAGATCTTTCTCTGATTTCTTTCTTAGCCCTATTGTCTGAATAAAGTAGGCCTACTGATTTTTTTTTTTTTTTTTTTTTTTTTTTTTTTAGTTTATCTTGTATCCTGCTAGTTTGCTGAAGGTGTTTATCAGCTGTAGGTGTTCCCTGGTAGAGTTTTTTAGGGTTGCTTATGTAAACTATCATATCATCTGCAAATAATGAAAGTTTGATTTCTTCCTTTCCAATTTGTATCCTCTTGGTCTCCTTTTGCTGTCTTATTGCTTTAGCTAGAACTTCAAATACAATATTAAAGAGATATAGAGAGAAGGGGCAGCCTTGTCTTGTTCCTGATTTTAATGGAAGTGCCTTAAGCTTCTCTCCATTCAGTTTGATGTTGGCTGTTGGTTTACTGTATATTGCTTTTATTATGTTTAGTTATGTTCCTGTTATCCATGATCTGTCCAAGACCTTTATCATGAAAGGGTGTTGAATTTGGTGGAAGGCTTTTTCAGCATCTAGGGAGATGATCATGTGGTTTTTCTCTTTCAGTTTGTTTATATGGTAGATCCTGTTGATAGATTTTCATATGTTAAACCATCCCTGCAACCCAGAAATGAAGCCTACTTGGTCATGGTGGATGATTTCCTTGATGTATTCTTGGATTCGGTTTGCCAGTATTTTATCGAGTATTTTTGCATCAATGTTCATGAGGGATATTGGTCTGTTGTTTTTCTTTCTTAGTTGTGTCTTTGTGTGTGGCTTGGGTACCAAGGTGCTTGTGGCTTGGTAAAAAGAGTTTGGTAATGAACCTTCTGTTTCTATTGTGTGGAACAATGTGAGTAGTATTGGTATTAGCTCTTCCTTGAATTTCTTGTAGAATTCTGCACCGAGCCATCTGGCCCTGGGCTTTTTTTTTTTTTTTTTTTTTTTGTGGTTGGAAGGCTTTCGATGACTGCTTCTGATTCATTAGGGGTTATAGGTTTATTTAATTTGTTTGTCAGTTCTTGATTTAATCTTGGCAAGTGATAGTTATCCAGAAATTTGTCTATTTCCTTTGAATTTTCAAAATTTGTGGAGTACAGGTTTTCAAAGTATGACCTGAAAATTGTCTGGATTTCCTTATTGTCCATTGTTATGTCCCCCTTTTTGTTTCTGATTTTGTTAATTTGCATGCTCTCACTCTGCTTTTTGGTTAGTTTGAATAAAGGATTGTCTATCTTGTTGATTTTCTTGAAAAAACAACTCTTTGTTGCATTGATATTTTGTATTGTTTTCCTTGTTCCTACTTTATTGATTTCAGCCCTTAAATGGAATATTTCCTGGCATCTACTCCTCCTGGGTGAGTTTGCTTCCTTTTGTTCTAAGGCTTTCAGTTGTGCTGTTAATTCTCTAATGAGACTATCCTTCGTTTTCTTCATATGGGCACTTAGTGCAATGAACTTCCCTTGTAACACTGCTTTCCAAGTGTCCCATAAGTTAGGGTATGTTGTGTATTCATTCTTGTTGAATTTTAGGAAGTCCTTAATTTCTTTATTTCTTCTTTGACCCAGGTATGATGCAATTGCACATTTTTCAGTTTCCATGAGTTTGTATGGTTTCTGTGATTTGTGTTGTTGTTGAATTCCAACTTAAAGCATGGTGGTCTGATGAGATATAGGGGACTATTCCAAATTTTTTGTATCTGTTGAGGTTTGTTATTTCACCTAGTATGTGGTCGATTTTAGAGAAGGTTCCATGTGGAGCAGAGAAGCAGTTATATTCTTTTGTGTTTGGATGGAATGCTCTATAGATGTCTGTTAAACCCAATTGAGACATAACTTCTGTTAGTTCTTTTGTTTCTTTGTTAAGTTTCTGACTGGTGGTCCTGTCTAGTGGTGAGAGTCGGGTGTTGAAGTCTCCCACTATGAGTGTGTGAGGTTTTCTGTGAGCTTTGAGTTTTAGTAGCGTTTCTTTTACCAATGTGGGCGCCTTTGTATTTGGGGTATAGATGTTCAGAATTGAGACTTTTTGTTGATGGATTTCTCCTGTGATGAGTACGAAATGACTGTCTTCATCTCTTTTGATTGATTTTGGTTTGAAGTCTAACTTGTTAGATATTAGGATAGCCACGCCTGCTCGCTTCTTGGGTCCATTTGATTGGAAGATCTTTTCCCAACACTTTACCCTGAGGTAATGTCTGTCTTTGAAGCTTAGTGTTTCTTGTATGCAGCAGAAGGATGGATTCTGTCTTGGTATCCATTCTGTTAGCCTGTGTCTTTTTATAGGTGAGTTAAGACCATTAATGTTGAGGGAAAGTTGATTGATGGTGGTATTGTGAATATATTTGCCTTGCTTCACCCTTGGGTTCTGGTGAAGTGGGATTATCTATTGCCTATGTCTTTGTGAGCATAGTTAACTTCCTTGGGTTGGAGTTTTCCTTCCAGAACTTTCTGTAGGGCTGGATTTGTAGATACGTATTGTGAAAATCTGGCTTTGTCATTAAATATCTTGTTTTCCCTGTCTATGGTGTTTGAGAGTTTTGCTGGTTATAGTAGCCTGGGCTGGCATCCAGGACTCTTAGTACTTGTAAAACATCTATCCAGGTCCTTCTGGCCTTGAGAGTTTCCATGAAGAATTCAGGTGTAATTTTGATAGATCTGCCTTTATATGTTACCTGGCAGTTTTGCTTCGCTGCTCTTAATATTTTTTCTTTATTCAGTATTTTATGTTTTGATTATCATGTGTCGAGGGGTCTTTTTTTTTTTCTTTGATCCAGTCTATTTTGTATGCTTCTTGTACTTTCATGGGCATGTCCTTCTTCATATTGGGAAAGTTTTCTTCAATGATTTTTTTTGAATATGTTTTCTGCACCTTTGAGCTGGGCTTCTTTGCCTTCTTGTATGCCAATTATTCTTAGGTTCGGCTTTTTCATGGTGTCCCACATTTCCTGGATGTTTTGTGTTAAGGGTTTGTTGGACTTATAATTTTCTTTGGTCGATGAATCTACTTCCTCTAGTTTATCTTCAGGGCCTGAGATTCTCTCTTCCATCTCTTTATTCTGTTGGTTATGCTTGTGTCTGTAGTTCCTGATCATTTGCCCAGTTTTTCTATTTTTAGCATTCCTTCACTTTGTGTTTTCTTTATTGTCTCTATTTCAGTTTTCAAGTCTTGAACTGTTTCCTTCACCTGTTTGTTTTTTCTTAGCTTTCTGTACTTTCTTTAAGAGATTTGTTCATTTCTTCCATTTTTTTGTTTGTTTTTTCTTCCATTTCTTTAAAGGATTTTCTCACATCATCTTTGAATACCTCTATCATTTTTGTTAAGATATTTTTTGGGTATAGCTTCTGACATTAAATAGTAGACACAGTCTTGAAGCAAATTCTCTGGGCCCTGAGAAGTACATGGTGTCTTCGGCAATAGTGACTTATATTCTACCTCTTGCAATAGCCTGGAACATTTTAGACAATACTCACTGGCAAATCAGAAGAGGGTTTGTCATGCTTGTTGTTCAGATTTTTGTTAGGTGGTTTGGAAATTTTGGAGGAAGCATTGTCATCCAAGATATCAAAACTTCATTATATTATATATGTATATTTATACACAGACATATGTATTATATGTTATTTTTAGATGAACAGTTATTCATTAAACTATTTGTATGTATTTATACACACACATACACAGTGCCTAATAGGGAATGCTATTCCAGTGTGTATAATACATGAGAGTGGCTTGCAGCAAGGCATCTGGATTTCCCAGTTAGAAGCAGAGATGCCTCGGGGAGTGGGAGGCAGGGGGGTGGTATCCTCTTCTCTAAAAACTAGCAGCCTAGTTTTTACACTTTTCTTTCTTATTATATATATATATATATATATATATATGTATGTGTGTGTATGTGTATATATATATATACATACATACATATGTATATTATGGTATTTTTAGATGAATAGTTAATAGCATGATTTCCTATGACTTTTTCATACATCCTTACTGTTTATATTACAATGCAGGCAAACTAACTTTTAAAAGTTTTCCTTTGACCTCCACATGACTGAGGCCATAAGCATCTAGACACTACCACCCCCATATAATAATAATAATAATAGTAATGATGATGATGATGATATTTAAAGTGGTAATAAAATAAACAGTGTTCTACACTAAATTAGAATTGTAATTATTAGTACACAATTGCTGGAAAGTTAAAGTATATAATAAGAATTTCATTAACATTAGGTAATTTTACAGGAGTAGGAGTAGTACAGCTTTTCTTTAATCATTTACTCCATGACTGTGTAGTATTGGGAACCCAGCAGCCATTGTTTTATAATACTCTTCTTGTTGTGTTGGTAAGCACTGATAAAATGCGTTCTTATAAGAAACTACATGGAAATAAAGTTTGCTTTGTCATTGTCACGTGTGTCTTTAAACTTTCTGAGTAATTCACACAGATATTTGTTATTAAAATTATGTTAATGTTAAAAACACAGAATTGGGAACCACCTGGCTTGGAAAATGAATTATTATTTATTTTGTAAAGAATACTTCACTTTTTCAATTAGTGGGAACCACATGAAAACTTATGTAATATTAGTAACTATCTATTAATAATCCACTTCCACTTAAATTTGTTTAGCCAGGCGTCTTAACAAAAAAGAAAAAAAAACCAAAACTAAAGGAAATATAATGCAGCTTCTGCAATGACATTTTTAACACAGAACTTTCTTATCATATATTTTGAGTATATTTTCAGGCAAGCCATGGAACTATAAATCTGGTTTATTAAAAATATATGACACCTACTGTATAATCTAATTGGCAAATTCAGTCCCTCCTTCAATATTATTTATCCATGTCACTCTTACTTTCTGGTAACATTGTTTAGTTTTTTCAATTCAACCAAACATGCTAATAAGCATTTCAAGGACTCTTGTAAATGCCACTGGAGAAAAAAATTATGGAAACCATCATGTGGGATAGATAATAAAATCAGTCAAGTTAAGATTAAAATGATGCAGCACTAATGTAATTTATCCACTTTATAATGTTATAAAAATAAGGTCATAAATCAGCATGCAGTTTCTCTCTAGTGAATTCATAATAGAGCAATGTGGTGTGTCCGCAAAGGGGGCAGCTATAAAGCAAATCTAGCAAGTGCAGATTCAGGCACATATCAGACATTGTTTTTCTGTTTGGTAGAATAATTAAATGAGTGAAGTATAAAGATCAGCAATAACTCCATTAATTTTATGATGCAGAATGACCAAACTTCCCTTATAGGATTGACAAGTAGTTTTCAGACACTCAGTGCCCACTAGAAACCCAGCCGTCTGGAAGTTCATTTTCTGTTTCACTCATAGGAGGTGGGGAATACTAACTATCCATGGGTAGGGGTGATAGAGATCCATGCCTGGTGCACCGTGGATGGAATAGACTCAGAGCTGGAGAGAGGGGCCTCAGTGCCTAATAGGGGATGCTATTCCAGTGTGTGTAATACATGAGAGTGGCTTGCAGCAAGGCATCTGGATTTCCCAGTTAGAAGCAGAGACACCTCGGGGAGTGGGGGGCAGGGGGGTGATATCCTCTTCTCTAAAAACTAGCAGCCTCGTTTTCACACTTTTCTTTCTTATTATCCACTGAATATTTTCCTTCTATAAAAATGACTTTACTTTTCTCATCCTCATCTGACCCTATTCACACTGGCCTTTCTGAGGCTAGTCAGGGGTTTTCTACCTACTCCGAAGCTTTAGTTGCAGGCTAGCTTCCCATGCACTTGGCCAGGGACCCAGGACACTGTCTCCCTTTCCCCTAGTCCAATATTCTAGGCATGATATCACCTCAATTAGCAGGTTATCTGAGGGATTCAGGCTTGGTCGCCTCTCCACCACTGGGCACCATTCTCCAGAGATGTGTGTCTCCTGCCCCTCTGGGATCTTCCTAGCTGCAGACTATATGGTAGAATACTGTTTAGTTCTCCCTGGTGGGACAAACAGGTACATGTCCAGGTTTTTTCTTGAGGTGGGAATTAGGCTAAGAACAAGAAGCTCTCTTCCTATTCCCTATCTCCAGAGCTACAGCAGACTTCTTCCAAATTCTTGGGTGGGTTTGAAGGTGTTGCGTCACTGAAGCACAGCGAGCAATCTCAGAAGGCATTTCTAGCTACTCTTGGTCCTCAGTGTGGTCACAGTCCCTGCCCCCAACACCAGGGCTGCTGGCCTGGCTGTTTGGGGCTATGTTGACTCATTCTGGTGATGTGCACTACACAGGGTAGCCCAGCCAAAGCAACACATCAGTTCTCTAGTGGCTACCTTCCACTCCCATGAGTCATAGACCCAATTCTTAGGGTAGCCCATTTAACTTTTCTACCCCAAAAGCTATAAATTCTCTGTGCAAAAGCTCTCTTGGTATCCTGCTCCCCGAAAGAATAGTTATGTCTCCTAGATGTAATTATCAGCGACTTTAAATGGATTCCACAACATCTCATACTAAAGGCCATGGACTTAGTGGGATAGAGCAAATCTTATAGGAGTTGGCTGGGCAGAGACTCAGGGAGTCTCTCGACATCTGTTAGCTTATGGAGAGATGTGTGACCAGTGGCTTCCTTCTGCAGCCAGGGAGGGACTGCTTATTTCCAAGATCTCAAGGACTAGACACTTTGTGAGCCCAACAAGTCTCCCTAAACAGTGGGCACTTCAAATTCAAATTATCCAGTCTGAAGAAATGTAGGTAATATTGGTTTCCTCTATAAAATGACCAGTGGCAGGAAGAAATTCTAGTGTAGATGGGCTCTGTGAGTTACTAATTTTACAGGCTGACGGGGGCTTTTATGACTTTTCTGTTTTCCACAAAACTGGCTGCTTATACCCGCCACAAAACTCTGCAATGTGTACAGAGAGCAATGTTTGACAGCTGGAGCTACAGCGATAAACCAGTCACCTTGTAGAGCAGAGCAGTAGCCTCTGATTAAACACGTGGAAGATGCGGCCTTGACCATCCACTCTCTTTGCCTTGTTATCGGCTTTGCTCTCATAATTATCTTCTAGGACAATGCATGCACTCACAGAAGCCTGGGGATGGAGGAGTCAGAGTTATTATATACAAATTTAACAGTTTGTCACACCCAAGATTCATCGCTACATCTCATTCAGAACATCCAACACAGGGCAGATTCCTGCTCTCCTGACTCCAGAGAGACATGCAAATAGGAAAACAGGAAGCCCTGAGGTCCTGAGTACTCCATGATTATCTGGGGGGGCCTGCCTTCCTGGTGCTCAAGGACTTCTACATCCCTAGCAATGCTACAAGGAGAGAGTGGGGTGGTCAGCTATTGCTTTTGTCAGGTGGACATGGGTTGGTGAGCAGAGGGGTTCTGAGCATAGTATGCGCAGGCTGAGCACCAGACGAGGATTTATGCATCCTTTATCCATGCACATTCAGGAACCCCTTAGTCTAAAGCCACTGACTGGGCTGGAGCCCTAGGATGATGAGTTATCAGCTTCCACTTAGAATGCCCAGCACTTATCCTGGGGGTGACTATAACCTTGAAACAGTTGCTGGGAATGGCTGCTTAGAAATACAGTGATGCTTCTCCAGGGATGCAGCTTTCTTCAGTTGTGACCCATACTGAGAATGGGCTTTTCAGAGATGCATCTGTCCTTGAAACATCCATGTTCCTGTAAGTAACTTCAATAAACTTATAGTCCTATCAAGCTAGACATGGGTGGAGTCATTTCTTTGGTCTGTTGTTAATAACCTAGCTGGGGTAAATAGACCACTTGTTCATGTCTTCCAGGGAAAAGTAACAGGGCAGCAGACTTTCAGTGAATTTTGGTGAAAAGAATAAATAAGCAGACTTACTTGATTGAAGAGAACAAACTTACTCATCAAGGATGGAGCTTACCTGTATCACCTACCCCTGATGCACAGGGATGGAGCTTACCTGTATCACCTACCCCTGATGCACAGGGATGGAGCTTACCTGTATCATCTACCCTTGACGCACAGGGTCTTCTTTTCTTATTCTTTTTTTTTCCTCTTTTCCTTTTCCTTTGTCCTTTCTTTTTCTTCTGTTTATTTACCACACAGCACACCTGACCCTGACTGGCCTATTGGTTCTCAAATCTGATCATTATATGAAGCCTACAAACCAGAGACCGGTTATGCAGTAATTGATTTATAGACATCTTTTCCTAGGTCCTTAGCATATTTACCTTCATGGTGCTTAACATTATTAAAAAAATAAGCCACCAATCTTTGACAATATATAAAGGTTCCATATTTAAATATAAACTTCTGTCCTTTGAAATAATCTTTTTAGTTTTTCTTTTTGTCAATATTGGTCCTATCTGGAGATAGCAGGAGCAGTGTTAGCTGTTGTGGAACATTACTTTAACTATGTAAAAGTATGTTATATTTGTTTCACCTTGCCTTCCTAAGGCACCTGATCGGTCTAATAAAAAGCTGATGGCCAACAGCTAGGCAGTAGAGGGATAGGCGGTGCTGGCAGACACCAAGAATAAGTAGTAGGAGAAATGTAGGCTCAAAAAGAAGAGAGAACGAGGAACGGGAAATGCTAGGGGCCAGTCAGTCAGCCAGGCAGGCAGCTGCTAGCCAGACAGACTTGGAGGAAGCAGGGAAAATGGGACATACAGAAGGAAAGAAACATAAGAAGCCCCCAAGGCAAAAGCACATGAAGAGAAACAGGTTAATATAAGTTATACATGCTAGTGGAACATAGCTAAACTAAGGCCAAGCATTCAAAACTAATAGTAAGTCTTTGTGTTATGATTTGGTGGCTGGTGGTTCAAGAGAAGTCTGCTACAGTCAGCTGTTTCTTTAGATGGGACACCATCTCCTGCTCCCTACTGCGATCCTGATGCTGACACCAAGGATGTTGACACTAAGATTTGCAGCCTCATGGTTCCTTCCCTATCTGACTCCTCTCTGATCCGTATGCCTAATCTCTATAGCATTTGAGTTTACAACCCTTGATTCTAGAAGGTGAATAATTTATTTTACAGTTTCAGGCCTTTGCCAATGACGTCTGTCTGGGGTACTCATCTTTTTCTTTATGTAGCCACTGCTTGGGCACCTTTCATCTGACCATAGTTTAGTGTTCTATTGTTGGAATGAGGACTCTCCTTGAGCCCTCCCAGCTGTTGGGAAGCTGAGCAGGCCATTCTGTGTTATCATTTCTTGTTTTCTCTCCCAGTAGGCTAGAGTAATTTTGAGGTAAGAATATGCTATGCTCACTTTAAGTCTAGCAGTGAGCAAACTACCACAGGTGAACTCTAATTTGCCTGTTTGTGCACATTCTTCATTCTAAATGGTTCCTGTGCTTTTGAAGCATGTTTTTTTTTTTTTAAGTAATAAATTAGTAAGCGGGAGAAACTGTATGTGGCCCACACAGCCAAAAATGTTCACTATCTACATCCTTACAGATAAGGGATCATTGGTTCATGCTCTGCCATCTGACACAGAAAAAGAATTGGATGTGAAAGACATAAACATATATTGCATTGGGTTGCATTCTGAACAACACACCTGTCCTGTAGAGTTCAAATTCAGCAGAGATATAAAGGTTATCACTTGGTGGTTATTTAGTCTAATCTTACACCATTCCAGTGAGAATGCCCTATGGCACCACCCCCATAAGATTCGGTGCTATTTTGTTTTTTCCCTCTATTTTCAGATACTCAGATCTTCCTATTTGGTTCTAGGCATAGGACAACTGCACATTCCACAGGACTTTCCGTTCCCTCTGCTGGGAGCACGTTTTCTGGATTCTCGAACAGCTAGTTTCTTCAGTATTCAGGTACAATGCACACTTTGGTCTTTAAAAGGAGCCCCCCCCCCAAATCACAACACATCACCTCTGTTTTGTCATTCTCATAGAATAGCTAATTTTGAAACTTTATTTTCTTGTTTACTTATAAATGTTTTTTCTTTCCATAGAGAATGTAAGCTCTTTGAAGGCAGGCACATGTCTTTCCTTACTTACTATGTCCAGCTCTTAGAACTGTGGTTGGCATCTGGGGGATTCTCAACATGTATTTTGAATAAGTGTGAAGTAATAAGCAGTAAAATGAGCACAAAGAAACAGTGGCAAACATTCGTGTTTGCTTTCTTTCTGCAGCTATTCAGTTCAATAAATAAACCTATGAGTCAAGCCTCTGACTGAGTCAAAAGGACAATATAATGCTAGAATTGATAGAAACAAGACCCTCAATGTGAAATAACAAATACGAGACTAGTGAAAGCAAACGGTTTTTTATATACCATTCTGCAGAAATGGACACCAACATAGAGAAAAACCAAAAATGGGCGGCATGGCATCTTGGCATGAGATAGTGTTTTTTAAAATTTTCTGATAGCAAGAAATTCCTGCCTGCCTTTTCCCATAGGCTGCCACTTCAGAGAATTACAACCTTTGTGCTTGTCTACCATAGCCTCTCTGCCTCCAAAATTCCTCACTCCACTGGTTCAGAGAAATATCCTAGGATTTGAGGGTCCTTGTTCTGTTCATGGACTCAATCCCAGAGTGCTGAAGCTTTTGAACTCTGTTCTGAGACAAGTCAGTGCCTCCTGCCAGTACAGGAGAGACAAGCCTATCTCCTCTTGCTTATCTGTGACCCTTTGGTGAGCTATAAGCACTCTTTGTTCTGCAAAGGAACTATAGTGATTTATTTTTACAGGCTAGAATATTTTGCCAGCATTTCTTAGCTGGCAAGTGAGTTTACCTCAAAGGGGGTATCATCGGGTACACCTCCTGTTCCCTTCCCTGCCTCCTACTGGAATCAGAACTTCAGGCTTGTATTGAGAATCTTCCTCCTCCTCAGAAAGGCATAAAGAGAGACCTTCATGTCTGGCACATGGGCTCTGATTCCTCTACAAAGAGCCTCCAATATGCTATTTGTCTCTGATGTTAGGGCTATTGCCTGTGTGTGCCCATGTGTTAAAACTTTTCTACTAAACTTTCTGTACTTCAATAATCTTTCTCAGTATCTATTTGAACTATGCCCCCACAAAGGATCTCCAAAATGCAGTAATGACAGCCTTTTCCCTTTGACTCAAGGAAAAAAAAATTTAAGTGGTCAAAGCCCATCATGGTAAAAATGTTTGAAGTGTGAGACGTCACTGGGGTAAGGATACTTTGAGAATAAGCTATCTCATGCTGTTCTGAGAACAAGGTGTCCCACCCAGCCTGAAATTCCAGGAACCCAGCTCAAAGAGTAGCAGCAATGAGTCCTGGGAGTATGTGTGTGTGAGTGTGAATGTGTGTGTGAGTGTGTGTGTGAGAGAGAGAGAGAGTGTGTGTGTGTGTGTGTGTGTGTGTATGAGAGACAGTGTGTGTGTGTGTGAGTGTGTGTGTGTGAGAGAGAGAGAGAGAGAGTGTGTGTGTGTGTGTGTGTGTGTGTGAGAGAGAGAGAGAGAGAGAGAGAGAGAGAGAGAGAGAGAGAGAGAGAGAGAGAGAGAGAGAGTAGAGGGTGGGGTAGAGGTGGTGTGATTGAATGAATTAGCTGCTCTGGCTGGTTTGTTGTCATCAGAAACAGCAAAACCACCAACAGACAAATGATTTGAGGAGAGACACAAAGGAGGCAGGCTGTTTCTTGTGAGCAAGGGTGTGAAGTTCTTGAAGGCCTCTCACTGCGAGGGTGTGGGACCTTTGACCACTATCTCAGCTCATTCAAATGCTGATACTGATTTAAAACCTGAACTCCTTTTGTTGAAATATGAAGGAGGTTTAATTCTTCATAATTGAGAGCTCTGTCATCCTCCTGTTCTCCAGGAACAAATTTCTGAGAAAAACAATTTTCCAACATTAAAAAAAATCCTACCCTGAAGATGGTTTAGAATGTATATATATAATATGATTCCAAGAAATATCTATGGAAAATAGATATTAATTAACTGTCTCTGGGATGTTTAGTGACAGAATAGGTTTTAGAAAGTACACAATTTTCCCTCCCCCTTTCAGCTCATTTTTGTCATTATATATTATATTATATTATAATTATATTATATAAGCTTTAGTAGACCAGCAATTGTTCTTTTGAGCACTTAGCTAAAAGGTTGCCCACTCAGCATGGAACCTGGTGGCAGAGAGAATCATTAACCTTTCTTGATGTAGTCATGGGATTTGATATAATGACATGTTGCCCTCAGATACCCAAATGCCAAGCAACATTTTGTGAGTTGAAATTGAGCAAGAATCAGTTGGCAGCTCTAAGCTTATCTTTCATGCAGGGCAGACACCCAAGTGGCACCCTATACTATCATGATACGCAAGGTGTTAGAGGTCATGTCCTGTGAGCAGCTGACACCAATGTTACCAAGACCAATCCTGTCAGACATGACTTAAAAACTAACCTCCAGCTGGTACTCAGCGAGAATCAGTCTGTTTCCTCTTAAGTTACAAGAGTAATTCATTCTTTCAATTTTTATATGGCTCAATATGTCAAAAATTCTGTGTTTATTTAAAAATTACGTAGGAGGGATAGAAGCAAGAGGATCCATTCAAGTCCAAGGCTGGCTTGGTCTCTAGAGGGCGCTTCAGATTAGCCTGGGATACAGAGTTAGATAGTATATTTATTAACTAAAAAAAAAAAATAATTACAAGTGGAAATATATGCTACCAGATAATATGAGTAGCCATATTATTCCAAAATCAAAGAAGTGACATAGAGTTAAACAGACTGATAATCAGACATAAGTTCTAAGTTGTAAGATATATAGCACATACATGAAAAAATGAGGGAATATAAAAATAGATTACTCTAAATAAAGTGTATAAAACTGAGTAGTTTCATCCCAATGTCACTTTGAGTTTTGATAATGTACTGTACTTGCCAAAAGGTTACCAATAAAGAAAGCTGGGTGGTGGTCCAAGTATCTTTTCTGTACTATTTGTGCTTGCTCAGGGTAAAGGAAATATAGAATGGGTGCTAAAGAAGGTAGCTATAAATACCAGCTAAGCTTTAAACCCAGAACTCAGGGAGGTAGAGGCAGGCATTTCTCTGTGAGTTTGAGGCTAGCCTGATTTACAGAATGAGTTCCAGGGCAGCCAGAACTACACAGAGAAACCCTGTCTCAAAAAACAAAGAAACAAACAAACAAAACCAAAAACAAAACTACCAGCTAAGGCCAGTTGCAAAATTAAGGACTATAACTGACATGAATGTTTCTGTCCTACTTTGTTAAGAATGTGTTTGTGCATATATATGCATACATTAAGAATGTTTATGTTTTCTCTATTTTGTTATCCTGTAATATCCAGTTGGGATATTAGTAGTTACCTTATTTAAGCTATAAGACACCAAAAGAATGTCTCTCAAGGGACATTTATGCCAATTATAAAATATATAATGTATTTGAGGTTGTATACAGGATAGTTTCATCATGTTAGAGTTATGACCTTGGCTATTGTTTTCATTTGGAAGTTAGTGTGACATAAGTAGGGTGTGACACAGGTAGGTGTGACTGTGTATAAGATTGTCAAAGTTTGGATTTGTGATGGTTAATCTTGGATTTTAATTTAGCTGCATCTGGAATCAACTAAAATCTTAGTAGCTAGGTATGTTTGTGAAGGATTTTCTTGATTGGAGCATATAAAGTGAGAATACTGACCCTAAATCTGGGCCATATCTGGCAGCGGCCTACATAAAAGGTCATGGAAGAAGGAAGCTATTTCTTCTTATCTGTTTGCCCTCACTCTCACTGGCAAATTCATCTGTCTTGTTGTGTTCTTCAGAATTCCAACATAGAATGAAGATTGGCAACTCTCTGGGACTCCTGGAAGGCCAGTACTCAATCAGAACTGCTGAGACATCTAGTCTTGTGGACCAAACAACTACTGGATCTTTGGCCTTTTCCATCAAGAGTCATGGACCATTGAATTACTCATAGCACAGCCTGTAAGCTACTTTAGTCAATCTTTCAGTTATGTTTCTTTAGAATGCTGCAAGGTATTCTCACCAGAGAAGAGACACATTGAGACCTGAGTAGGAACTGGCAACTGCACAAAGAGCTTGCCTGAATCATGCAGCCCTGAGCATCTCCATTCTTTGTTTTTATGTACATACAGCACATCCTGGTTAGACACTCTTTGTTTAGCAAGAACAGTTAGCAAGAAGCAGGACCACAGAGTACAAAAAAGAGTGTGTACAGTTAGAGACTTTCCTGGATCCTGCATGTATGCATTACAGCTCCGATGGAAAGGGATCCTGGCAGCCAGGAGCCAAGGAATGCCACAAAGTCACACTGCACAACAAACCTCACACAAGAGATTTATTGAAAGGGGAAAAACCCAGCAGGATTGCTTCCTCTGTTTAGACAAGAAATAGCAACAAACTGAACAGGATACAGGACTTATAGAGAGTTTCTCAGGAAGAGAGTAGAACTTTTCAGAGTGGCATTTCCAAGGTGGAGATTGGTGGGCTTTCATGTCCACAGATTGTATTCTCTGTAGGATGGGGGTAGGGTCCAGTAGTTAGGGCAGTTAGAAGTCTTTTGTGGGTGAAATCTGGTAGTTAGAGATCCTTGGGGGGGGTGGGCATGGATACTTGTGTGGCTCAAGAGGCTTACACTGGAACTATGGACTAGGTCTTTAATGGAGTAAATCTTTGTTTCCTTTTGGCAGGTGTTGGGATCTATGTGCTGGGTTCTATCATGACATCAGTTGTGCTAAGGTCTTGGTGCCATGGTGAATACAGGGTTAGGGTTCAGGGTTCAGGGTTAGGGTTAGGGTATTAGGTGTAATTCTAGAGAAACATAATTTTGAGGATGGTTTTGTCAAGTTTCTGGAACAGGCTTTCCAATTCACTGACACTCACATATACCAAAGATTCTCCAGGTAACATGGGAAGTAAAGAAAACTTGTGGTTGAAAATATTTGAAGGACCTAATACATGTGACAAGGCATTTAGTGACTCTGTATACAAACTTTTGGCAACTTGTAGAAAAATATAGAAAATAATGATGCTGATTGGTTGCTTGTAGCATCTCTATATAACTTAACAAAGGAAAAAAATTAACTCAATGATACAATTGATCAGCTCCAAATATGCATTAACAGTCTAAAGGCTTCTAAGTGTGCCCTAGAAGAGAATCTTCTCTCCAGAGCCAGAGAGCTCAAGTTGAGGAAATTAAACCAAAGTCCTCATTATAAGATTGACTGAATTATGGCCTGGCATGTTCAGTACTCACAGGCAGAGCAGGTGAATCTCCGTAGTGGGTTTTCATTTGGACCGCCAACCAACTCCCAAATAAAGACATGCAGTCTCCTTTCTTGCTAGCCCTTATAACATAATTTATCTTGTCTCTATTTATCTACATTTTGCCTCAGGGATTTTTACCTTTCTTTCTATATGTCCTACTTTCACCACTTCCTCAATGCTGCCTGACTGGCTGACCCCAGGTGTTTCCTTTTCTTTCTCTCTCATTCTCTTCTCCTTACCCTTAAGCCTAGATTCCTCCTCCCACTTATTCTCTCTGGCCACTAGCCCCACCTACCCCTGTACTTCCTAGCTATTGACCATTCAGCTTTTTATTAGACAAATTTTGCGCATTAGGAAGGCAAGATAAAATAGCAATACATCTTTACATAGTTAAACAAGTGCAGAATAAATAAATGTAACACACTTTTACATAGTTAAAATAATATTCTGCAACACACAAACAGATGTAGCATATTTTTACATAAAGAAATATTCCACAACAGGTCTTTATGAGTCTTAGGTTGGCCTGGTCTACATAGTGAGTTCCATCCAGGACAGCCATGGCTATGTAGAGAGACCCTGTCTCAAAAAAAAAAAAAAAAAAAAAGATTTAAGAAAAAAAAAGATTTTAAGTCCTAGTCTCAGAGGGCACTGATTGGTAAAAAACAGGATCCTATAACAGGATGGAGATGAAGTATCTCTCAGCTAGGAACTGGTCTTAATCTTTTCATTCTTAGCAGAGGATGCATCACAAGCCACCACTTCCTGCAATATTGTCCTGCCTTGTGGTTGTGTCTCCAGACATGAGTTCTCAGCTACTGTTCCAGTTCCAATGCTTACTTCCTGCTGTTGTGCGCCCCACCAGGATAGTTATGGACTCAAACTTTCTGAAACTGTAAGTTCAAAGTAAACTCTTTCATAAGTTTATTTAGTTATGACATCTTAACACAGAAAAAAAATGTGAGTAAGACCAATAAAGGAAGTTGGAGGTTGTACAAGAATCCTTTCTGGATTATTTTAAATTTTTTTTCTTAGTCTGTAAGTATTTCAAGAATAAAAAGTTTAAAAAGACTACCATTCCTTTAAATTTTGCATGTGATTATTATATTCCAGACATTAGCCAGCCCTAGGTTAGAAAGATGAGTCAGACATGGTCATTGTTCTCAAGAACTCTGTGAAGGAACACGTACACATATAAACAACAAAGCTGTGCAGCTGGGAACACTCTGTCCAGCAGCAGCTGATCTGCATGAAAATTAAGGTTTGTCTTCTGGCCTTTTGCCTTTGTTCTTCCATCAGGAAGGGTATGGGTTGTCTTACTCTGTCTCCCATATCTCCTGCATGTCATGCTTCCATTCCCACGTTCAACATGTCAACCCAGAGACAACTAAATGCTTCTACCTTCTGGTGGTGTCAGACAATGTGGGATGACTGAAATACAATTTATTTACAATTGAAATACATGTCCTCTACAAAGTTTCTACTGAGCTCTGTAACTCCAGTGGTGCTTCAAAAATTCATAGCTATAGCCCAAGATATGACTCTGTAGGTTGGAAAGATGTTGGCGAGTGTGTATTTGTAACGCTCTACTCAGGTGATTCCAACATAAGCTCAGACCCAGGAAAGACTGACAGCCATGAGGGCTAGAGTTTTGTTGAAGTTCACAACCAAAACCAAGGCAGAAGTAAAGGACAGAATGACAGAAATTGAGGTTAGACATGTGAGCTGGGTTGGCTGAGAAGACAGGCATATAGAAAAGTGCTACAGAGTTTGGTATTGGTTCTGAGAGAAAGACAGACAGTGATGTGTTCCTATCAGAGTTGAGAACATAACACTGACTGCAAAATTACAAATGGCTAGATCAGTGGGATGAGACTAGTGGGACTAGAGACCAAGAGACTGTCTTAGTTTTCTATTACCATGTGACATGACATGTACCTTCAAATGTACCTGTTTATACACAAACATCCTCTGCTCCTCATTTGCTGTGTGACAGGGGTCCAGGAGGATGGAAGTGGCTGTTTTACTCCACATGGCTTTGGCTATGCTTCAGCCAGTTGCTGGACTGAGCTTAGACCTCCTACTGGAAGGTCTAAGAAGCCTTCATTCAGCTGCCTGGCAGCACAGGTCTCTTTCACATTTTTCCTCATTTCCATTGTTTATTCCATTGTTTTGGTCCAAAAGGAAGATGACTTTCTTATGCCCTAATGTGGACTCAGTTGTGTTCTTAACATTCCCCTTTGCCACCCCCAAAGATACATTGAGGTCTGCATACTGTAATTAGTTAAAGTGAAGTCATAATAGAGTAGGTTAGGTCCCCAATCCAATGTGGTCAGTGTTCTTCAGGAAAAAGCCCTGTAAAAATAGAAACACATAGGAACATTTGACAACAGAGCAGAAAGAGCATTTTCATAGTTACAAGCTCAAGACTTTTTGAAAACTGCCAGAAACCACTAGACATTAGACAGAATTAAGGCTGGGTTTTCCTACAGGTTTCAGAGAGAACATAACCCTGCCAACACCTTCACATCAGCCATCTACCCATTAGGTCTATAACATGACAACTTCCTATTGCGTTAACTTGTATTGCTTGTTTTTTTTTTTTTTTTTTTTTTTTTTTTATTAACAAAGCTGAGGAAACTAGTACTGTACTTCCCCATATCCTAGTCACCAACAGGTCTTTTTGCTTCCTCACCTTTAAAGAGTAGGTACACGTGTACGTGTGTGTGCGCACTTGTGTGCGTGTGTATGCATGCATGCATGTGCTCAAGAGCACATGTGTGTATGATATTTGCAAATGCATTCATTAATTCAGGCAAATGGTACATGCCACATGCCACAGCATGCATTTGGATAAGTCTTCATCCTTCACCTTGTTTGAGACAGGATCTCTTCTTTGTTACTGCTGCTTTGTGTGTCAGTTCCCACAGATTTCCTTGTCTCTCCCTCCCATATGGCCATAGGAGAACTGTCATTACAAACGTGTGCTACCATGCCTGATTGTACATGGTTTCTGAGATTTGAACACAGGTTGTCCAAGAGCTTTATCTACCAAGACACCATCCCAGTTTATTACTTCATAAAGCCTGTCAATATTCTGTTTTTCTCTAGATGTTTCACATTTTTGAGAATCATAACTGATAACACAGTGATGAGGAACCAGACTGGAAGTGTGTCTGTCCTAGCTAGCTACACCTGGATAATCTGGACTTTAATGGTACTTGTATTTGGCTCTAACTAGGAGGGAGACTTAGGAAATATTGATAGATCATCAATGGCAGGTACAAAAGTCCTCTCAAAAGTTCAAAGAAAATGGCAAATTTTGGGTCTTCTTGGTCAACTTTTCCAAATGACATCTTTGATATTCAGCTCAACTGTGCAGTGCCCAAAAGACTTTTATGCCAAGTTGTGAGATGTTGAGCTGTCAATGAGTATCATTTAGAAAGTAACAGCTGTCAGTTAGTACAGATGTGATGGCTGTACCCTTTACATGAAATATTGATGACTTCTAAGAGGTCAGCTGGTAATTACCATTCCTTTTGATTGTGAGGCTGGTGACTCTGTGGAGTGGGATTTACTGTAATTTCTTGGTGTATTTCACTTGAGAGAATGTGTATTCATTTCATGTACAATATTTAAGAAGAACTTCTGATGAGAGCTACCTTACTGTCAAACCTGTGGTCCAAGAGGAGCAAATGCTCCTGACCCTTTATATCTCCAAGTCCCAAAGGCCTCTTCTCTTCACTGGCTAAGCAGGTGACCACATCAAGAATCAGTGGCATCTAGGAAACTGATTGAGATTTGGTTGAAGATCTGGTAACAGAGTTCTATTTAGGCTTCATCGCAAATGGAAGAGGAAGGAGCTTCTGGGAAGTGGATCAGGATAGAAGATGAATTGAATTTGGGTTGGGCACAGACCCAGGTGGTGGGGTATGTGCAGTCATTGCATGCATGACTCCCAGCACAGGTTGTGTTGTATACTTCCAAAGATCCAGAGACATTTAGTGGAATAAGCACTGGTTGGTTACTTCTCATATCAAGAAACATGCTGGCAGACACTCTGGAGCAAGGAAGCATAAAATTCAGTTATCCCTGGACTCAGATATCAGAAGAAATTGAGAGTATCTCCTCCACCCATCATGATAAACGATGTGCGTGAAAGAGAATAATACCACCAGGGATTCACTCTCATCCCAATACCAAGTTTCTTAGGGTTTTTATTGCTGGGAAGAGACATATGATCATGCAACTCTTATCAATGAGAACATTTAATTGGTGTGGTTCACTTAAAGTTCAGAGGTTCAGTCCATCAACAGCATAGCAGACATGGTATTGGCGAAGTACCAGAGAGTCTTATATCGCCTTCCTTCCTTCCTTCCTTCCTTCCTTCCTTCCTTCCTTCCTTCCTTCCTTCCTTCCTTTTTCTGTTTTGTCAAGTTGTATATTTGTTTTGCTTCCCCTCACCATTATTTACTTTTCTTTTATTTCATATCCCATATACTTTTGCTTTTTGACATTTTGCTTTTTTAAAAAAATTTCCTCAACTCCTTTAGAATTACTTATTTGTAGTTTACCTTGACTAATTTTTAAATTCTTAGTTCATCCTATAAGGAGTTTTAGCTATTTTCTATCATTTTGAGGGTGAGTTGTTTTCCCCAATTGTTTATTATTACAGTTAAGAATCTTGTTTGTTTTTGAAGTTGTTGTCAGTGTTATCTTCCTTTTATATAGTAGTGGGAAATGAGTCTTCAAGCAAAGTGTGTTCATTAGGAATAATTTCAGGGTCTGGAAAGATGATAAACAGTTAAGGACACTTGCTGCTCTCACAGAGGACCTGTGTCTACTTTCTAGCACTCATATGGTGGTTCACAATCATCTTTAACTCCAGTTCCAGGGGATCAGATGCTGTCTTCCAGTCTTTGTGGACATGGAACTCACAAGTGGTATACATACATAGTACAGATAAAACACTTACATGCATATGATGAAATAAAATATATCTTTTTAGAAAAGTTAAAAGAGGACATGCCATATAAAACCAGAAGAGAAATCCACTCCAAAAGATGCACAGAAACACAAGAAATATAAGAAATCAAGGCCACAGGACTGATCTAAATCTTCATAACTTTTCCATAGACCAGGTAAAAGACAACTGAATTGTTCCTGTGCCAGACAAAGAATCTGGAAGTATGATTTGAAAAAACAAACAAAAAACAACAACAATAACAAAAAAACAACCAATAGACTCAGTAGGAGAGCAAATGAACAGGTGAATGAAATAGAGAAGTCAATTTATGCCACAAGTATCTTAGCTTCCTTTTCTGTCTTTTAGGGAATATAGTTGTTTACAACTAGACAGGAAATTTTCTAAATAGATGGATGTTTTGAAAAAAAAAAAGAAATCTTAGAAATAAAGATCTCAATAAATCCAAATGTAAAATTCAGCAAAAACAAAAAACAAAACAAAACAAAACATCACTACCATCACCAATAAATAAAACACAAAAAAGAATACCAGGCATTGAAGATAGAGTTAAAGAACTATTACATCCAGATAACAATAAAGAAACAAAAATAAGCAACTAGGGTCCTACATTTCAGGAATCTAGCACAGGAATAAGATGCCAGTCCTATGGGTATTTTATATACATGAAGACCTACTCTATAACCTAGCAGAAATTATGCAGAAATCACCCGACCATGGGAAAAGATATGGACATTCAAGCACAGGTGACATGAACAGAAATGGACATGAACAAAAAATAATTTCCCATGTCATATTATAGTCAAAGCGCTGAGCATAAGACACAGAATATTGAAAGCTGCAAAGAGATTGGAAAGTTACTTACCAAGGCAAGTTTATCATACCAACAGATGACCTCTCTACAGAGTCCCTAAAAGCCAGGAAAATGTAGGATGGTGTGTTTCTAGCACTGAGAGTAAGTAAGTGCCAATGAGATTGCTATATCTGCCCCAAAATGCTTTAAAATTGAGGAAAAAATAATAAAGACATTCAATGATAAGCACAAGCTAAGGTAATTCATGACCATTGCACCGGAATCACAGAAATAATTCAAGGAGTCCTGCATATAGCAGAGGAAAAAATATGTTCATAGTGATATGAGCCTGTAAAAATAACTAGAAATTTCATGAGAAGAGTAGATGAGTGACCCAGGAAACCAACACTCTCTAAGATGAATAGGGATAATGAAAAAAAGAACATTCAAATTAACCAAGAAAAAAAAAACCATACAGCAATTAGCACATACTTCATGTTGCAATTTGAATATGAAATGTTACCCACTGGTTTGTATGTTTGAATACCTGGTTCTCAGTTGCTGGAACTGTTTTGGGAGATTGTGAAACCTTTGGGAGGTAAGGTCTGGGTGGATGGAATGGGTTATAGGTGGGGAGTGATATTGAAGTTCATAGGCCAGCCCTACTTCTGCAGGAACATCCTGTCACTACTGAGAGAAGCTGGTTCTATTGCCTTTCCTACCTTGAAACAAAGCAAAAAGAAATCCTTCTTTTAAGCTGCTTTTTGCCAGGTATTTGGTCACAGCTATGATAAAAATAACTAATACAACTCCCAGTTATGACTCTAAATGTAAACAGACAAGATTTCTAATTAAAAGATGCAGATGGTCTGATTGGAATAGAAAATAAAACTCATCTCTTTTCTGTCTGCAAGAAATATGCATCACTGGCAAAGAAGCACACAGGAAAGAAGGGGAAGAGATAAGTGACTATATTGTAATTAAAAAATTAGAAGAGAAAAGCACACAGACTGAAAACGAGATGATGGAAAAGAAGAGTACAAAAAAAGAAATGTTAGAGCAACATGGAATATCTACACTTACATTTGACAAATTAGACTTCAAGCAAAAATTAAACAGAAGAGATAAAAAGTCTAAATAATAATAATAATGAACTATGCATCAAGAAGATACAAATATATGTGCACTGAACATTGGTTTACACAATTACATAAAACAAACACTATTAGACATAAGAGACAAATAGGTCATGAAGCAATTGTAGCTGAAGATAATACTACACTCTCCAACAGCTAGATCCCACAGACAAAATAGTTAACTAAGAAGTTTAGACTCAAACTTCACCACATATAAATGGATTTAACAGCTATCAATAGAATAGTTCCTGCAACAAAACTTCGGAATACACATTCTTCTCAGCCGCTTATGGAACACCTTATAGAAGACATCATACGCTAGGCTACAAAGCAAGTCTTAACAAATATAAAAGCTTTCAAATACTTTCCTAAATCTTATCAGTTTCTAAAACTAGAAATCAGCAGCAAGAGAAAGAGCAACAACTATATAAAGACATGGAGTTTGAATAATGTACTTTTGATCAGTGAGTCATTGAAAGTAAACTAAGACCAAATCAGTGTGAAAATACCATTTACCTGAACGTGTGGGATACAGCAAAGGCACGTCTACAAGGAAGCCTAGAGCTATGAGTATTTAAGAAATGGAAAGTGCTCAACAAAATAATCCAATGATGCACCTCAAGGTCTTTGGTAAATAAAACAAGCCAAACTCAAAATTAGTAGACTTAAAAAGATATAGAATTAACAAAGATCATAGCTGAACTGGACAAAATGGAAGCCAAGCAATGATCCAAAGTGTCAATTGACCAAAGGCTTGGCCCTTTGAAAATATAAAAAAAAAATTGACAAAACTTTAGGCAAGCTAAGACACACACACACACACACACACACACACACACACACACACACACACAGACATGCACTTTTATATCTACACTACTGGTGTGGAATCACATTAATTTAGCCTCTGTGGAAATAAGAGAGAACAGAGTCTTGCAAGTTTCCCTCTAAACACCACGTGTGCAACAGAGCAACAGTGCCAGCCCCGACCCATCCCCATGTACATATATATATATATGTACATATATATATACATATATATATATATGTATATATATATGCATGTTCCTGCCAGTATCTCAATATTAAACCACTATTTTAACAATGCAAGTTTAAACAATGCACTATTCCTGCTGTTGTTGAAAAGAATGGCTTTCTGTGATGTTTTGAAAGAGTCTCGGAGACATGTCATATGAAATGGAAAAGGGCAAAACAGACAAGTTGTAGTAGATGTGTACACTCTGTGGATGGAACAATAGATGCATACATTTCTTTATCTGTGCATACTTTATTTCTGGAAAGCTGTACAAGAAGTTGATAACATGTGTTTCCTCTAAGGAGAGGAACCTAGAAACAAGTTGCCAGTTTAGCCTGATGTAGCCTACACATTTCCATCCACCTTCAGGGAACCACAACCCCTTAAACTGGAATCACACAGTCTCGGTGTTGTGTTGCTGTCAAGAGACACTGTGCACAGAAACTCTTGTAATGGGAAGTTTTATTGGGGCTTGCTCACAGTCCTAGAGGTTTAGTACATTGTCATCATGGTGGGGGCATGAGAGCATGCAGGCAGACATGATGTTGGAGAAATAGCTAATAGTTCTACACCTGGATCTGCAGGCAGCAGGAAGAGAGCCAGCTCTGGGCCTGGCTTGGGCTTGGAAACCTGAAAGCTTATTCCCAGTGACGCACTTCCTCCAAAAGGCCACAAATCCCAATCCTTTCAAATGCGCCACTCCCTGGTGACCAAGTATTTAAACTTATTTTGTGGGACATTTTCTTTCAAACCACCACACATAACACCAATGAAAGTGGACTTAGTAATTTTAGTTTTAAATCTAACAGACATTGGACTGGAGAAGTAGGTTTGAGACAATCATTGTATAATGGCAGAATTCCATCTTTTTAACTAAAACAACAACAACAACAACAACAAAAACCAACCCCACAAAAGTCCAGGCTGCAGCTTAGTAGGAAGGTGCTTGCCTACCATCCTCAAGGGCCCGGATTTGGTCCTCTGCACTGCCACAATCAACTCAAACACCAAAACCATGCAGCAGCATATTAAACCATGACAGTAGTAGCGCGTTAAAGCATAAAATTAGCAGATCCCTCTGGGTAGAAATTTCTAATGTCCATCATATTAAAGACATTTTTGATGTGTTAAAGCTAGGAGGCTCTCAGACATCCACTGGCAGAGAAGGGAGATCTTCCGTGAAGCCATCAGACCCTTCTTCATGCTTACCGGTTCCCTTCTAGGTAGGTGCACATTCATGACTTTTTCCTCTAAGGGCACTCCAGCTGAGCTGTCCGCCTCCAAGGCTTTCATGACCACTGATTGCTGCTATTTTTGTTAGTCTCCATCTTTTTGATGCTGTTCCATTGTCCCTCCTGTGGTTGCCCTTGTCTGATCTTTTAGTATTTTAATTAATGTTGCTTAATTATACTTGGCTCCCTGAGGCTTTTTAAAGGGTGAATTCAATGGAAGGGACTCAGTGAATTCTCCAACCTCCTGCAGTTATCAAGAACTTTATACCCAGGGGCCACACCTAGTCATTTCTGTGACATCAGTCACGCCACAGAAAAGTATAATGGGACATTTGGGAGATGAAAGGACCTGAAAAATGACTATTTTATTCTAGCCCACAAGATGAGATTACATTCTTGGTATGGAGGAGGCAAAATTTTACTCTTTCCCTGTTGATTATATTGGAGGGGTGTTGCCAGGAATTGAGAATTAAATTGATACAACAGGTCAGAGGCTAAAAGCATGCACATTTATTTACATGTCTTAGATGCCACAGTAATCTTTATAAGGAATTAGACCCAGAGATACCGTAAAGAGACGAGTATCTGTGTGCTGTATGAGACAAAGCACAGAAAGCTGTCAGGAGACAAAGAGGCTTTGTCTAGGGTAGTGAACTATGTGGTGAAATGACTAGGAAGATATGGCTTGGTGCACAAGGTTCATTTGTGAAAACTTCCTTTGGCAAAAACTTTCTATGCTTAATGAAAAGAATAGCACTTTCCTTTTGGTTTGGGGAAGAATATTTCACATGGAAATTTTATTTCTTGCTTTGAGAAGAGGAAGAGGAAAGAGGAGGAGGGAAAGAAGTAACAGGAGGAGAAGAAGAAATAATAGAATAATAATGCTGATGATGGTAATATAATGAGTGAGGATTTTCTTTTTGTACCTGCTGATTTTTAATTGAATTATCTCAAAATAACCAATATACCATGTTTTCGGTGGCATGATCTGAACGCTCTCAATATGAAACCAATTTATTTACATCACATTGGGTGATGCCTATGGGACACTGTGAACTAAATAGAGCCTAGAGGCAGTTTCATCTCCAGCCCCTTATGTGTCATCTTTATCCTTTTAAAGGAGATGTATATGTACAGTGTCCCACACTATGTCATTTTTGTGATTGCCATTATCTTTTAGTTTGTGGAAAAAATATAAGGGAATTCTATTCTACCCTCCCCCATCATCCAAACACTTAGGATTTTTTTGGTCAAACTCCTTCCTAATCAATGTCTTTCCCTAATCAATGATGTTTTTTGACATCATTTGCATTAACCTCTTTCTTCCTCTGACCATTCAGCATCATTCTTTTCCCCATGACAGTTCAACTGTAAGCAGACTCATGAACACTACAAAGGAAGAATGGTGCTTGAAATGTGTTATAATTTCAATCAGTTATTGCGATAAACACTCTGACAAAAAACAACTTCGGAGAGGAAAGAGTTTATTTCTGCTTACGGACTATAGTCCTTCTTTGAAGGAAGCTGAGGAGGCAGGGACCATGAAGAAACACTGTTTGCTGGACTGCATGCAAAATTCTTGCTTAGCTAGCTTTTTATTATACAGCCTAGAGCCACCTACCTAAGACTGGTGTTACCTACGGGGGACTGGACCCAGCTACATATATTTTCATGCTAATCCAATCTAGATGACTCCTCAATTGAGTCCTCTCCTTTCAGATGGTGCTAGACTACGTCAAGCAGACAACGTAGGCTAGCCAGGATAAGGGTATAGAGTGGGAGGTGGTAAACAATTTAGTGGGACCAACAGAGTGTTTTTGTTTTGAGACAGGATCTCATGGATTCCCAGATGGCCTCAAACTTGCTATGTAGCCAAGGAGGACCTTGAATTTCCTATCCTCCAGCTCTACCGCCAGACTGTTGACACTACAGGATTATAGACATGTTTCACCATGCCCAGTTTTATATGATGCTGTGGATTGAACCAAGGTTTTGTGCATGCTAGACAACCATTGTCCCAACTGAGCTATGTCTCCAGCCTGTCTCTACTTGTTTGGGGAAATAAAACTTTATTGGAAGGCACACTTACTTGTTCATACTTTTGTGCAGGGCTGGTTTTAACCTACAATGCAGAGCTACATGATTCTAACAAATGACCTTCAGGAGTCACAACAATAGCTCTAAAGTTTAAGCAATCGCTGAATCAGTTTAAGAACCAGTTTAAATCCCTAGAACCCAAACAACAGTGGATGTGGCAGCCTGCCTTCACTTCACATGCATGGAATGTGGAGGCGCAGTGTTCTTAGAGCAAGTAGTCTAGCCAGACTAGCTATAATAATGAGCTCTGAGTTCAACTGAGAGACTGCCTTGGTGAATAAGATGGACCTCTAAAAGCTCACATAGGTGCAAGCATATACATGAATACATTTGTGGACACACAGACAACACACACACACACACACACACACACACGCGAGCACTCATATACACACATATGCAATCCACATATAGAAAAAAAACCCATAGGTCCCCATCATCTCAAAGATTTGCTCTATGTACTTTTATAGGCAAGGTTTATTAGTCCATGAGGTAGGACATTGTTAGGCTAGTGCCAATATATAAGGTTTTAAATTCTGGCTCTGCCACTTAGGAGCTGTGGACTTCAGTTTCCCCATGTACTGAGTAGGGATAGTAGTTCTTGGTGCTTGGCTCAAGAAGATCTCAATGGCTAGTAAATGTGGAAGCTCGTATAACCTATAGACTACTACATAAACATTAGGAACTGAATTTCCTTTCTTTCCCCTGAGCTTTTTGATTGCTCCAGTTCCTTAATTTAATTCTCTCTGGTTATTTCTGAGGCTGTGACTAGAGCTATTAAAACCTGCAACTTGCAGGCAGTGCTAATGCTAATTTTCTAGTCAGCCCTACCTTTCTATAGGCTGTTCAAGAATGAGGATATTTAAAATAAGCATGGATTATGTAAATAATTGGCTCATGAATTAAACCCGCAATCATATGTTTTACTCCAAGTGTTTAAGAACAGTTCATATAGTCTATACTTAGTGAGGAGACTGCAGTTGACTTGTAGCTATATTTTGTTTTGCTATTCCACTTTCTCTAGCCAAATATTCTATTTAGTTATAGGAGCAGTTCTGTGCATGCAATCAGGAAGAGAACATCCAGGGACTTGCGAGGATGGCATGTTGACCTGAGTCACTACTAAGACACTGGGCATGCTGTTGGCTCTGCAGCTAAGACAGTGAGTATAGGAAACAAGAAAAAAAAAATCAGATATGGCAGTGGGCAGTCCCAGGATTTCCCAGGGGCTAAAAGAAACAAATAGTTAAGATTATAGAGTACAAAGGAATGGCATGTATAATTTAGGCAATTTCTTACCACAGAACAAACAGTCATTTGTCTTTTGTGGGTTTTTTTTTTATAATTTTTTAAATTTAAATTTGAATCAAGCTTGTTTTACATGTCAATCCCAGTTCCTGCACCCTGTTGTCCACTCCTGTCCCCACCACCAACCCCCATTCCATCCCCTTTCTGCTCCCCAGGGAGGGTGATGCTTTCCATGCAGAGTCTTCAAAGTCTGACACATCATTTGGGACAGGGCCTAGGCCCTCTCCCATGTGTCTAGGCTGAGAGAGTATCCCTCTATGTGGGATGGGCTCCCAAAGTCCATTTGTATACAAGAGATAGATACTGATCCACTACCAGAGGCCCCATAGTTTGCCTAGTCCTCCTAACTTCCACCCAGATTCAGAGGTTCTGGGTTGGTCCCATGCTGGTTTCCCAGCTAACAGACTAGAGTTCATGGGCTGCCCCTTGTTCGGGTCAGCAGTTTCTATGGGTTTTTCCAGCCTGGTCTTGACCCCTTTGTTCATCACTCCTCTCTGCAACTGAATTTCAAGAGTTTGACTCAGTGTTTAGCTGTGGGTGTCTGCTTCTGCTTCCATCAGCTACTAGATGAAGGCTCTAGAATGACATATTAGGTAGTTATCTAATTCATTATCTGGGAAGGGCATTTAAGGTAGCCTAGCCAATATTGATTAGATTGTTAGTTGGGGTCATCCTTGTAGATCTCTGACATTTCCCTAGTGCCAGATTTCTCTTTAAACCCATAATGGCTCCCTCTATTATGGTATCTCTTTTCTTGTTCTCATCTGTTCTTTCCCTGACTCAATCTTCCTGCTCCCTCATGCCCACCTCTTCCCTCCTCTTCCTCCTAACTCCCTTTCCCCTCCCCCCATGCTCCTAATTTGCTTGGGAGATCTTGTTCCTTTCCCCTTTTCCAGGGGACCTTGTATGTCTCTCTTAGGGTCCTCCTTGTTTCCTAGCTTTTCTGACAGTGTGGATGTATGCTGGTAACCTTTTCTGTATGTCTAAAATCCATATATATGAGTGAGGACATACAGTATTTGTCTTTTTGTGACTGGGTTGCCTCACTCAGGATAGTGTCTTCTAGTTCCATCTATTTGTCTGAAAATTTCAAGATTTCATTGTTATTTTCTGCTGAGTAGTACTCCATTGTGTAAATGTACCACATTTTCTCCATCCATTCTTCAGTTGAGGGGCAATTAGGTGCTTCCAAGTTCTGGCTATTACAAATAATGATGCTATGAACAAAGTTGAACAGATGTCTTTGTTATATGAGTGTGCATCTTTTGGGTATGTGCCTAAGAGTATGTGCCAAGAGAGGATCTTGAGGTAGACTGATTCCCATTTTCCTGAGGAACTACCATACTGATTTCCAAAGTGGTTATATAAGTTTGTACTCCCACCTGCAGTGGAGGAGTGAACCCCTTTCTCCACATCCTCTCCAGCATAAACTGTCTTTGCTATTTTTGATTTTAGCCATCCTGATAGGAGTAAGATGATATCTCAGAGTTGTTTTGATTTGCATTTCCCTGATGGCTAAGGATGTTGAGCACTTTCTTAAATGTATTTCCCGCCATTTTAGATTCCCCCATTGAGAATTCTCTATTTAGTTCTGTACCCTACTTTTAAATTGGATTATTTGGTGTTTTGGTAACTAGCTTCTTGAATCCTTTGTAATTTGGAGATTAGCCCTCTAGCAGATGTGGGGGTTGGTGAATATATTTTCCCATTCTGTGGGCTGCTGTTTTGTCTTGTTGACTGTGTCCTTTGCCTTACAAAAGCTTTTCAATTTCAGGAGGTCCCATTTATTAATTGTCAATCTCAGTGTCTGTGCTACTGGAGTTATGTTCAGGAAGCAGTCTCCTATACCAATTCATTCAAGGGTACCTCCCATTTTCTCTTCTAAGAGGTTGAGTGTGTCTGGATTAATGTTGAAGTCTTTGATCCATTTGGACTTAAGTTTTGTGCACAGTGATAGACGTGGGTCTATCTACAGTCTTCTACACACCAGGATCCAGTTATGCCAGCACTATTTGTTAAAGATGCATTTTTCCATTGTATAATTTTAGTGCTTTGTCAAAAATTAGGTGTTTGTGAGTATGTGGGTTAATACTAGGGTTTTCTCTTTTTTTATTATTATTCTTTTTATTTATTTATTTTCTTATTTTACATATCGATCCCAGTTTCCTCTCCCTTCCTCCTTCCCTCCCTCTCTCCTACCTTCCCAAGCCCCTGACCACCCTCCCATCCCACCCCCCCCTCCACAGGTAAGATTATTATTCTTTCTTATTTTACATATTGATTCCAGTTCCCTCTCCCTCCCTTCCTTCCATGACCCCACATCCCCCCTCCCATGCCACCCCCCCCACTCCACAGGGAGGGTGATGCCTTCTGGAGAAATCATCAGAATCTGTCAAGTCATTTGGAGTAGGGTCTAGGCCCTCCCCCCTTGCCTCTAGGCTAAGGGAGTATCCCTCCATGGGGAATATGCTCCCAAAGTCCTTTTGTGCACCAGGGTTTGCAATTCTATTTTATTGGTCTTGTTTGTTTTTGTGCCAATACCAAGCTGTATTCAGGACTATAGCTCTATAATAGAGCTTGAAGTCAAGGATGGTGATGCCTCTGGGAGTTCCATTATTGTACAGGGTTGTTTTTGGCTATCCTGAGTCTTTAGTTCTTTCAAGGTCCATGAAGAACTGTGCTGAGATTTTGGTGAGGATTGCAATAAATCTGTAGATTGCTTTTGGTAAGATTGCCATTTGTTGATCCTACCTATCCAAGAGCATGGGAGATCTTTCCATTTTATGGTATCTTTTTAAATTTTTCTTTAAGGATTCAAAGTTCTTTTTATACTGATCTTTCACTTGTTGGTTAGCATTACCCCAAGATATTTTATGCTGTTTGTGGCTATTGTAAAGGATGATGTTTCTCTGATTTCTTTCTCAGCCCCTTTATCATCTGTACATATTAGGACTACTGATTTTCTTGAGATAATCTTGTATTCTGCCACTTTGCTGAAGGAGTTTATCAGCTGTAGGAGTTCCCTGGTAGAGTTTTTTGGATCACTTGTGTAGACTATCATATCATCTGCAAATAGTGAAAGTTTGACTTCTTCCTTTCCAATTTGGATCCCCTTGATCTCCTTTTGTTGTCTTATTGCTCTAGCTAAAACTTCAAGTACAATATTGAAGAGATATGGAGAAAGAGGGCAGCCTTGTCTTGTTCCTGATTTTAGAGGAACCACACTGAGTTTCTCTGCATTTAGTTTGATGTTGGATGTTGGTTTGCTCTATATTGCTTTTATTATGTTTAGGTATGTTCCTGTTTTCTCTGATCTCTCCAAGACCTTTATTTCAAATGGGTGTGGGATTTTGTCAAAGGCCTTTTCAGCATCTAGGGAGATGATTATGTGGTTTTTCTTTTTCAGTTTGTTTATATGGTGGATTACATTGATGGATTTTCATATGTTGAACCATCCCTGCATCTCTCAGATGAAGCCTACTTGGTCATGGTGGATGATTCCTCTGATGTCCAAACAGTAATTTGTAAAGAGAGTAGGAATTGCTGGAGGTTGCAAACCGATAACTCCTGGGATCAAATACAGCTCAAAGACATGCTTTTTCAGGAGTATTCCATAATGTGTATGTAATTCTTTAAATGTGTTATTTGAGTGGTTTTAGGTAAAGATATTTGTTGCACTTTGGTTCCTGCCCTAGCAGTTTTCTTATATGTTATAGATTGCTGCGCAGCCTCCTAAATATTAGGATATGAAGTAATGGTGGTGTATGCTGCCCTGTCAAAAGCAACAGCATGACCTCTTCAATACTAAGGAGCTGTTGCAAACCTCATCAGATGACCTGCCTCTGCCATTGTTTGGGGAAGAGAGTTTGTGAAGGGAAATAAGGAATCAGAGCTCAGAATGAATAGATACAGATTAAGGCAAGGCAGTCATATCTACAGGAATAATAGTATGTACCCAGAATCACAAGGAAACTCCAAAGCTCTGGAAGTAATCACAAGATGATAGGAATTGCCAGTGCCTTTTTGTTGGCCACAGCCAGCACTCATGATACATTAGGCTTTGAACACGAGAGTAGGGTAGTGTCTTTCTGTTGCTGGCTCTGACCTGATGCCTCTTTCCAGTCCTGGCCTGGGTTATTTTTTGGAACCCAACAAAGTAGTCTCAGTTGAGAGGTCTGGAGATTTGCAAATGTTAGGGGCAGATGGAACACATAAGATTAATCTCTTTTCCTTTTCGGAACTTACTGCCATTGTCTCACTTAAGGAAACAAAGTGGAGTGTGCATATATGTGAGTAAGGGGATACTCAGGCATGGAAGGTTCCACAGGGTTCATTATCATTCCCAGCCATATCAACTCCTGGCCTGTGAATCTTTGAATCACTTTGAGAGAGTGAAGATCTTTGTTGCTGATTTTATGGGTAAAATGATGTATGCCGCATTCCATAATTTTTTTTGTATGTGTTAGACACCTCAAGCAGTTGAAGTTTATGAACCCCTCATATGAATTCAGATTTCAAATGTACTATGAAACACATGCAATTATAAAGGAAACCAAGGAATAGTTATCAAAATATAGGTAGTCTTTAAATAGCAAGACATAGGGCAGTTGCCATAAACATTTAATTTCAAAACAATGTATCAGCAATACTTTGAATTACACACAAAACTGTAATGTGGTGTGAAAATAACTGATTTTTATTAGTCAAAATGATAGGTAATTCCAACTATTCCTGTGGTTTCTTAGTGATTAAAGAAAAAAAAAACATTTCTGTTGCAGTTTAATGAAAATAAAATGTTGCTTTTTAGCCTACTTAATATATGGTTTACTGAATATGGTTAAAATAGGAGTGGGTAGCAAGAAAAAGGGAGTGAGTGGGAATCGGGACTGGTATGTAAAATAAGAAAAGTTTGTTTTTTAGAATAAAAAAATGATAAAAAAATCTTTAGTGGTGATTACTCGTTAAGCAAGACACCAGTTTGAAACTGTGTTGTATGTGTTACTTTGTGATCATAATATATTGCATAATTTTTATTTTGCTGATTGCTTTTAAAGCAGGTTGGAATTTCTTTCCACTATGTATGGAGATGGCGATTTTTCTCATTAACTCTATTAATATGTTGAATTATATTAATGGGTTTCTTTTTAAGACGTGTGTTTCCTGGCTCTCTTACCCAGTAATATTTAATCTCCTCATCTTTTACCCCAACCATTTCTAGCCTAGTCAGTTTGAGCCCTGCTCCTGCAAAATGGCAAGTAATAAGGATCATAAAACAATTGCTAAGTGAACAGTCTTGTTTTCCTTTGTTCTCATTCTGTGCTTCCCAGATTTGGGGACACAAAGCTCCATCTATGTAGCATACAAAATTCATTGGTACTCAAAAAGCATGACTAATGCTTTCCAAAAAGACATTGGACACAGAGAAAAGGCCCAGCCTCTCAATAGCAGCGTCTCCTGTATGAACTGTGCCTTCCAACTTTGATAAATTTAAGAATACTTCTTGCTAACAACTTTTTGGATGTCCTCAGGGCCACCATGCCCCTTTTCTGGATCCTAATTATTCTATTACGCATTGGCATCTAGCACGTTGTATTGTGAAGTCACAATTTTCTTCCTTGAGTTCCAAAGGCCCTGAGGATAAGGTCTGTGGCTTATTGGACATCTTGTTATAACTTGTTTTTCTTAGATTATTATAAGGTGTGGAGAAATAAAGAGGCATCTGGTTTATATGTAGAGTGATTGGGGAAGTGATGCTCATCGTGGTTACAGATGTTGCTGACCTCTTCCATGTACCACATTCTGGCTAGTTAGGCCTGGATGCCTCATAGTTCCCAGGCTGAAGCAGATGTCAAAAGAATAAATGTTCTAGAATCAGGAAGAATATCACAGATCAAAGCACTCTTAGTATAAAACATTCATGAATAGATTAGGAGCATATCTAGCTACTGTATTTTTAATAGCTATGCTATTACTCATTCTGCTTTTAGAATAGCCAATCGACAAGTAAAAGTCTAGGCTGGTTACTTATATGGATTTAAAAAACAAAACAAAACAAATGTAGCAGAAAGCTAAGCAACCCCAACTCAGCCATGAAGGAAACAGAAAACAAAATGTTCTTGACAAGGCTTTGATTTCCATTAGCTGATTAAATTGGTTTTACCCTTCTTCCCTGGAGACTGGTATTTATTAGCTATATTGGCAGATTTTAGGACTTGTACTTCATCTCTGTTCAATTTTGAAAACTGATGTAAAGCTAATATACTTTAAGCAAGAGGTGAGTCCTTACTGTTTTCATTTTCATTCCCTGCTCTTGCTAGTCCACCCAGTTTACTGCTAGGCTCACTGGTGCATAACAATCATGAAATGGGAATCATATACTCAACTCCCTGGGGCTGGTGTGAAGCCTACCTAAGATGCCAGATCCACCAGTTTTTCTGTTTGAAAGCTTTTTCCTTTGGCTGGTATTTCAGAAGGGGTTAGCACCTCCCTGGTTAATAAATTTCTGAACACCATTCTGGCAATTTAAATACTAGTGATAAAATTCAGCTCTACATTCCTTATAGAAGAATGGCTTGTTTGAATGCCATTGGACTTACTTCAACAGGCTACAATTTCTTTGGATCAGCAGTTAATAGGGCAAGTGTTGAAGTCAGATCCCTTGCATTTAAATCTGTCCTTTACCACTTGCTTTGAAGGAGGCACACAATGTTCTTTTCCTTAGTTTCCTTACCTATAAATGAGGGCACCTTATAAGTCCCTACCTGGGAGGATGGCAGTGGAGAATACTTGAAATAATCAATACTGAACACTTAGCACAGTGCCTGACTCAGTAAGAGATAACTGTGCTGATTACTGTTTGGATTTTGGCTGCTTAAGTGGACATCTAGAAGTGCCGTAGCTGCTGTTGCTAGGAGCTGAATTAATCAGGATGCTTTTGGTAAGTAACAGAAAGCTTGACTCACAGTGACTTATGCAATAAAGACATTCATTACTTCACACAACGAGAAATCCAGCTTGGAACACACTCTAAGTTAGGTTGTTTTGGTGTCCCAGTGTTGTCATCAAGGGCACATATTCTCTGTCTTGCCTCTCTACCAACTGCAGGGCAGGGAATGGCTTGACCTTTACACCTATCTTTTCATGGTAAAAGGCATTAGCCAGTTGCTTGCAGGACAGCATAGATTTTTCCTTGTACACATCAAGTATCTGGGGCTGAGAGTAGAACTCTCCCTAGACCATGGATGCCCACACTTTCCTTCCATGTGATAAGGTCAGCCAAGGCCAGGTATTGCCTTGAATCAACTTCTCAGGGCCTGACACATGACTTTATTTATGCAGGAAACCCCAAAGTTCCACAGATACAAGAATTAACTGAAGGCTTTCTAAAGATTCCATTCCCTAGGTGCTAGTGAGTCTGATTTGCTGGCAATGGGCCTAAGAGTTATGCATGCCAGTGAGTAATCTAGATTATTTTACTTTATTTCCTTAAGTAAATGTACTAGTTTTTCCGTTAAGGCTTTTTATTTATCCTTAGTTTGGGTTGACCCACTGCCCCATCCTTCCTCTCCCATACTTCCTAACTCTTTCCAACTCCCTGTGTGTTAGCTTCTATTTCAATATCATTGATGCTCCATATCTGAGAGAAACATTAGGGTTGGACAAACCAGAAGCTGAGCAATAGACTTCCCTGAAAGCATAGAGCAGACAAATAGCAGAGTTAAGTCAGGTTCTGCCAGGAAGAAAGAAGGCAGACATGTCAAGAGCAGTACCCTATGTAGGAGCACAGAACAAGACAATGACCAAGGACCCAGATGTAGAATCAGAGCACCAAACAGTGCTCACTCACTCACTACTCATTTCTTCATTTCTCCATCCACCTAGTGTCATTCACTAAACACTTTCTAAGTCTAGGGTCTGTTCTAACTGCCATAGAAAGACTCCCTTGAGCTGTATACAATATGGTAGAGCTGACAGGCAAGTGAAACCTGGGGCGTGATGTGGATGACTCTAGTGTTTTTAAGATGCAAGGCAACTGTGCATAGCTGTGTAGGAAAAACGAGGAAGCCACCTGCCTAGATTTTCTTCCCTGACTGCTAAGGAGCCTGCCAGAGTGCAGAGTCAATGGACTCACCTATCCTCAGCTGCTCTGTTTTCTTTCTAAAGATGGATGAGTCAGAGCAGCTGAGAGAGCAGAGTTCTCGTGTTGGAGCAGCAGAAGCAGAAAGGCCAACAGTCCTGTCCTTGCCCTTGGAGAAAAGACTCAGTGTGATTGCTTGCTCAGCTGTTTCTGGTGCTGCTCATTTTTATGTCTGCCTCTTTGGCTGCTGGTGCTGATGTGAAATGAGTGGGATTGAAATGTTATGCAAAGTATGAATTGTGTCTGTTGACTATTTTTTATTAATGTAGGGCAGGGAGCATTATTAATATAGATCATTGGTCTTCCCTGGCCTCATAGTCTGATCTCTGGAGCTGGAGATGGCAAATACAGAAAAAAGAGGTCAATTATAAACTAAAGACAATTCTCATTCTCCATTGGTCTGAAAGTGTCCTTCCAAAGGCAGACACCCGGAACAACTGATTAAGTAACAATAACACTAATAATTATGACATTGTATGGCTCCTGAATGCTTTATGCCTTCAAGATGATAATAGACAAATGATGTCATCTGATGTCTGGAATCTGTGGATGACTGATGGTCTGAGGCTCAGAACCCTTCACTGTGGACTGACACTGTGTCTGACACCTCTGTGTGATGCATTTGCACCCTGCTGTTCGAAAATGCCATGCCTCTTTCTTATTTTTCCCTTCTCCCTACACAGCTGCCTTCTCCTTTACTGTTTCTGTGCCAGTGTGAAATAACATCTTTAAGCTATCAGCTCAGACAATCTGTTTCTAACGTTGTCTCTGCCCCTGATTTCCCTTGACAATTTCAATACCAAGTCAAATGCATCCCGGGCTACAAGTATATGAACCAGAAATATATTTAATATAAGAAGAGACTTTGGGCATATAAAACATCTGCTTTTGTTAAAAACCACAAGTTAGGAAATAATGTTTGACAAGAAGGAAGGAAATGGATGTCATGAATATTGGTCCTTTCTGGAGGGCACTTGGATCTCCTTCTTTTGTGGCTTCAAGTGTCCTGAAAGACAAACTGACAGCCATTGCTTATGTGCCTGCCTGTGTGACAACATTTAGAAACATTGCTTCCCATCTCCAACAAGTCTGGCTCCTTTTCCTTGCAGAAACCAGAGCCTACCCTCTTAGATGCTACCAGTGTAAGACTTCCCTCTGCATCTGCTGGTACACACTAAATGATAAATGGATGAATCTCTCAGATAAATTGGCCTGAGTGACACATAGGGTCTGGATGCTGCCTTTTCAGAAAGCCAGGGGATTTGGAAGAACAGAGGTCAGTCAGTAATGGTTTGAAATCCAGACCTTTACGAATGAGCTGTGTGATGCTAGGTAACTTACAGAACCTGTCTAAACTATGTACAGGTCTGATAATTACTGATTCTCTCTTCTGGATTGTAGGCATACACTGCCTGGAGGGATATAAGGTCATGGGGCTACTCCAAGCACTAAGGTACAGAGCTTCCTAGGGTAGAACACTCACACAGGGTACAAGGGAAGTGAAGCTAGTCTGTTTCATGCCCCACACTTTCTTCTTGTAATGATACAGCTTAGGGAGAGCTCAATGCCTTAGGCAGGGAAGTGTTTGCCATGAAAGCACAGGGCCCTGACTTTGGATCACTGGTGCTCACGTAAGAAGCCAAGAGCAACGGCATGGGCCCATAATCCTGGCACTGAGGAAGCAGAGACAGGCGAATCTCTGGGGTTTAGTGGCCATCAGAGAGCTTGAAGCTCTCTGAGATACCCTCACACAAAATAAATAATAAATCAATGAGCCAGAAGAGTGGTTCAGGAAGACATCTGACATTGACATCTGGCCTTTACATGAATCCATACACATATGCATGCAGCCTACATACATGCATCCACATATAATACACACTCATACATTCACACACAAATTCAAAATTAAATGAAGAAAAACAACAACTCTAATCACTTAAAAATGATGTTGCTTATAAATGGAAAGGCACTTCATGTATGCCCAGCTGTTTTTAGCCAGTGTGATTGATTGGTATTTGTATATAAGATCATAATTTGTCCTTCCTCTCTTCTTTGTAATGCCAATCTATAGTGCTCCAGTAATCTCACAACGCTGGGGCTCAAGGTTCACCCCAGTTTTCTCTCTCCATATTGTGGAGATGGTGGGCCTTCTTTTAGACCTTGTCCTGTCTTTCTTTCATGGTAGCTAACAGGCTCCACTATGAAAGCAATGCCAGATATTTATAACCTTGAAGACACTGACTAATGCATGTAGCTTACACATATACTTTCTGCCCTGTGATTTAGCTGAATACTATTTTCTGAATTTAGTCTATACAACTTCTAAATATGAATTGCCTTTATTTGTTTAGTCTCTGAATGGGTGTTTTTTTTTTCTATGTGGTCTAAGCTGGCTTCATATTCCCTGTGTAGTCTAGACTGGCCTCAAACTTATGGACTTCTGCCTTAAACTTTGATATTTAGATTTCAGGCATGCATGATCAGTCCTGGCACTAAAAGCCCTTATTGTTAATTGAACTATTCCTAAATATTCATGTCGTTTAACTCTTAAGTCTGGAGATATATACATGTAGATAACCTAGCACAGATCATGGAATACACATGGAATGCTGTCTTAGTTAAGGTTTCTATTGCTGTGATAAAACTCTATGATCAAAAGCAGGCAGGAACCTCATGGCAAGCATGAAGCAGAGCCCATTGAGAAGTGTTGCTTACTTTTCATTGCTTACTCAGTTTTCTTACACAGCCCAGGGATAACACTGCCTACAGTAAGTTGGGCCCTTCCACATCAATCATCAGTCAAGAAAGTGCCTCACTGGCTTGCCTGTAGGCCAATCTGGTAGCTGAACTTTCTCAGTTGAGGCTCCTTCTTTAAAATAACTCCTACCTGTACCAAGTCTGCCCAAAGCTACCCAGCACAGCTGTTGGCAGCAATATCATCAGATGACCTCATAGAGCTTGTTTTTCTGAACAATGAAAATGCTATCCATTTTCAGCTGCTAGCTTGGAGTCTTTACCAGTTTGTTTCTGAATAAAGATGTCCGTCCCAAACTAAATTCTTAGATTCCCTAGGGTTTTACAATATCAAACATTTGAGTTTGCGAACATTTGGTTCATGTAAGTGGCCCAAGGGATGTTCTTTAAAAACTGGGATATTGAACATGGTGGCACAGGATTGCACTCATAACTACTTATAGCTGCTTATATCCAGGAAACTATCAAGTCTACATCCAGCCTGGACAACATAGCCTGACCTGGTTTCAAATTGTACCCCGAAGTTGGTGTTTGTGCAAGTTTGTTTGGTTCATTTGTTTGTTTGTTTTGTTTTTTTGAAAAAGGTTAGGACTCCATGTCAACAACTGGTCTGGTTTGGTCTAGTTTGTGCTGTACATGGGGATGTGTCTCCTCTTCTGGTTGGCTCCAGTAGATACCATTCAGCACTGCATCCTTTGATGTTGAACCTAGGCATGAGACTCTATAAGAAGCAAGCAAAGAAGTTACGACAATCAGATACAGAGGTGCAAAAGGCTAGTGATGTTATGAAAAGAATGTTAATGAAAAGCATGATGGGATAGGGAGCAGCAGATGGAGAACTAAGTTCATGATGCAGAGGACAAGCCTGGGGAACATTTTTTTAAATATAGCAAAAAAAAAAAAAAAAAAAAAAAAGGCAACCAAAGAGAGAATTACATTGGAAGCCAGACATTTCTGTTCTGAAAGGATATGTATGGGTTTAATGAAACAAAGAATGCATAGACATTACAAAGGAAAATTTAGCCTATTTATAAAAGAGACCAGTGCATGTGCAAACCATTGTGAAACAATCAGTTTTGGTCACAACAAAAGAAAAAGATTCTTATTTATCCAGGAAAAAAAAAAAAGCTTTCAGAAGCTCGTGGTAGAACCTTTCCCTCCAGCCCCTAATAACAAGTGCCTTGGTCAGGTACTGTAACAAAATGGCCTTGAAAATGAATGACTAAAACAGAAGGAATTTATTACTCATAGTCCTGATGGCTGAGATATCTAAGATCAAGGCACCCTCCTGTTCAGTTCTCAGGGAGAGCCCTCTTCTGGGTATGCAGATGGCTACTTTCTCACTGTGCCTGTATTTAGCATAGCATTCCTCGTGTTCCTCCGAGGGACACTGATTCCATCTACAAGTGCTCCTCCCTCATGACTGAATCTCCTCCACAAAGCCCAAGTCCTAGATATTATTGTATAAAATTAGTGCTTCACCATATGGATTGGCGCGTTTATCTGATAGTACTATATGATGTTTCATTGGGCACAATTTGGTAGAAGAGGATCACACAGGTAACACACTACCAATCATATGTGAAGGTGAGAGTGATGAGCAAGTATTTCTGTACTAGAATATAGAGTCCGAGTATATCCCCTGGGGAGGAAGAGCTGGGTCATTTGTAGGTTTTTGATCACTCTCCACATCTGGTTTCAAATTCTGGCTCTGCCACTTAGGAGCTGTGCTATTAATAGGACCATTGTGTCAAGCAGATGATGTAGAAGAGGAGGGTCAGACCCACACTGGTTTTTAAGACGGCTTTCACTGCAGTTGAAGAATCTGGAGGTTATAGAAGCTAATATTTTTGTAATAGTACCCAAATTTGCCTGTGTTTTGCCACAGAAAGAAGTTAGTCTTTATTCTATTACAATGTAATCTGTACTTGCCCATTGGAGGACAGTATTCTGTTGTCTATGAAGTTTTATTCTAAACACATCCTTGAGATAACCAATGTCCCACAGATATGCAGAAACACAAGGCATTTGTACCTAATTGTTTTTGACAAAAACCCATCCACATTTCCACACTGTCTTGGATTCCAGAAGAATTCCCCATGGTTATGCTATTCCTTCTGTTACCTGATTCATATGAGCAGCTGAGATGTGTGTAAAATATATTCAATGTGTCTGTTATAGCATTTAATTAATGCTATTACCAACAACATAAGGATAAAGTCAACATCTAGTATAATATTAGCCATCGCCCTCAGAGTCTGAGATCCAGCCAACCTAACAGACCCTATAAACCACCAGCAAGCATATAACTTACAAATTCAATTTCCCTTCTCCTTAAATTTCTGTATTGATTTTTTCATTTTGCCTGAGACATTAATTCAGCCATGGCTAGATTCATTAATTTTTTCACACACTCTGTCCTGGCACACAAGGAGGAAGTCTAGAGAAATTCTATTATCCATGACAACTAGGTAAAAGTGTTGAAACCAGGCTGATTGAACATGCCAATACAAAAAGAGAAGCCAAGAGCCTAAACCAGCATTCAATTAGAATTTTCCAGAATACCCTCTGTCCTATGGCTGAGTTTCTGCCCCAAAACTAGCCTGAGATTTATCTTTGGATAAAGAACAATATCTCCTGTTGGTACATGGTTAGGTAGAATCCTGAGTTTTCAAAGTGGATCTCTAAACCCCCAGCCTTTTTCTTCTCACTGTTACCCAAGAAACAGTTAAGAGAAGATGACAGCTTTCAGGGTACAGTTGCAATTAGTGACCAAGTAGGCTAATTAGGGCATATAGATCATGGGTAGATGTTGGAAGTAGTGTCAAAATGTTTGTGAGTTTAATTTTTAAGGTAGCTGGTGTGCTTCTGACCCAGCTCAGATATCTGTAGATAGGCAGCAAAGGATAGTAGGTGCCTTGATTAGCAGGTTGTTTATTTTTTTTCTTATTGAAATAAAAGAGCATTGTGAGACTGTGAGATTACGCAAATAGCAGATTAATCTCAAGGGTTCCAACTGCCAACTGATTGAACTGAAGCAGTAACGCTGAAACCTAAGTGCCAACTGTAGTGAGGTAACACAAATCGGCTCTGAGAGGAAATCAAAGATCCTTTGAAGTCTACCCAGCAGGTTTGGCAGGACCCACCCCCTACAATGAGGCCTTCAGTCCCAAATTGGGTACATCATCCTCAGTACACCAGGAATATATTCTGGGACTCTTTCATGACAGTGAATATGTAGCCATCTCCAATATGATGAAGGATTCAGGCAATAGTCATTGCCATCTGAGCAGCACATCCTCAGTTAGCATCTTTTTCCTGGCTGTGCTCAGTAGAGAACAGGCCTTTACTGTGGGATTCACATGAGTGATCTGGAGTACCATCAATAGTGAATTTTGTTTCCATGGCTTGTGTAAGATGTCAGTCTACAGCTTTCAAAATGGTAGACCAAATAGCTATGCCACTGGTAATAGCCTGGCAGTTTGGAAAAATACTGCATTGTCTCTGAGGAGAGTGCTTTCTAGAGCTGGGAGTAGCTCAAATAATAAAGACCCAGAGACAGGTATTGGGGTTCAAGCTGAAGATCAAGAAAACAAAACATCCAGCCACTATCTTTTATCTCTACCTCAGTCTGAAAGTGTGGTCCTGTCTCCATGAATCCTCAGACTCCACTGCACTTAGCTCTGTCTTATATTCCTCTCTAGTGTTGGGATTAAAAGCATGTTATCCTAAGTTCTGGGATCAAAGAGCTGTTTCTCTTTTAGATTGGATCAATTCTGTGTAGCTTAGGGTTGCCTTGAACTCACAGAGATCCATCTAGGATTAAAGGTGTGGCTACCACCGCTGGTCCTCTATGGCTAACTAGTGTCTTAGGTATGTGGCTAACTAGTGACTTAGCTCTGCATTTGATCTTCAGGCATGATCAGATCATTACAATATATCACAATATATCATTACAGCTTGGATACCAGGAATTTGCTCCCTGAGAGTGAGCATACTGTTTTTAATTCTACCCAGCTAATGCCAATGTTGAATGGGTGAACCAGACTTGTAGACAACTGTGGTTCTAAAAACTGAGTCTTTTGAATCAGCTGTTTTGCTTCTGACACTGTAGTGGGAGAGAGTTTCTTCAAAGAGATAGGTACCACTTACTACTTTTTAAATGTAAAGATGGGATGTTTTGGGGGCCTGGCTAGTTGCATTATGTAATATTTTCTTGGCTAATGATTGATTAATTCTAAGATGGACTATCAAGCAGACATTCACAAAGTCTCCATGGGTCAGGCATTTAGGTTGGCCAAGAGTTCATGTTCCAATTAATAGCTGCTTTGAAAGGGGGATTTATGGTGTGGATATTATACTAGAGTTTTATAATAAGACACCACCATCAAGATAACCAAACAAAGGCTATATATGATTGCCACATTGTATCTTATAATTGCAAACAAATCTGTAATTATCAAATTTTTGTAATTATCAAAAAATAAAAATTTAAGTTAACTTTTAAAAATAGAAACAGGTAGCCATGTGAGGGAAGCATGATTCCAAAGCCCAAAGGATCATCTCTGTGTGAAGTTTGCCTCTATCTGTTAGAGACTCCATTTAATCCAATTATTAGTCAGGGAGTCTTAGATTTCAGGGTCATTATTAGCATTGTAGTGCCCCCAAAGGGTCCTAGAACTTTTGCATTTTTGAGACAAAATTTTTTCATAGTCCAAACTAAATTCCTACTTTCGGTGTATCCAAAGATGACTCTGAGCTCCTGATTCTCCTGTCTCTACCCACCAAGTTCTAGGATCAGGCATGTAATCATCAATACACTCAGATTCCTAACCCTTCTCTGTATCTGGGTCCTCCTAATCCAGGTGACACTCATGCACATGTGAGTGTGCTGTTGCAAGCAAGGAAGATGTAATTCAATTGTGCATTCAATGGTGGGACCCATCATGACAGTTGATTAAAATCATGCTAAAAGACCCCAGTTAAGCCTTGAGTTTATGTACCTCCTGTCCCAGAACATGACAAGAGAGTAGCCAGGAATTCTGTGTCCTAAAAGTCATGCAATTTTGAGCTTGTTCCTCTCTCCATTGTCTGTCAGCTTACTGTGAAGAGTGCATATGGCTCCTGATTCTCCTTGGAACTACTATGGAGACCTATGATCATCTATTTTCCTTAAAGTAGCTGAGGCTAGGGTAAGAGGACAGTAGAAGAATCTGGAGGTAAGAAGAGCAGCCTTGAGTTAGTAAATAAGGCAATTTGATTTTCCAGTGGTATGGTGATCTCCTGGGGAGACAGAAAAAAATGTCTGTATCCAGATCAGGAACTGCTACTAGCCTAAAGAAATGGTTCTACCTAGGTTAAACAATAGATTTAGTTACAGTAGCCCGTGTGAGGTACTACAAATGTTTGCATAACTCAGACAGCTATATCACTGAAAGTTTTAATTCAAGCACAAGAGGTGACACATGAAAGCTGAATTTTAACCTGGAATTCTTGCCTGCCTTTCAGGCTCAGCTACACTGATGACTCTTTGATGAGCAGCCCTATATGAGCTGGTGAACTGGGTACCAAACACTACCTCTGTCATGTTCAAGTCCCTCAGTGATGTCTATGCTCCCTCTGTTGTTTTCTATTCCCAGATTTTTATGAGGACCTAAGCTAATGATAGCTACATGGCTGTGTAAGACAGTCCATTGGAGAATGACTTCTATTGTATTGCCATCTGATTATTCATTCTTTATCTCAGGGCAGGATGAGACAAGTAGCTTCTACTTATACGGCACTCAGACTAATCTTGTCTGTTCCTGTGCTCCATAGGTTCACAAATCAGACTGTCAGAAGTACTTGCATTTTTTACTTAAAAGTCTTTCCTAATTCAAGAAGTCAGACACATAGTATTCTCAGATTATCACTGGCTAGTTTTAAGGCTTCTGTCTACATGCTCAATTAGGGATTTTCATTTCCTCTGTTTTAAAGGTAGGCCCTGTGGTTGTCTGTGATCACATTTGCTCTCTCTCCTTCCCCATTGCTCTATTAATCTTATTGTGGGGGGTCCTAGGGAGAGCTCTTTTGCACAAATCTATCTTGTACCTCCTTTCCCATATATCTGTCTTGCCCACTGTAAGAAACAGCATCTCAACACTTGCATGTCATTCTCGCTTTTTCCCACCTTCTCTGACATATCAGAAGCTCAGACAGAAGATAGCATCTATACGTCTTTTTGCATTATAATGTCTCTCTTACATGGATACCTTACTTCTGAACACACAGCTGAATCCCATTCTTACCACCCTCAGCAAAGGCCACACCATAGCCACCCTCTGTTTCCAATCCTGTCACCACATATAGAGGCTACAGTGTACTATCTCTCTATTTTTGTATTTGAGGAGACATTCTTGAACTCATATAGTAGATCCCATTCATCAAGAAGACATTCTGCCCATACCATGTAAAGGAGGATATCTACCTTGAAATTATACTCCGAGAACGTTTCACCCCCAGAGGGATCATCATTAGTTGCATGTCTTTATTCATGCACATGATTCCCTCAAACCTATCCTTAGTTTGGTTACCCTAATTGAGTACCAACTGTGATGCACAACTTTTCTTGGAGAGAATGGCCCCCATAGGCATATATATTTAATAGTTGGTCTTCAGTTGGTGGAACTGTTTGCGAAATTTTAGGACATGTGGCTTTGCTGGAGGGAGTGTGTTGCTGGGAGTGAGCTTTGATATTTCAGAAGTTCATACCATTCCTAGTTAGCTCTCTCTGATCAAGAGATGAACTCTAAGCTACTGCCCCAGTGTCATGCCATACCTACCTGCCTGCTGCCATGCTTTCTGCAATGGTGGTCATAGACTCTAACCCTCTAAATCTATGAATCCCAAATTAAATGCTTTCTTTCATAAGTTGCCTTGATCAGGATGTCTTAGCATAATAATAGAAAAGTAATCAAGGCAAGAGATTTGAATGAATGTCTGTTCACCCTATATAGAGCACTGATGCCATGCTAAGAAACAATCCCATCCACATACAGTTTGGTGAAACAAACCTCTTCTTCCCCAAGGTGTTATGCTCATGGTGTTTATTGCCACAATAGAAACAAACCAGGACCTGTACATGCCTAAAAAGAGAGCCCTGGATATCATGATGCATTGTAGCAGTTAAAATAAGCCCCCTTTCCCCTTTTAAGTTCTTTTTCTAAAGTATGGTGGTCCCAGATACAAGAGAAGGAATTAGTAAAATCTTTAAGACCACAGCCAAAAAAAAAAAAAATAATAATGGCAATAGAGGATCAAGCATAGGCAGGCTAATTATAAGAGGTTTCACAAATGATAAAGACAGAATTTCCAATCATCAGGATAAGGAATCAAGAATTCAATAATTTTTTAACTATACATGGCTAACTATTAGAGGAGAAAATTCCATTATAATCCTGCTGAATTCTGTAAGACTGACATGAAAATCAGGAGATTAACATTTTCAGATAAAGTGTGAAGATTCCCTTCTTACTGTTCTCTAAACTAACTACTGGATATTCTTTGACCTCTGCTTTATTAACCATTTCATGGATAGGAGACTTACTTGCTCTGTAACAGTTTCTTTTGTGACCCTATGTGCTCAGTGGGAAAGTCCTGCCTCTTGGCTCTGGTTCATGAGGTCATCAGTGCACCGACCTTTCCATCTGGTCTGTGTGGATCAGTCCATCAGACTGCAATGTGCACTTGGAATTCATTCTCTCTACTTGTTGTGTTTCCTCAAGTATACAATAAAATTTAAGATGTGATCTTGGTTCAAAATAAAAGTGTAAGTTTGTTTTGTTGGTGATGTTTTGTTTTTGCTTCAGTTCTTTTTGTTTGGTTGGTTTTTGATAACGAGCGCCTGTGAAGTTTTATTTGGGTTCTTCCACAGAAATGGACTTGCCCACTAGTTCTTTCGGAATGCAGCATTTGCAGCTCCCTCCCTCTTCTTCCCATGTGCTACTCTCTCTTTAGTATTAGATCTTTATGTACTGCTCAGGGCTGTGGAGCCCTTGACTCCATCCCCCACATTGCATTTGCTTTTTCTATTTAACTTGAGCCAGAGCCTTAGCTATTGTCTCCAGTTGCTTTACGATGTCCATCTGCTCTTTAACACTTTCTATATGCCCTCTCCAGAGCAATACCCCTCCATCTGAAACCCATTCATTTTGTTCTCTCGTTCAAAGCATTATGAATAAAGTTGAAACTCCTTATAGCATCCAAAGCTATCACTTTTTCTTTGCATTTCCTTTGCCTGCGTAGAAATGAACTAAATCTATGGCAGTTTTGAAGAATTGGGTTTGGGGTCAGAATATTTTGGGTGTGTTAATTTTTTTATTTAAATTTGAAACAAGCTTGTTTTACATGTCAATATCAGTTCCCTCATCCTTCCATCCTCCTCTGTTTCCCCCCACCAGCCCCCATCTCATCCCCTTTCTGAGGCCTTCCATTGGGAGTCTTCAAAATCTGTTATATTATTTGGAGCAGGGCCTAGGTTCTCCCCCATGTGTCTAGGCTGAGAGAGTATTCCTCTATGTGGAATGGGCTCCCAAAGTCCATTTATATACTAGGGATAAATACTGATCCATCTATGAGGCCCTATAGACTGCCCAGTCCTCCTAACTAACACCCACATTCAGGGGATCTGGGTCAGTCCTATGCTGCTTTCCCAGCTGTCAGACTGGAGTCCATGAGCTCCCCCTTGTTCAGGTCAGCTGTTTCTGTGGGTTTCTTCAGCCTGCTCTTGACTTGGGGTCAGAATTTTTAAACTTTGAAAATGCTGGAGTAAAAAAATAATGATTAGTTTGAAATATATCAGTGCTAGGTAAAGATTTAGTTTTAGCTGCTGATTCACTTGAAGCAAATTCTGCTTGTAAACAATGATTTATTGAATTCCTACTCCACACCAGGCACTAATTCAGCTGCATTCCACCTGTAATCCATTCTTTGGAGGGACCACATAAGTCAGGTAAGCCACAACAATCATGGAGAAAGACCTAGGAAAACTCAGACACCCCAGATGGGAGCTTTGTTTTTTCATTTGTCAATTTTCTTTTCTTTTACCCATTTGCATCCCACTGCTTGGCTCAGGGGCTAACTACAGCTATACACTACACAATACCCTAAAGGGAGAGAATATCATCAATTTTCTCTCAAGTGCCTTGATTAAATATAGGCGGCATATGGTGGCAGCCACAGACAATTGAAAATAGCTTGGCATGAGTAGTTTGAATATCTTGTTTACTGACAATAAATACATTTTTCAGAGTCCACATCCACTCTCTTCAGTCATATTTTCCATGAGATATTTAGAAAGTCCTCTAAGCTGATGTAACTTATTCTCTGTCTGAAATAAATGAAGGTGAATGAGTGGGCAGGGAGAAACCAAGACTGATGTGCTAATGGAAAGCTATTTATGACATCTTCCTCGCTCGTCATCAGCAAACCCTCCAGTGTGTGTCAGTTGCCTTACAAATGCTTGCTGATTTCTTATTCGTCACAATCTCTTTAGGAGGCTGAGAAATAGCCCAATTTCCATTCAAAGAAGAAGTAAATGAAGCTTTGGCAAATATTACTGGCCAGGCTGCTGCAGAATGTGATTTATTTCCTTGGAGCCTTTTAAGGGTCCACAAGAGCTATTTATAAAATATAGATTGGCTATTAGGGTGACTAATAGGTACCATGGGACATTATTGGAAGACTATTTTATTTTGTGCTTTTGATGGGCACATTTGTAGCCCCTTTTTGAGCTGAGTTCCTTCTGGGTGTCTAGGCACTAGCCACCTGTTAGAGTCAGTTAATTGAAGCAAGTGTTTGCTACAGGGTGTCTGTCATGGTTAGTATAGAAGCAACACAGTACTTGAGATTCGTGATATTCGTGATCCACCATCTAAAACTTAATTCAGAGCCGGAAGCATCAGAATACATGTGCTTTCCACCCCCCCTTCCACTCATACCCTGGGTTTCACTAACAATCAGGGTTTTCCCCTAGCTTATTCAGTGTGTGATTCCAAGAACCTTTTCATACAAGTTGTCCAAACAGAATTGAAATGCTTGATAAAACAAGTTTGCTCTGCTCAGTTGAATTATTAAGTCACTAGACAGATATATGCAAGTGTTCACTCTGTGGCTGGCACTTAGCCTGGCTTCAGTTATGTGGTAGAGAAGTAAACAGTTTCAACTCCATCTAACAAGAAGTTGGCCGTCATAATGGACAGTGGAAGATAAAAAGATAATACATGATGTACTTCATCATGACCATGAGAAGGGCTTCAAAGGAGCAATCAGGGGGTGCCAGACAGTCAGGATTCTTGTCTATTAAAATGGGCATAATGCTGTCCCTACCTTGATTGGTAAATGACGAGCAACATACTACCTGGTGCAGTTAAAAAAGAAAAAAGAGAAAAGTAAGTGCAGTGCAGCTGTGGGCAAAAAGAAGCCACCAGGTAGAAATTATAGAAGACTTTTCAATGAGGAACAAGCTCCTGTGGCATCTTGTTGCCCCTTTCTTGAGTGTGTTATGGGTATGATGGCTAGAGCAAGTGTCCCTTACTGTGACTCAAGACACACATACGCACATGCAGCATTCCCTGCCTTTCTGGAACTGTTGCATCAAGGCTGGTTTGTCTCTAGACTTGTGGAAAACAACTTCTTATTGGTTAGTTCACAGCCATTTGGTTTTCTGTAGCCTAATACAAATCCTAGAAAACATATCCATTGACTTTACAGGAATTCCAACGTTCTACTACAACATTCTACTACATCTTCTACTAACTAAAATGGTAATAATCATTGCATTTATGTATTCCTTCTATATCCTGGAACTTTCTGAGACAAAAATAAAACTTACCAAATAAAGAACTATAATTAAATATCACAGGGTGAATATAGGAATTGTTTGAAATCAATGTACTATTTTATGAATATAGCAGTGCTATCCTGTAGAGAGAAAAAAGAAAATTATAGCCACATGTGTAATTTTAAAATTAAAGGTAAAGAGACAGAATTAGATTTAATAGTTTATCTTCACCAGATATATGTAAGACATCATCATCTAAGGTATAATAACCATCACCACATGAATAAGACATTTTCCATTCTGTTGTCCTTTTTTATTAAAAAAAATTATTTATTTATTTATTATTTTTTTACACATTGATCCCAGTTCCCTCTCCCTTTCTCCCTCTCTCCCACCCTCCCATGCCCCCGACCACCTTTCCAAACCATCCCCCACCCCCCACTTGTAGGGTGATGCCTTATAGGAGGGGTCATCTAAATCTGTCAACACATTTGGAGTAGGGATTAGGCCCTCCCTCCTGCTTCTAAGTTAAGGGAGTATCCCTCCATGGGGAACATGCTCCCAAAGTCCTTTTGTGCACCAGAGATACATCCTGGTTCCTCTGTTAGAGGTCCCTTAGACTGCCCAGACCCTCTAACTGAGACCCATGTTCAGTAGGTCTGAGTCGGTTCAATGCTGGTTTCCCAGCTATCAGTCTGGGGGCCCATTAGCACCTCCTTGTTCAGGTCAGCTATTTCTGTGGGTTTCTGTAGCCTGGTCTTGTCCTCCCTCTCTGCATCTGGATTTCAGTTTGGTTCAGTGTTTAGCTGTGGGTGTCTGCTTCTGTTTCCATCAGCTACTGGATGAGGGCTCTATGATGGTGGATAAGTTAGTCATTCAACTCATTATCAGGGAAGAGCATTTAAGGTAGCCTTTCCACTGTTGCTCAAATTGTTAGTTGGGGTCAGTCTTGTAGGTCTCTGGACATTTCTGTAGAGTCAGTTTTCTCTTGAAATCTATAATGGCTCCCTCTTTTATGGTATCTCTCTCTCTCTCTTCTGTCTCTCTCTGTCTCTCTCTTTCTCTCATCTATTCCTCTCCTGACTCGATCTTCCTAGTCCCACGTGTTTTCCTCTCCTTCTCTTTCTTCTAGTTCCCACTTCGCTCACTGCCCCCACTCCCAATATGCTCAGGAGATCTTGTTCCTTTTCTCTTTTGTGAGGGACCTTGTATGAATCTCTTAGAATCTTCCTTGTATACTGGTTTCTCTGGTGGTGTGAATTATAGGCTGGTGATCCTTTGGTCTATGTCTAAAATCCATTTATGAGTGAATACATACCATGTTCCTCTTTTTGTGACTGGGTTACCTCATTCAGGATGGTTTCTTCAAGTTCCATCCATTTGCCTGATTTCCATCTCTTACATATGTATAATTTCAATTATAATGAGTTTCTCTTAAAAATTACGACAAATTCACTTTGCAAAGTTGATACATCTATGATAATTTAAAAAGAATCTCAAGACTCCATGGAAACAATAATAAGGTAGTTTAAATATATTATTCTTTTATTCTGTGATTACTTCTGTTTCTGCCATCCTATCACTACTAGTCTAAACTCTTCTCAACCTAACAGCTTACTATTGCTGAAAGAGGGATTTTAGACCTAAGGTAAACAGCCATACAAACATCACTTGGTAATTTCTTGAGTGTTGGTGCTGGCTGAAATAACATATGCTAAGAAGGTAAGCTCAAATCCAGACAAGATGAACTGTCCTTCTGACATGGGAAGAATTTAACCCAATTCACACCACATGTCTGGTCTTGGGGGTTTCTGTGGATGGGAAGGCACTATAAAGTTATCGATACTATCTGGATAATTTTGATGGGCTAAAACCCACAGATTTGGACTATGAATAACCATGGTCTTTGCTATCATGCCTTGCCATCAATTCAGACCAATATTGCATAAGTCTTGCATTGTCCAAAGAGAAAATCTGGCTGGCTTTCATTGAATGAGTCATCTTGGCTACTTAAATGTCTCCTGTAGATGATGCTTTCTCGTGAATGAACAAGCACACAGCAATGTTTTCCATTGTTTCTTTTTTGTTTTATTCTGCACTAATAAAACATATGGTGGGTTTGGATGCGTGTTGGTTAAACATGGATAGAATTTACTGAAATGAGAACCCTTCTCTCATGACTCAAGACTTAATGACCTAGAAATAAACAACTGGAGTGGTCTAAATAGCTGTCGGGATGACTCCTGGAAACCTGACACACCAATGACCTATAGTAAATTAGGTGGAGATGTAGGAAATTGCCTGGGAAGAATATTGGGGCAAGGATCAGAAGATACAGAAAGGTGAGCCTATTAGAGCAGAGTTATTGTGTAAGATGGAAAGTCTTCAACTTGATGATGTGCCCTTGGAGCCTCAGAGGACCATACCTTTCATTAATCCAATAAAAACAAACTCAGTAGAGATTGAGACCTTCTACAATGGCTGCCCTTGAAGCTTTCATGAGGCTGGTCCCATCATCCCAAGTAAGAATGGCAAGGTTACTTCTGAAATAGCAGGGGTTGAATAGTGGCTTTGCCAACAGAGATAAGGAGAATAAGTTTCTGTTGTGGGTATCTGGGTTGTGAGGAAATAGCCTGACATGGTATCAGTGTGTCCTGTTGGGTACGGTGAACATGTAGTCAAGGAATGGCTAGAATTTTAAAAATCAAAACCATATAAACCAAACTAAGATCTTAACAGAAGAAGGCTAATATCAGCTATTGTGGTGGAGGGTCAAGGTCTGCCACCTAGCTTGTAGATACAAGACAGAAATCGAGACTGAAGGGAGATGGGGTCCCCTGCAAGATGCTCCTATAAGCATTTTAAATAAAGATATATCTAAATTTGTTACAAAAGGCTTTGTAGGCACTTGTCAGAATTAGATCTTATAGAAGTCAGGTGAAGAATGAAGTGCTGGCTCCTGCCTGCATAGATTGGGCCCAAAGGACCATTGTGGTTATTGTATTTCTGGTGCTAGAGTGTATAATTGAGATGGTTATATTTAGAAATTGTAAGCTTCTCTCCTTGTTTCCTGACCTTGGAGTAAGAGCCATTGTGATCAAAAGACCCAAATGACATCTGACCCTGTCTCCTAATATTCTGTCTAGTTAGGAACTGAGACATACTACCACCGTCCTAAAGAACCTCAAGTGCACGTTGTCTTTAATGAAGACTTAAATCAGTAATTTCCCTTGAGTATTAGCGTTATGTGGTAACATCATCAAAAAGCAAATTTGGGGGCTGGAGGCTCTGTGGTTAAGAACACTGGTTGCTCTTTCAGAGGATCCATTTTTTGGGATTGATTAACAGCATCCACATGGTGACTCTCAACCATCTTTAACTCCATTCCCAAGGGATCTGATACCCTCTTCTGACCTCTGAGGGCATCATGCATGCATGTGGTACAGATGTACAAACAGGCAAAACTCCCATACACATAAAATAATAAATGTATCTAAAAATTAAAAGAGTTATTTTAAGAAAACAAATTTGGGGGCAGCTTCCAGAAATCTATATTTTAATGAGCCTCCCAGGTGGTTCGTATTGAAAGTTTAAAGCTAATGTCCTAATGGCAGGACCTTTCCCAGTCTTGATTATTAAACTTGACTACTAAAGACTTGCTCATTTAATACTAGATGGTTGGCAGTTTAAGTAAACCACAATAAACTTTATCAAGATAGCCCTGTTCTGCCTTCTTTGCCTCCATTGGGAAAATTTCTCATCCTTTGATCTGGTGATGTTCTTCTTAATTTCTCAGCACTAATGAAGAGAAATAGTTTACATTAACATGGAAACCACACATTCATGCCTTTGTCACTAGACTTGGTTAACTCCCCTCCCACTTCTCTGTAGCAACAGTTTAAGGGGATCCTGGTCAGCTTGATGTTCATGTCACAGTACACCAAAATGCTCTACCAGTAAAGATGTGATAATTGGACCTAGGATGCAACAGTGATTGGCAAGAACTCTGTTTCCCCTTAAATTACCTCCAGGGATGGGAGAAAATGCCACAAAGGTTCAAGGGTCTGACATATTGACAAAGGCTCTTGGAAGTCCAAAGTCATGGGGCATTCTCTGACACCTTGCTCTTTTACAAGGACAAATATAGGCAATTTGGTCCCCTTTCCACAAAGAGACAGAATTGCTGGGTTTCTGATTTTGGAGGCACTTGGGAATATTGGAGGGACCCCATTTATCAGGTAATTCTTATATCTTGGGGTTCTAGTGTGGTACAGATTAAGAATTCTGCAGTAGATATAGGATGTAGGGAGGTTGCCCTTCAGGCTCAGTCAGATGTCCCTGCAGATCCAGCAGTGCACAGCCATTCACAATGCTTGCAGTGGCTGTGTGGGATCTGACTAGTTTCAGGCAAGACAGTGAGAAATGATAACCACAAAGCCTCTGACTCCATCTGAAGTTTGTGTATGTTACAAAAGCACTCCCCTTACTTGCTATAGGCACCATGTCTTTACCAGACAGAGGAACTGATACAACAGACGGCCTTGGATTTAAGTCATTAAATCCAACATGCTTGTCACTCATTCAAGAGTCTGATATAAATGTTTTTCCCCTCTCTGGAAACTTTCTTCTAAGCTGTGACTTGGGAACCCAGGTTTATAGCTCTGCTCTCCATCAAAATCTCAGCTTTTTCTTCTGACCCAAACAAAGGGGCAGAGGATGGAGAATTATGCACAGGCATTCTTTGCTTCTGCTTGGCCAGATGAAACGTAGTTATACAGATCCACAGGGTGTAGAAACTGGGAAAGGTGGGAAAACCAAACAGTGCTTAAACAGTTTGCTGGAGTAAGCATCTACTGTATGCCTTTACTCCTAGGATGATCTTGGTGAACAAAGGGACACTGAGGTATAGGGAAGTTCTTATGCCTGCTAACAGATGACTGGTAGAAGTCACGAATGAGTTCTCAGGTCCTTAGATCCCTTTCCCGAGTGTTCCCATTGTTTCTGGGCTTTCTATGATGGCTCTATTCTTTGTGTTACACTGAAGTGGATAAAGGTTTCAAAACTCCTCTGCTGCAAAGGAAAAGTTGTATGCGTTAAGAGGAAGTACATAGTGTGTTCTCATGATTATGCCTATGAACCTCTCCTTAACATCTGTAAGGGAAGCAAAACCATTTTATTTCCTTATTCCCCCAACCCATTAAACAGAAAAGAGACAAATCCATGTTCTGGTCAGGCAGGTAATATGAAATAAGAAAAGTAAGCCAGCTGTGGAAGGTTGTGCTTTGGTAAACAATTTTTAAATAATAGCAAACAAACAAACATATGTAAACCACACTCGTATCTAAACCATAGCTGTTGGGCTGGCATAGTGTCCCAGTCGGTAAAGTGCTTGCTTTGCAAGCAGAAGGACTTGAGTTCAGTCTCCAGTATCTATATAAAACAAAACAAACCCCATTAACTAACATACAAATAAACAAAACAAAATTAACTCACACACAAATAAGCAAAACAAAACAAAAGAAAAACCAAGCATTGTGGCATGTACTTGTAAACCAGTACCTGTAGGGACAGGCACATTCCTGGGGCTTACTGGCCAACTAACCTGGCTTCATTGAGGAATTCTAGGTCGCAATCATAAACCCTATCTCAAGAAACAAAGGGAATAGCTACTGAAGAACAACTACTAAGATTGTAAGATTGTTCTCTGACCTTTACACACACACACACACACACACACACACACACACACACACACACGCACGCACGCACGCATGCACATGCTTGCACAGGCACAGACACACATGCACAGCTCTTTGTTCTGTTCCTTAAAACACACTCCCTTTACTTCAGAGTTAACGAGAGACAACTGTTAGGGAAGACAGAGCCTGGTTATCAGCAGGCAGCCTCCTATGAAAGCCACTTCAGATAAGATCATATACAGCCAGAGAAGATTCTCAGCTGAACATCTGCACATATTTTCCCAACAGCTGCACACATTTCCACTTTTTGCAGTGTCCATATGGCCCATATGTGTATCATTAGCTTCCAAAATGACCCCCAGGATCTGGATGTGTGACGGGGCTGCCAAGGAGTGCAGAAAGAGTTCACAGGGGGTAAATTGAAAGAAACTCCCATCTGTCTATGGACCCTGGGCTTCTGTGGACTCAGCTATCCGTGAGCGGTTCTGAGAGCGGTGTGGACAGGCCAGCTGGTCTCCACAGGCTCCACATTGAGTTGACAGACCCAGCAAATGCAGAAAATGACCACCACAACCACTGAAATGTAAGATCTGGGATAGGACAAATACAACTAGAGAAGGAGGAACCACAGACCTAACAGGGACAGCATGATGCCTTAGATAAAGGACCTCAGTAAAAGTGGAGCCATTTTTGTATTTCAAATACAGTAAGAATCTGCCATCTGAATTTTTATCCATTTTTATTGTGAATATACTTAAATACATACACACAACTATTTAGCATGTTAATAATTTTTAAATTTACTATTATTTTATTTGATGTATATGAATGTTTCACCTGTGCTCATGTCTGTCTGTGCACCCTGTGTTCCCTATTTGTATGCTGGGAAGTGAATCCTAGTGCTCGCTAGAACAGATAGTGCTCCTCACTGCTGAGTCATCTCTTCCACCCGTAGCATGTTAAATCACTTTAGGATGTGTAGTTCGGTAAAACTAATCATATTCACAACACATACAATCGTTACCACTGTTTCCAGATTCCTTTCATCATCTCAAACAGAAACTCTGTACCCATTAAGCAGCCACTCCATTAGGTTTTCTTCCCAAGCTCTAGAAACTGCCAATCTGTGCAGTTCTGTGGACTTGACTGCTATGGGAATTATATATAATGACATAATACTATATGTGGCTACTTTTAACTCTTGAGATGTATGCCTTTATGGAATTACCGTACCTGGTCTTACTTGAGAATAAACTACACTTGGGGTAAATTGAATGAGTGCTGGTATAGATGTGTGGATGGCATGTCACAGACAGGAAAACTCGAGAAATAATAGGAATGCATGTTGTTTACTTTGGATGCGACCCCCAAAACAGTGGTAGTTGATTAGGAGAGCAAACCAATGAAGGGACGGCGAGGAAATGTGGCGCTCAACAGGTAACCAGTGTGGACAGCTCAGCCTCAAGACCTACAGAAAGTTCTGTAACATGGTAAAAATTATATACCCAAAGTTTTTTCTATCAAGGGGTAAAGGGACTGTCACGACTGACTTCTACCAATAATTGTTAAGGATTATGGAAGCTGTTTCCTCATACCCGAACCTCAGCCAATGTGGGGAGCACAGGTTCTTGGGAGTGTGAATGTGGCCATGAGAGTCTGCTACAGTTGGAGAGTATGGGGTGGGGGTGGGGGGAAACGGAAGATATACCTCGGGTGAGTAGAGCCAAAGCCTCAACATCAGCAGGAGAAAGATGGAATAGGAGGCACTGGCAGGCGATAGAGAAGAAGTCGATGGGTGTCCAGGGGTATGACAAAGAGGTATAAAAAGACCGTGGGAATTCTGAAGGAAGCTCAAGGGTTAATGGCTCGCACATCTGGTGTGGACCTTGAGGGTTCTGTGGGCTGCTCTGAAGAGGTAGAGACGCTGGGAATGCTCCTCTTGCATAAACAGAGTCAGCCTGGAGTCGGCTTCCACTCATTATCAAGTCTCTTCTCAGCCTGTTCGAACACACTCGGCAGCACAGGTTGGCAAACTGCTGTAAAAAACCGGACAGCAAATATTTTAGCCTTTATGGGCTCTTCAGTCTCTGTCAGAGCTTCTCACTACAGCCATTGTGATGCAGAGGCAGCCTCAAAATACAGACATGAATGATCACAGCCGTGTTCCAATAAAATATTTACAAAATAGGCAACAGGCCCAATTTGGCCCATGGGCCATGATTTAGATTCCTGTATTTGTGAAATGAGCAAGCCCCTTCCTTTCCTTACATTACGTGCCATCTAAGTGCTGCCGAGGAACCCCACTGGCTTTCAAAGCACAATTTTAGCATCACTTTGGAAATAACTTGAATGTCTCCATATTGCCTGCTGTTGGCAGAGGAGAGAGGAAGAAGGAGGGGAAAGCACATGATCATCTCAACAGTAATGAGGTACTGTTATTTAAAATGTTTCATATGTTTCCTCACTTAATGTTGACTAAATTCTACACACTATTTTACATGTGGGGAAACAGAGACTGGGGGTGCCAATTCTCCTAAGTCACATATCCAGCAACTAATATATCAGCTCAAACCAAGAAGAGATGGGTTCCGGTATGGTTTGCACTATGCCCCTTTGCTAGTTGAACTCAGGTGAGCACAGTAATTAAGTCGCTAAGCAAACTGAAACAAAAATAACATACAACAATGAAGATACCACTTTGCACTTCCGGATGCCCAAGCTTCATTAGTTTTTTATGGCTGTTAGTCTCAGGCAACTCAGGTGGACTTAAGTAAGAAGGTAAGAGGGTCATTGTTGGAGTAATATTATGGGCAGCTGTAGAAACAGATGGGTAAACGGACAGCAGATAACAGTAGACAAAAGATTGGCTGGCAAGGACCTGTGTCTGGTATAAAGGAAAGTTTGGCCATTTAGTCTCTTGTCTTAAAATTTAAATAGCAAACAGGAAGCATCTAACTCTTTGCCTGGTATGTTCTCTCTGTCTCTCTTTCTGTCTCTGTCTCTGTCTCTCTTTCTGCAAGTGTGAGCATGCACCATCTGTACTTGTGAATACTGATTACAGGGCAGCCAACTTGGAATAATCATTGGCCTAAGGTATTTAAGAGCTGCTGGGGAGTAGAATTGATGATAGGTGGTCAAAACAAAAACCAAACCAAACCAAACAAATAATAGAAACAACAACAACAACAAAAAAACAAAAACAAAAGCAAAAACAAACTAAACAAAAACAAAAAAAAAAATCCTATACATAAGATAAAGGGAAATCAAGAAGGGTTAGGAGGTTGTTGCTTCCTGGCTAAAGAAAGAATTATCAACTAATATTTAGAGACATTTGCCAGTTCTGAATTCCAACAGTTGCAGAATTTCCACATAAAAAATGTCAACTACAACTAAGATGTCTCATATAACATCTCTCTATTAAAATGAGTCCACAATGAAAACCCAAGTCAAGCAATTAAGCTGTAGGCAAGACAAGGCATTTTTATAAGGAGCCATGGCAACGGAGTCCAGCTTAGAGTTTCCTGGTGAGTCAATTTGAGATCAAGATAAAACTTAGAAAGAGGAAATTTCTCCACTGCTTCCTCAGCAGGGACAAGTAGTCCATCTTGGTCTACACTCTGATGCAAGGCCAGGTCAAAAGCCTCCTCTCCCAATTCTTCCCACCAGCCCCCACTCTTTCCACCCCACTCTCCCAATCCACCCTCCTCCTTTTCTGTTTAGGAAAGGGCAGGACTCCTATGAGTTGTAGGGCCCTGCATGGACCCCCGAGGCACCTTGAGCAATACTGAAGCTGTTGGCTGGAACATCTTGCCCCAGAGTTGTTATTCGTACTCTGCCTGATTTGCTAACACACATTGCTGGTGAGGAACTAAGCCAGAGAGCTTCCATACTTGACCCCTGAATATTTTTCACTGTGCTGTGAGTCAGTATGTAAGCCCACTCTTCCCCCTCAATAAACAACATTCAGCATTCCAGCATTCCTGTTGCACAAATGACCCTCTGTCTGGTCTTTTATTTAAAACTCTAGGCCTTCACTCAATTAGTGAAACAGATTGTAGCATGGGCGCTACAAAAAGTATCAACAAAACATGGCATATCAAGATTCATTAAGACTAAACACCTCCCCACATATAAGTACCAGGCAAGGCTACTCAGTATGAGAAGTAGGGTCCCAAAAGTCAGTAAAAGAGTCAGAGACAGTCCCTGTTCACACTGTTGGAAGTCCCACAAGAGGACCAAGCAACAAAACTGTACTTTCTGAAGAACTGGTAATAGATAGTTTCCATTGAGAACTGAATTTGAACACTGAGTATCTTCATCTTTCTCAAAACATTGTAATGCCAGAGTAAACAAAAATGATGTGGGGATTACCCTGGATGTCCCTTTGGCCAGAGTCTTTCTCTTGCTGTTCCCTTGCTGCCCCCAAAGAGTGTACTTATGTGGCCTCTGTCCTTTGCATCCTGTCTCAGAGTATGGATGCATAGCATCCAGTGAACTCTGTGTGTGTGCCCTTAATGTCTTCTTCATAAGCAAATCAGGCATACCAAATGTATCAGCTGGATGTGACCAGTAGCACTGACTGAAACAGAAGGCAGAGGGGACCATTAACAGTATTAGAGGCCATCAAGCAGGGGAGTCAGAAAAGCTCAGATTTTGACCTTCTAGCTTCAAAAATTGAATGTAACTTTGGAATGTTTTATAGCCATGCCAAAACTATCTCAATCTTTTAAATTTTAGAACTGAAATAATCAAGTTGTACAACCAAAGAATTAAAGACTTTGACATTTAAGTTTCTTCACACTGTGCCTCTTAAGCACAGTCTTTCCTTTGTGTGATGTTCTATTGTCCACCCCCCACCCCCATCCCCCACTAACCAGCAGTGCTAATAGGAGCTTTCCTAGTCCGGTACTTTGTATTTTGCTCTCTTATCACTAATCAAGAACATTTTTGCAAGGGTCCAATGCATGTGAGAATAAACACTAGGGTGCAGGTGTGTGTGTGTGTGTGTGTGTGTGTGTGTGTGTGTGTGTGTGGACAGAGGGCAATTTCAGTGCTGCTTAACTGTTCTCTCTCTCTCTCTCTCTCTCTCTCTCTCTCTCTCTCTCTCTCTCTCTCTCTCCCTCTCTCCCTCTCTCTCTCTCTCTCTCCTTCTCTCTCTCTCTCTCTGTTTTGTTTTATTTTTGGGACAAGATGTCTCACTGCCAGAACTTTCCAAGTAAAGTAGTAGGCTGGCTGGCCAGTTATTGCCAGAGACCTGTTCTGGAATTACACAAGCATGTACCACCATGTACCTTTTTTTTTTTTTTTTTTTTTTTTTTAAGATGAATTCTGAGGTACCAGCTGATAACTCCCAGGCATTTTTGCTTAAAAATCAAAACCACATTTGGCTAACATTCAATGAGCTAAAACTATATGCCAGACTCTGACAAAGGTGTTTTGGGGAGCACACATGAAATACTGAACTGGCCTCAATGTATCCACTATTGGGCACAGGGACTTCAGGCACAGAACTTGCCATGCCAAAATTTGACCATGATAGTGAAATGGAAGGGCCAGATGAATACATGCATGTTAGGAAAGAGGTACTAATTCAGACTGCATGGGTGGGTGGGCAGTTCACATTGGAGAAATTTATCACATAGGGCATGGGGGTTTCTGAGAGTCAGATTAGGAACTTGGACTTTGTTTTGAAATTTTGAAAGGGGAGTGGATGTAATCCTCTGAACATCAGAGAAGGAAAGTGAGAATTAGTTATGTGATTCCCATTAGGAGTAAATTGAGTGAAATCACTGATCCAGAAGTCTATCTGATGCATTTTCTGGAGCAAAAGCTCACTTCTAGGAAGAATGGAGTCAGTGATAGATGCAAATGGTGAGCACTAAAAATGTAGATGCTATATGCACATATATAGTACCTAGCATAAGGTAGTTATCTAGTAACAACACATTCCCTTATTTATTTCCAGTCACCACAAGAAGGCATTTAATTTAAAAGATGTGTTATGTAAAAAACCAGGACAGTGTAGTATTCAAACATATCATTTGGTTTCCCAACAGATTGCAGGTTTTAAACACAGCTGCATAAACGACTACATATGTGACTCCCCTTCAAATTGTCTCATGTTCTGATTGCATATTTTCACCTGTAAAGTGGGAACAATGCCTTTGATGACTGTTTGCGGGCACTCAATCTGTAAATCTTAGAGAAATGGAGAAGCTTTGGCTAAGAGAAGAGACCAAGGCTAGAGACAAGGTGGCCCTGGGAGCAGGTGCAAGCCTCCCTGCTGCCTTTCAATGCCTTGCTAATTGCCTTCTTCCCCATAGACTACATAATCTTAATGAGGTTGAGGGCATGGACATGGGTCCTCTGAGTAATAAATCATTTATCCTTTCCATTCTTGTTTATAGCACAAACTTTAACTGTTCCTTCCTCACCAATATTGCCTCTGTTGGGAATTCTAAAGTCTAATTTGAAAGTCAAAAGCTTAGAACTGTCTCTCCTCTTTCCTCTGTCATTCAACTTCTGTCTGGCTTGCTGGACCCATCAAGGGCAGAGTGCTCTAGCTATGCCTGAATGTCAAGGGAGGGTCATGGGAGGAAGGCAATGAGAAACACTGGGTTGCTATCAGAATATGACTACAACGCATACCCACTGGCTGGGTCCTGGGAAGAAAGTGAAAAAAGAAATAGCCTTTGTCTTTGGAATGATGTCACCTCCCTATATTTTAACCACTAACCCACCAATTTCCTTGAGAAGTTGAATTACCATCTATAATGGGCTGAATTGTGGAATTGTGTCCCTTTCCTCTTATCCTCTAAAATGTTCTTATATGAGTTTATTTGGAAATAGGATCATCTCAGATGCACTTGGCTAAGTTAAAGTGAGACCATATTAGAGTGGGGGGTCTCTTACTACAGTATGAAATAGGGCATTGGGACTCAAATGCCTGAAGAGAAATCACCATGTGGTGAGCAAGGGAGAAATGGCAGCTATACAGTTATAAGTATTACCAGTAACTTAGGAACTAAGGGCACAGAACAGATTCTCCTCTACACTCACTGAAAGTATGGATCTGCTGACATTTTGAGTTCATGCCTTCAGACTGTAAAATAACAAGTTCTTCATGTTTTAAACTATTCAGTTTGTGGTACTTTGTCATAGCAACAGTAGGATGTAAATATCTTCTTTTCCTCCTTTCTCCTGGTCAGAATCTTCTGAACTCTGAGGTCCCAGTTGCTCCTCTTTAGAGATCCAATTCCTTCAGGTGCTCTGTTTTTCAATTTTTTTTCTCTCCTCCTTCTTCATAAAATAAATTACTCACTCCCACACCTAGAAAGTGTCTCTGAACTGTCTTTCCTTCATCCACAGCCTTTCTAACCCTTTGTTTCAGGATGTTAAGTTAGCAAAAATAAGTTTGCACTTGGATCCTTCTTATTTCACTTCACCCAGTTCTCCAAAACTATTTTCACAAAAGTCCTGAATGATGTCTTCCCAGACTTCATTGGATATGGGATTTTGTTGATCAGTTCATATAAATGTTTTTCATTCTAACTTGTATGACCTCTTGTTTTTCTTTCTCTGACGCAGAACCGGTGCATTTGTGACTTCAGTAAAAGTCCTCGATGGCTAACTGGAATAACTCACGGTTAGATTACAGGAGTCCAAATCTAGGTCTAGGAGAGAAAAAGATGGCCAAAGTCCACCAGAGTCTTCTATTGGTAGGCCCTTAGGAGACAGCACAAAGGGCACTTTTGGAATAGAAGCAAATACAGCTCTGAGTGGAGCTGTCCAACTCCAGAAGGTGCTGATTCCTCTGTCTATAATGACAGTGTACTCACCAAGTCAAACACCATCCAGTACATCTTCACTTTTTTTTTCTTAAGACTTATTTATGTCTTTAACTGTATATATGTGGTCAGGGAAGGTATGTGCACACAAATACAGATGCCCATGGAGGCTTGATGCATCAGGTCCCACTGGAGTTGGAGTTGCAGGTGGTAATCGTTTGATACAAGAACTGGAAACTGAATTTGAGACTTATGCAAGAGCAGTACACACTCAACCACTGAGCCATCTCTCCACTCCAAAGTATGTCTTTCTTATGTAATAAGATCAGCAAGAAAGTGAGGCAGTGTCTCCACCATTTCCAAAAACTGAGGCAGAAATAGCCACAGCCTTCCTTTGGCTGCCAAATGCTTATACAGTAAAGAAATATTCAGGTAGATTCAAGAGATGTTCAGAGGAGAATTTTTCAGAATTATTCACTTACCAACCCCTTTGCTAACATGTTTACCTGTGTAAATCCACACATGCATTTTGTTGCTTTACTCACCATCTATCACTAGCATTTCACACAGTGAAGTCTCCAGTGTCAACATATGGTTTTCGCCATTAAAAAAAAGGACGCACTAGTCAAATGAATTTACACAACATGAGAGTAAATGGATGTCTTGGCTTCGGAATATTTTTGAGCATTTAATGTACATTAGTATGTCCCAGATAGGAGAACAGTCTAGTGTGCAGCTTCTTAAATTGTTGGCCAACATCACATATGGGAGTCACCTAAAAGTAGGGGTGCTGAAAAGATGTGGTAATCATCTACTTGGCGGGGACCTAAGAGCCCCTTAATTCATGTCAGCATTTTCTTCTAGCCTGTCTCCATTTCTTTGTGATACTCACCAACTCATAGAACCCCTATCTACCAGGGACCAGAGTAGTACTATTTTACCAGGGATCCCAGTGGCCAAATTAGGTCATCCTTCCTGACCTCTGTTCCAGTGTTTCCTGACTTACTCTTAGTCCTGCAACAGTCTACACACAGGATCCCCTTCTCCCACCCTAACTCCATCCTCTAGCTACTTGCTTGTTGGTGAAGAACCAAAGTCCCCCTAGTTCTTTCCCACTAACCTTTCAGCTTTTAATTTTTGCCCACTTCCATTACTTTGTGACACTTACAGATCCACAGACTCTCTATCAGGGATACCACAACCACCACAGTTATCTAGGATTCAGAGTGTGCAGCAGCAACCAAAAACTACAGCACCCATCCAACAAAGATGAGACCAGAGATCGACACCAAGACACATTTTAAATGTCATTAGTCCAGATGCCTAGATACCAGAGCAAAACACACTCATAAACATTCAGGAAATATTTCCCCTCCAGAAACCAGTAACAATATTGTGATAGACCCTGACAAAGCAATTTAGCTGAATCACACAAGAAGGACTTCAAATTAGCAACTACAAATATGTGCAACAACCTTAAAGAAGATATGAATAAACATTCTAACAAAGACAAGGAAAATGCGAACAGTTGAGTAAAATAATGAATACAATTCAAGACATGAAAGCATAATTTAACAAAGAAATATGATCACTAATGAAAACCAAAACTGAATTAAAATTGGAAATGAAAACTCAGATTGTCAATCAGAAACCTCAGGGATAAGTCTCACTAGACATGAAAGAGAGAATTTCAGGTCATGAAGGCAATATAGCTCAATCAAAGAAACATATAATCTATAAAATTTAGATACAAACATCCAGGAACTATGAGAAGACCAAACCTATGAAAAATAGATATAGAGAAAAGAGAGAAACATAGGTCAAAGATACAGAAAATGTTTTTAACAAAATCATAGAAGAAAATTTTCCCACAATAAAAATTAATTTAAAAACCAAATATGTAATAAGTACAAGGTGTAGCTGGCAACATTTATTCATGTTGCAATGGGATATCATTACTCCACCTTTCTAGTTCTGGAATTAGAATAATACTGTATCTGAAGCAACTGTATCTGGCTTTGAGATGTGGATTCCAAGGATTCAACTCCGGTCCTCATGCTTGCATAGCAAGAACTTCACCAAGCAAACCATTTCCTAAGCCCCAAGTCTTGTTGTCTCATTACTTATATCTTGACTCTGTATTCAACCACATAACTCCTCCCTGTCTCTTCAGATTTAGCCCAAATCTCTAGCAGTCTTTGCTGATGGCAGTCTAACTCCTGAGAGATCTATCTGTTCCTCTTTAGTACGTGTCCTTGCCACAGTTCTATATGGTAATGACCACAGAACATTACTCATTTTTACATCCAGCCAGACTTTGAGCCCCAGGAGATCAGAGGGCATGTCTCAGTTATCTTTGTAGCCTATATGCTGACAGTTATTGGAAGTTCAGCCAATGACACTTGCTAATGAGCATAGTTTTTCATTATGTAATATCTTTTTTTTTAAAGGTTGTCTTATGTCTTTCAGATTCCTGGTTTTCTATTGTTTATTTAATTTTAATGGTTTATTAACACTAGTTATGAAACCCTCCCTAATTCTATCAACTCTCCATAATTCTATCACACAGATATGTATGCATGTATGCATGTGTGCACATGAGCACATGTGCAGTGGCAATATGTCTTTAGTCATAAAGGAATACACTTGTGTGAAATACAAATAAGGAACATGTAGCCAAAGTCCTTCAGATGCCTGACTTTCACTTTCTAGAATTTCAAATTTTCTATTATTTAGAGAGCAAACTATAATTTTTGCTAAGCCTAGAGGATGTGATTTTTTTTGGCCACAATTTGACCCAAATTGAAACTCTTTTCTGTAGACCTTTATCTTCTTACCTTTTAAGCAAGAATAATGTCTATTGCTGTTTACTTGACCAGACATTTGCCCATCATTCATGGACATTGCCAATAAACATAATGTTTTTCTTTTTCTAAAAATATCCCAAACTCACACCCAATTTACAGGCTCACTTCAGTTCTGTTGGAAGAGTTCATTATGGTGAATTTAGGCTGGTGAAATTGTTGAATTATGACAGTTCCATGCAAACCTTCTTGATATATTTAAATTCAAGAACTGAGTCTTGAAGAATCTGCATTGTGATTCATACCACTCAATAAGCTTGCCACATAAAAAGAGGCAGAAAATGAGAAATCAGAACAGAAAGCACAAAAGAGAGAAAGAACAGAGGGAAGAAAGTTCTATGAATAGAAACTACAGGATCAAAGTTTCTTGTTATGATTTGAATGTGCGTGCTCCATAAATTTTTATATTAAAGTGTATAGCAATATAGTAATATTAAGAGGTTGTTAAATTTGATTAAAATTCCTATGTTGATGGAGTTTGGAGATGGAAGATTTGGTAGGTAATTAGAGCAAGATGAGCTCTTGTGAGTGGGTCTCTGTAGAGAGTGACTCTCTGAGATCAGGACAAAGGCAAAATAGACAAAAGGACTAGAGCTCACATGTTGCTCTGTATCTTCACATGCCAACCTCTACCATATGATAATGCCACGAGGAAGGCATCACCAAGAAAGTGCAAGCTTCGTGCTGTCAGACTTCTCAGTCACCAGACCATGGAGCAGATAAATATCTCATTACAAATTACCTGGTCTTGGGTACTTTTGTATGCAACACAAAAGCACAATGAAACACATCTAAGTGCATACAGAGTATTACATAGGACAGGGATGAAGACATGGTTTTTCGTTGTCTTTCTTTCTTTTTTATTTAAATCTACCTTGTGATTTAAGTCTTCAAGTATCAGGATGTAACACATATCTTAAGATACTTTGAAGGATAATAGTTATAAGAATCTTTTTGCTTGTTAACTCAACCTCTGCCATATGTTTTGCATAGTCAATTTAGGCTAAATGCACATCTTCCTTTTCTGCTGTTTATAATGACTATGGTGCCTGGGAAGAGGCTGGGGGCATCAGGGTCTGAAGATTCAGAGCCAGCCACTGGTGGCAGCAAGCCACTCCTTGCAAGCTAGTGTGAAATACATCCAGTAACCAGTAAGACAGTGTACCCCTCATTGCTTTGACTGCACCCAGAGACATGAAAAGCTATCCCATCCAGCTTGTTTTCTTTTCTATTCAGCAAGACAAAGTGAAGTACTGTATAAAGTAGAGCTATTTCTTCCAAAATGGCTCTAGGAAGTTGTCATCAGGGAGGCTTTCCTTGAATCTTCTAGATGATAGATTGAACTGTCAAAATCTTAGCAAACAGAGCTATGTTGGCATCCGAGTCCCACATGTAATTCACATTAAGATGCCATCAAACCATAACATCTATGGAAGAATGCAGCTTTTGGAATAAGTTTGTATTCTTTCAAAACATTTCTCTTTATTATTTTATGTTCTGCCTTGCCCGTTGAGTCTGGCTCTTCGGATAGCCAGTCACCTAGCATTTGCTTCTGGTTGAGGTAGCACTTAATTCTCTCCACAGGAAATATCTGCTGGTATATTTCCTCTGTGAGACTGTGGACTTGTGGAGATCAGGGAATGTGCTCATTCCAGGAACTGGGTACGGATATAAGTTCTGACCCATGGTAGGGGTTGATTGACTGGTAGGTAATGTGGCAAATGATGATGAATGGAGCCCAGGCAGGACCAGAGCCTGGAAGTATGGTTCCTTCTGTAAGAGACATCATTGGAAAAGATCCAAGTTTATCATATAGTGAATTTGTCTTTATCAGTTTAGTTCTCACTAGCCCAGGCATCTGAGGAAGGCTGCTTAGATGAGAGGGAATCAGGACAGAAGATGAGGGTGAGCATTTTTTTCCTAGTGAATAGGCCATTCAGAGCAGGAATTAATTCAGTTGGAAGCACTAGAATCTGGGTTCAAATCCTTTCCACACATGATCTAATGAATATAAAAGAATACCAGGAGAATTGAAGCATCAAATTAGTTGTACATAAAAAAGAAGGTAACAATTGGGGAATAATAGTGCAGGCCTGAGTAACTAATCCTTTCCTCACAGCACCACAAAAGCGGAGATGTTTACCCTAACGGTGGAGCAGCAATTCCATGTGAAGACATACTCCAGCCTCTAGGGGGAGCCCAAGAACCCCTAAGGATGGAGCGTGAGAAAAAAAGCATTTGAGTCAGAGGAGATCATGTAGTTGGACGATACACGTAGAAAACAGTGTTTAGAAAAAAAGAGGCTCGGTTTGTTATCTGCTGGCTTCTTTGTAGAGTACTGCATTTTCATTTACTAGTGTCCAGAACTCTTGCTCACTCTCATTTGCCATGAGGTACACACAGGAGGCAGGTGTGACAGCTGTCACCTCAGAAAAGATTCCTCTCTGTAGCTGAGAAGGGACAACATGCCAGTGACAACTCCAGAAGCATGCTTGTTCTATGCCACAAGTCTAAAGACCAAGGAAGCAGTTGTCATCAACAGTGGTTAAGTCAAAATAACAGATATCACATATGAACCCAATCTGAATCTATAAAATGGAAACCAAGGCTTATTTCTGAAGGCTTCATTAATGTCACTTTGGTCAGGAGAGGGGGTGGAGGAAGGGTGGAGGAGGGGAAGGGAAGGAGGAAAAGGGCGAGAAGGAGGAAGAGGAGACAGAAAAGCTTGTGCTATTCCGTACTGTGCTATTTACAGTACAGGATTCCCATCCCATCGAGTCTTATGTCAGCAACACCCTCTGCAGAAGGTAATTAATCCTGCCCTGGAGATTGCAGTGAAGAAAAAAAAGCATGAAGAAGGCTGGGAAGGCATCTGTACCTTCATCCTGGTTGGTGTCACCTCAAATGTCACAGAACACACTCTACTTCTCCCAAGAAACACTGAGTGGTCTTCGAGGAGACTACTGCTCTGCCTTTCTGCAGCCTGGATGCAGCCTGATCATTGTGTCCCTGTGAGTCATAGCTGCTGAGGTGAGGCACCCACCAACTGGATGCAGTTCTGGCTGTGAAAGCAGCTGTCTGAGACTCTCCCATCCGGGTATCTGGACGATGATTTATAATAATATTTGAGCAGTCTGGTGATGTTTGATTAATCAAAATGTCAGATAATCTTATGGTAATATGATTGCAGTAGAGCTACACATTTTCATTTTGAAATAAACAACTGAGAATTGACTAATATTAGAGAATTCTACGAGAGACAACATAAGCATCCATAGTAGTGTTAGAGGTTAATGTTGGGAATTTGTTCTGCTTTGTTTCCTTTAAAGTGAGATTACAGTTTTGATGTATGCACACATAAGGAATTCCAAGCAGATCCTAATCCACAGGGACAAGGATTATTATTCCTGCCTTGGATCTTAGAAAAATGCATATTTCAAATGGCATTCTCACAGGTAAGCAATGAAAAGGGTCTTGGTTGTTCGTTTTTCTAATTTTAAAAACATGTCCTGCATGCTGTGGCTTTCAAAGTCTGTTCATAAATGGTCTCTCTTTCCCATCATCTTTAAAACATTCCTCTGAAATAGGGACCATCATCCCCATTTCACTGGTGAAGAGTGTTTAACATTCCAACATTCAGTGTTAAAAAGTTCCAGAAACAGTTTTCAAGATCAACTCCTTACTTGCTGGTGGCTCCAGTGTCCCTCCTCTTAGCCTAGTATGTCATTTTTTTTATTTCTACATTCATCCCTTGGCTCAGCAAACATTTCTGGGTGTTGTTTCCCCCTCCTTGTTCCAAGTCTGGTGCTGAACACTGGTACTATCGTGGCAAACACATAAGGTTCATCTCTGAGAAATATCCAGTCTGATGGAAAAATCAAATGGGCAGCCAAGAATGTCAAATCAGTACGCCAAGGAACTTGAGCATGTTGTTACACTGAAAATATTTACTCAGTACATTTACTGAGCCCTTTTATGTGCCTGGATCTATGAGAACAGCCATAGAGGAGCAGGCACACCGCCTTCTTTTAGGAGTCCCAGGCTAGCTGACAAAGGGAAAGGAGAAGCTATAACCTCAGGTATGCAATCAGGGATTCAAGTTAGCTCTGCTTTAGCTCATGTCATGCCAGAGCAGAAGAAACTTAACCTTAACCATAGGTAGACTCGGGGTTCTAAGGGATGTAGAAAGTCCTTGGTGATGGGTGTTCTGAGGTGTAGACAAAGGGCACAGTGATGGGTATACATGGGTCAGAGCAGAGGTATCTTTTATTTTTACCCATGTGGCCCCTTTCTATGTTGCTTCCATGTCCTACCTGGGGAAGGAAGTCCATTTTTTCTCTTTCTGAGTGACAGATGGGAGGGGAAGGTGGGTGCCAAGGCCAAAACTACATTTGGGAAGCTATCTGAGGTTCCATTTAATGAGGTATATCATTGTTCCATTCTCTGTGTGGGGAATAGTTACCTTTGTCTCCTTTGTTTGGGAACCCACACAGGCTCAATTTTTCCTCCTTTTCCTTCTCTTCTTATTTTTCAATTACTCCTCCTAATTCTTGAGGTTTCCCTCAGAGGCATCTAGCACATTCTCCTTAATTAACAAACTTGTGTTGTGGAAGCAAAAGGCAAAAAGACTGACAAGCTGTTTATATTTTTTGTCCCCTTGACAGTTCCACCCCCAAACCATGAACATAGACAGCCATGAGGATTAATAGAGTGAGGGTTCCTTGGAGAGAAAAGAACAGAGAGGACTAGAACAATCCAGGGGAAAGAGAACCACCAAAAATACTCTCCTGCAATGAAGCAGTAAGACACATTATAAAGAGGAAAGTTAGGAAGTGCTAGTTTAGAGGGGTAGTCTAGAGAGTTTATTAAAAGAGCCAATTCTCAACTCTGTTTACAGCCAGGGAAGGGATAAGAATGGTAATTAATTCCCAAGACAGCACTGGACAAATGAAGTGACCAAAAAAGAAATGAATGGGCTGGGGAGATGGCCCAGTCGGCAAGGCAACATACTTGGCATGCAAGAATGAGGACCTAAGTTCATTCCTCAGAGTCCCATTACAAAGTAAGCATGATGGCACATGGTTGTATGCAGCGCTGGGAAGCCAGAGGCAGGCAGAGCTCTGGTGTCACTGGTAATCTAGCCTAGCCAAATTGGTAGCTCCAAGCCAGTGAGACAGACTGTGGTGGACTGCTTCTAAGGAAAACAACCAAGGTTGTCCTATGATCTCCATGTGCACCTTCACATACCCATGTGTACACAAACACACATGTAAGTAAACACAGACACACCATTAAAAGTCTTTTGAAAAAACTATATGGAAATGTACTACTGTAGAGGCTTTCTACACACACACACACACACACACACACACACACACACACACACACACACACACACACGGAATTACCCTATAACAAGGGAGAGGGAAATATTACAACTGGATGCCATGTGCTACCAAGTTGACTCCCCAGAACTAGGAATAAGCTACCTCTTTTTTAGTTGTGGGCTGATGAGATGTCATAGACCTTCCAAATGTTAAGACATATTGTTACCATATGATAAGACTCTATTGCTGAATACAATACATGCTTAGGTTATAGAACATGAGAAAACCCAGCTGGTGCTCAACAGGAAGGCTTTTCTCTGATGGCTAGCATTCTTAGTGCTGAAAGATGCTGTACACACTATCAGAAGAGTAAAATAATCACGTTGTCCACCTATGAACAATACAAGCTATATAATAACCAAAGGGCTGGCAAGGTATTCCCATTTGTATAATAGTAGCAATAGTAGATCCACTACACAAGATGGAACCCACAGCTGCCACTATAATGAGGCTGTGATCCTTAGTTTCTATGGACCATGATCCCTAGGGGAAAACCTGCCACCATTATTTTTCTAAAGGAACAAAGCAATAAAACATTTCTTGATGACATATGACTACATCTATAGATCAGCGCATCACTCAACCCTTATCAGAGAAGCTTCTTACAGTAGATGGCAACATAGAAACCTACAGCTGGTCAATGAATGTGCCAAGAGTAAGAGACTTGGGGCTGCTCTGAGTTAAATGGATGTCTATGTCACACATTTCCTCTCAAGGCTTTGGGAAAGAGGGTGTGCAAAGATTGTAACAGCTTAATCTGGTAGTGGTAGATGACTCCAAGGAAACTGAATTTTCTAGACACAACAAGGCAGATGTATATATGAACTCACAGAGAATGTGACAGTGTGCACAGACCTGCATAGCCTGAAGACAGACAAAATTTCAGCATGGAGGAGGGGAAGCAGGCACAAAGCTATTCACAATTGAGACATGCTAGGGGAGGTAAACTCAGATTTTTTTTTTAACACAGTGACACACTCCATGGCAGGCCTGATGCTTAGAAGTAGGTGGCCAACACAAACCATACTCCATGTTTTTATATGTTTTGGAGGGTGTCATTTTTGCTTTAGTTTTAAGAGAAAACATGAGGTTGGGTAGGTAAGGAAGTGGGGGAGATCTGGGGGAGGGGAAAATATGATCAAAATATACTGTATGAATTTCTCAAATAACAAATATGAAGACATTATGAAAATAAATTAAACATATAGAATCTATAGAGCGATCTCTACGGACCCTGAGACTTGTAAATGTTCCTGCATAGTGTTCAGGGACACGGCATGGGGGAGGCATGGACAAACATGGAGAAAGGGGACAGCAGCGTGGGAGCATAGAGAAGCCATGAGGGGTGAATGAAAAGCATTCCCGATTTGCCAGTGCCACAATGCATGCGGCTTCTGGCTTATAGCAGCATGTGCCTAGCAAATGTCCTCTTAACCTTTTCTGAGGCCTCCTTGGAGCTTCATACCTGCTACGGAGTCACTCTGCCTAAAGCGGAGACTCCTTCCTGCCTCAGAGTCTGGACGGCTCTGCCAACTGCACAGACCATAGAGCTGAGGTCAGGTTAGGCCCACCAGGTGTTGTGTTGTAAATCTCAGCCAGTGGGGCATTGCAAGAGCATCTGAGCCCCAAGGGAATGGTGGCCCATGACTAATTCCTCTGTCCCTTGACCTAGGAACCCAATGAACGGCTGTGAATCACACAGAAACTGCTGTATGCACACCTGACTGTTGTTTCCTTGGCCTGCCCATTGCTTCCAACCTAACTTCTCCCCAACTAGCTCCTCAAGGCAGTGTTAAGGTCAGTTGCTCAAGAAATGACATGTGACATCCCAGGATGCACAGTCCCTGAAACATTCTGAAGCCTCTGACAGCAGCACTTACTGAAAACAGTGGTATCAAAGCCCCTGACTGTCAGGATGGAGGTTTTATTAGAATTCCAGTCAGCAGAAGTTGTCTGCAATGTAGGACCTGTACCGGGATCTGTGAATGCCAATTTCCTCCCTGCTATAAACAGTGGAGGACATTCAGCCATCTCTCAGGGAAGCAAGAGATAAGGTCATGGGCCATCCCTACCTCCTGTGCTGACAGACTCCTAAGCAAACACACCTTGGCTGGTGAAGGAGAATAAGCATGGGGTATGGACTCTCCATACAAGTCTGTGAAATAGAAGGTGGTGGACAACACCTGGCAGACACTTAGGAAAGGATCCCTCTGAAAAATGTCATGCTGTGGGATCTAGAGAATAAACTATAAGGTGCTCCCTACAAATTCAACCCCAGGGGTCGGTCACTGAGTGAGTGCAGGCAGAGCACTGAGGTGGGGGCCCAGGAGTGAGCACATCCCAGCCGGAGAGAGCTGCAATGGAGCATTCTGGCCTCATGGAACATTCTGGCCTCATGCATCAGCTGTGCCCTCTCTGTCCCTCTTAGCATTCTCTGTAATTGCATATACAGCCCTTGCCTCTGCCTCATTTCTGAGATGATGGATGTGCCACTTTTCTGTGGGTTCTCAGGTTGATCTCAGGTTTCCAGGTTTTCTTGGTAAGTCATAGCTGCTGAGACATCTTGCCTGCCCATGATCATTGCTTTTGTTACTCTTGTGAATAAGATTTATTTTCTTAGCTTCCTTTAGAACAGCTCATTGTTCATGCATAGAAATACCCTGTGTTTTGTGCTTCAGTTTTGTATTTGGTAACTTTATTGAATTAAAGTTTTAGTTCCATGAGGATTTTTTTTCAGGTTCTGTTTGATTCTCTTTCTTTTTTTTCCTTTCTTTCTTTCTTTCTTTCTTTTTCTTTCTTTCTTTCTTTCTTTCTTTCTTTCTTTCTTTCTTTCTTTCTTTCTTTCTTTCTTTCTTTCCCTCACTGACTTTTTTATTTAAATTTGAAATAAGCTTATTTTACATACCAATCTCAGTTCTCACACCCTCCTGTGCTCCCCTCTTCCTTTCACCAACCCCCATCCCATCCCGTTTCTGCTCCCCAAGGAGGGTGAGGCCTTCCACAGGGGATCTTCAAAGTCTGTCATATTATTTGAAGCAGAGCCCAGGCCCTCCCTCATGTGTCTAGGCCATGAAAGTATCCCTCTATGTGAGATGGGCTCTCAAAGTCCGTTCATATACTAGGGGTAAATACCTATCCATTACCAGAGGCCCCATAGACTTCCTAGTTCTCCTAATTAACACTCAGATTCAGGGGTTTTGGGTCAGTCCTCTGCTGGTTTCCCAACTTTCAGACTGGAGTCCATGAGCTCCCCCTTGTTCAGGTCAGCAGTTTCTATGGTTTCCCCAACCTGGTCTTGACCCCTTTGCTCATCACTTTTCCCTCTCTGCAACTGGATTCCAGGAGTTCAGCTCAGTGTTTAGCTGTGGGTATCTGCTTCTGCTTCCATCAGTGCTGGATGAAGGCTCTAGGATAGCCTAACCCATCTCTTAAATCACAGTCAGGTGTTGCTTGGTCCTGCAGCTTCTATCTTTTCCACTTATTCTGCTGCATGGGAATTGTTCTGTTCTTGAATTAGTCTGACTTCCTCTGTTCTTAGTGCTGCAAAGATCACTTCTATTTTTGTTGTAGCCACTCTTTACTAGGCATGTTCTGCGGGCCTTCTGCACACCCTGTGAAACAATTCATTCTGCTAACCTCTCCCAAGTCTGCTTCCTCCATGTAATATAGAAGAAGCTGAGCATGGAGAAAGAAATACGTTCAAGTTCACAAAAATGACAATCTCTCAAGCCCATGTTTCTTGGACATTGAAGACCTGTTTTGCTTTTTGTTTTTTTTTTTTTTTTTTTGCATATAAGATAACCTGACCAAGTTCAGACTTTTCATTTATACCTGATCCCCAACCTACTACTTCACAACGTCTACCTTTAGGTCAATTTTTTTTCCCTTTAGGAAATTTACTTCTTACTCAGAAGAGAAGTAGGGACAGTCTCCTTTGGCCATCTAGGCCTGGTAGATATGATACGGGGACTAAGAAAAGGAGGGGAGGCACAGGACACAGCTCCCAACTATGTACTTGGTCCCATGTCCTAACTGTGTCTGGAGAGGATATACCTGGTGTACCCAGGGATGGTTGTACTGATAGCTAGGGCAGAGACAGCACAAAGGGAGACAATACAAACTGACAGTCCAGGCCCAAGGGTTAGGTCACAGGACCAGGGTGAGACAAGGAAGGTGTGGCTATTGTCTTCCACTTTCCCCCTCAGGAGCCTCTCTGTGGTAAAGGGGACTTCGGATGCTGTTCAAGGTGGTAGAGAAGGCAGAAGCATAGGGCTATCTGTACTGTTGTTTCACCAGCATAGTTTTGGCCATTCAGATCCTCCCCTAGCCACTAACACCACCCCAGCTTGGGTGGGGCAGAACAGGCTAACCAAGCATGTAGGGAGCAACAGCTATGTGGCCCAGACCCCCTATGTGGGTCACAGGACTTAGATCACAGGTACGATACCACAGGGTACTCTCTAGGTTTTAAGGCATCATGGTTAGACTGTGACTGTCAGTGATGGATGAACAGGCCAGAGAGTGCTGGGGCTGGGGACAGCTCTTCCTGGGTACCACACCAAAGCAGAATTTAGCTATAGCAGACAGAAGGTGGGCTAGGTAACCCAGACAATGTTCCATTCCCTTCTAGGAGCGAGGATCTGGATAGAGCCTGAAAAGGGAGAATCACCTAGAAAGGCAGAGGAGTGGTTTTTATCAATCCTCCAACAAATGCAGAGACAGAAATAGCAGTATAACACCAGAGACTAGGGGCCTGTGGACTGGCAATGTTAGGGAGGGGCAGGCAGAAGTTGCCATGTTGGTGTCAGGAAGAGCATGAGCTAGGGCAGGTAGGTTTTGCTATCAGCCACACTGCCTTCCTCCTGGACTCCTGTATAAGGCTCATCTTTCCATGCCTTTCTGATGATAAGATTTTATTTCAAGGACAAGTAGTCAGTTTTTAAGGTCTCCGTGAATCAAGACTTGATGTTGTAGCTGTCTGGAGCCAGGGTGCCCTTGGGCCCCCTCAAGGGCATCAAGTATCAAGTACTTTTACTTTTCCAACATGGCCTATAGCCCCCACTAAAAATTCATCATAATCTCAGCCTGGAGGATACCAAGGGACTACTGACAAGTCAGTCTAGCCAAATTGGTGAGTTCCAAGTTCAGTGAGAGAACTTGTCTCAAAAAATAAGGTGAACAGTGACTTAAGAAGACACTGGACAACTTCTAACACACACACACACACACACACACACACACACACACACACACACACTACTAAGAGTTTCCATACACTCCTTTCCAGCCTCTTTTGCTGTTAACATAGTGCATAGTATATTTGTAAACCTAAAACTATTAATATAGCTACATAACAATTAACTAGACTCTTGAATTTACACAGGTGTCTTTAGGTTTACACTAGTTTTTGTTGTTGTTGTTGTTTCTGAATACTCTGATGTGAATCTAATCTAAGAAGTTCCATTGCATTTAGTAGAAGGAAAGTTTTAAATATAAAAAATAAAATTCAAAGACTCACAGAATACACTAAGTCCATGTGAAATTAATTATATAAATACTAGTAGTTACCTAAAGAATATGTGATCTAATCACTTGGGTGCTTTATTAATATATTCAAAATAAGAAAGTTCATTTAAAAACATAGAAGCTAAGTTCTCATTTTCAAAGACAGTGTCAAATTAGAAACTTGCCTTCAGATAAACCATAAATGTCAGAGGTGTTTGACTCTCTCTCTCTTACTAATAATCAGTTCTGCAAGGTAAAGAGTACATGAAGAATCGGTGGATGCCTGGCTCATCTTGTGACAGTGACCAAGGTACATGACCTCACCATTTGGTGGCTGAACTTCTACCAGCTGGAGAGTTGCTCAGTATCAGACCAGCTGTGTTGCAGAGGCTCCTGTAGGTAGGAAACTGAGATTTGGTGACAGACTTAATAGACAAATTACAAAGTAGAGCCAATATAAATTATATCTATCAATGACTGCAGCAGCTAATTTGTGTAATAAAAATTGTGTTTGTTCCTGCAGGACAAACGTTGTGGGCCTTGATAATATAATGGAGCCTGAAATGACGATGAAATAAAGTAAGTTGGAGGGAGGAGTCTATAAAAAAAATCAAGATGTGATATTTACTCACAAAGCTCACAGATCTCTGAAAGTCTCAAGAAAATCCTAAAAGAGAAATTAGGTAATCTCTGGCTTAGGATAAATCACAATATCCTTTATTTCAGCTACAATACCTTGAGTCAACAATATACAACATGAGAATTTCATGTAAAAACCTAATATTAATTTCTTTTAAGAATCCTTAGATCTACTAGAATAATAATGTTTGATGCTCCTCTAGGGCTCATAAACTCACCAGACATTGGCTTGGGGCCCAGTTAACAGTACTGGGCACAAATTCTGTCTTGTGGAGTGGGCTTTAAATCTTTACAGACATAGACATTGCATCTCTTTTTTATGTTTTTTATTCATTTTACAAACTAGCCACAGTTTCCCTCCCCCTCACCTCTTCCTAACCCACCCCCATCCACTCCTTAGAAAGAGTATGGCCTCCCATGGGGAGTCAACAAATCCTGGCACATTCAGCTGAGGCAGGACCAAGCTCCCCCTCCCTGCCCCCACATCAAAGCTGAACAAGGCATCCCACCCACACCATATGGAATAGTTGACCTAAACGCTACAGGAACTTACAGACTCTAGACAAACAGTTGGGGATCATGAATGGTACTGAACCTGCATATGGGCAACAGCTTTGTAGTTTGGTCTGTTTGTGGGTTCCCTGACAATGGGACCAGGATGTATCCCTAGTGCAAGAGCTGCTTTTTTAGTATTGCACTTCTTAACTTTCATCAGAGAAGATACTTTTTGCTGTAGCTGGTGACTACTACAGAGAACTACAACTGCAGAAAATAAGAAACCATGGAGTGCTCAGTTCTAAATAGGATGGCTATTTCCTCCCTGGAAGGCTCAGGGGTCCCTGAAGAGGAGGCCAAAAGAGTATAAGAGCCCAGTGTAGTGACTGTAGCAAAAGAGTAGTTGCTGGGCATGACAGAGCCATTGCAATGTAAACTCATAGCAACTGCAGCTGCATTTACAAGACCAACACACAATCAAGATTAAGTCAACCAAATCCCACATGGACAACACAGAGTTGTCATCAAGTTCATCAAGTCCTGCCCCTAGATAAGGAGTTATTGACAACTGATGACCTTTGGTGGCAGGAAAGTTAGTTTTCTTTGGGAATATGGCCCCTGAGAGGCTACCCATACCCTAGTAGATCAACCTACACCCACACACATATAGGTAGAACTTGGTGGGTTCAATGTGTAAGTGAATGAAAGAAAAAGAGGGGGGCAAAAATCACTTCCTCCTTCTTTCCCTCTTTCCTTCCCTCCCTCCCTTCTTTCCTCCCTCCTTCTCTCTTTCTCCCTTCCTTTATTTTCAAACTGGATAAAAATGGGGGAGTGCCCAAACCCATGATAGCAGATATATCAAATTCTCTTTCCTAAAAAAGTACATTGATTTTCCCATGTTCCTTCAGCTTCACTTGATCTTAGCCAAAGGGCCAAGAAGCAATGCGCATTCCTCCATCTTAACATGAGACTGGTAACACAGAAAGAGGAATGGCTAACATTCTCAGGGCAAAGTGTTGTCTTGGGAGCAGATGGAGGAAGCAGCTGCAGTACATGTCTGGATTGTACTTATAAAGGAAGTGAAATTGATTTCTGTTCTTAGCAACAGGCCAGACCATCCATCCACTCTGCTGTAATCTTCAAGCAACACAGTTTTCTACGAAACAACATTGCAAGACTATCATATACTTTTTGCTTTTTAAGCTCTCCAAGCTCTCTGGAGCTTGGCTTTGGGAATGACAGAAGTGAGGGCTCATATGAGGGCTTGTTTAAGCATAGGGCTGCTCTCTCTGGCTTCTTTGGAGCTGCTCTACTGCCTAGAAATGTGGACTAGTCTCCTTCAAAGTCTCAGGAGTGATCTGAGAAGGCACAGGGATGCCTTGATGCAACACAGGACGGTGAAGTTCTGTGTACAGCTATGCTCTGGAAGGATACATTTGCCTAGGAAAGGAGTAACGAATAATATTTCTCAATTATGAATAAGACTTTTTCTTAGCTTGTGAAATACCATTTCTCTCTGTTTCCATAACGGGCGATCTACTGTTGCTGGAGGGCATCTAAGAGAAAAGCTGGCTATATGATGACTTCTAATCTACAACAAACTCGCCCATTCAGTTCATAACATTCAATTTTCCTGCACTGCATAGCCAAGTTTAAAAACAGAGACTTTCCTCCATTCCTTGGAATGAAGGAGGTTACACAGCCAGTGAAATAGAAGCCCAAAGGAGTGAGAAGGCCACATAGAGAAGAAATCACAAGGGAAAAGAGAAACTACTGCAAGGCAAACAAGAACAACATAACACACAGATTCTTATAGAATTTAGCACAATAGGAAACACATAGCTGCAAACATGTTAAGCAAAGAAAGAGAGAGAGAGAAAGATTTTAAATCAGTTATCCAACTTTATAATTAAAAAACAAACAAATAAACAAGAAAAAGAAGAATAAATTAAACCCAGTGCTATAGAGAGGGAGGAAATACAGTGTTCATCACTTATCCACGGAGGACAAGGCTCGCAGTGGATACTTAAAATCATAGACAGAACTAAATTCTAAATATTTTTCCTATACATATGTAACTGTGATCAACTTAACTATAATTTAAACACTATAAGAGACTGACAGTAATCACTAAATGTAAAAGTACAGTTACAATATAGAATATAATAGAAGTTAGGATAATGCAGTCTGTCTTCCCTAAAATATCTTACTGTACTTTTTGCCCTTCTTTTGATGAAGTGAGATGATGGAACACACGTACACAATGAAACACTATGAACAGAGTGATGCAAATGCAGTGATGCCACACTGGGCTACTACATGAAGACATCACATCTGATAGCTGTGGATATTAAGAAGGGAATTAACAGATGAGCAGAATATATATTAGTAACAGAGAGATGCTTCCCATTTGGGGCAGGAGAGGGAAGTTCAACATGAGATAATGTCAGGCTATTAACAATAGTGTATAATTTAAACGTCTTTGAATTACTTATTTCTGGAATATTGTATTTTATATTGTCATACTAGGATTGGCTCTGGGCAACTGAAACCATGAAAAACAAACCACAAATACTGTGGCCTGGTTCACCACACCAAAAAATAAGGCACAGTGGGTTAAATAAGCAAAGCCAGCAGTTAATTTTTAAAAATAGGAACAAAATTGGGAAACTGTTAACTAGCTTAAGAAAAAAATGAAAGAAGACTCAAATAACCATAATCAGAAATAAAGTGGCCATTGCCAAAAAATTTCAGATATAAAAGAGAAAATTATCAGCAATTGTGTCAACACATTGAATAACAAAGTGGATAAATTCCTAACAAAAATCCATCCATTAAAACTGAATTATAAGGAAATAAAATATAATTAGCACTCTACTACAGAGATTAAATCAGTAGTCAAAAATTCCCTAACAAAGTCCAGGACTATATGACTTCAATGGAGAAATCTATCACATATTTCTCTAAAGAGGAATTAAAAACAATTCTCCACAAACTCTCTGTAATACTAAAGAGTAGATACCATTTTCAAACTTATCCTATGAGTTTAAAAAGAAACAGACATAATCTGAAAGAAAATCCCAAACAAATATCCCTAAAGAATAGTGGTGAAAAAAATCCTCAACAAAATATGAGCAAATAGAATTCAAAAGCATAGAGAAAGGATTATATACCATGACCAAATGGAAGTTATGTCTGAAATTTTAGAATGATTCACCATCTGAAAATCAATCAGTGCAATATACAATATCAGTAGAGTGAAGGAAAAAAACACATAATCATATTGATGCAGAAAATCCTTTTTATTAAAAATGAACACCTTTATATAATAAAAACACTCAAACTAGCACCAGAAGGGAACTAGCTCAACTTAGAAATATACTACATGTAAAAAGGCTATAACTCATACTAAGGTCAATGGCAAAGCACTGAAAGCTTTCCTTTTAAGATCAGGAACAAGACAAGAATTGCTACTCCAACCACTACTACTCAACAGTGTACTGAAGGTTTAACCAAGACAGCCAACAATCAAAAGAAATGATAAGTGTCTTAGGGTTTCTATTGCTGTGATAAAACATTAGGGTGACTGACAATGCTCATGGTAACCCTACAGAACTTGAAAGTAAGGCGCTATTGCTGAAGACTGGGGTCACAGAACATAGAGAAATAAAGCTAGTACTGACTTGGACGCTTCATCCCTATTGGGTAGCTTTCAAAATACTAGAAGGTATTATACATGCTATTGGAGGACAAAGGTAATCATCAGTCTTACCCATCAGTGGGTTCAAGATATACCCACTGGTGTAATAGTGGGTATTTCACAAAATAAAACCCATACCTGCCACTGCTGTTAAGGCCAAGAATCTGTAATTAGATGGGATATAGGCCATACTGGAGAACTTGGTGCTATTATCTTGCTAAATAGCCATAATATTATTAAACTTACTCCAAATGACTTATTGTTATCATCATGGCTTTGTGCATCTCTCAACCCTCATCAGAGAAGCTTCTTTTTTTTTTTTGCAGTAGATAGAGATTAATATAGAGATCTACAATTGGCCAAAGTGTAGGGAATAAGAGAGCATGAAATGTTCAGCCCTAAGTAAGACATCTGTACTATGCTCCTCCTTCCAAGGCTCAAGAATCATTGTGGAGGAAAGGTGGAAAGATTGTAAGAGATATATGTAGTAGATAACTATAAGGAAACAGTATTTTCTAGAAACTTCAGTGTAGCTGTACATGCAAACTCTCAGCAGCTGTAACTCCATGCACAAGACCTACACAAGCATAAGCTAGGCAAAATCCCAATGTGGAAGGGGTGGAGTAGGCATGAAGTCACACCCCTAACTGAGGACCTTGGCAACTGATAGCTGCTGAAAAAGAGTCAGTTTACTTTATGTGTTTGGCCCCTAATAGGCTAACCATGTATCACACATCCAAAAGTATATGTGTAGTACAAATTGGACTTGATGGGTTAAAACAAAAACAGAAGAGACACAAAGTTAGGTGATAGGTGGGTGGAGTTGGGGAGGAAGGTAAATATGAATAAAATACATTGTAGAAAATTCTCAAAGAACTAATTAAAAATTGAAAATTTTCTAAAAGGAGAAATGAAGAAAACAGTTCTATTTGACGTAGCATCAGAATGGATAGAATACTTGCCCAGCCTTAATGCAACGGCAAGAGCTTGATCCTACCTCAAGTTGATGTGTCATGCTTTGTACAAACCCATGGGAGACCTGTCCCTTTCTGAATGGAGACAGAGGAGGAATGGAAGGGGAGAAGGGCATATGGGGAGTTGGTTGGGGGAGACTGGGAGGAGAGAAAGGAGAGAAAACTGTAAAATAAATGACAAAAATGTTACTTAAATAAAATTTACAAAATGAAAAAAAAGAATATTTAGCAATAAGCTGAGCCAAGTTGATGAAAGATTGTGCACAGAAAACCTCAAGGAATTGTTGAAAAGAACTCAAGAAAAATTCAAGTAAATAGAAAGGTGTTCTGGGATTACTATGAAGACATAGTATCAACACAATTTCTACATTACCAAAAGTGAGTGTTCTATGGTCTCAGTGAAATCCCTTCTCAAAATCTACGCGTTCGTGCGTGCGTGCGTGCGTGCGTGCGTGTGTGTGTGTGTGTGTGTGTGCGTGTGTGTGTGCGTGTGTGCGTGTGTGCGTGCATGCGTGCGTGCGTGCGTGTGTGTGTGTGTGTGTGTGTGTGTGTGTGTGTTGTGTAAAAGAGAGAAATCCTGAAATTCAGATGGTATCTTGAACACTAACTAAAAAAGTAATCTTGGAAAAGAACAGAATAGGGAATGTGTCAGTTTCTGATTTCAAACATAATACAAATGTGCAGAAGTTGAGATAGATCCACATTGGTATAAAGTCTGATGTGTGCACCAATGAAGCAAGATAAAGATCTCAGAATCAGCCTCAGCTTAGAAGGCCGAGCGATTTCAGTAAAGTTAACAAAACTACACAGTAGGAAAAGGAGAGTTTCCTCTGCAAGCAGTATCTACTAAGGGGTAAAAATACATAACAGATAAAAAATCTTATAACTGAGTAACAGTGAGCAAGCAACATAATGTAAAAGTAAATAAAATACTTGAAATGACAGATCTGTAAAGATTATAAATACATGTGAAAACACACTCATCATCACTGGTAATTACAGAAATGCAAATCAAAGGTACAGCAGGAGACTCTTGTATCTGTTAGGATACCTACTATCATTCTGATAATAAGTCAAAATTTCTGTTTTCACACAAAATAATAAATGTTGGTAAAGAGAAATTGGAACCTCTGTGCATTGATGCAGCCTCTGTGCATACAACATGATAGTTTCACTAAATAAATAAATAAATAAATAAATAAATAAATAAATAAATAAATAAATAAATAAATAAATATAGAAGGTATCATGTGATCTATCAGTTCCAGTCTGGATATAAACCCAAACTAATTGAATGTGAGATCTTAAAGGGATGTTTTTATACACTGTGTTCATAGCAACACTACTTATTAAAGTTAAACGCAACAGAATGTTCATTATTACTCAATGGACAAATCATGGTATGTACCATGTAATAGAATGCTATTTAGCCTTTAAAAACATTTGGCATGTGTCACTCCATGGATTAACTTTGAAGACATTATGCTTATGGAATATGCCAGCTACAAAATGACGGATACATTTGCTACTCTTGTGTGGTTTCCAGAGCAGTCAACCTTAAAGAAACAAAACTGGAATGAAGATTGCCAAGAACTAAAGGGTAGGCAAAGGCAGAGTTGTTTGATGGGAATCTATGTTCAGTTCTTTCACTGTTAAACAAAACTTCTAGAGATTGGTTGCAATGCAATATGAATATATTTGATATTGTTGATTCATACATCTAACATAGTTAAATGGTGACTCTTGTTATGTGTAACAACACATTTAATATCAAAATAAATGTGAATACTTATAGTCAATTTAGTTATTGGCAAACATTCTAGTGGGTTTGGATAAATTTGAGTATTGGAATCTAGTTTTTCAATAATAAATTTTATAAAATCTACATACAAGTTAAGTATGTCTCATAAAAATTCATTGTCTAGATTGGGATATACCATAACATACATATCAGAGTCTAGGTGCTTAGCACTGGAACTGTCTAATATTTCATCAGTTATGTTGATTATGTTTTGACTTGGTAATTTTTTGATAAACTGTGCTAACTACACTATTGAAATAAATTTAACTTTTTATTTCTATAAGAAAAATGAAGGTACACAGGTTTTATTTCTGTCAGGTAATCTCTAAGAACAGTCACTAGGAGGGTGGAAAGAAAGTGAGAGAAGTCCAAATGTTGTACAGTTTTGCAGTGTCTGAGAGGACAGCAGAAGGATTAACTTCAGATTGTGTTGGTTACACATCCAGAAAAAAAAAAACAACCCTGAAGATTTCAGTTACCCCAAAGGACATGAGTGAGTACACAAAACCCAACAAGCCTGGCTAAAGCTAGGAAAGGAAGAAAAGCCAGCCACGTGAAATCACAAAGAGCCTGTCTTAGTTGGGGTCTCTATTGCACTGGTGAAGTGCCACAAGCAAAAGCAACTTCAGAGAGGAACAGGTCTATTTTAGCTTATACCTTTACATTCACAGCCCATCACTGAGAGCTGGAAGCCAAAACAGGATGGAGCCTGGAGGCAGAAACGACAGGCGTTGGGGGAACACTGCTCATTAGCTTGCTGTTTATGGCTTGCTCAGCTTGTTTTCACATAGCAGCCAGGACCACATGACCAGAGATGGTACCATTCCCACCCTCTCAAATCAATTATCAATCAAAAAAATGCACGAAGGTCTTCCGTACAGGCAGTTTGGTGGGGTTATTTTCTTAACCGAGTTTCCCTTTTTTAAAATGATTCTACCCTGTGTCAAGTTGACATAAAACTGACTATCATGGAGCCCAATAGAAGAAAGAAAACAAAAACATAAAAACAAAGACTGAAGAGAACATTCAAAAGGAGAAAGTATAAATAATTCCAGATATATTAGTAACTTTATCAAAGAGGATTAAGTGACAATATATCGATGCTCAGATTAAATTATAAATATTTTTTTGAAATACAGCTGTATGTCATTTACAAGGTATGTGCCTAAAATATAGGAGCAAGAGAAAGGTTCTTTCTGGCAAATTCATACCAAAGAAAAGCTGATGTAACAGTATTTTTGTATTGAAGTTTTCAGCTGTGAGCAATGGAAGTGCTTCAAATTGTAATATAAGGAGTTCAACCTAAAAACCCTTAGAAGAAAAATGGTTGCTAGGGCAAGAGGCCAAGGGGTCAGTACATGGTTCTCCTCAAGCCTTCAGCTGAATATCCATCAGTGAATTTTTTGAAGCCACTACTACAAGCCATGGGAAGAAGCTGCAAAAATTCACAGGAGCTACTCATACAAGGACAGGAACAGTGCATGTTGCTAGGCAGAGCAGCAAATTTTCACTATTCACAGGATGTCAGAGTAATCAGAAGTAATCAATCATGTGGAAAAATTAGCCCTAGATTAAGGCAGCTCTGGTCCTACCTAACAAAGCTTGAAAGTGAAGTCTCCAAAGAATCAAAATGTTTTCAAGTAACTTAATTGCATCCCAGGATAGAGCTCAAGAATATTTATAGGAAGTAAAAATATCTACGGAGCATCAAGTTGTGCGTGACTAGCAGCTTTCCTTCTAGGCAGCTAATCTTTGCCTATGCCCATGGAGATGTGCACTGATTTATTGCAGCAATTGAGAAAAACTAGACTGAACTCAAGGGTCCATCAATAAGGCAATGCATAATTAAATTGTAATACATCCACACAATGGATATTATAACTCATTAACAATGAGCTGAATCTATATATTAACATATTCAAATCTCAAAATAAATATACTGTAGACTATTTTGGAAAAAAAATCAAATGGTGCTGGTGGATACGCTATGTAGATAGCCAGCTGAGCCCTGTTAAGATGTATTATCTCATTTAATTCACCAATTTTTTTTCCCCCTGATATGTGGTAGAACTAAGGGGTAAGACCAGCAATTACAGGAGCTTGTTTGTTTGTCTGTTTGTTTGTTTATGGACTAAAGTTCTGCTGTCAAACTCCCAGTTATAATGCAACCCATTATCTTGAGGGTTACATGAGGTGACTTTGGCTCCATGAACTCAGGAGGCCAGGAATGCTGACTGCTGACATTTTTAGTCCTTAAAAAAGCAGAACAGTTTGATAACAGGTCAACATCAGCGGACACAGGTGGTGAATTTGGACTGTAACTTGATTGCCTATGCTTTTTAATAAGTTTCAATTACCTTATACTGAAATTTCTTAATTAAAAAATCTTTATCAAAGAGGTGGGAAATTTTACATAGTTGATGAGATGCCTCCTGGGGGAAATAAGAACGGCAGCCCAGAGGCCTTTCCCCTTGTTAACAGAAGCTTTTCTGGCAGATTGTCCTTATGTATATTGGGGACACCTTGCAAGAAGGTTCTTAGATTTGAATCTTCCTTTCCCGAGCGTCCTTTCTCCTTCTTCATACCTCTGTGTTGGAGAAGGGACCAGGAACTGGGAAGGGAGTAGAGGCACAAGAACCTGTGACCTATATTTATTGGGCAGGTCCAAAGAATGGCCATTTTCAAGTAGATCTGTGACCCTGTCACTACAGGAAAGGAGAAGCTCCAGGGGCAATATGTTGTATTTTTTGTCCAAACCACAAAGAGAAAGGTATCTTCTTGCTTCAACCTATGTGCCTGGAGAAACTTCTGGATTGGCCATGGCCATTCGCCATGGATTTGTATGCCCATACCTACTGTTTCCAGAGTACCCATGGGTTGTTTCTCTCAATCCTTCAAACCCATCCATACAAACTGCTTCTCCACCAACCATGATTTCTTTCAGCCTCTTACACCTTTGCACACTGTTTCTAAATCAGTCATGAACACTCACCCCAATATATATTGCTTCTAGACCAGCCACGTATGTCATTCAGCTCCTCATATCAACACACAAGGTCATCATGGCCACTGTGATGACACAAAAGCTGTGGGAAAGGCTTGCTCTGTACCAGACTGCAGTCTCCTGCATTCTTTTTATGCATGGTTGGCACTTGAGGATAAATCCAGAGGGTTAGGATGAATTATAAAATGGAGGGATTGCAGTAAGAAGAGAGTATATTCTCCCATTCTATAAGCCTGTAAGTGAACAAAACAGAACAATTGCCTTGTTTTGGACTTTCTGTCAACAGGAAGAGAGATAGTGGTTGCCAATGGTCAGGGAGACTGTGCTAGTGATGTATGCTAACAGTCAGAGACACCCAGGGCAGTTCATGGGATCTGCACACAGCAGTTTGGGACCACTCATGAATCCTTTCCTGGAAGTTCACATGTTTACCTGCCCTTTGCTTTGTGACCTTTTACATTGATTCTTCACACTTTTCACATCTAGGTAGCAAACATGGTGTGTACAGGTTTTGGGGGAGGAGGAACATAAGCTTGAGGTAGAAAGAACTAATAGACACCAAAATCCAGGTTTGACTTACTAAGGGGTTTAAGTCTAGTAGCTATGTGATAAAAAAAGGGCATGAACAACTTAGTGTTGTTTACCAGCCAACATTGTTGAACATCTATTGATTTCCAGCTTCATACTAGCATAGGAATGTCCCAAGGCTTGTAAGAATTAAAAGTCTCATCATTGAGTGGAATTGCCACTGTATGTCTAGATAACTCAGCTCCCTTGAGTTGTAAGATTCTGTGGTTAGGTTAGTTCTTCCTGAGCCCCAGAGGAATTTCATTGCTGGAGAAATGCACACCAGACCATAATAATGAGCTGAGGATGCAGTTTGGTTGGTGGAGTACTGTCTTGCATGTGCTAAGTAACATGTAAACTAGCTACAGTGGAGCACATATGTAATCCCAGGACTATGGTGGCAGAGGCAGGAAGTTCAGGAGTTCAAGGTTATTCTTACTGTGTAGTGACTCCAAGGCCAGCTTGACCATATGTGTATATATGTGTGAGTGTGTGTGTGTGTGTGTACATATGTGTATATACATATGTGTATATGTGTAGTGTATATGTGTATATACATATATATATATATATATATCAACATAAGAGATACCCCTGTAATAATGACCATTACTAAAAAGCAAACAAAAATGCAACAATAATAGTAAAAGAAATGGAGATGAGGATGTCAAGAGAAGGGAAGTCATGAATACCATTGGTAGGAATACAAATTAGTAGTCATTACAGAAAACAGTATGGAGGCCCTCAAACATTAAAAAAATATGTAAATGCCATCTTATCCAAGATTCCCACTGAGGTTTTACATATGAAGTAAATTAAGTCAGCATGCTGGAAACATCTTCATGTTTCCATGTTCTTAAGTATTATTCATAGTACATAAGAAGTGTAAAGAAGCCAACTGTCTACAAAATGTGGAGTGGATAGTAAAAATGTGTTACATACACATAACCAATTATTATTTAACCACAAGAAATGCAACCCTTTGATTTGTGCAAAATAGAAACAGAGATCAGCATGTTAAGTGAAATAAATCAGACAGAGTGCCTCATACTGTTTCTCACATATAATGTAAAAAACATTAATCTCATAAACGGTTACTACAGACCAGGGACAGTTGTGGGATATCTTGATCAATGAGTGCCATGTAAGACAGGAGCAAGAAGCTCTGGGACTGTGGCACAGTATGACAACTGCAGATGGCAATTGTGCACTACGTTTTAAAAAGCTAGATGAAGGGTTCTTACAGCAAAAGATAGTTAAGTGTTTGGGGAATAAATATTTAGTCCAATTTAAGTGTCACGGGACACATATGCCCACTGGCTGTTACATAGCATCCCTTTAATATGTACAACTTTATGTTTCTTTGCAGCAGTTAAAACAAAGAAGCTTGGGAGTGGGGGAGGGAGAGAGCGAGAGAGGCTCTGACTGATCCTGCCAAGTTTCCTGGGTGGATATGGAAGGCTGCCTGGGTGCAGGAAACATTTCCTCTGGGGTGGCATAGGTTACACTCAAATTTCAGGAGTTGCATTCCTGCATCTGTCTCTAGTAGGTTTGGAGTCTGGGAATGATTTCACTGTGCAAGTTGATTTATAAGATTTCCCCTCAGCCACAGAAGGTGAGGAAGCGTAACACTACCACACTAGCAGATAAGGACTTGGTAGTGGGTAGACAATCTTTGGCCTCTCCAGTCACATTGGCTGGGTGCTCTGAGAAGTGGCCTCAGGAGATCTTCTCTGAGGGATTTGAAGTTTGAAGCAGCAAATATGGCTTTTGCATCTTGAGGCTCAATATCCAGGTTGGAAAGCAGGTGGGAAAAACTGGGTGTCCTTCTGGTCCCTGGGTGTGAAGAGGTTCATGTTAAACCCAGGGAACCCCTCCATCTCTTTTTTCAAGGAGCCTGCATACCCCTTAGGGAAGGAGGCCTACATAGCTCCTGTCCTGTGTCTGCACCAAAGGCTGCAGTGGCATTTGGACGCAGTTGCCATTTCTTCATTGTTTGTATCCACTGGCTTTCCTAACCCCCATTCACTTATCTATCTTCATTCTTTCCTGTGACTGCAGAGATGCAGATTTTTCTCTTCCTAACACCCATTAAATAGTAGATTTAATCTATTCTATGTGCCACCAAACATGACAACTTTGTAAATGCCAAGGTAACTTTTACATACCTTTTAATAATAGCTCTGAATAGTAAAGGTATCAATTCTTCAAACAAAAAACACAGAAAAGCAAATTATGCACTCATGCACACACACATTAAACATCTGTGTACCCAATTTCATATTATGAATATGACTTGATACAAGGTGTAGATTGACAATATAGTGCATGCTCAGCAATGGGTAGGTTATCCAAACAATAATTACATTAAAAAGCACCAGAATTGATACTGCAGATAAAGTAGACTTTATCTACTTTATCTAACAGTGTCTACAGAACACTCCACCCACAAATTGCATAATAAACACTCTCCTTGGTCTACGGAACTTCTCTAAAATAACCATATTTTAGGACAAAAACATGGGCACTAACAAATACAAGAACACTGGAATAATTTCATGTATTCAAGCTTCACAATGGAATAAGATTGTAAATCAACAGCAAGAGAAACTACAGAAAATTCACAAAGCCAAAAGGCTTAAACAGCAGTCTTGAATGGCGGGTGAATTACCAAATAAATCATGTTAAATTTCTAGGATGAAAGGAAACTGAAAAGACAGCATTCCAGAACCTATGAAATACAATGAAAATGTTCTAAGAGGGAAACTCTACATGCCTATTTTTAAGAAATCAGAAAATTCTCAGATAAACAGTTAAACTATATAGAAAACAAGAATAATCCAAATTCCCTATTAGTAGATTGAGGGAAAAGGATCAAGGGCAAAAATGGATGAAACAGAAGTGAGAAGAACAATACAAAGAGCCTATGAAACAATGACTTGGTTCTTTGAAGTCATAACAAGGCTGACTAAGTCTCATCCTGGCAAGTAACCTTCCCTCAAGCTCATAACAGATTTGAGAAGTTCCTTTGTCCACCTAGCAATGCACTGATACCTCTTTAGGTAGGTGATGCCCAGGGAAGGTAATTCCATTGACTCGTTATTCTTTTCTGACTATATTAGTATTAGCAATTGACTGATTCTGACCCTGTATCTGTGCGTTGGTCATGATCCATGTAAGGTGGTGAGGGATGAGAGCAAATGTTCTCACTGCTCATTATCTTGGTCTTCTCTTCTATATCTCATATGTGGTTTTATGGGTTAGAGAGAAACAGTTCCTTTCAGACAATTCAGGGAGGGCTATGAAGCCTGCTTGAGTGTCTTGGCTATTCTACCTTTGCCATATGGGATACTTGGAACATTATTTAAATGTTCTGAACTTCCATGTCTTGACCTAGAGACAGAAGTTAAAGCCTAGTTCATATCCCTGTGGGGATTAATGTGATGTGATATTAAAAGCAGGGCATCAAGCAATACCTTGTAACTGGGACTGTATTGTTACTGCTTAAAACGTTATTAAATGCATAAGTTAAATTGGAAATACTGACATCTTTTAAGTGCCCAGAAAATGGAACCTGTTCACCATTTGTTCTAGCTTCCTATTATGTACTTGAGTTAACTCCCTTGATAATTCATCCTTCTGTTGTTACTTTTTTTGGTAAATAATAGATGACAATTACAGGAGCTTTCTCCTTAATAGACCCAAAAGGCACATCATCTGTTACTCTTCTTGACAAGCTTGTGACTGAGACACTGTAGTTGTCACCATTTCACTGAAGCTTTTGTACTTAAATGACCTGACCAGGGACTTCTTGCCAAAGAGATGAAAGAAAGACAGGAATCAAGATGTCTATCTTTCTTTCATGTTCTAATGGGTTGAACAAAGAATGATCATTGGTTCAACCTGGCTTATGGAACACTGAATAATGAGACTTTTTTACTTGTTAGTTTCTTTAATGATTACTGTCATTTGCTTATATTGGGGGTCATCATTGACAATATTTTTATTGGCTAGCTATGGCCTCATACTTATCATCAGAGGAACATCAGTATTCTTCAGACATACAATAGAATTACCACAAAGGAAGTAAGTAGCTATCAAGGAAGGGCCACAGCAGGGTGTTGAATGCCTTTTGTGGTCCAATGATATAAAATGCTTAATCAAGATTCTCATATCTATTAGGACAGATTTAAGTTGTTCTTTATATGTTTCCTTATCCCTAGCTTTCTTATTTGAAGTTGCTTGATTTTCCTGGTTGGATTAAGTTTGTGTAGTATGGTGGTTTGAATAGAAATGGCCTTCATAGACTCATGTGTTTGAATGGTTGACCCATAGGGAAAGTCACTATGGGAGGTGTGGCCATGTTGGAGTAGGTGTGTCACTGTAGGGGAGGGCTTTGAGGTCTCATATGCTCAAACTATGCCTAGAGTGGCTACAGTCTTCTTCTGCTGCCTACAATTAAGACGTAGAACTCTCAGCTCTTTTTCTAGCACCATGCTGTCTGCAGACTGCCATGCTTTTTGCCACGACAATAATGGATTAAACCTCAAAAAGTGTAAGCCAGCCCCAATTAAATGTTTTCCTTTATAAGAGTTGCCATGGTCACAGTGTCTTTTCACAGCAATAAAAACCCTAACTAAAACATGTAGTTTATGGGTTTAAATGATAACACAGCCTCTGTCTGAAATCATTAATTTTACACCTTTCACAAACCATTAATTTTATATCATATCAGTACTTTTAAAATGTCCTTATTTTATCCTCTGTCTCTAAAATGTAGAGTGAAATACTCAATTTATATTCATTTTTCTTCCCTAGAAATACTTTACTTTAATAACCAGTTTTTGATTACTGCTGAGTATTAATATATAACATTCTTATTTTCTATCAAGAATATTATAATTACTTTTTATTTTTTCTTTCACCATTCAATTATTTAGGTTATAGTCTTTAAAATTTTTAGGGGATTGAATTTAAAAATAAATATTTTATTAGACTGGGAGAGCAATCTCTGTTGCTTCCACTGTGGAAAGGCCTTATCAAAATATCTTTGTGGTCCAATAGACATCACAGTTATGGGCACCAAAAATAGTATAAGGTTTTATAGTCACACAGTTGTAAATTTTGACAGTCTGTCCTCCCAATTTTATTGTCCAGACTGAGTCCTTTGTATTCTTATTTACTTTATATTACCCATCTGGAGAACTTTAAGTACATTTCTTTCTCACTGTCACTCTGTTCTTCTCTCTCTCTCTCTCTCTCTCTCTCTCTCTCTCTCTCTCTCTCTCTCTCTCAAACTACATGGTGGCACATGCCTATAATCCCAGCACCGATGAGGTATGAGGAGGATTATAAATTTAAGGCCATCCTAAACTCCCTAATAAAATATGCATCCCGACAATGTATGTCCCCACAAGTTGTAGTTGCATTTAACACACACACACACACACACACACACACACACACACACACACACATATATATATATATATACATATATATATATATATGCAAGATTGAATGTTGCTTGTTAGCAATGCAAGTTGTTAAGGGTTAACTTTATGAATTTTACTTCATATAAAATATTGTGACCCCTCTATCCTGTTTCTGTAGTGACTTACCATTGAATTCTTCTTTTCCTGATGCTGGGGCTGAACCCCCTTTTTTCTTCAGATTTTCCCTGTGTTTCACTGGGCAGTCTTCACTTTAGCATCTCTCGTTAGAACCATCATGACTTTCTCACTCTTGAGCGTTCCTTTTCTTGTTCCTGATGTGACAAATGCTGATCTTCTCATGTTCCCTGCAGATGATGTGATAAAACATGGCTCTCAGTGTTGGAAGGCGTCAGGAAGATCATGCATGCCAAGTGCTTAGGGTGCTTGAGGTAGCAATTTGCAGAGTTGGGGGTGGAATCCAAATTTTTGCCTCAGACTAGTCCTCTGAGTTGCATCTTTATGTCATTAATCTCAATGCAATAGAAATTACAAACATCATTGCTTTTTTCTAAATTGTCTCCCTATGCTACACTTCAGTCATGGTTTGAACAAATGTAAATACACAGCTCTTTGTTAAACAGATTGTTTTTGAGCATTCTCATGCTATGTATAGGAACTGGATTACATTTCTCTGATGGAACTTAGGGTTCAAAACTCAGTTACCTTTACCTGACTTGACAGGTAAAGCATAGTAATTGTGATCACGGTTAGGAGCCCCTATCCCTGACCCCATAACACAACTCTATAATGTCTTTATTTTAATTTTATTTTTAATCTCTCTGTGTGTGAGGGGGGGAATGGAACTTGCCATGTGGGCACTGGATCCTCTGGAGTTGGTGTTAGAAGTGATTGTATGTCACCTGATGTGGGTGCAGGGGATAGAGCTGGGGTTCCCAGGAAGAGCAGTGTGCTCTCTTAAACTGAGCAATCTCTACAGCCACCTCTGTGTCTCCAGAGTTGCCTAGTTGTTTTCCCACTTCCATGCCATTGTCTGTGAATCCTAGATGTGAGCAGCACCTCCATTCTGGGGGGGGGTGAAGATGAAAAGTACATACCCACAAAAATAATGTAAACCTGCAGAAGGCAGTGCATGCTGGGTAGAGACAAGATGTCAATAGCTATTGCTCACCTATCTACTTCCCATTTCTGTCAGCATTTGTCCATGACCCTGAACTTAAAGTACAAAGGCACACAAGAAACTAAGTACTATAAATACTTTTAGAGCATCTATGTCCCAGACACTATATTGTTTATGGGAAGCTCAATTTCTGTAGGAGACATACATAAAAAATAAGGCAGAATAAATAATAGTTTGTGTTTAAAGTAATAAAATATCGGTAGTGTGATGGTGGATACAGCAGGAGGGGGCAGAGGAAGCTCTGACATTGCACTTCCTTTTCTGTGGAGATCTGAGCTCAGGAGTCAGGATGAACTGGAGTTATAAGTAAGGAGGCCACCATCCCTCTACCATCTCTTGGGTTCCCTTAGAGTTAATGCCCCACATGTAAATAATTCCTTATTCATGAGGGATACATTTCAAGAACCCCAGCGGATGCCTAAAATTGCAGATACTTTTGAGCATAGAAAGATATTAAGAACAATGATGACAAGATTGAACAGGTACACTATAAAAAATGCAGGCATCACTACTCTTACTCTTTGAGGCTACTCTTAGGTGAAGTAAGGGTTATTTGAAAACAGGAACTACAACAATTAATCTAGTAACGAATTCAAATTTACTCAACTGCTAAGTGGCTAATGAATGGGTAGTCTATAACACGTGGTTATCCTGGACCAATTGATGGCACATGTCCCTGATATTGAGGAGTGGGATTGCATGAGATTTTATCTTGCTGCTTATTATGACATGCAATTTAAAATTTTTAATTATTTCTGGAACTTTCCATTTTAGATTATGGCAATAAAGAGTAAATGAAAATACAGGATATCGAACTGTAGATACTGAGTCCCTACTGTCCTTCATTGTATGTTCCTTTTTCCTCTGTCCATGCCCAGGTGCCTACACAAAGCCAGATGCTTCTAGGTGCATGTTGATGGGTAATACGCTGAAATAAACAGTGCTTCCTCTCACCAACAGGGCTGCAAGGTCAGTCTCCCACCAAATTCTTCATTAGGCTTTGAAGACTAAAAGAAATCAGAGTAATCTGTCTTTTCAGAGCACACGCTACATTATACTTTTACTGTTTTCTTCCAGAGTCCCAGGGAGAAAAAGAAACCTGGTCAGTGATTACAAAATGGCTGAGCAACAAGACAGAGGAGGGGGTAGAAACCTGGCAAGCACAGCCTTTGTTACTGAAATGTCAGAGCGACTGAAGTCAAGTCCATTAATCTTGTTTTATTGCAAGATTCAAAATCGCCATGGTATGGCAGCCACAAAATTGATGGATGGGTCTCCCCGCGTTCACCCAGCACCTTGGCTGCCTGGGAAACCAGACCTCAGATGAGCAGAGAGAGGAAATTAAAGCCGCCCTTCGAGACTCTCAAATTGCTTCAGCTAGGGAAGGATAGGGCACCCGTGGGCTCAGGTCACAGATCTGCATATCGACGGGATTTACCACATTCAAAATAAGCAAAGTGGGAACCATCACCATAAATCTCTAGCAATGGCTCTGTAGATTGACTGTCAGGGAGTGCACAACCCAGCCACCCAGCTGCTGCTTAAGGCCACCAAGTTGTGTGTGTGACCTTGATTGCCTTTTTGTTATTGTTTTCCATTGGTTCTTTGAGATGGGGTCTTATTTGGTAGCCCTGGCAGTCTTGAAGTTCCCTCTGTAGGCCAGTCTGCCTTGAACTTGGCACTAATACTCTTCCCTCAGCTTCCTTAGTGCTGGGATTATGTCATGAGCTCCACGCCCAGCTCATATTTGCCTTTTTGTTAATGAAGTGGGAGGAGATAGCAAAGCCTGGTTGTTTTAATTTGCTATCTTCTGATGGCTAGGGCGCTGGGCCCTTCCTTCATAGTTCTGTTTTCTAGTTGGATCTCATTCTTTTGTGCATAGACATTTTCCTTCTGAGCCAAACATAATTAATGTCTCAGCTCAGCAGCTCCACATTTATTGTGAGCGGTGTGTCACCCTTCTTAAGGCAGTGCTAGAAACCAAGAGGTGGGGGTTGGGGGGCTGGGAAAAGAAAAGCGACGTGGGAACAGGGGTTTTCAGTAGTTTTCCTGATTTTGTTCTTTGCTTTCTAATTTCAGAAAGCATAGAAATATCATCTCTGTCTTTTAGTGACTCTCTGTCATTTGGTATACATTCATTTCTACCTTTTTCTAAATTTCTAAGTTCAATTAAAGGAAACCTTCAAATCCAGCTAAAATTTATTTCTGTTAGACTTATGAGTTATATGGCTTCCTTTTCTAAATTACTTGGATTTCACAAATGTTATATTGACCAATTTTCTTTGTCTACTTATTTGATGCCAATATAGTTAGCAATAAACAAAACTCACACAAACTCACACAAAGAGATTATATTTGTTTTCTCTTGTGTTGACACCTTATCTTTTTATTGTCAGTTTATAATACATTTCAGTATCTGGAAGGGCCAGATCAGTTCATGCCAACATTGTTTTGTAGTCTGTCTTATTTGTTCTTCTTTGAAATACTAAGAACTGGGTTTGGAGAGATGGTTTAGTGGTTAAAAGCACTTAATCTTTCACAGGACTCAAGTTTAATCACCACCATGCACATGGAGGCCCACAGCTACCCATAACTCCAGTTTCAGAGGATCTGACACCCTCTTCTAATCTGGGTGGGTACCAGGAACATATGTAGTACACAGACATACATATAAACAAAACACATATAATAATAAATAAATCTATTTTTTAAATACTTAGGTTTTTTTCCAATTCTCAGAAAATACTTGGAGTACTCACTTTTCCATTGTATTTAGCCTATAGATGTATTTAGGTAACTGATATGTTTATAATTTAAATGTCATAGACTATTGTGTTTTTACATTTATTCAAATTTCAAATTTTCAAAATGTAATTCTTTTTAGGATTGCTCACATGAGATATTAATACTTTTATTATAATAATTGGTGGTTTTGATGTAATTTAGACAGACATTCATGCTTAGATGGCATCTTATTTTGCTATATTCAGGTTGTAAGGAAATATTTACTAGTTAACTTCCTGAAAACTCTCTGGCTATACAGTTACAGTACTGTATAATAACATTCCTTTCTTTTCCAGTTGCCATCTATTACTCTATCTTTTCTTTCTTATGTTCTTTTAAGACTTTGTGAAATGAAGATGTTGGTTGAGCCTTTGCCAAGAGAAAATATCTGTTTGCAGACTTTTCTGTAGTGATATATTATTTATGATTTATCAAAGCTTGACTGAGGATTCAGAAAGCAAAGTCAGCTACAAGTCTTAGAAGCCAGGCGCACACTTTAATCCCAGCAGCCAGAAGCTAGGAGGTGGTGGTACACACATTTAATCCTAAGGTTCAGGATTAAGAGTTGAATGGATCTCTGTGTGTCCAAGGCCACCCAGATCTACACAGAATGAATCAGTCTAAAAGAGAATTATAGCTAACACCATTACCTCTAACATTTGGGAAGTATATAAGATAGAAGCAAGGTCTGAGTGGCTTTTCATTATCCTGCCACACCGAGGAGAGGCAGCAGTTTGGGACTTGGTGAAGAGCTCCAGGGTGGATCAGGATCAGCTCTTTCAGTCTGAGCTAGAGATGAGAGCTAGCGGCCAGCTACTTTTGTTTTTTGATATTCAGTTTGAAGTTTGAACACCAATATCTGTCTTTGGGTCTTTTATTTATTCCTGTTATAGTTTTCCTCTAGAGTGAGAAAGAAGGAAGGAAGGAAGGAAGGAAGGAAGGAAGGAAGGAAGGAAGAAAGGAAGGAAGGCATCCTCCTTTAATCTAAGTATGTATCTAGAAGAGCTGAATGAGAGGGCTTTCAATATTCTGTGAATGTGCCTCCTTACAGAACGCATTTGGAAGCTTCGCTGAGGAGCGCACATGACACCGAAGAGCAGAGTCACAGGGTGAATGTTTTTAGTTCATTTATGCTAGATGATATTGATTTGCCTGGAGAGCATTATCATCTAAATTTGCATCATTATCAGTGGAATGTGAGCGTTTCTGTTTCTTCACTGATTCAGCAAAACCAATACTGATAGATTCTGTAAAAAACAAAAGAATGCTAATGTAATAGTTTTGAAATAGTACTGTACTGTATAACTTGCCTTTCCTTGGTAATTAATGAGCTTAAATACTTTCTTATATACTAATAAGTAATTGTTTTTTTTTAATCTTAGAATTGCTTGATTTTTCCTCAATATTTTAAGTCTAGAACTGGAGTTACACATGGTTGTGAGCTGCCATGCGAGTACCTAGATGGATGAAGACAATTGAGAGTACTAGGGTATGGACAAGAGACCACCTACCATCTAAAGAGACACAGAAACTGATTATTGACACAGGAAAGGAGGGGTTCATTGTGACTAGATAAACTTTTTGTGGCATTTGGAAACTATGATTATCTTTTAAATTTTCATTTTTTATTTTTACTTATTGGGGGTATGGGGGTATGGGTAGGTATGGGGGTTCGGTAGGGGTGGCTATCTGTGTGTCTGTGGGAGTTTATTCATACCATATGCATGCAAGTGTCAGTGGAAACCACAGACCTTAGATCCCTGGAACTGGAGTCAGAGGCCATTGTCAGTCACCCAAGGTCCTCTGTAAGAGCAGTATGTTCTCTTAACCACTGAGCTATTTCTTCAACCTCAGTGCTCATTGAAAAAAATCTACCATTTTTTCTCTTTACTAATTAATGGATGTTCTTCAGATTTATATAAATTTATTATTTGAATTTACAGGTGCCAAAATATTAGTTTTCTAGTCTCTATTTCACGTTACTTTTTGTCTTAGGAAAGGTTTTGATTTTGATAGAATGAGACTTAAGAAACTTTTTGTTCTTTTTCTTCTTTATTAAAAATTTTCAGTTATTTTACATACCAACCACAGTTTCCCTTCTTTCCATTCCCCCACTCATCTCCTGAATACCCTTCACCCCATCCACTCCTCTGTTTAGAAAGGGGCAGTCTTGCCATGGGAGTCAACAAAGCATGGCATATGAAGTTGAGGGAGGACCAAGCTCCTTCCCCAGCATCAAGGGTAGGCAAGGTGTCCCATCATAGGGAATAGGTTCCAAAAAGAAAGCTCATGAGCCAGAGACAGGTCCTGATCCCACAGCTAGGAGCCCCACAAACAGACCAAGCTACACAACTGTTATCCACATGCAGAGGGCCTAGGTGTGTCCCATGCAGGCTCCCTAGCTGTCAGTTCAGAGTTCATGAGCTCTCATTAGCTCAGGTCTGCTATCTCTGTGGTTCACCCTGCCCCATTATCTTGACCTTCCTGGTTTGTACACTCCCTCCTCCCTTTCTTCAGCAGGACTCCAGGAGCTCAGTCCAGTGCTTGGCTATGGATCTCTGCATCTGCTTCCATCAGTTACGGGAGGAAGGCTCTCTGATGACAATTAGGGTAGTCACCAATCTGATTACAGAAGAAGGCCAGTTCAAACACCTTCTCTACTATTGCTAGGAGAATCTCAAATGGTGAAGATACTTTTCTGTTTTAAGTTTTACTTTTTTAATCTTTACTTCTTTGAGACAGGGTGTCTCTGTGTAACTCTGGATGGACCAGAACTCAGGTTGTAGAGCAGGCTGGCCTTGGACTCACACAAGTTCACCTGCCTCTGTCTCCCAAATGCTGTGATTAAAGTTTTCTCTATTCTTAGCTATTAAAACTACTCTGATATTTTCCCATAATTGATTCCAAGCTTTCTTTTTCTAATTAAAGTGTGTAGTCAATGTGAAATTTGTTTTGGGGACTTTGTGTCTCTTCATGAGTGTGGAAATTTCCAGTGAACAGAATGAATTAAACATTTCTGTAGTGGTTATGGCTTGGTGGTATTGGGTGGAGATTGCAAGTCTTGTAAATGTTCACCTGTTTTTTGTTTTGTTTTGTTTTTGTTTTAATCAACAAATCCCAGAGGATCCTTAGGGAATTTCAAAGACCCATTCTTGTTTTTCTCTGTTTTATCTGTTTGGGGCGTACATGGGGGACATTGTGTAGATCTGAAACATCTTCCTAGGCTCATGTCTTGGTCTTCAGCTAGTGGAGCTTGGATGAGAAGCCTTTAAAGCTATAGCATGTGAGACCTACCTGACCATAGTGGCTCGCTAGAGACATGCCTTCAAAGGTTTTGCTTTAACCCTCCTTGCTGCCTTCTTCCTTGGTCGTCTAGCATGTGAACTTTCTTTTCCATTTGCTCCTGCCGTCACAGCACCACAATCTGAACTCTTCTGCTTTGCCTCCCCCATCATGTGCCCTGGGCAGTCTGAAACCATGAGCCAAAGATATCTTTTCTACACATGTTGTTTCTGTTGGGTTTGGTGTCACATCAGAAAACTAATTAATACAGTGAGTGTGTGCTGTGTAATCTTCATGTACACTCATGCCCATAAAGCATGTGCTCACACATTCACATGCATGTGTAAAGAATACTTATTTTTGAAAGTTGTAAATTTATCATGCCAGTTTATACAACATAGGCATATGGTTTAACTTTCTCCTTTTTTATTAGTTTTAATCTCATTATAAAAATTGTTTTGTGATTTGCCTGTTCTTAAATCGAGCAGGAGCTGTTTATCATGCTCATTTCTTTTCCTTTCAAAATTCTAGTTTTCAGTGACATCACCACTGTACTACCCCTGCGGGCACCACCCAGCCCACCTCCATAGACTTACTCTTTTTATTAGTTACTCTCCAGATGCTGAGCTTAGAGCCTGTCCAGTTATCATTTCATTTTTAACAGCCTAGCAAGGATGACACTCTTTATTATTTTATTATCTGTGTGTGTGCACATGTGTGCTCATAGTGTGTGTATCTCTGAGTGTGGTGTATGTGTGTGCTATATGCTCCCTTGTCCTTGACCCTGAATCCCTCCACCTCTCCATTGAGTGTGTGTGTGTGTGTGTGTGTGTGTGTGTGTGTGTGTGTGTGTGTGTGCGTGCACCCGCAGGCAAGCACGTGTACCTGTGTGTGTCCCTGCAGAGGACAAACCCTGAGACAGGGTTTTCCACTGAGCCTGGAGTAAGGGAGCTAGCAAACCCTAGTGATCCTCCTGCCTCCTCCACTCTTTACAATGCTGAGGCTGCATTCCCACACCTGAAGATACACCCAGTTTTTTACATTAGGGCTGAAGATCTGAACTCTTGTCCTCATGCTTCTTCAGAAAATAGTCTTATCCTCAAGGCGATATCCCCAGCTCCTACTATCCACATTTTCAGAAGAGGAATATGGCATATAAGTTCCAGAGAAACGAAGTGCTACAATGTTACAGAGCTGGGAGTTAGGCTGAGGACACAAACCTTCTTGCTGGGTTTGGGATTTAGGGTCTTCAGTCCTCAAGCCCTCTGTCCTTCATTTACTTTTCATTTCTCGTTTCCTTCTCACTTTATTGTTTCTCATTGAATTTTCTCTTTATACAGTCAATTCTCCCTTCTCATCCTTCCATAACTCTCTGTGCACAGTGACACACTGTCTCACTCTTACTGACATTCTTCTAATTCCCTCTTTGCCGCTGCCATTTGCTACATGTTATTCTTCAGTTTCAACACATCTGCCTTAATTTAGTGTATTGTGATTTCGAAATGTCTGTAAATTCACATTTTTGTAAACATGTATTCTCGTTATGAAAGTGGACACTGTCATTCTGATTTCATTGGTGATCCCTTTCTGTACATAGACCAGGTAACACAACCTTTGAAAGACAAAGGCCTGCATATTTCCAGGTTACAAGATTTGTCAGGTCTACCAGATAGACAGTGTTTATTGTGTCTCCTGTTTCACTGTGTCTTTGTCTATACTCTTATGCCTGGAATGGGCTGATAATAGTGAGTTACCTTCTTCCACCTGAGCATGTTTATATTTTATTTTGCATATATTTTTGTTAACAATTTTGCTTTATGCTCTTGCATATGTTCTCAACATTTCATATCTTCTCTAAACAATATGTTATCCCGAATTAACCCTGATATTCTTTGATTTGAATCTGAGTAGCATATTTGTACCCAAATATTTATTTTTTTAATCTTTCAGTCACAGAAACACACCTTATGGGGAAGATAACACTAAAACTCTTAAAAGAAATTCCACAATTTTTAAATAGCCTGTGACAGACCATTTATCCATTTTTGCATCCATCCCGCTGTGCTTATCATCTGCCATGTCATTTTGCCTTCTGAATTCTATTTTGATTTTATTTTAACTAAGATAATATATTTTTAACATAACAGCTGCTATGCATCTTTATAGGGAATACAATATGCTGTTTGTTACATTTCTGTTGACCAACTTATTATATTTGTCTTGTCTACAATCTCAAACATGTATCATTTCTTTGCTATGAGACCATTCAAACTCCTACTGGCTACTTTGAGTTATGTAATAATGCTGATTATAATCATCCCATGTACAGTTGAAGACCAGAACTGTTCTCTGGGTCCTTCCTTGCTGCAAAGTTTGATAAAAATATTATACTTTATTCTCTCAAAATGTTGTACATGATAACTTTCATTTTTAGTTTTAGGCTTTTTTATATTTATTGACTGATAATAATAAAACATCTATGAAATAAACTACAATATTTCAATATGCTTATTCGTTTTGCTTTTATCAGTTCAGGATGCTCATGGCAGAAAAGCACTATTTGCCATCAACTCTGAGTCTTACCCCATTTAAAGTGACAATTCTCCTTCTTAAAGCTTCTAAACAAATTCAACTTTTAATTCCCCTTTATGGATGCAGGAAGATGATATGAGTTAAATTTAGTTCCCCCAGGCTGCCTTAAGTTGCACTGAGGTCTGGACTTGGTACTGCCTGCTTTTCCTCACTCTTTGATGAATTGTGGTGACTTGTAGTTTGTTTTTGAGCCACACCTAAAGCTGATAAAAATTAATGCTCCAGATAGGATTTTATTTTTCATATTATATTACTTTTTCTTGACATCTTTACTGCTATTCTCATTTTGTTTTGTTTTGAAAAAATGAGCAAATAGGCTTATGTACTTTGTTATTTTCCATATACAAAATCCCCATTTCCTGTCTATTTTGGGCAGCACTTTCTGCAGAGTGGGTCCTGTCAGGTTTTGCCACTTGAAGGCTGATTGTCCTGAGGTGAAATACTGCAGAAAAATTACAGACGCTGCCACACTTCCACAGCACATTCTTGCATAACACCCTGACTCTTAAAGGATTTAGAACGTACCACTCCCTTTTCTTCTACGGTGACCTTCCTAAGTGGGAGAACATAGCTAATAAAGCACTGGCTAGAGTTTTATTGTGCACTGTGATAGATTGGATCATGTGTCTCTGATATTCATGGGTTCATGGATTAAATCACTAAACCCTAAAGTAATCACTTTGGAAGGTTATTAAGGCTTCAGGAGCTCAGAGGACAGGTGCTAACCATAAGGCTCGTGTCCAAGAATAAAGAGGGAAAGATGCCTTGGTTTTTCACACAGAGAAATGACCATATGAGGAGAGAGAAGTGCTGTTTGTAAGTCAGGAAGGGGCTTCACCAGCAGGGAGCTGTGCTGCCACCTTGATACCGGCTTTAGGCTCCAATACTGCCAGAACATAAAATATCAATCTGTCATGCTAACCAAGACCAAGAACTGTAAAATAATTTAATCCTTACCAAAAGCCTGGGGGGGGGCAAAGTTCTGATCTGAGGGATCTGAACCTCAAAGAGGTGAAATCTCATGCCCTACACACAGCTTACAAGCAGTGGGGCTGGGATTTAACCCACAACCAACCCACATTACCACCTCGAAAGGCAAAGCTGAGAGACATGCATCTCTCTCATGTCTTTAGGAAACTGCGCACATGCTTTCAGCTGCAAGGCACTGGTCCCCACTTAGCTGTCCATGCTCGCTCAAGTGTCAGTGCCAAGTCCACCTACTCTGAGCATGAAGGTAAGTGTAACTTCTCTGGTGCTTGTCAGTGGCTTTGCATCCTACTTCTGAGCTTAGTTTACTCCTAATGCTCTTCTTATCTCATTGTTTCCTCCATGCGTGTGTGTGTGGGTATGTGTGTGTGTGTGTGTGTGTGTGTATGTGTGTTGGAGATGGCCACCATCTTAGTGCTATTATTACACTTGTACATTGCTTCTCTCTTCCTCCTCCCTACTTCCTCTTTTCCTTCAGTTTCCAAGTAGAAAATTGTGTGTTCATTTGTGTAATTACTTAAATACCACTTTGTCTCCCTTGCTGATCTGTAAACTCCCTAGAAGTTTAGACTCAGTTTTCCTCATCACTGGGAACACAGAGACTAACATGGAGTAGACAGTCATGAGATGACTAAATAAATATGATGACTAAAGGGATGAGGGAGTGAAGGACTCTAGGGAGCACCCTTATCCACCCAATCTCACTCTGGGGGTACGCTCCCATCTCACAGTGCCTTCCTAAATTACCCAGAGTTAGATTTCCAAACTGTCTTGCCTGGATAGTGGAGAATAAACTATTGCAGTTTAATAAAGATCAGGATAAACAATTAGGCCGAATAGATGCTTATTCAGGGGGAAATAACTCCCAACATAGGCAGATAAACAGGGCGGGTTCCACTGGATCCTAAACTTTCCAGCGTCCACCACCAAGAGACCAGCTCCGACCCCTCCTCAGCCTTTCCCCCCAGGTCACATCTGGCCCTGTCTCCACCCCCAATGGGCGTGACCTAAGCCACAGGTGCAGACAAGGTGAATACCTCCCTATAATTCCCCTTTTAGTCTAAAGAAAAGATTTGGGCTTGATACAATGCTATATACAAAACAGAGAATAACAAGTGTGCTCTAAGAAAAGGAAAATCAAGAACAAAACGACCTACATATCTAGTCCTAGGGTGAAGGCATAAGGGAGTTTACAATAGAGTTGTCCTAAGCTGGAAAGCTTAAGTCTAGTACCTAATATATCTAACTAGGAAGAGAGAATAGTACTTGTGATAGTTTAATCTACAACCTCATCAAGACCTGAGAAGGAAAATAACAATACTAGGGTAGACAGGAAGTGTAGATAGGCAACTTCCAAAAGATGCAGCGAGGACAGAAACAACAAGCTACCTGGACAGTCACCCAAGGTCTCACAGCAACGTAGGTATAGCCAGTTTTGGCTAAGGCCAAGAGTACTTGAAAGACCACAACAAAAGCAGGGAGGTAGAGAGGCTGTCTTACCCTGACTTGGCAAGGTTCAGCAGTCTTCTGTTTCTCGCCTACAAGCACATAAGATTGCATGTCCAGATCAGTGGTCAAGGTAGGGGCAGTCCCTTGCCCAAGAGGCCATAGGCTAAGCGAGGATGAACTCCAGAAGGAGCAACAACAGTGTCCAACATACTTTCAGGAAAGTGCACAGTGCTGTCAGGAGCAACAGTGTCTCATGTCAACGGAGTACTAATATTAAAACATTTAAATGCCATGATCTGCAGGTCTATGAAGTGATTGGAGATTAAGCATCTATGTTTGACTAATCTCATAGGTAAAGGAAACACAGGTGAGCATAATTTGTAATACTCAGAAACTTAGCTAAAAAACCTGATTAAAACTTCCTTGAGTAAAGCAAGGATACATACCTAAACAATATAACTATGCACATGTAAATTCCTAAAGTAGAGGTAGAGTAGAAATGTTTAGGCAAGAGGTAGCTCTAAAGGGCAGCAAGATAAATATCACAAATTGTATCAATATACAAAATATCTTGAACACAAGCAAAGTATACTTACATAGAATATGGCAAGAATAAAGTGCATAAAACATAAATGGAAAGATTTCACACAATATGACAAAATATAATATACAATTCTTCCAGTACATAGGTTACCACAGATAAGAATATATAACAATGTAAGCTGTAATACTAATATCTCACTCTTACTAAATAATTCACAAGAAGATAGGCTAATCTACCTATATCCATTCTGAACCATACCTTTCCCAACCATACCCTATTCCTGTCTAAAAGAGATAAATGAGTCTAAATATCACCTTCCATACCCAACCCCAAGTAACTAAGACCAACCCTAAGAAGATGAATATTATCCCTAAATTCCTAGAGTGGGGAGAGAGGACAGTCACCTAAGGTATTATTATCTTAAGATTACTTCCTGCTGAAATGGGATGATGATTGCTCCATGGGATCCTGTAGGAAGAAAAATTTTAGCAACCAAATTTCTCAACAGAACTGGCTGTGACATATGTACGTAGTCATTGTGTGGCAGAAAATGCTTGACTGGAGTTCTATTTGAAACTTTGGCCAGGTTGTAATAAGAAGGTGCACCATTACAGCTAGCTAGTCGTGAGTTGTCTTGAGAAAAGCAGTCTCAAACCGGTTATAGGGTGAAGTTTGTAGCTTAGATGCATCAGGTTGAGTAGAGTGGAAATATACATTTGGGGCCCCATCTTCTTTCTGGAGTATTCAAAGATTGCTGTTAGAAACTGTTATTATTCCTTGTGGAAAACTTAAATATCAATATCAAAGTAAAATTTGCAAGTTTTATGGTATGCATTAGGGGAAAGGCAACAATAATCATTAACATGTATATGAGAAAATGAGGATTTCAGAGAGAAAAGTGCATATAAGCGAATGAGTCCCTAGATTTTGTTTTCTTCTGCCTTACATCAATTGGCTTCTTGATATTAAGCAGAAACTGTGAATTTAATCTCAACAACATGCTTGAATTTAGAAAAGGAAAGCCAAATCCAACTCCAAAGCCAGCATTGGTTTACATGAATCAGGACTACAGGAATACTAGATAGTAAAGAGAAATAGATTTCAGTATAGAAAGTTTACTAGACTTAAATATTTTTACCATAAATCAGATTACTCTTCATTAAATGATTCTGTCTGGAGAGCTGTCTTCTCTTCTGTAGGTACCTACGTGTTCATTGTCTCTTGGTTGTTTGAAGATAGTGTTCTCTGTTTTCCTGTAAAGATAAGAACAGAACACTTCCCCTACCTTTGAGAGGTCTCTGCACATTTCGTGGGACCCAATTTGTTGGATGACTTGTCATTCCTCTTCATTAAGATGTTTCTCTTGTTCAACTTGGATCTTGATCAACTTAGATGGTATCCATAGCTTTTCTTCTCCTGTAGATACAAATGCAAAACCCCTACCCCAATGTAACACATATCCTGGTTTCCATTCTGAGGTCAATACATCCTTAAAGTCCCCAGGCTGATTTAGTTCAGAAGTTTTTTCTATTGTCCAGTGCCTTTCAGCAGCTGTTTGTCCTTTTTCATCTGTGTTTGGGTATCTTGGTTACTCCTGCCTGTTTATGGAGCATTTCCTTTAAGGTACAATTAGATCTCTCAACTACTGCTTGCCCTGTTGGATTGTGTGGTATACCAGTTATGTGTTTTATGTTATAATACTCAAAAAACTGTTTCAATTTGCTGGAAACATATGCCGAAGCATTGTCAGTTTTTATTTGTGCAGGTATGCCCATAATGGCTATTACCTCTAAAAGGTGTGTGATAACAGAATCAGCCTTTTCAGAGCTCAGAGCAGTAGCCCATTGAAACCCTGAAAATGTATCTATAGTATGGTGCACATATTTTAATTTTCCAAATTCTACAAAGTGAAACACATCTATTTGCCATATTTCTATTTATACCTTTAGGGTTACTGCCTGGTGGTAAAGGAGTTTGGTTATAGAATGAGCGAGTAGGACATTTCCTTATTATTTCCTTGGCTTGTTGCCAAGTGATAGAAAAATCCTTTTTCAAACCTTTGCTGTTAACATGGTGTTTCTTATGAAACTCTGAGGCTTCTAGCACACTTCCTATCAATAACCAATCAATTTCATCATTGCCTTGTGCTAGAGGACCTGGCAGACCCATATGGAATCTGATGTGTGATATATATATATATATATATATATATATATATATATATATATATATAATGAATCCTCTTTCAGATAGTATCTTGTAACTGTATAAACAATGAAGTTAAGTCTGTACTATCAGGAATAAATTCTGCAGTCTCAATGTGTAAGATGGCTCTTTCTGCATATTGAGAGTCAGTAACTATATTGAGGTGTTCTGTAAAATCCATAAGTACCATGAAAATGGTGTACAATTCTGCCTTTTGTACAGAATTGTAAGGGCTTTGAACCACTTTACTTATTTTACCTGATTTATATCCTGCCTTACCTGATTTGTTTGCATCAGTGTAGAATGTATGAATTCCAGAGATAGGTGTTTTACAATGCATGGAAGGATCCAAATGCATTGTTTTACAATGCATGGAAGGATCCAAATCATTTTCTTTATGAATTTTATACTTTCACTTTTGGGATAATTGTTGCTAATCATTCCCAAAAATTTACTGCATGCTCTCTGCCAATATTCATTATCTTTCCATAAGGAGGAAATTTCCTCATTAGTCAAAGGTACTATGATTTCTGCTGGGTCCCTTCCTGTCAGTTGGCAAAGTCTTAATTTACCTTTTATAATCAGGTCAGACATCTTTTCTTTTTTTAAAAAAAAAACATTTATTTATTTTATGCTGGACATAATTATACATGCCTTTTGTAATGAAAACAAATATTTATAAACAATATTTGGGAATTTGGGCGTCGTTCTTTCCAAACTGCTTCATGCTGGTAGGGGGCGATCTTTTCTATATATGTTTTTAGTTTTTTATTCTGTTTATGTGGCAGAAATATCCATTCTAATATGATATCTTCCCTCTGCATCAAAATTCCTGAAGGATATTCTCTAGATGGTAGTATAACCAGAATACAGTCTAGTTTTGGATCCACAGGTTTACCTGTGCTTCTAATATCCTCTTTTCTACCCATTCTAATTCCTTTTCGGCTTCAGCTGATAGTATTCGGGGACTATTCAGATCCTTGTCCCCTTTTAGGGCCATTTTCAAGTTTTTCAAATCATGCCCTTCTACTCCAATAATGATTTGTAGTTGAGAGATCTCAACTAGTAATTTTTGAAGATCATTAAGAGTCTGGTAGTGATCTCTCCTAATCTGTACTTTTTGTGGTCTAATTTTCTGTAGACCTATTTTATATCCTAAGTAGTTGAAAGAATCTCCTTTTTGTATTTTTTCAGGAGCAATTTGTAATCCCCAATGAGGTAAAACTTCCTTTACTTTCTCAAACATTTTTTCTAATATTTCTATTTTAGAATCTGCTAACAATATATCATCCATGTAATGGTAAATTATGGATTGTGGAAACTGTTTACGAATTATTTCCAGTGGTTTTTGTACAAAATATTGGCACAGGGTGGGGCTATTTAGCACTAAAACGTTCTCTCAGTCGTTGTTTTTTCTTGGTATAGGATTCTATCCTCTCCCCTAGTTCATGAACCTTATCCCAAGCATTCAGAGCTTCTGTTCTGCGTAGAGACAAGATATGTTCATCATAAGCACCTTGGGTTTCTGGGTCAGCATAAATACCCTCACCAAGAATTTTATCTTGGGAAGCTTTATAACCTTTCTTTAAGCCATAAAGTTCAAGTTTTGCTTCTTCTCTCCATAAAGCCCTCCATTCTAATTGAGAGGAGTTTTCAAGGACAGCTGATACTAATTGATCTCAATCCTTAGGGGTTACCTTGTTATTCCTTGCCCATGATTCTATTAATTGCTTCACATATGGTGAGTGCATGCCATAAGAGACTACTGCTTCTTTTATACCTTTTAAATCTTTCATACTTATTGGTTCCCACTGATAGGCAACACCACCTTTTGGGTGTTTTTTCTTTTCTGGTTTTTCACTAATAGAAACAGGGGAAACTCCCCTGACCCTAAACGGTGTAGAAAATTTTAACACTCTTTCATGCCCTGTTCCCTGTAGTTCTCCTGATGTGTCAGATCAATGGTCTTCTAAGGCCTGAAATCTATTCACCATTGTTTCTTTGAGTGTCTGAACTTCTTGAACCACATAAGTTTCTAGAGACTTCACTGCATTAGTCAGTTTCTTACTTTCTCCAACTACGAATGATCCCATGTTTTTAATATTCTCATCCTTGGGTATAATCTGAATGGTATGTAAACTGCCTTCCAGAAACAATGTTCTATCTGCCAGCTTGTCATTATCCTCAGACATGGAACAGATTCTATCTGCTAGTCTTTCCATCTGATGTTCCAGTTTTTTAACCTTATTAGTAGATTCGTCCAACCAGGAACGAGCTGTTTCTGCTAGCATGTTAATGCTTTGCATTGTTCCCATTTTGGTTGTTGAGGTATTGTGATTTAATAAGGATCAGGATAAACAATTAGGCCAAATAGATGTTTATTCAGGGAGAAATAACTCACAACATAGGCAGATGAATGCTACGGGTTCCACCGGATCCTAAACCTTCCAGTGTCCACCACCAAGAGAGCAGCTCCAACCCCTCCTCAGCCTTTTCCCCCAGATCACACCAGGCCCTGTCTCCACCCCCAATGGGTGTGGACAAGGTGAGTATCTAGCTACAATAAACACCAAAGCTGGTGAAGTTTAAATAGCACCTACTGAGCAAGAACAATAGGAGCCTGTAATACAGAGGACCACTCAATGCCCAGGTGGTTTCAGAATGTAGACACTAGGCCAGGTCTCCTTAAGTCCTCATAGTACAAGGAACCCTTGTGAGTTCAGGGAAGAAAAAAAAACCACACTACATGGGTGCTATAGCCCAGATCTTCTCTGTCCTTCCTCTGTCCAGGCTAAATCAATTTCTGAGGTTCCTAGGCCTGTGGACCGTGACTCAGCACAATGGCCACCATGAAGCCGTGCCAAAAGCCTAAATACCGAGGTGTGGCTCAAGCCAAGTGACTCTTCTCATGAAGGGGAGCTCTGTGAGTTTTCAGATCTCTGTATATGTTTGATAATTAGGCAGTACAATGGCTAATGAATTTAATGCAGATAATTACAATTTAATGCATATTAACAAAACAATTTAAAGTCTTGATATACATCACTAACTTCTGATTCCTTGGGCCTGTTCCTGAGATAAAGAGGTCTGCTTTGAGCTTTAATACAAGTGATAGTTTGTGTTTCCAAGAAAGGGTGCTGGGGTGGGGGACCTTTGAGCAGCCACTACCAACAGTGAATATGCATCATCTTGCCTTTCCTGGTAATCTCACATACAATACAACCAAGATTCCTGGCTAATTGCAAGCAAGAGGCCACTCAGGAGGAAGAAGTTCCCACAATAGATAAAGAATAATTATTATGTTGTAATATTGAACACTTAAGTCACAGAACTGCTTTGAAATGCACTTTGCTCATGTGCAAAGCTTCAGCTAGTGCTAAAGGGTGTATAAATCCAGGTCTTAGAAACTACAGAGAAGTAGAGCCAGGGTGTTGCTTATTTGGTAAAGTGCTTGGTATACAAACATGAGAATGTGAGTTTAATCCCCAGCATCCAGGGTTGACAAGCCCTAGGTTCCAGTGAGGGGTGGCGGGAGTAAGGTGGAGCACACCTGAGGAACAACACCCAAAATTGACAGCCAGCTTCCATGCAGACCCACCTGTACCTGCACGTACCTGAACAAACACACACACACACACACACACACACACACACACACACACACACACACTGGCTGGCCCGTGGAGCCCAGGATCTGTTTGTCTGTACTTGCCCAGTATTAGGATTAGGATTGTAGGTTCTTGCCACCCAGCTCTGATTTTTATTTTTCTCTTTCTTTCTTTCTTTCTTTCTTTCTTTCTTTCTTTCTTTCTTTCTTTCTTTCTTTCTTCCTTCCTTCCTTCCTTCCTTTCTTTCTTTCTTTCTTCCTTTCTTCTTTCCTTCTTTCCTTCCTTCCTTTCCTTCTTTTTCCTTCCTTCCTTCCTTCCTTCCTTCCTTCCTTCCTTCCTTCTTTCTTTTTTAATATGGGCTACCTCTTCTTGTGATGACACTGATGCTGTCAATGCCATGCCATCTTCATGACCTCATTGAATCTGAATTAACTTCAGGTCACTGCTCAGTGGTATCATGCACATGAGTGGCATCAAAAGAAAAGAGAACCAACTTTCATGCTTGCTCTGTTTGCTACAAGGTGCACACACTCAATTTTTTTTTCTTTTGCTACACAAGAAGACTTTCTTTCACCAGATGCTGCTCTGATACTGGAACCACACTCTTGGAATTCTGAGTCATCGTACCTAGTAGCCAAAGTAGCAGGAAACACACTAAGACAGCAAGCAGGCCTTGAGAAACTGAGGGATCAATTTTAGTATTGTCTATAAGCAAGAAAAGATTTTCCCTGAGAATTTAAAAATCCCTCTCACTGTTCTCATTGGACAGTAAGACAAAGAAAACACAGCTTCCAAAGGTTGCTCAGTGACAGAGACACACGTGGCAGCATTGTGTTAGCTCAATGCTTCGCTGAGAGAGTGAATCAGGGCAGAAGTGGGCAGATCTCTTAGTTTGAGGTCATCCTGGTCTACAGAGTGAGTTCCAGGACAGCCGTGGCTACAAAGAGAAAGCCTGTCTTGACAAAATTAAATATAGCTAAATAAAATGAGCAAAAGGGTGAACCAGGGTTCAACTCCCACCAAGCTCAATATTTAAGAAGATCCCTGGGGTGAGAAGCTGATGTACAGTTGAAGGTGAGACAGTGTGGGGAAGGACTCCAGGGCTAGTTGGGGAAACACACAAATGCAAGGACTCCCCTGAGTCTTCGCTTCTCACCAGGCTTTAGGGGACACTAACCATGAACTGCATCTGTGAGCCATGGGGATTGTAGACTGTCTCTAGCAGCTGCACCCCCCTGTTTTAATACCTGTGCTGAGTGTCCCACATAGCTCTGTTGACTTTTTAAAATGAGATTCTAATTTATTTAAGTTGTATTTATTTTTTACTGACAAATGCTAATTGCAGACTGGAACTCTGTTGTAGAGACAGTTGCCAAGCACAGAGGTGCCAAGTGGCTTCACAGAGGAGGTACAGGCAGTCATAACCATTAGCTGTTTTATCCCTCTGACTTAGTTTGCTTTCTATTTCCATATTAAAAGCCATGATCAAAAGCAACTTGGATGGGGAAAGGTGTATTTCATCTTACCGCCCATCATAAAGCTGGGATAGGAAAGTGATGTAGGAACGTAGAAGCAGAAACTAAAGAAGAAGCCATGGAGGAATGCTGTTCATTGGCTTGCTTCCCTACCTTTCTTATACAACTCAGGCCCATTAGCCTAGGAGGTACACTCAAAGTAGGCTGGGACCTTCCACATAAATCATTAATCAAGAAAATGTTCCATAGACTTGCCTACAGTCAATCCAAGGGAGGGAATGTCTCAGATGAGGTTCCCTCCTTCCCAATGTCACTAGCTTGTGTCAAGTTGACAAAAAGATGGACTTCGCAGGGATGGTAATCACTGGATCTATTCCTTCATCTTCACAGTGTGAACACATTGAATGCATTGCCTTTCTCTCTTTGATTTTCACTATTGCTGGTTTATTTAATTGTCCCACTGAGTACAGAAGGCTGAGCCTCATTTGTAAGGGTGGCCAGGGCCCAAGCTCTGGTCACTGAAGCTCCAGTAATGCTCTTGTCTGTCTGCACTCATAAAAAATATTTCATGTTGGGTTCAAGCTGGATCAGTTCACAGAGCTTCCCAGGACTTCCATCAAACTTCTTAGCTGCTAAGAGGTAGTAATGGGTTAAGGTGCCAAGGCAATTTTTTAAAAAATACCAAAGAGTACTCACATGAGAATGACACTTCTCGAGTTCCAACACATGCCCACCTTGAAAACAACTCATTTATTTATAGATGTTGCCAATTAGCAGATGCTGAGCATCAGTATGCATGCAACTAAAACATCCCACGATTTCAGTAGCTCTTCCTAGAGCCTTGTGCACTGTGCCTGGCTCTTTATGTGTAGGTAAATTAAAAGACTGAACAAACTTGCAAATATATCTTTAGGGAATAGAATAGTGATCAACATTATGCCCTTCATGCTGTCCTCGGGCCACAGTAGAACTAGCTGTGCTCACTCAATCATAGCTTTGTGATCTCAAGAAAGTCACTTAAATCCTGAGTTTCTAAATCTTAAAGAGGGGACAATTTTCTGCATTGTGTACAAGAATTGTGAACTTAAACACATAATAGTTGTTAAATTTTCAGTACATTATAAATAAGTGAACATAAATAAGTAGATATATCAATATTTTATCATTGCTCCAGAACTTTTGGAATTTCAAGTAAGCTTGCGCACAATCGACATGGCCAATTCTCTATGAATTAGTCCCCAGAATTTTGGGGACTTTGGCTTAAGATGTAAGACATTCTTAGATTGTTTCCTGAAAAGAGCAGAGCCATAGCTAGTAGTGGCTTTGAAATAAACAAACTAAAGAGAATGAAATGAGATGATTTTTTGCCTTGTTGAACTGACTGAGTCATCCTTCCCTTCAAGTCAGCACTTTTATGCACACTTGCCTGTGTCAGAGGGGCAGGGGCATCCAGAGTATGCAGAGCCTGGCCTTATGCACTGCTTTTCATTGCCAGCACAGGTGCAGCAGGATCAACTCTGGGATGACAGCAGATGGAGGGTTTATGTTTCTGCTCTCTCCCTTCAGCCCCACCCACAGAGTTCACAAGGGCAGCACATCCACTTGAGGTGAGGCCTCCTTATCAATGCTACAATTTGGACATAATCCACCCCCCCCAAAAAAAAAATTGAGACTTCTGTTTGACACATACCAGTTTTAGCGGGTTTTATTCCAAGGAGAGGAAAATGGAGGGGTAAAAATCTGTAATTGGCTTTCTTTGGGCCTACTTCCCTTGTAAACATAGCCATCCAGTGCCTGTTGTGGGCTATTTCTATCAACCCCAAGACACTCTGTTGGAATTCTAGCACTGGAGGTGATGATATGAGAAGATGAGACCTATAGGAGGTCATGAGGTCATGAGGGTTGAGTCTACATACGTGATGAGAGCCCTTACAAATGACATTCTAGAAAAGTCAACTCAACCTCTTCTCCTATGAGAAGAGGTGGTGAGGCGTGTGTAGCCTACAGATGAGGAAAATGGAAAAGTGGACCCCTCACGAGACTCCAAGCCTTCAAGTGCTTCTTCCAGTACTGAGAAATATGACATTATTGGTTGATTCACCCAGACTGTAGTGGTTTTGCATCAGCAGCTTAGATGAACTAATACAAGGTTAGGCTTCCCTACTCACTTTGGGGTATGAGTGTGGTCACAGGTTGGGAGCTGCAGCTTCCTTGTTTGTGGTGGGAGCTACAAAGCTCTAAAATAGACTTGGAAGTACTAGCTGCTGATTAGAAAGTAACAGCAAAGACAGGAGGGGGCAGAGTTGCCAATACAATACAGGTTCAACAAAGCTCTGGCCAACACTGGATGGGAGAGTGCCCATCTGAGTTGGGCTCCTTAATGTGGAAATGACTAGGCTTGCCTGCACTCACATAGCATATGAGTTGCTATATGGAAGGTGAAGAATCTTCCTACAGCTGAGATTAACCATGTAGATGCTTAAGGCATGAGGCTGTCTGTGGAGGCTCTTCCACAGCAACAGGCTCTTGCGCAAGGCTCTTATGTCTAGTGGTTTTCTCCTTATATACTACTCTATTCTCGTTATAGAAAAATGAGCCTGGGTCACTGTGCCCTTCTCTATGGGGGTTGCTGTACTTGTCCTTGCACAGCCACCATTATCAAAAGAGACCAGATAGAACAACTGGATGACATACTTACTCTTCAGGACTACATGATATAACAACAGGAACATACAATAAGCTCCTGATAATGAAGGTCATCTTCCTTTTCAGTATGGTGGCTTCACTCGCACTTTCTGATCCTTTGAGATAAGGAATTGGAAGTGCAGCAACCATACCATATAAGACAATGAGATCCTGTAATGCCCCTACCATCCCTTGGGACACTGTACTTGGAGAGAGCAGCATTTCTAATCCTGAAGAGTTTAGAGTGTGAGACTGGAAGCCCAGTGTCCCTAGTGAATTCTTAAGAATTGATAACAAGTGGGAACATTCCTACTTCCAAACCAAGTTCTTGGGAGTACTTTTAAGGGTCTTTAGTCTGTACATTCATTATATCTTGAAGGATGGATGATGGTACCCCATTGACCACATTTTGCATCTCTGAATATTAATGTCAACTGTGCCCAAATTTCCTCAAAACACTTCATTGTTCCCCCTTTTTTGTATGAAACCATTACAATGATGGCTGTAGGTCTCCTTATGGAAAGACTGGAGGACTCTTTGGTATGAGTCTAGGCCAGTGTTACAGGGCCCGTCTTCCTGGTAACACAGCCAGCTGTTCAGTCAGTGAGTTTTCAGGCTGAAATTCCTTGAAGTTTCTATGGATTTCAGACTGAAATCTGAGGCTACTTCCATCGACTTCTTGGTTAATTTCTTCAGCTGCAATAAGTTGGGTAGAATGGTGACCAGTTCCCCATCTGTCTGATTCCTGGGGACTCCACAGTCTATTATGGGTCATGGTCCCTTAGCTGCCACTCTGTCCTTCCTGGTCATTACAATAATTAGAATATTGGAATTCTTTTACTCTTGGCAGTTAAACTCCTTGTCCTTTTTTTTTCCTTGTGTGTGTGTGTGTGTGTGTGTGTGTGTGTTTCATTATTCCCATTGAAATCAACCAAGTTATCTAACCACCAACCCTAGCACCAGCCTTGGCCTACAACATGCATCTAATGTTGCTTAGTTTATTATTGTTACCCAGGAAGATGGAACCTCAATTAAAGCAGTCCCTGAGACAGACTACACTGTGGCCATGTTTGTGGGGAATTGTCTTGGCTGACAGCTGTTGTAAGAGGGTCCAGACCATTGTGGGTGATGACATTCAACACAGGTGGGTTTGAGCTGTACAAAATGAACAAGCCAGCTGACCCTGAACCAGAGAGAAGACCAGTAAGCAGAATTCCTCCATGGTTTCTACTTCAGTTCCTGCATGAATTCCCTCAATGATAGATGGTGACCTGGAAACATGAGGTGAAACAAACCCTTTCCTTCCCAATTTGCTTTTGACAAGAATGTCTTACATCCGCAGGGCCCAGTGCAGTGAGGGCACATTCTTTATGGATTTGGTAAATGATCTGTTTTCTGGGCCTTCCATAGCATCTAATCTTCTTGGATGTCCTATCAAATGATGCTGGGGTGGGATGAAATTGTGGTGCAGGCTTTAAGATAGTTTTGCCAGACTTCGGAGCACCCTGAAACAAATGATCCTCATGAGAATGACACATATTTGAGAAGATATGCCCAGAACCTTAGACCTTACCCCTCTCACTCAGAGCCATACATAGAAAGGCATCTGGAGTGAGGGCAGAACCTGAAGGAGTTGGCAACTGTAGTTAACATGCTGAACTCTGTCCTTGTAGGCTGCAGGACTGCCTATGAAGGAACAGCCCCATAACTACTACAACCTCACCACCTAGCTTTGTCCCTGGTGATGTTTTATAAACTTTTCTGTCACTCATCCACCTACAACTGCCACTGTCCTGGAAGTGGACAGCATGTCCAGAGCACAAAGACTTTAGTTCCAGAGTTACTGGAAGAGAAACTACAGGTGCTAAATGACCACGTGTACTGGAAAATAAACCTGGAAAATACCCTGTGCCTGGGATCTAGGCCTGAGTACTAGACCCTTAGGACTGGGACAGAAACCACAGAATAAGGAGGCAATGACACAGTCAGGAGTTTATGCAGGGGCTAGAGGCAGATGGAATCACTGAAGGACTTTGAAACCAGAGTGATGTTTTTAGAGATGTATGACGGGATATGTTTCCTGCAACATATGTGGACAATGCAACAAAGTCTGGTGTCAGGGACCAATTTAGGAAACTGTTGCTGTGGTTAATGTGAAGGTGGTGTGCTCCTGGACTAGAGAAGGTGTGTGTGTGTGTGTGTGTGTGTGTGTGTGTGTGTGTGTGTGTGTGTGTGCGTGTAGAAAAAAATAATTTGAAGGATGTTCAGGGTAGAGTGCCAGGGCATTGAGCATTAAGAATCATGTTATAATGGGAGCAGGGAGGCAGAGAGAGATGCATAATCTACTCCTCACCTTAATTCCTGCATTTGAATGAAGTGTTTGGGTCATTTCCCCCAAACATAGCAGTGAGGGAAAGGAATTGTTTTGCAAAGTGTCTATCTCAGTTATAGAATTAAAAGAAAAAAAATAATGTTTAGTTAAGTATTGGAATTTTCCCAGGCTGTCAGCAATCTGCTTCTTTCCATTCTGTATTCTTATCCTGGGATCTCCTATACCTTTGTTCTCAGCTGTCTAATATATCTTCCCTTGAAGCTTGGTTTTCCCTTGGATCCTGGTGCCTAAATCGCTGACAGAGAGAATCAGAGCTAAATGTCCACACATGGTTTTTTGACAGCCCTTCTTGATTAATATTCCAACTCACAGAGATCTGTCTGCCTCTGCCTCCTGAGTGCTGAGAGTAAAGCATGTGCCACCAACGCCCGGCTCACACATGGTCTTTTGACAGTTCTTCTTGATTACTATCCCTGTCTCCTTTGTTCTCCCCACTCTTCAGCACACGCACCACCCCTCCTCGCATGGGATATGACAGTGACTCATGCTTTGAAGTTGTTCTGATGCTGCTCCTTGATCAAAGCTCTGACCCAAGGGGATCCAATCTGGCTCCAAACTTAACGAACAGCTCTGTCTTTTCTCTGACAATATACCTGACCTTCCCCTAGATTATGGTGTAAGTGATCTTCGTGGTCTAAGGGACTCAACATTCCTGCCTCATATCCACAATTTGTGCACAATCATCTTTAATCTGACCTCCTGATCTATGTGCCTTCAGGTTTACAGGAATATAAAGAAGTGTCCACACATTTGTGCAAGATCCATCTCAGTGTAAGAAGGAACACAAACATGTGTGAGTATGTTTAGAACCTTCATTCATACAATGTTCTGGGGCTGTGAAAATGTTGGGGGGATGGTATCTCATTCTCTGCGATAGCGACATTTGGGGCTGGATGGCCTTCAATGTAGGAAACTATTTTGTGCATACCCACATATTTAGTGCCATCCCTGGCATCTACTTATCAGATGCTAGTACACTGCTCATTCTGACCACAATTTAAATGCCTTGAAACATCTCCAAAAACCTCCCTGAACTGAAGTGTTGGGAAAGGCAAACTTACTATTAGTTAGAACTATCCTCTTAGAATGACTTGCTGGCTAAAACTGGTTTGGCATATTTCTAGTTCAATCTCATCCCAAATATCTATTCCCTAAAGACCTCTGTAAGCCTTTTTATAAGGTAAGTGAATTAGCAAAAGTAGAATCAAAACAAAGTGTGTCCATATGAAATTACTTTTGGGCATAAGACATGGCCAATTATTGGATCTGTGGCTTGGGATTGCTGTGGGTGTGGCAGGCATCAGGAGCCATAGGCAAAGATTCTGCCCTGACCTTGGACCAGAATATTATTTTGCTTAATTGCACTCTCATGACCGCCTGGCTGGGTTGTCTTCAACTTTTCAAGTTCTATTCTATCTCCTTGAGCTGTCTGTAACACACAGATATCTCTCAGACATCCATCTCCTAATGCGTGACTCAGACTCCAAAGACTGTCTCTCCTCAAACACAGAGCAGAGTGACTTCGCTTTTCTAATAACTGCCTGGAATCAGGTGGCACACAAATGCTTCCAAGTTCAGACATCTGAGGCCAGGACTGGAGCTCGTTATTGAACGTGCTGTCTCTAGCTATTGCAGGCTAGTGGGTTCCTGCTGCTGCTTAGTACCACTGCTTTTATCAAAGATCCCTTAAGGTCCTGCCTACGGTGCATACGTACAGCAACAGGGGGCTGCATCAGACTAGGGGCAGGGATCACCTTTTCACTGTTCCTTATGAGATCCTTGTAAGTGGATGCTTTGTCCCCACCCACCGAGGACCCCTCTGTGCTTTTTAAAGTTACATGTTCACATGAGTTCCAGGAAAGTAGAGGCTATGTCCTAGTCCCAGACATACCTCTTATGCCAGGCATATAGCAGGCTCATGGTGGGTGCCAAGAAATAAATCAGAGTGTGATGAGTCCTTGAAGGTCCTATCCAAGAATAATGACACCAAATAGTGGATAAAATCACCCTGAATGTCATCTGCATGTAGCCCTCCATTGTAGACTGAAAAAAAATGGGCCAATTAAACCTGAGTTCTGTGTCTGGCTTCTGAGGCAGCAATTATGAAGATGGGGAGAATGTCTTTTTCAATTCTTACTACACATAATCCCTTTAAACATACACACTTAATTTGATCCTCCCCCAGCAATTCTGTAAGTGGTGCCATCTGGATCTTAGACAGGAGACAAAATGACATGAATATCATGTCCATTATCATGGTGGAAGAGACAGGGTGAAGATGCAAACCCAAAATTTTCTGAGAGGATCACAAGCTTTCTCATCTATAGTGCTGCTACCACAGCTAAGCAGAAAGAGCTGATAGGGACAGACACAGTGAGAGCTTCTGTGGTTGAAATATGAAATATCTCCTGTAGGTTCATGTGTTGAAAACTTGGCTTCTTGCTAAAGACATTGGGGAGGCTGTGAAAACCTTTCCAAGTAGGACCTAGGTGAAGGAAGCCAGGCACTGGGAGCATGCTTTTGATGGCCATACCTATTTCTTGGCCTCTCCCTCTCTCTTTGTTTTCCATTCTTCCATTAGGTGAAAAATCTCCTACACATTCCCAATACCACGATGCTCTGCAAAAGTGTGTGAAGCTGGGCTCAACCCTTTGAAGCTATGAGTCAAAAACAAATCATGAGGTTTAGCATATGGTGATGACTAGATGAAAAGTGTGACTGATAAATGAGGTTTCACTCTTCTGGTAGTCAGTAGGCAAAGGCATCTTCTGCAGATGGTTCCAGTATGTCAAAACATGTAAACAAGCTGAACTCTCTAGTAAAAAAGAACATAGTATAGAAAGAAGAATAGGGATATCATAAAACAAACAAACAAAACTGTTGAGGCCACACTGACAGGCAGAGCCATCAGTAGGTAGTTAGTGAAGGATAATTAGTGTTGAGAGGGTTTGGCTACTCATAATAAAATAGAGAAGGCTGGCATTCACTACCATGTTCAATGGCTTCTCTGCTCCGTGATTTCATTCTACGTTAAAATACCAAGAAAGAACAACCATCAAAGTAAACAAGTTAACAGATCCACTCTAGATGAGCTTGCTGTCACCATGGTTGCCTCCAATGTGAAAACCCACACTCCCAACTCTTTTCAATCTCATATTATTAAAGGAGACATCAAGTGTAATTACCATCCCCTCAAAAGCATATCAGCTTTGTCATCCTTGAAGAAAGGTTGTTTAATTAATATGAACACACTGAGTCAATTTGCTAGAAATACAGTGAAGCACAGCCACAGGGAGGGAGAGATGCTCAATGGAAACCTCTTTTGTTGACAGCAAGATGGCTCCGTGATATTTGTAATTAAGAGCCCAAATTTTCACAGACCATTTTTTTATGCTCACCAATTGTCAGGTTCTTACTAGTCCCTTCAAGTTGCTTATCTCATTGCATCCACACGATGGTCCTTGCATGGGAAGCATTATTTGTCCCCATTACACATGAGGAGTCTGTCACTTTGTAATCTTAAAATCATGAATTAGTGTGTAAGGAATCTATGACCCAGCATCTGTCTAGCTCCAAAGCTCAGACAATTCTGATGCATTCAGCAGCCTGCCTCAAGGTCAATGTCTGAAGTCCTTAAGTAGATGTGATTTGCATAAATTGCTGAACTCTTTGGGGCCAGATTCTCCAAAATGTAAGTTGGAACAATAACCCGTTTTGTCATCCTCACATAGAAGTTATGAAAACAAAAAACTATGTACAGATGCACTTTGAAACATTATAACCATACACTATAAATATAAGGATATACTTGCTTTTAATGTTGAGAAATGTCAAACACATTTCTCTCTATTCTCTCTCAGTTTATAAGCGCTCCCAGACTGTCTCAATGTATGGACTTTCTTGTTTTCCACAAACTATCCTTTCTACCCTCTACACTGCTGCTCTGAAAGCCTCACTCACCACCTCTTCCAGGAAGCCTTCGTGGTTACCTCGTCAATATATTTTTCTACTGCTGTCCAGTCGTATACTTGAAGGCTATATTGATTATCTTTCCACACCTAGTCAACGATCAGGTCAGGGGCCAAAGCCACTGCCAATCTATGCCTTGCAAAGATAAAGGCACATATTGCAACCTTTCTAGGATGTCTGCTGAACTGAACTACAGTGAGTGGAACCTTCCAGTCTGTCTCTGAGCCACACTTGCAGTCTTACACCCAGGAGACAGGAAACCAGAACCAAGAGCCACACTTTGCTTAAGGTGGAGTAAAAGTGGCAGCTCAGCTCTAATACTGTCTAAAGTAGTTCCTGCTTAGATCACCAAGGGTGGGTAAAGAGTCATCTCAGGGGCATTCCTGGGATGCCAGCATCCCAGTTTTAAAACCTGAACAATCCCAAGACAACTTTGTTCCCATTCTCTCCAGGCCAAAGCTTTCAGTGTCAACCTATATACATTGTTCACTCCAGCCCCACCCCAACCCCAACCATGTTAGGGGCAAGATGGCCTTGTAGGCAGCTTGTCTGGCAATCCAGACAGCTCACACAGCATGAGGTAGCATAGGTTCCAAAAATAAGGACTGCAGTTATCAACAATGGGTACAGGTAGCCAGAAGCCTAGAGTCACGTTGCTTTTAGTCAAGCCCTTGGGGGGGGGCAGCTTAATGAAAGTTATGGTGTCTTCTCTGTGAGATGGTGGCCTCTTAAGTGTCTAGTTCTTGGAGGGTCTTCCCAAAAAGTCATTCTTTTCCAGGATCCAAGGAGAAGGAGTGGTGGTTCTGAACATGCAAAGACTAGGAAGGCCTGCAAGAGAGGAGAAATGTTATGAGGAGTAGAGAAAGGCAGGCAGAGGCTGAAGCAGGAATTCTGAAGGGTAGCTGAGATTCCAGCAAGGGACAGGACTGTGCATGTTCTGAGGTCAGGAATGAGACAGGAAAGCAGAGCTCTGAGATTACCATTAGGTGGGAGAGTGGAAAGATGAAGGCTTCACACCTCTAATAAGCAAAACTAGTTTGTGAGGAACAGAGGGTGAGCTCAGAGTGAAGTGACTTGCCACGATGTAAGGAAAGTAAGAAACAATCCTGCGGTGATATGTCAGAAAGTCCCCAAAGACCTGGACTGCTGAACCCTAACTAACACTTGTGGTGTTTTGAGTCACAAACATCTGGCTAGCCTGTGTACTGCATGCATGGCATAGGCATGGTTCCCTCCCTGGTCAGTGTGCCTGACAGCATTGTCCATCTATCCCTGCTAGGCACCAGCAGTGCCCTTACACATCAGTTATATCTGCCAAATATTTCTCCAGCCCTTGTCTAAGTTATCTCTTCAGTGTCAAATTCACCCTTAACTAAAGAGCACCAAAGCTTGACTGTGGTCTCCGTTAACTTCTCAGTCTTTGCAAGGTGGCACATGGGCAGTCTTTTAGAAAAGATGCTCCCGAAAAGTTAAGCACATTCTCTCTTCTGTCCTGTTTGGAGATCATCAGGAAGAGACAAGGCAGGCAAAGTGGCAGAATAAGGGGTTAGGGAGGCAACACTGAGGGTCTCGGTTCACATCCATGTTGCTCTGAACAGGGCTTGTTTAGTTCAGCCCAAGCTGTACTCTAGTCTTCAGGTCCCTGGTGAGGTTTTGCAGAGACCAAACAGGGTTCTTCTTCTGCAGGTAGAGCATGTCTCAGAAGAGGAATGGAAACCGCACAGGCAAAATAAAGCAGCTGGCTGTCTTAGAGTTATGTGTTACCTAGGGGCTAATTCATGCTGGCGTCTGGCTCATTATGGATCAGGAGCCAGATCTTTGATTGCTTTGGGCCCTTAGTCCCAGGGTTTGTGTTGCAGCCCCCCCCAACCATGTTGGTGGATAAACACAAGATGTCACCTTTAATGGGAAAAATACAGAACAGAAGACAAAAACCACCAGCTAGCAGAATGGTAGGGCTTCTTACCCCTTATGAGAGAATCTATACAAAGGTCAGCAAAACACTAGCATGCAAAGAATCCAAGCTATGTCCCACCAGGAAGACAGGAGAGGAGCACAGGCTATCAGAGCTCTGCCAGGTCTCCTCAGCTCCTGCTGAGGGTCGTTGGCTGTTCCCATCCCTCAGTGTCTGTGATTATGTCGCCAGCTCTCACTTTGGGTGGGCTAAAGCCCTGGGGAGCTTACACCTGCCTCCTGGAGCCTCCAGCTATTGACAAAAGGAAGGCAGGATAGAGACCCTCCAGCCTCCACCTCATTTGTCTTTTTGCTGGAATATCTCTGCAGTGTGTGGTGTGTGCTGGCCATTAGGCTTCTTCGTTGCCATCAAGCTCCCATTAGCCCTATCATTTTGTTTGAGAACACACCCTTCACTGCGTTCTTTTGCCCCACCTTAGACCCCACCCTGTCTCATGCCCTCTATCTCTTTAGGTCCTTTCCCAGTATCACCTCCCAGCTAACAGGCTTCACTGTAGCCTCCGATTTAAGATCTGCTTTTGAGGACCCTAAACACAGAGACAAGCTGATGCAGTGTGAATCCATGGTGTGGGTTTGCTCTATGTCTGGGTAATATACTAAAACAGAAGGGCACCTACAGGCATGAAATATCAAAGGCATGACTGGCATTCAACACACCAAATTTAGTTGGTGATTTACCGGCCACGTGCAAATTTTACTCTCCTTGAATTTTATTTTACAACTGGTTAGTCTGATTTTTCCTAGATAAAAAAATAAACAGATATAAACTTCAGATTTCAACGAATTTGTATAGGTTTATGCATTATTACTTGGATTGGCTTTCTATTTTGAAATGCATTAAAAACATTTCGTTCTAGTTTATGCTGGTATAGTTTTGTCACTGTGTTGAGAGGCTGGCCTAATGAATCTAATGTAGTCTCTTATCTCAGGGTCTCACATACAGAGGGAAGTTGATTCTGGAGTGCATTATGGCTTAAAGTCTTATTGTTAAATAATGCATGGATGTAACATCAGAGCCATCAGACGTCATATTCATCTCAGGATGATTTTATCTGTATCTCATAAGTTTTGATGCCATTTTAAAAATCATAACTTGATTCAAATATATGCTACCTTTCATAATTGGGTTACTTAGAAGGTTCTTTGTATTATGCTTAATTTCCAAATAGTAATTTTTGTGATCAGATAATATATTAGTATATATATTAGTTTAATTTCATTTCTTTTTGATTTGTTGAATCTTGTTTTAAAGCCCAGTATTAAGTAAAGTGGTATATACTTAAGGGTCCAGTATTTATTAGACATAGATTAGATTAAACATCATTGTTATTGAATTCACAGATATCTATGTGCCATACATTACACATAAAATAAAAAATGCCCAGTTTAAACTAAACATCATATAAACAGAAAATTATACGTATACATATATATTAATATTAATGTCCTGCTTTATCTTTTACCATTTCTTGTGTTAAAATCTACATTGCTCTATATAACTCATATCTATAAACAAAAGTATAATAATGTCATTGTCTTAGTTTTTAAAAATTTATTTATTTTTCTTATTTTACATATTGATCCCAGTTTCCTCTTTGTCCCTCCCTGCTTCCCTCTCTTCCACCCTCCCATGCCCCCTGACCACCCTCCTATCACCCCCCCACTCCACATGTAGGGTGATGCTTTCCTGGAGAGGTCATCTAAATCTGTCAAGTCATTTGGAGTAGGGACTAGATCCTCCCTCCTGCCTCTAGGTTAAGGGAGTATCCCTCCATGGGGAACGTGCTCCCAAAGTCCTTTTGTGCACCAGGAATACATCCTGGTTTTACATCTGAGGTCCCTTAGACTGCCCAGTCCTTCTAACTAAGACCCATGTTCAGAGGGTCTGAGTTGGTACAATTCTGGTTTCCCAGCTATCAGTCTTGGGGACCATTAGCACCTCCTTGTTCAGGTCAGCTGTCTCTGGATTTCTGTAGCCTGGTCTTATCCTCCCTCTCTGCATCTGGATTCCAATTGAGCTCAGTGTTTAATTGTGGGTGTCTGTTTCTGTTTCCATCAGCTACTAGATGAGGGCTCTATGATGGTGGATAAGTTAGTTAGTCATCAATCTCATTATCAGGGAAGGGCATTTATGTTAGCATTTCCACTGTTGCTCAAATTGTTAGTTGGGGGTCAGTCTTGTAGGTCTCTGGATATTTCTCTAGAATCTGTTTTCTCTTGAAACCTATAATGGCTCCCTCTTTTATGGTATCTCTCTGTCTCTCTCTGTGTCTTAGTCTCTGCCTCTATCTCTCTCTCTCTCTTTCATCCATTCCTCCCCTGAATCCCTCAACTGAAGAATGGCTAAAGAAGATGTGGCACATTTACACAATGGAATACTACTCTGTGGGGGAAAAACAAGGGAAACTTGAAATTCACAGGCAAATAGATGGAACTTGAAGAAATCATCCTAAATGAGGTAACCAGTCACAAAAGAAAGAGGAACATGGTATGTACTCACTCATATATGGATTTTAGACATAGAGCAAAGGGTCTCACGAGCCTATAATTCACACCACCAGAGAAACTAGGATACAAGGAGGATTCTAAGAGATTCATATAAGGTCCCTCACAGAAGGGGAAAGGAACAAGATCTTCTGAGTATATTGGGAGTGGGGGGGCAGTGAGTGGACAAGGAGTTAGGAGAAAGTGGAGGGGAAAAGAGAAAAGCAAATAGGATTAGGAAAGTTGACTCATTGTCTTAGATTTTTATAACAGTTACCTATACTTAGCTAGCAAACTATGTCAAAAGTTAATCATATACTTTATATGCTTAGTATCATAGTCCTTCTGTTGTTATAAAAATACCTGAGACTTGATAATTTACTAACAACATAAATTTATTTTTCATAGTTCAAGAAGCTGAAAAGTCTAATATGGAAGCAATAACAGGGTTAATCTGTCTTTAAAATGTTGTTTTTGGGGTGGTGCACAAGTGTATGCATGTTCACAGAGGCCAGAAGAAGACATTAGGTAGGTCCTTCTATAACACTCTCTGTGTAATCCTTTAAGGCAGGGTCTCTCCTTGAACCTAGGACTCTCACTTTATTGGCAAGGCTGTAACCAGCAAGCTCAAGCACTCCTGCTCTCTCTTTCCACTTGGGGTTATAGGCTAGAGAGTTTACTTGATTTGTGTATCTGGGAAATCAGCATTGGCTATAAACTGCTCTAAATGGCCATTCCCCATGCTTAACAGGACCTGGCCTTTGGGAAGTTGAACGCCTTATATAATGGCTGCCTTCTAAGTAGAAAAATGAAAGCCATAAGACATACTCGTCTGCTGGTAAGTGCACACATGTTTATAATCACTGTTTATTCAGATACATTTACTCCTTCATCATTTAAATGTTCATTTGTCTCTAGCAATATCTTTCTCAAAGTCTGTTGTACCCGAGCCTCGAGTCAATTGATCTCTTTTTTAGTACTTGTTTGTGTCATGTATAGATACATACATGTTTTACTTTTTATTTGTGTTAATGGATTTAAAGTATATTTTCCTTTGAGGAGGATATAAATGGAATGGATTGTATTTATCAATCCATTAATTCATTCACTTAGCATAACTATGGGAAATGTAAAAATTAAACTTACTGTTTTAGTATTATAGAATGGTCTGCTATTCTTTTTATTTCCCTGTTCCTCCATTTTGCCTAGTTTCTCTTGTGTTAAAATGATAGTTTCCGAGGGTTGAGAGTGAATAATCACCAAAATATATTGTGTAGAATTCTCAAATAAATAAGAAATATTTTTTAAATTTCTAGAGTCCCACTATCATTCTTGTTTCTTTTGCTATTAAGTAGGAAGTTTTCCCTACCCACCAAGGTACCCCAAAGGAATCAAGATTTCAGCACTGAGTCCATGACCTACTAGTTTCTGGGGCATCCTATCATATGGAATTGTGCAGTTTTCAATACTCAAGCCAAAGGAGGAAGCACATCATAAGAAACCCCAAATAAGGACACTGATTATATGACCATGTAAGTTCAGGAGAACTCAAGCAAGAGCTCAGGCCTTGTGACTTCCTGAAAGATAAGCTCAGTGTGTGGTGATTTCCATTCATTAGTCAGCTTTGCATTACTTCAACAAATATCTGGAATACTTGGTTTGTAAAGATAGGGAGTTTAAGTTGGTTTGTAGATGATTGTTGGCTTATGCATCATTGGGAATAGTACCCAGAGTTAACCTCATGCAAGGCAAGTGTTCTACTACTGAGCTACACTATTGGCCTCTTCATTCCTTTTGGAGGGACCAGTCCATAATCAACTGGCCCCTCTTTCTTTGGGGCCTGGGTGGGGAGGCAGCACATAATGATATGAAGCACATGGTAGAGCAAAACTGCTCACGTCATAGCCAAGATGTACAAAGGACAGCGAGAGTTCATAGGCCACTTCAAGGCTATGTCCTCAGCATTCTGCAGAGCCTCCTACATTTTATAGTTTCTATCATCTCTAAGTATCAACAAATTGAAAGTCAAACCTTTAACAAATGGGACTCCGGGAGGGACCCAGTTACAAACAATAGCACCATTGAACCGCAATGCATTCATAAGTGTGGCTCCAGAGGCTGAGGTAGAGTTCTTGTCCTCAGGTTGTCTCCTGTATTTCCTTCTGCTTTGCTCTACACTTGGAGGAGACTGTACCTGCTGAATTCCTCAGGCTCCAGATGGCCTAAAACAATGACAATACGTAATGGGAGACTAGAGGGTGGATAAAGGGGAAAACAGAGTATTTCTCTCCTACCTCCTTTCATTCAGGTGGCATCTTTACTACCTGGCCCCAGATTCTAACAGCTTGGCCTTCCTGGGCTTTGTTAACACTCTTCATCCATCCAGCTTGAAAGTTCAAATAATGCTGGTTTCACCTCACTGTTCTCTTAGCTCTTCACCAACTGTAACCATTTATTTGCATTATTAAATCCATCCCTTCACACCCTCATCTAGTCTAGTACTCAATTACATATCTTAAAAAGCAAAAGTATTATATCACACCTCAGATGCACACACACACACACACACACACACACACACTCCTCAGATGCACATACACCCACACCAACACCTCAGATGCACACACACCCCTCAGATGCACACACCCATACACGCACACACATGCACACACGCACATGCACACAATCACACACACACCCCTCAGATGCAGGCATATTTTATATACAGCTTCAGTATGCTGCCAGATTCTCTCTAGTCCTCTACCCATAGTTAAGATCATAGAATCTGCTCTGGACATTGGTAAATCATGAGTTTTAAGATGTGTTTTTCCAAATTGCTAACTTACTCATGTATATTCTTACATGTGGACATGTTCCCTGTGGACATCAAAAGCTCAGATATCTGCTCTAATGCTCACCCCACAGAGGAATGACTGTGGCAAATGAGCCTCTTCTACCAAACATTTAGGCTAGAACATTGGCATGGTGCCACGTAGCATTTTGACCTAAATGTTACCAACAAAATATCCCTGAAAAAATTACTGTTTTTAGGTGTGGATCTAAGACAAAAGCCATGAAGCACTCTTGACCATCTAAACAGTGTACTTTTGATTCTCTGTACAGGAAAAGCATCTACCTTACTTTGAAAAAAATCACTGTTCCTTGGGGTGGAAGAAACTTCTGATCCCTCCAACTTTCCTAGATTGGAGATGTTAAGAGCAACTGTGACCTCAAGAAGGAACTCCTGTGTCAGGTGTGGTGGTATAGATTTGCACTTAGGTTGAGGCCAGTTTGAGTGGCATGAGACATTGTTCTTTCTTTCTTTCTTTCTTTCTTTCTTTCTTTCTTTCTTTCTTTCTTTCTTCCTTCCTTTCTTTCTTTCTTTCTTTCTTTCTTTCTTTCTTTCTTTCTTCCTTCCTTCCTTTCTCTCTTTTTTAAGAAAGAGAAATGAAAGGAGAGGGCAGGACGGAGGGAGGGAGGGAGGAATGGAGGGAGAGAGGGGTGGAGGGAGGAGAGATTCCTTGCTCATCCTGATCAGCCTTGTTGCTTGGCTAGAAAAACTTGAAAAATATTTTGAAAGTATCATATTGGTGTTTTTATCTTTTCTATCAGTTAAGTTTCCTGGAAGCAATCCCACCATCAAAGCTCCAAGGAAAGAGGAGATGAAATATTCCTTACAAAATATGTGATGTAGAAGCTGTCTCCATGAGCCAGGAAGAATGTATGAGTTTTTCATCACTATAACAAAATACCTGAGACAGGCTAGATATACTGAAGAGACGGTTATTTATCTTGCTGCTCTGGAGGTTTAAGGACATAGTGCTGGCCTCAGTTCAGTTCTGGATTCTAACACATAGACACTCACCACAAATAAACACAGCAAAGAGAAAGAAGAAAGGCTGTCCGTAACCCCCAAAATACTGTGCATGGAAGGAGGCAGTGAGAGTTGGAAAAGCAGGTAGGGAAACAGATGTCCCAACTATGCCAGCTGACGTGAATGGTTAGCAGTTACTTTTCTAAAGACTTCCTCTGACCATACAGTATCCAATATATCCTGGGGACCTCCAGGAGATCGTAGAAATCAGCCAGTGGTCTCAGCTTGGAGGTTAAGAGGGTATAAAAGTAGCTGTTTTGTGGCTATGAAATGCTGCAGCTGTTTCATACAGCAGACCAGTCTGGGAAAGACTCTCTGGTCAACATAGTTCGACCTTGGAAGTCATACAACTCCATGGAGAGTTGAATTGAAGTAAATAAAACATGATTTCTACACCTAAACAAAATCAAATGGACAGGATATGGCTTGCCATACCAGAGGCTCCTGTCAATCAGGAGCCATTGCAGAGTCTGGAAGATCTGAGAGGAACCAAAGAGTAACCTATGTGATGCAGAAGTACCTGCCATCACCTGAGGTCATACAAACAGCCTCTTCCATCCTCCAGATGCCACCTTAGATATGAGCAAGATGAAAAGGCATATGAAATACTTGCACTCAGATTCTCTGACACTATTGAAGAGTGTTAAGTCAGATGGTTTCCTTGTCTCAATTGTTTCTTTGGTAATCTGCTGTCACTGGCAAACTTTCCTTCCTAGTGTGAATTGATATAGAGACACTTTGAGATGCTGGACAGAATGGGATTGGCTCTGAGTCAGTTGCCCTTATTCCCCAGAAGAAGTCAGATAGTGCATTTATGGATACGAGTTTCCCTCTATGGGGGGGTCTAATAGGCCTGTTTGGAGATAACTATCATACAGTTCCCTCCAAAAAAAATCATTAAGAAGCATGCAAGGTGTCTCCTCAAAATCACACAAGCTATAGGGTGGAAAGGAGATGCTCTGAGCCCAAACTGGCTCTAGCTGGATGGGGAGATCTGTAAACTCTTCTAAAGTTCTCAGTTATCAAGTAGAGATCAGGAATATGTCTCCAACTTGACCTGGTGGCCAAGTAAACAACTGACAGAAGGAAACAGAAAAACAGACAAGTCCAAGTCCTGTGAAAGTTTCAATCTTCTAGATGTCTTCCCTGTCCTTTAGGTCATGAGTTGAGGCTCAGTTCTGGCCTGGGGCAAGAGAGAAGTCACTTAGCTTGGGTCAGACCCTTGCTGTAGCCCTTGAGACCAATCAGGCAAAAGATCTCTACCCAAGGAGCTTCCAGACTAGGTTAGTACAGTCCCACAACCTCCTGCTTGTCTCTTCCTTCTGATATTAGTGAGTAGACCTCTCCTTAGTAGAATATGCTGGGTTGCAAGATCTTGTGCCTAGAACAGGACCTCACAGAGTGAGTCAAATGCCTGGGACTGTTGGTTCATGTACTATTCAGTGAGTGTATTGAGCAGGGTCTAGAGAAACTACTGTGGAGCTATAGCTCCACAGAATGAGCTTTGGTAGCTGATATGGATCAAATGATGCTGCATCTTGTGGGTGGGAGATTTGGGGGGTGAGCATAGTGTAGCTCAAGTTTGAAGCAGTCTGTAGTCACAAATATCTTTCCTTTGAGGAAGTCACTAAGTTTTTTCTTAAGGCCTTCAACTAATTGAACAAGGGCCACATACATTATAGAGATTCATCTATTTCCAACAAGGTCTACTGGTTAAAATGTTAATTTCATCCTAGAAAATACAGAAATATCCAGATTATTTTCACCAGATATTTGGGTCTTGTGGTCCATCCAAGTTGATGCATAAAATTAAGTGCCACAAAGGAATGGAGGCTCAGCTAGTGCATGGCATCATGGTAAGTCTAGGTCACTAGTCCACACTGGGATATTAATAATGATGGCATCAATGAAACATTCTCCAACCTTCCCTAGCTATTATATGAAGACTCGGGTGAGAGATAACTTTTTGGAGGATAACCACAAAGTAAGTCTTTCTAGAACATAGTGGGAAAGATTTAGAGAACTGAAGCCTAAACTGGACAGACAAGAAGACAATACTTGACCAGATATATGACTTCAGTTGTATACACTATTTGGTAAGTTTATAGGTTCTTCCAGGCTATAGAGCCCAACAGGGGCAGTGATAGAGTGAATAAAGGACAGATCCAGAAAAAAATAATATCAGGTAGTCTAGGCTCTCTATGGAAAAGCCATAGCACCCCCAATGCCCAGCATGGTTACATATACAGTTGACTGAGGAGAAAGAATTATTGATTCAGAAAAACAAGGATGAAGGATTATTGTATATAGGCTAACAAAGTTTAGCTTATTTCAGTAAGAGCAGTCTCTTTATGGGAACAGTAACCAACCAAGGGAAAGAGGCATTGTGGGAATTTTCTGTACTTTGTCAACATTTGTGTGTGGACACAAAGAAGATGTTGCTATTCTCCTGAGCTTCTCCCATATTAAACAATACACATTCACCCAGAACTTCGCTCACACCCTAAAGTGAGTGGGACAGATACAGGCTGCTCCTCATTATCTGCTTCCTAGAAGTAAAGCTTCTGTGCCACAACTCCCACCAGTTGGGCAAAGCTCTGGTTGTTAGAGAGAGCAGAGGGACTCTAAAAAGTAATTTAATCCTTACACTGTTCTTGTCTTTGAGATGAGAATGTTGGTTAGATATTAACAGGCTTGGAGGACATTGGGGCTGGACCCCTCCTTCAGGATCAACAGTCTGTAAAGCTGAGAACTAAATTGGTAACTAATTACTGGCCCAAAGAATGGAACCTGAGGTCCTATCTTTGACCCTAGGAGGAGATGTGGTATCCTGAAATGCCCAGAAAGTCATTAAGAGGTAATTATCCTAACTTGTTTCCAGGGGCCTTAAACCTCATAAGATGATTATCTAGCAGGAGAGCAAGGACATACCCTTGCCATTTCTATAAGAGTAAATCTAAATGGGTCTGACAGGTACCTGGACAGAACACTGTCCCTCAGAGAAACTGAAATACTTTGAGCCTTTAGACACAGCATAGAGCATACATGAAATGTGGATTGGCCACTATTCACTTGGTCCACTTGAGAATGTGCCCTACTTTACCCTGTAATAAATTTTTCCCAACTTCTTCACTTTACTTTGTGAGCCCTCTCCCATCTCCCATCCCCTGAATCCTGTTGTAACTGATCACAAGCTCAAGGAGCCAATGGCTTCCAGAGCAAGGTCCTCTAACACATTGAGCAGGCAGGAGAGATTGTATGTTGAAGGTTTTGTGGCTGGGCTGGTGACATTATCTAGTCTATTGTATTTGGTAATTAACACAGAAAGTAGATAAGGGCAGTAGTTGAGTATGGGGTGTCATGGATATCGCAGAAGGGCGACATGGGGAAGTGACCTGGAGAGGGAAGGAACAGAGTTCATGGTCACACTTCTCAAGAGGAGTTTATGAGTGAGGGGTGTGCTCTAATATGAGAAGTGGAAATACTCCATTCTTGCTCTTTCCTACCCCCTTCTTCCTTTTCTTCATTTTCTTTCTAAGGTACAGAGAACACTCACATTTCCAGAACACATATACTAAATCAGTGTTCTATTTAGGCTCTCTGAGACTTGGCAAATGACCTTTTGTTTTTTGGTAGATTCTTATAAACTAAATTCTGCATATGTCTTCAGTTTTCTGCATCAATATGCATTCCCTCTCCTCCCTGCTTCTCTGCTCCAACTCCAGGACTGTAAAGACTGGCAATTGCCTCTGGGACCCAAATACAAAGAAGGACAAATAAGGAGTGCTCTTCCAAAGTGTCTGGAGCTAGGTGTGGATGGACTGGTCAGGAGAAATGGGTCCTGGAGATCTGGTTATTCAGAGTGACATCTTCAAAGACTTGTAAAATGAGGGCTGGTTTCTCTTCCTCAGGCTCTCCGCTGAGCCTCAGGAACAAAGTCTGTCACTGGGTATACATCAGCATGCTCTGTGCCAGGCAGGGGCCTTGCTGCCCTCACTGAATCACTTCCAATGTTCCTTGCAGAACATGTGAAAAGGTCCCTGAATGTGTCTGAGGTCACATTGCTGGCAAATGAAAGAACACACTTGAATCTGGGTCTAAATGATACAGAAGAGGGAGAATAAGGACAGAGTTCAGCATAGATCCTGTCTTACCTGGTTCTTGAGCTGTAATGTTAAGGAGTAACATGACAGCTATGGCATGGAGGATCTCCTCATGACAGACCCAGGAAGAGGGCTTGAGAGAAAAAAGAAAACTGTCTTCCAAGACCCATGTCATTATGGAAGAGGAGGTTCCTAGTTGCCACAGGGGGGAAATTACATCTATGGTAGGGGGCAATATGGTTAAAGAATGGACTTGGGCCCTTGACTACATCTTGGTTTTGATATAATTGTTCTCCAAGGGAATATAGCAATCCCAGATTCTATAGGCTGAATTTTGTGTTCTCCAAACATACAGCAGTCCTTGCAATGACTGTGAGTAGGAACTTATTTAGAACTAGAATCTACTGTGGTCTGGTATAATCTCCAACTATCATGTTGAAATTTATCACAGTGGTGCTAAGAGATGGAATCGTTAAAAGACTGAGAGGGTACTCCCATTGGGATGGACAAAGATAGTTCTAACCAGTACAGGTTAGATTTCTCAAGAATGGATTCCTGATAAGAGAACAAGTTCAACCTGAGTTTTCTTTCTGCTTCACATAAATTGCCTTGTCGTGTAACACCATTCACATTGCTATAATGCCGGTGCCAAGAACTTACTCTTAAAGTTCCCAAACTCTGGATCTATAAGAAATAAAACTTTATTCTTTATAAATTACCCAGTCTCTGGGATTATGTTGTAGTTACACAAACCAGATCAAGACAGGCTTTTTTATATTCTCACATTAGGACATGATCATTAGAATGGGCGCTACTACAATATGGCTACCTTTATAAGGGATGGATATTTGGATACAGACAGAAACAGACAAATATGGAAGATATGTGCTGAGTGAAAATATAACATGAAGATAAAGGCTGAGATCAAACTATTGTAGCCACAAGTCAAGAAGTATCCAAGACTGTGAACAGCTAACCAGAAACTAGACGAGAGCCATGGACAGACTCCTTGTCATAGTCTCTGAAGGAACAAACCTAAAGACACCTTGATGTCAGTTCTCTAGACTCTAGACTAATGAGGCAAAGCTTATCCTCTATGGAAGCCCCCTGAGCTAATGTACTTTGTTTTGGTTTTCTTGTTGTTATTTAATAATTTTATTTATTTATTTAACATCCAGGTCACAGTTTCCCTTCCCTCCTCTCCTGTCAGTCCATCCCCCCATCCCCAAACTCTGTTCTCACTACCACCACCCCCAATCAATTCTACCTCCATTTCTATTTAGGGAGGGGCAGGTCTCTCACAATTATCAAAAAAATGGCATATCAAGTTGCAGTAAGATTAAGTACCTCGATGTTTCTAGATACTTTTCTCTGTCTCACCTGGTCCTGCTTGACTGGTTTCTCTCCTGCCCATCAGTTTCCACAGCCACTCATGAATAGTCACTCAGAGGCTAATATTAAATATAATTGCTTGGTTGATGGCTCAGGCTTATTACTGGTTAGCTCTCTCTTATAAATTAACCCATTTCTACTAATCTGGGTATCTCCACATGACCATGGTGTTGCCTCTGTTCTGGCATACTTTCTCCTTATGCTGATGCTGGCATCTCTCTTCTTGGGTAGCTGGTTGCATTCCTTTGGACCCCTCCCTTCTTCTCCCGTATATCTGTTTCAATTTTCTGCCTAGATATATTCTGTCTTGCCATAGACCTAAACAGCTTTAATTATCAACCAATGGGAACAACATACATTCACAGTATACAGAAGGACATCTCACCTCATCTCTCCATGCGTTAAGACTGGGCAAGATGACACAGTCTGAGGAGTAGTTATCAAAGTCTGCTTGTACACTCTAGCCTGCCACACTAGTGGATGGTATTTATGTTTTGTACACTGCTCCAGTGACAATTACCATCAGGAGCTTAGCTTCATGATGGCCCGTTCATTTTCTCTCCTTCACCCCTGGTGTTGGATGGAGAACTGGAATTGTTAATCCCCCATCTACTTCCAGTGCTCTAAAGGAATATGCATCAGACTGTTTTGACAGCTTGGAAGTATTGTTGCATATTCTTGATGACTTCACATGTCAAGATCAATTTGCAGCTTTGATTGTTTAGCTGATTGAGTCCCATCCAATTTTCTTAAGCCAGAATTTCAGAGAATCTGGTATCTTCCATCTGTACCCTAGAATAGCAAAAAGGTGGGGATGGGTTTGGGATCTGCCATCCAGAGAACCATTGAATATTTTGTGAGTATTCTTATTTTTGCTGAAGCAAAATGATCTCTTTATTTACACACACACACACACACACACACACACACACACACACACACAACTTAGAAACTCCCCAGCTGGTAAATGAGAACATACATGCATCTCTCATTTATCTTAGCCACAGGTTAAAGACAAAGGCTCAAGGTTAAAGGCTAAAAGATAAGCGTGTGGATGGATGGTCTTACTAACCCATACTTGCTCGGTTTTCCCTGCGCACTAGCTATAAGACCTTGATGACCCTCCTGTATCAGAGGCTTCATGTTTGTTCCCTGAGTTTGAGGGTTTTTGTTGTTGTTTGTTTGTTTGTTTTTTATTAACCAGCTCTGCCTCAGCTCAATGTTACCTCCCTGTTCCCCGCTTGTGACAAGGTCAGTAGCAGCTCAGTGCTATGCCACCTCACTTCACCTCACCTCAAAAGCATCTTAAAATAGCACATCATCCCAAGAAGGTTGAGTACCATGTAAGATATTCCAAGAGAGGGACCACATGCATAAAACTTTAACTGAAAAATAACATAATAGTCATTCTCATTATTATCAGTTATTTTGTTAACCTCTTGCAATACTTAGTTTTTATTTTGTCCTTTTAAAACACGTTTTTAGATTAGCACACAAGGCGATAGGCTTCACTGTGTTGTCTTCGTACACATGTCATTATGCTTTGCTCTTGCTCGCCCTTCTTTCCTGCTTTCTGTTTCCACTAGTTCTCCATTTTCTCCAGTTAACCTCCTCTCTGTGTTTCCCTTCCCATTTCACACTTCCCTTAAGAGTTCTTCCTCCCTCTTATAATCCCAATTCTCTCTCTCTCACTGTCTCTCTGTCTCTGTCTCTCTGTCTCTCTCTGTCTCTCTCTCATTGTATGATTGCATGCATAATTTAATCTAGTTCCACATATGAGATAAAATATGAGGCAATGTCTTTCTAAATCTTGCTTATTTCATAAATATAATGATTTCCAGTTGCATCCATTCTTGTACAAATGGCGTGGTTTCATTTTTCTATAGAGCTGAATAGAATTATGTTAGATGTGTGCCACGATTTTCCTTATCTATTAATCCATTAATCTAATCTGGTTCTATTTCTTAGCTCTTGTGAATACTATAGCTATCAACATGAATGTGCAAATGTCTTTGTGTTATGTGGAGCTAGAGTCCTTTGGCATATACTCAAGAGTGGTATAGCCGATCATATGGATTATATCATATGGTTATATGGCCAAATGGCTCTAGTTTAGGGAACTTGTTCATTGATTTTTATAGTGGCTACATCAGTTTACATTCCCTCCATCAGTGAAGGGGGATTTCTCTTCCCTCACATTCTTGTCAGCATTCATTGCAATTTGTTTTCTTGATGATAAACATTTGGATTGGGGTGGGATGGAATCTCAAAGCAGTTTTAATTTGCCATCCATGATAACTGATGTTGAACATTTTTCAAATATTCATTGAATATGTTATTGCAAAACTGTCCATTAAGCTCATTAGCCTATTATTGATTAGATGTTTTGGTTGTTTGACCTTTGTAATTCTGTTGTGTATTCTGGATATTAATCCTCTGCATGACACATAGCTGGAAAATATATTTTCCCCATCCTGTGTGCTGCCTGTCCACTCCAGCAATTGTTTCATTTGCTATTCAGCAGCAGCGTCTAAGCATCATATAACCCATTTGTTAATTCATGGGGTTATTTCCTGCACAGCTAGAGTTCTGTTCAGAAAACCCCTTGCCTGTATGCTGCAGCATGTATCTATATTTTCCTACAGCAGTTTGAGTTTTGGGTCTCATATTAAAATTTTTGACCCATTTTAATTGAATCTTTGTGCAAGGTGAGAGATATGGGTATAGTTTCATTCTTTGGTGCAGAAATCCACTTTACTCAGCACCTTTTGTTAAGGAGTCTGTATCGTCTGTGATGTAGTTCTTGGCTGTGTCTAGTTTATAAATGGAATGCTTTCATGAATACTTATGTATGGAGGGAAATCCTATGTGAGTATTGACTTTGGTGGTAGTCACAACTTTAAAGGGTGTCTATTGGGTGTCTTGCAGCTTATTCCTTTGGTGAATGGGATGGCTGTACTTTAAAAGTTTCTTCATCAGTAGCAGGGAGACATAATAGACATGTTAAGGTGACCCGTGAAGGTTAAGTGGAGTACTATACATAGAAGTTTTTTGATCAGTACTCAGTATAGCAAATGTTAAAAATAACGTTAACATCCCAACACAAATTGGCTTCTTTGACCTTCCTTTTCCTATTTCATCCCCTCCTTTTTCTACCCTGCTCTCCCTCTTCAGTCAGAGACAATCTGTAGTGGTAACAGAAATACAGCATGAGGCAGTTAGAATTTTACATGTTTTCTACCTAGACTTTGAAAAGTGAAAAGGTGAAAGCAAAATTAAATTCAATGGCAGGTTTGTATAGAGCAATATATAATATTTAAACATGAAATTAATATGAAAATTATGAAGGAGATATATCTCATTCTATTCCCACCCCTCTGTGCTCCAGTATGTATATTCACTCATAGTACATCTCCTATCAAACTGGTTGCATTTCAAGTGCTCAGTCAGCCATTTGAGGCTGGCTAGCAGCCATCATGCTGGCTAGCAGAGTTCTAGATATTGCTAAGTTTGGGATCTCCTGTGAAGATATCCTCCCCTCCCCCATCCCCACACCACAACCACTTTGTTCTCCAAACTTTCCTTACTCAGTTCCTTCTGGTTGAAGTCTAAAGGCCCTTACCATGGGCTCTGAATCACAAGAGCCAGTCTGGACTAGAAGGATACTGGTAGGATGAGCATTAGAGATGAAGCTGGTCTGTCTACTCCATAGCTTAGTTTCTTTTCAGATACCAAATGACTGTGAGTTGTCCGTCTGCAATAATTCAATAGATCAGTGGGCTAATAGTGTTAATATTTAACTAAACTAAACTCACTTGCTTTCTCTCATCATCAAGTCAGTCTCCTGGCCTCTCTGGGCTGGACTGGTTAAGCAAACACCCTCACTCTAAGATGTTATTGGGGTTGAGGAACCATGGACTTCGAGCTCTGAAGCATCTTTCAAAGCAGTTGTTCCTGCTACAATCTGTCATTCAGCCACATCAAATTGCACATGCACAGTTAGAATGAACGTTCTAACTAGATTTGTGGAGCAAGAGATGAGTAAGACATTCTTAATGAATTCATAGTTTAGTGGGTGGTGTTTCTGTAAAATGATGACTGCCAATTGCAATAGGTGCTGTGAAAAAGATTTCTTCATAGTGCACAGGAAACGTGTAAAATGGATGACTCACTGAGTGATAAAGTTTAAAATGTTAATCTTACACATAATCGCGGGTAGTACTTAAGATTCTCTTGGTTGCTAGAAATAGAAACCTTGAGCCAGCTTAAGCCCAAAGGTGATTGTATTACTCAAAGAATGTAGGGAAATGATGCAAGTCAGGACTCATAAATCACAGCTGTGCTTGACGAAAAGACCAAAGCAGCATAAAAACTCAGGCAGGTTTTTCTTAGGAATTCTCAATTTCATGCTTCTCTTTCTCTGCTGCCCAACTTTCTACTTGCCAGTTCACAAGAAGAAAACTTCATCACCATTAATAATTGCAGAATATATCACTTAAATACAGAACAGCCAGGCAAAGTTTCATTTTTTTTAAATAATTTTATTTAGTTGGTTTATTTATTTTGCATCCTGGCCACAGTTTTCCCTACCTCCTTTCCTTCCAGTTCCTTTCCCCCATCCCCTCTGATCCCATCCCCCAATCCACTCCCTTCCGTTTCTGTTCAAAAGGGCAGGTCTCCCATGAGTACAAAGGAATCATGGCCTATCAAGTTGTAGTACAACTAAGCACCCCCCAATGTATTCTGAATGGGCAAGGTGACCCAGTATGAGGAATAGGGTCTTAAAAGCTAGTATAAGAGTCAGAGACAGCCCCTGTTCCCAATGTTAGAAGTTCCAAAGGGGACCAAGCTATACAAGGATAAAATATATGCATCTCCCATGAGTATATTGGTAGCTAGCCCAATTGTCATTAGAGAGGCTTTATTTAGCAACTGATGGAAACAGATGCAGACCCACAGCAAACATTAGGTAGAACTCAGAGAATCCTGCAGAAGAAGGGAAGGATGTATTGTTAGAGTCAGAGGAGTCAAGGACACCCCAAGAAAACCCACAGATCAACTAACCTGAATTCAAAGGGACTCACAGAGACTGAACTGACAACCAGGGAGCCTGCATGGGACTGACCTAGGCCCTCTGCAGATATTACAATTTCTTAATGCCAGTTTGAAATATGTCAGAAAGGACTTTGACTCAGCCTGAATCAGATGTAACTCTAGTTTAATCCTGTAAGTATGACTCCTTTTATGGAACTATTAAAGACTCAGGAGAGAAAAACCCTGCATCCCTCCAAGAACTTTCTCCAGAAAGATAATAGAATATGGATGTATATCATACATCTTATTATGTTTCAACCAATGAACTGTCAACATGTATGTGTTCACATGCATAGATCATTTCCTTGTATATGTCTTTGCCCAATAAAATTCACCTAATTCCTGCCTCCCTGGAGAAAATGTCTCGCATCACTTCTGGTGCTGTATTCCTACTTGGTGCCATGAAGCCTCTTTTCCAAGTTCACGGTGCCTGCTATTTAATCAGTCTTCCATCTATTCCACAGATGTCTTATGAATGGATCAGAGGGAGACCCCCGCGATGTCTGGACTGGCTTCCTTCTCCCTGGTGCCCACGGCCTCCAGTTTTCTGAGCAGGGTATTACACTTAGCTTTATCTTCATTCCATATCCACTTCATAAAGATGCTCATACTCCATTATAGCTTTGAAGAGAGGGCTGTGGACTTGCAGCACTATGAGTCCTCGGGGAGAAGGGAGACTCTGGGTGGGAAAGAAGGACTTGGAAAAGGGGGGGAGTAAAGAGGGTAAGAAGGAAATGGTGAGGAGACAAAGGCATGAAAAAGTAGAGGGGTAGAAGTCCTATTGCATGTAAAAGAGGGTTTCAGGGAGGGAACAAACAAGGGAAGCAGTGAGTGAGCTCCAATTTGTCAAGGCCTGTAGTATACTGCCTTCAGCCAAGTCAGCTCTCTGCTGGCCTTGCTTAAAAGAGATACATATTTTCTACATTCTTCTCTACAGTTCTAGAACAGTTCTCTCATCTTGGACCATAAAGGCACAAAAAGTAATTGAAGTGTGCTACAATCGTGCCATTTTAGCATTGAGTAGACTCACAATAGAGCATAGGCAACGATTTTCCTGACTATGTCACTATGTCAGGACAAAGATTGCCATTTTCACAGACAGGAGGGGAAGATAAGTTCTTGTTATTCGTTTTACCAAGTTCATTTTCTCTGACATTCTGATAACTGAAAATCTCAACTTCAAGAAGCAACTTCTACATCAGTTAGTTTCAAGTTTGCCAAGAATAACAGAAATGGCTGATGGATAACTTCAGAAGGACATTTGCTAATAGATAAAGGCAAGTAGATAATGTTGAAGAGTCCAACAAAAAGTTGGACAGTTAGCATACTTTGAGATGAGCTGGGTATTGGTGGGCTCAGTTGTCTTGGCAGTGTTCATGACACTTGGCTCTAGAGGTCTCTACGATAACTGAAATTAGAGTAACATTGTGTCTCTTCATTCAAGATTCAGATTCCTGGGAGAGACCATCTGAGTCACCTACCTCTTTGGTAGCCCCAAAAGCAAAAGTTCAGGATGTAGTTATAGCTAGGAGGGTCTTACCGTACAGTTCCTGGAGACAAGCAATTGTGATGACCCATGCAGCGACCCCCAGGAAATCTGTATAGCCTAGAGTTAAAAGAATGACTCCTGTTATTGTTATTTTTCTGATACCTTTAACAGAAATTGCTTGGCTTTGCCCTTCATTTTTGTAATGTGTTCATAAAGAATATGAGAATAATTCAATTTATAATTTCAAATTTACTTCTAATTTATTTTTTATTTTATTTTTTGCATACATTTTATTTATTTGTTTAATTTAGAAACAATCTTTTCTCTTTTTCTTCTTCTTTTTTTTTGTTTGTTTTTCGAGACAGGGTTTCTTTGTATTGCTTTGGAGTCTGTCCTGGAACTAGCTCTGTAGACCAGGCTGGCTTTGAACTCACAGAGATCATGGTGCCTTTGCCTCCTGAGTGCTGGGACTAAAAGCAGGTACCACCAATGCCTGGCTAAAAGACTTTTTTATTTATTCTGCATATAGCACTCTGCCTGCATGTATGCCCCTGGGCCTCATTTTAGGTATCAATCCCAGTTCCCTCTCTCTCCCATCCTCCCATGCCCCCCACTACCCCACATACTACCCCCACCCACTCCCCAGGGAGGGTGAGGCCTTCCATGGGGGATTGTCAAAATCTGTCATATCATTTGGGGGAAGGTCTAGGCCCTCCTCCATGTATCTGAGCTGAGAGAGTATCCCTCCATAGGGAATGGGCTCCCAAAGTTCATTTGTGCACTAGGGATAAATACTGGTTCCACTGTCAGAGGCCGCATAGACTGCCTGGGCCTTTTAACTGACACCCACATTCAGAGGGCTTAGTTCAGTCCTATCCTGCTTCCCCAGCTTTATGACTAGGGTCTGTGTGCTCTCACTTGGTCACCTCAGCTGTTTCTGTGGGTTTTCCCAGCATGGTCTTGACCCCTTTGCTCATCCCTCTTTCTTCTCTATAACTGGATTCCAAGAGTTTGGCTTAGTGCTTAGCTGTGGGTGTCTGCTTCCATCAGCCACTGGATGAAGGCTCTAGGATGGCATTTAAAGTAGTCATCAATCTCATTACTAGGGAAGGGCATTTAAGGTAGCCTCTCTACTATTGGTTGGATTCTTTGTTGGGGTCATCCTTGTAGATTCCTGGGAATTTCCCTAGTGCCAGATTTCTCTTTGAACCTGTAATGGCTCCCTCTATTATGGTATCTCTTTTCTTGCTCTCCTCTATTCTTCCCCCACTCAGTCTTCCTGATCCCTCATGTCCTCCTCTCCCCTCCTCTTCTCCCCTTCTCTTTTTCCTCCCTTCCTCCTCCCTCCCTCACCCTGTGCTCCCAATTTGCTCAGGAACTTTTGTCCCTTTCCCTTTCTCCAGGGGACCATGTATGTCTCTCGTAGGATCCTCCTTGTTTCCTAGCTTCTCTGGAGGTGTGGATTGTAGGCTGGTGATCCATTGCTCTATGTCTAAAATCCATATATGAATAATTATATACCGTGTCTGTCTTTTTGTGACTGGGTTACCTCACTCCGGATGGTTTCTTCTAGTTCCACCCATTTTTCTTCAAGTTTCAAGATTCCATTGTTTTTTTTCTGCTGAGTAGTACTCCATTGTGTGAATGTGCCACAATTTCTCAATCCATTCTTCGGCCGAGAGGCATCTAGGTTGCTTCCAGATTCTGGTTATTACAAATAATGCTGCTATCAACATAGTGGAACAGATGTCCTTGTTGTATGAATGGGCATTCTTTTGAGTGTATATGTTCAATAGTGGAATCCCTAGCCTTCCCATTCACTTTTGTTGATTGATCTGTTGGCCCAATGATAAAAAAAAAAAAAAAAAAAAAAAAAAAAAAGAAGCAATCTAAGTCATGGGCCTGTGTGATTATCTGTGATATCATTCACTGCCTTCTTGTGTTTAAAACAATCTATTTAAAATCTTTTCTCCCTAAACAGCAACTCTACAAAAACCACTGCTTTTTGCAATTTAAATGTTGTAAAAGAAAAGCCTGAATCAGCTAATTTTTCTTTCTACAGGAAAAAAAATTCTCATTATCTTTGCAGTCAATTTTGTTGTTGTAGAACACATTTCTAAAATAGTGTGTGAAAACAACTTGTCTGTATTCACTGGGCACGTACAGGAATGTGTGCATGTGGGTCAGGGGAGGGAAAGAAGGCAGTAGGTCTGCAAGTCTCCTTTCTTATCCTCAGGGAGGGTCCCAGCATCCCAGGTTCATTGGCAATTCCCTATAATTGCTTCCGAGGTAATGATGGTAGTAGAAACCTTGGTGCAACACTCTGATCAGATGGGCCGACATCTCTGACCTCTGTAGCCATGGTGACCTTGGCCTTGGTGGCACTCAGCTGTAGCACAGCATCTTTTCAGAGGACCTCAGAGGTACAGCAATATCCCCCCCCCACCTCCTTATCAGTGGCAAGCACCTGCTTCAGTGCTTCTAAGACAAAGAAGACACAGCTACCCAGCAAGGCTCCAGTTTGATTTTTTAATTCTAAAGTCAGAGAAATGTTAAGGCAGGCGCCGAGAAGCATTCTAACGCTTTTCTGTCCTTTTATTACCTGCTGAAAACTGCAGCAGTGTGGCATTTGGTGATCATCTGACCGTTTTCACCCCCCTCTTAAAGTCAGATTCTCCTGGTTATGTGTGTTCAGGCTGAGAGCCTGGCCAGGCACTATTGAATCAGCTTATCCAAGATCCAAGGGCCTGGTCATAGGGAGAACAGGGCTTTACTTAGCTCAGCCTGGACTCCTCATTCTCTATTGTAGATTGGAGAGGGGGTTATGGGCATGAGGACCATTATGACCTACTTGAGAAGGACTTTTTAGCTAAGAGGAGGAAGAGGCTTACTCTGATTTTTGGTTTTGTTGTTGCTGTTGGTTTGTTTTGGTTTTTAACACACACACACACACAGAGAGAGAAGGGAGAGGGAGGGAGGGAGAGAGAGGGGGAGAGGGAGGGAGAGAGAGAGTGAGGGAGAGGGAGAGAGAGAGAGAGTATGTGTGTGAGTGAAAGAGAGAGAGAGGGAAGGAGGGAGGAAGGGAAGGAGGGAGGGAGGGAGGGAGAGAGGGAGAGAGAGAGAGAGAGAGAGAGAGAGAGAGAGAGAGAGAGAGAGAGAGAGAGAGAGAGAGAGAGAGAGAGAGAAGGCTGGGAAAGAAGACCAAGAAGAGACATAAGTGATTGAGTTCACAGTGAGGAAATTTATGATTAAGAGTTCACTGACTCTGGACTGACAATGGGGGAACCTGCAAAGAACCAAACTAGGCCCTCTGGATGTGGGTGACGGTAGTGTGGCTTGGGTCTGTGTGGCCACTGGCAGTGGAACCAGGATTTATTCCTAGTGCTTGAACTAGCTTTTTGTTCAGCTTACATTTAGGGGGTTGGGGCTTGGTCCTGCCTCAAAGTAAGGTGCCAGAGTTCCTTGACTCCCAATGGGTAGACTTACCCTCTCTGAGGAATGGATGGGGAGTGTGGTGGGGGCAGGGAGGGGGTAGCAGGAACAGGGGGAGGGAGTGGGAACTGGGATTGGTATGTAAAATGAGAAAAGATTGCCTTTAAAGTAAAAAAATTGACTTAGAAAAGAATGAGAGACATACAAGGTAGGGAAATAAGTTACAGCACCTCCTTAAGAATCAGAAGTGGAATGGCCGTAAAGCAGGGAGTAGGGATGACACTTGAAGGAGGTGTGGTTGAAGTTGAGCGTATTTCTAAGGATCCACAAATGCATGGGATCCCGGCATCCCCAGGTGGACACACTACAGCTGGGTGGAGCCCCAGGACTTGCTGGAAGATACCCGTGCAGCCATGGTTGCTTTCTTACCATAACCCCATGGTTCCTGCAGTCACAGTCGCTCCCCTGGATTCTGGCATATGGATGCTTATTATCCATAATGTCCCTGCTGTTGTGAGTTTGCTTCTTTTCATCTTTTTTATGAGTGTTTTAATGGGAAGCTGGGGGAGGGCGTGTGAGGCTGAATCTGAAGATGGGTGATTTTGAGACTATTCCCAGGAGGTGGAAGCTGTGTTGGAAGAGCAGGGCCTCTCATATCTCACAGCAACAGTGTAAGACAGGAGGCACTGCTCCCGGTTTATGGGATTGGAAATCAAGTTGAAAACAGGAAAAAAGTGACAGGAAATGAGGTGTTGGGGGGCTATACTGACCAGACCAGGTCACAGAGAGGGAGAATCATTTATTGTTCACAATTACCCCAAACTAAGAAGGGATATCAGAGCTTAATTCTATTCAGATGTTAGGTCTATGACTGGGCTGATCTGAGCAGTAGCACAGACCAGCCTCCTATACCCCAAAGTCCCTTACAACTGTTTTAACGTGCAGCTACCGCCTTCTCAAGATTCCTAGAAAGTTTTACACACAAGTCTCAAGCTTTGATCTTGTTCCGAACCCTGAAAATTATGTTTCCAGTCATATGTAAAATGCCTATATTTGATTACTATTTTGGCGATCTTGTCTATGTGTTTAAATGTACTAACAACTTCATTCATATACATTCCTAGGTAAAGATGTTAAGGGGTGGAGGAGCGGTGCAGGAATCATTGCTGAGATCTCTCAAGATTCTGAGGGAGGAAGAGAGCAGAAAATGTTGTCCTGGAAAGCTCTGCTGTCTGCCTGTTCAGCTAAAACAGTGTATCTGACAGTATAATGTAAGACACGGTGCTGCATGAATAGTAAGGGAGCACGCTATGACAATTAGTGAGTGCTTTCTTTGTGTTTTGTTTTGTTCCTTTCCACTCCATGTCCACATGCAAAAATGAAGTTTACATACCCATAATCTAATCATCAGAGCCATCTGCGACCCATCCCTCAGCTAAGTATTCTTACTTCACAATATTGTTTTCATAGAATTTTCTGTGAGACATGATCTCACACAAACAAAACTTACCATTTTGTGAACACAAATTTTATTATTTTAACAAACATTAAGGTTTGTTAAACCCCTGTGTCAAGTCCCACTGAAACCTTGTTGAGGACAGAAAGATGAACTATGACCCTCACAATTCTTCCACAGAAAGTAGAACTTGCTAAGTCAGTTAGAATTTTATTCCTTTTCTTTTTCTTTTTTTCATTTGACTCATAAGAAGAAATTTCTTGAAGAGAGATGGCTGGGTCAAGAGAAGTCAAGCACTTTAATGGCTATAATCACATGTTGTCAAAAATGATTTTCCATTTGTAGTCCTTCTAGCAATGCACAAATGCACCTGTTTCACTGAGATCTTGCCAAGAGTGAATATTATCATTTAAAAATCTCCCTGACTTAATAGGTGTAAATACAGAGTTGTTTTAATTTGCTTGTCATTCTTTTAAATCCCCATTCCAAGCCTCAGTAATTGTGTATCTCTTGACATTTGACTTTATCTCCGTGGAGCGTTAATTTTTCCCCCTTCCTGCAATAGTACTATGAAACTTACCCTGATTTTCTTTAATCAGCATCTTCAAGCCTCCAACTACTGTAGCTCTCACTTTATGATCAATCCCAACTCTGTTCCACCATTGAGGTCAGATGTGAACAATACTCTATCCAGTTGCTTCCTGCTGACTCTCCAGTCCCTCCAGCAGACACACAGTACTTCTCCACTTCCTGTGCAAAAGTCTGCTGTCTCTGCTGGACAGTTATGACCATATGTCTCACTCATTGAGCAGATGGTCCACTGGGTAGACATGTGACTCGGCTGGGTTAATTGTAGCTCTCCCCTGAGATTTTTCTGATTCAGATGGGTGATGAGACGCCCCCTTTCTCCTGTGGCCCTGGATCTTTGGAGATGTGAGTGTGGAACTGCCAGCTTCCAGGATTTGCCCTCTTTCCCTGCTCCCACCTCAGGAACCAGCAGCAGAGCTAGAAATAAATGGCAGGAGTGTGGAGAGTGGCTCCTGAAGACAGTCAGTTGCTAGGTGGAGCTATCCAAGGGCAGATTACAGCTTCTGTTTACCATATTTTCCACTGTACAGACCACACACACACACACACACACACACACACACACACACACACACACACACACACACTCCAAGTTCGGTGCTTGCTTTCTCTGCTACTGCTGAGACAGAATTGAGGGCATCAGGCGAGGTCTGTTAAATGCTGCTAAGTAGGGCTAAGGTCACTCTGAATGTCAATGACAGATTTAATTAGCAGTACTATTCTGATGTCCATTTTTCTCGCAAGTCACCTAATCTATTGAGGGAAAAGACCCTGTTCCTGTTTCCCAGATGCCTTAAGTGAGCACTGTTGGTCCATGATGAAAACTATTGCTGCTCCATCTGGACAAAAGCCATTCCTTTGTCAGTTGCTTCCCTGCTGTACACACTATCCATCTGTTTGTAGCTCAAGAGTCCTGTCAGTTATCTGATCAACCATTGTATTTCAGTGTTTATATTTGATTAGCTCTTATTTTATTTACAAAGATCCCAAAAGAGCAGAGTAGTGATATTTGATTGATGTAAGTATTCCATTTTACTGTTTTAACTGATAATTCAATTTTGATTGTTGTAATTGTTCTATTTTATTATGTTATCTCTGTTAATCTCTTTCTGTGATTAATTTATAAATTATATTTTCTTATAAAAACAAGTGTGAGCACATGTGTGTGTATATGTAGAAACAATATATGTATAAATTTTGAATTATCCATAATTCAGTTATCCCCTGGATTGTCTTGAAACATATCATCCCAATCAGAGTAGACCACTAGTCTCAGTCAAGCACACTTTTTCTGAATCTTGTGGCATTGATTGCTCTTTCTGTGTAGATGTATTTCCACGGAAAGCTTCAGTTGAGTGGTTTAGTACATGAAATCTGTTACCTAGCATGTATCATGCCTCTTCTACAAACAATTGTAGGCACAACTCCTGCAAACTGGGGCTCCACCTGCTCATCCAAGCTATTAGCCACCAGAATGAACTCTGCAAGTCATAAAGCATCAACTGGAAATGAGCATTCTTTGCTTTCTCTCTTTCCCATTCATTTAAGGTGAAGCTGGCACTCGGGAGCTGGGACTAGATCTGCCTGCCATTTCTGGGCTGGAAATTTGTGATGTTTACTATAGATGATAAACACCTAGGCAAGAAGCCTGGGTGAAGATGGATAGAAGATAACTCTATTCTTTGTATAGTTCTTGTATCAGAAATGAGCATTTGATACTGTGGATATATTTTTAGCAGAGTTACCCGGTTTCACATAAACAGCCTATGTCTTTGTCAAAGGCCTCATTTCCTGATTTCTCTGGAGTCATCTGCTACTGTTTCCACACTTGCCTTCACACATTATTCAGAGCTGTAAATATCAGCTGCTGGATTGCAACAGCTTCTTGCTTCCTCCAAAGCAGTGTTGGGTGGGGCCTTAGTCCCCTCTTTTCATGTATCTTTGTGGTGTAGTTGGAGGAGTACAGTGCAGCTCACTCCAGAAGTCCTCTGGTTCTCTTCCTGTAGGAAAAGAAGCAAGTGTCACTTACATTTCCAGAACTGTTCCATTTGTACATGGAACAAATGAAAAAGAAACACAAATATGCTGAGAAAGCAAAGCCTCGTACTATCTATACTGGGCCTCTTCTCTAGGGCGTATCCCTTCTGTCTGTGAGAAGGCAGGCTCGTAGAGAAGTCTTAGAGAAATGCAATAGAGCCAGAATGTATGTGGATGCCATCCCATTGAGACATTTACCTCTATTCTGAATTATATCCACTTTGAGTCACTGGACAATTGGGTTGGAATAAGAATAAAGATGGGGTGTGCAGCATGAGAGTCAGACTCTGAGCACTTGGTAATTGTGCTAGGACCTTGACCCCTTTTGTTGTTCCTCAACAGGTGTTTGAAACAAAGGGCCTGGAGACTTGGATGGTGGCAGAAAAGAAGGGTTCACAGGAACCACTCCCAACCCTAGATCTAAAAATAAAGGTGCAGTGAGCAAATTATGTCATGTAGCCTTTTAGCACCAAGGGAAATGTTGGTAAGCATTAAGGAAAATGCTAGACATTTTTATCTTTTTCATTTTATGTGTATGAATGCTTTGCCTGCACATATGTAAGCTTATTGCATGCAAGCAATGCTTGCAGAGGCCAGTGCTTCAGCTTACAGCTGTAAATTTCCCTGTGGGTGCTAGGAACTGGACCCAGATCCTTTGCAAACTCTTAATAGCGGAGTCATCTCTCCAGTGCCTCTCTCATTGTTGAAAGATGTACCCTTTCAGAAAACCCTCCCAGCCATCACAGCACCTTATGACAAAGTTTTCTCTGGCCACCATTTGACAGTTTATTTTTTGGGTCCTTTATAGTTGCTTTTGGCTAAAACAAACAAAGGTACAGAAAATTGGACAAAAATTAATTTGAAATTCAGGAAAGTTACCGAATTCACCAGAGTTCTCCAAGGGTGTGTGTGTGTGTGTGTGTGTGTGTGTGTTATGAGATTTTTAAACTTGTTAAAAATGGACTCTAGGATTAAGTTTGCATAGATCTTGTGCATGCTGTCACAACCACATGGGTGGCCACACACTCAAGTGTATGGGTAGCACAAATTAGACTTGATGGGTTGGAAAAACCGAGAACATGAAGTTGGGTAAGCAAGGGAGAGTGGGTACATATGGTAGAACTTGGGTGAGTGTCATCAAAAAACAGTGTATTAAATTTTCAAATAGTTAATAAAAGTATTTAACTGCTTTACTCTAGGAATGAAGAAGACCATCCTGCCCCAGTCTCCAGCCTGTTTATTTTAAATCTTCTCTAAAACACCTTTACCTAGAGCAGGATTGGCTCCTGACTCTCTGACATGGGGGCAAGAGAGCAACAAACAGACCAAGACTTAAAATATCATGTCCTTGAGAATCACTAGAATGGTGATTTTATCTCATGATATAAAATTGCTCATAGTGGGAACAGGAAACTGGAAGTCCATCCACAGGAAGTTCAACATGGAGAAAAAGTTCAATTGGCAACTCTGATGACTCCTTCTATTTTCCCAGTTGATTTCAGTTGGATGTTTGTATTTCCCCATCCTGATGATATTGCCTTTGTTTGTTATTGAAATCAGGCTACTCCAGTTATCTCATGGATGCTGTAAAGTCCTGATTTGATGTTTTGCTATTTATCTGCCGCTTCTCTGTATCTGCTACTTGCTGTTTATTTTTTTCTTCTTTGTTTGCTACATGCACATCTAACTCACTTATTCATAAAAGAAAGCACGGCTATTGTGTGCAGATCATTCTTCAAACCATACAGCACAAGCGCACCTAAACATACATGCAACATAGGAAGGTCCACTGGGGATCAGCACATCTGTTCTGGCTTTACATAGCAGTGGTGGCTTTTACACCATACTGAAGTAGGCAGGGGGAGCACTATTCTTAGGGACTACTGGAAAAAAGCAATGTGGCACGGTAACTTAAGTCTTACTAACCATGTGGTTTGTTTATTTTCATAATTCTACAACTTCTCTGGTCTAATTTATTATCTATTATAGTTGAAAATGGAAAATTGGCCCAACTTTCCCAAGAACTAAAGACAATGTACACAAGTGATGAGCTGCTAATAGACCTGAGGTCCTTCACTCAGTAAATGATTATTGAGTGTTTATTCTTGAGTAAATAGCATTGATCAGAGTATTGACTCTGTTGTGTTGGGGGTAAGGAAAGCAGGAAGGTCAGTCAAGAGAAACAAAACCAATTGATGAGCTCGTGTTTGAAACTAATGAAGAAATCAGTGAGGCCCTGCTGAAGACAGCAGCATAAGGTTTTGTTACTTGGGGCTTCAAAAGTTAGAGGCACAATGGAAGTTTGAACAAGCAAAACCAGGTTTTGGTAGCAACCTGAATGGGTATATGTCATGCTCACTTACCCTCGAAGGGAAACTTCCTCCTCATGTTGGTTTTTAGTTTTTCGAGACAGGGTTTCTTTGTATTGCTTTAGAGCCTGTCCTGGAACTCATTCTGTAGACCAGGATGGCCTTGAACTCACAGAGATCATCTGCCTCATCCTCCATAGCACTGGGATTAAAGGTGTGAAGGTGTGTGCCCCCCAACGCACCTGGCTCTGTGTGTTGTGTTTTTTTTTTTTTCTTTAAGAATCATGAAAATGAATTGACAAGGGATGGTGGCATGACATGTAGCCTGCTTAGCTTCACCTCAGGCAGATCTGTAAACCGGGAACTTGTGGCTCTCCACATGTAACGAGTTCTTTCCTTTCACATTTCCACACTCATTCCAGTCAACCCTGTGTGGAGAGTTGCGGGAGAACAGTCCTGTCCTCCTGCTAATGGACAAGTGTTGGCAGCATGTTGCTTAGATCGTCTTCTTCTTTTTCCAATCCCTAGAGAGGTTGATTCTTCCTAGAGAAGGAGAAGTGGTCTCTACTTGTATACTAGGGACAAATGACACAAAAACATTAGGCAGTGGGGTCATCCTGTGGAATCCAATAACCAGGGTATTAAAGGCCAAACTCTCTCCAGGAAAACACTCACCACTTTGGCCAGATTTTCATGGTCCCACTTTAAAACAGGAGTGGTTTTTGTAATGTAAGAAAAGTGGCACAAAAGAGAAAGGCAGCACGTGACAAAGTTCAAGCAGAGGGTTTTTTATTGTTAGAGAAAGGCATCATAAAAAAGGGAAAGGGGAAGGGGAGACCAACCTCCTGGGATGGGAGCAGTAGGAGAGAGGGAAAGGGAAGGGAGAGAAAAGAAAGTGGGAAACAGACAGACAGAGGAAGAGAAAGAAAGAGAGAAGGAGAAGGATGGGGGTGGGCAGACCCCTTTTCAAAGGGAACAGAGTGAATGTGCACAGGTGGTGCTCTTAGTGGCTGCATCTGAGGGTGTATCCTGTCAGGACCCCAAGGACAGGCCAATGCAGATGCCTGAATACTGACAAGTGGGAAACCAGGTAATACCAGATACCACGATAAATATTCTAACATCAAATAGACTTAAAAAGAAACTAACGACAACAAAGAAAAAAACAAACAAAGAATATTAGAAAACCAGAGGAAACCTCTGCTGCAGTAGATGGGAGCCTGAAGTTCTCTGGCCTTAACGAGAAGACACTGTGGCCACTAATTGAGAAGCAGAGAACTGCAATGGCAAGAATTCAGCAGATGCATGGGGGAAATTATAAAGAGAGTCCTTAGATGGTGGTGAAGAGTACTGGCAAGAACAAGCCCAGAGTCAAGACCATGGCCAGGAATTATTTCAAGGAGAGAAGGATCTACATGTGCTTAACTTTTTACACAATTTTGGATTGTGATAAAATACAAATGTGGTGATAAAAATACAGAAAAAAAAAGTTAGGAAAAGTTAAATATAAACTTCAAGCAAGACAAATATTTTCCAGGAGAGACTGGGTCTGAACAGCACTTATGTTGTTATATATAAACAATGAATATTGCACTAAGCTAAATTGCCACAATGAGGTACAGATCTTGGGAGAACACTCACAAGGAGGGCTACAGAACGTATAAGAATGACAGAGTTTATTTTTGTTTTCCACGGTGTTCACAGATTAGCCTGGAACTAAAAAGCCACGAGTAAATAAGCACCAAGGTAGACACCAATGCAAAGCTAGTTGAATTAAAACTAGCTCTGGGGAGTTGAAAACTATGGACCAAAACCTGCTTTTCAGTAACTTTAAATTAAATTAGTAGTAACTTCTCAAATAACTAATTTAGTTCTTTCAGCCTATAGATCCACAAATCTGGGGAAGCAGGGGGAGGGGGGGAGTAGGGTGGAGCATAAGTGTGAAAAGATAGAAGAACAGAGAAATGTGGTTATCACTTAAGTGGTGTCAGAGTGACAGGTTATGGAGTAGAGGTAGAATAAGAAAGAGAAGAAAACCAGTTAAGTAAGGAGAAGTTATGTAATTCAGAATAGGGAAAAATGGTCTTAGAAATGTTGTATCAGGCAGATAAGAGCCTGGAAAGAGTCTCAACAGCTTTCTCCTCAGCTCAGGTTCATTTTTTTAATTGATTAATTTTTGCATATCATGCTATCTTTTTATATATTTTTTATTTTTATTTTACATATCGATCCCAGTTCCCTCTCCTTCCCTCCCTCCCTCCCTCTCTTCCTCCCTCTTTCCTTCTCTCCCCCCCTTACATGCACCCTGACCACCCTCCCCTTCCATCCCTTCCATTCCACATGTAGGGTGATGCCATTCAGGAGGGGTCATCTAAATCTGTCAAGTCATTTGAAGTAGGGACTAGGACTTCTCTCCTGTCTCTAGGTTAAGGGAGTAACCCTCCATGGGGGATGTGCCCTCAAGGTCCTTTTGTGCACCAGGAATACATCCTGGTTCCACTGTCTGAGGTCCCTTAGATTGCTCAGGCCGTCTAGCTGAGAGCCATGTTCAGGGGTTCTGAGTCAGTCCCATGCTGGATTCCCAGCTATCAGTCTGGGGGCCTCCTTGTTCAGGTCAGCTGTCTCTATGTGTTTTTGTAGTGTGGTCTTGTCCTTCCTCTCTGCATCTAGTTCAGCTCAGTGTTTAGTTATGGGTGTTTGCTTCTGTTTCCGGCAGCTACTAGATGAGAGCTCCATGATGGTGGATAAGTTATTCGTTGATCTCATTACCAGGGAAGGGCATTTATGTTAGCCTTTCCACTGTTGCTCAAATTGTTAGCTGCAGTCAGTCTTGTAGGTCTCTGGACATTTCTTTAGGTTCAGTTTTCTCTTCAATCCTATAATGGCTCTCTCTTTTGTGTTCTCCCCCTCCCTATCTCTCTCTCTTTTCTGTCTTCTATTTCTCCCCTGACTCATTCTTCCTAGTCCCACGTGCTTTCCTCTCCTCCCCTTCTCTTTCTTCTAGTTCCCTCTCCACTCATTGCCCTCCTCCCCATATGCTCTGGTCCTTCTGTGAGGGACCTTGTATAAATCTCTTAGAATCCACTTTGTATCCTAGTTCCTCTGGCGGTGTGAATTATAGGCTGGTGATCCTTTGCTTTAGGTCTAAAATCCATATATGAGCGAGTTCCTCTTTTTGTGACTAATTTACCTCATTCAGGATAGTTTCTTCAAGTTCCATCCACTTGCCTGTGAATTTCAAGATTCCATTGTTTTGGTTTCCACACACACACACAGAATAGTATTCCACTGTGTAGCTGTGCCACATCTTCTTTATCCATTCTTCAGTTGAGGGGCATCTAGATGCTTCCAGGTTCTTGCTATTACAAATAATGCTGCTATAAACATAGTTGAGCACATGTCTTTGCTGCATAGATGTGGATCTTGGGTATATGCCTAAGAGTGGGATTGCCAGGTCCTGTGGTAGACTGACTCCCATTTTCCTGAGGAACTGCCATACTGATCTCCAAAATGGCTGTACGAGTTTGCACTCACACCAGCAGTGAAGGAGTGTTCCCCTTTCTCCACATCCTCTTCAGCATAAGCTGTCATTGGTGTTTCTAATTTTAGCCATTCTGACAGGAGTAAGATGGTATCTCAAAGTTGTTTTGATTTGCATTTCCCTGATAGCTAAGGATGTTGAGCACTTTAAGTGTTTTTCAGCCTTTTTTGATTTCCTCTATTGAGAATTCTCTCTTCAGTTCTGTACCCCGTTTTTTAATAAGGTTATTTGGTGTTTTGTTGACTGGTTTCTTGAGTTCTTTGTATATTTTGGAGCTCAGCCCTCTGTCAGATGTAGGATTGGTGAAAATCTTTTCCCAGTCTGTGGGCTGCCGTTTGGTTTTGTCAACTATGTCCTTTGCCTTACAGAAGCTTCTAAGTTTGAGGAGGTCCCATTTAGTAATTGTTGATCTCAGTGTCTGTGCTCAGGAAGCAGTCTCCTATACCAATTTTTTCAAGGATATTTCCTACTTTCTATTCTAAGAGGTTCAGTGTGGCTGGATTTATGTTCAGGTCTTATGATTCTATTTTTTATTGGAAATAAAGTTAGGAACATCTCTGGTCTGTGTTCATGAACCTCATTTTATGCTGGATTCCTTCCCGTTTCATGCTATTGCTTTGTGATTTTCTACCCTATGGGCTCCAGCAGGAATATTTGGTGCTAAGGGACTGATCAGTTAGCTTCCTGTTTCTGTTATGGGACAAATGTTTGCATGCTCAAAAAGTTATATATTGAAGCCCTAAACCCAAGTTGCCTGCATTCAAGTGTAGTATCTTCAAAGCAGTTATTAAGTGTTAATAAGTTCATAAAAGTAGAGCCCTGATCTAGTACATATGTGTTCTTTAAGAGACATACCTGGCGTGCTCCCAAGCAGTTTTTCTTCTTTTCTCTCCTCCTCTTTCCCTTCTCCTCCCCTCCTCCCCATTTTCTTCCTCTTCTTCTTCATTCCTCTATAACTCCTCCTCCCCCCTCTACACACACACACACACACACACACACACACACACACACACAGAGAGAGAGAGAGAGAGAGAGAGAGAGAGAGAGAGAGTCAGTGCTAAAGCCCAGTGACCCCTAAAAAACCAGAAATACGGCAAATAAATTGTGTCAGAGCCTCCATCTTTTATCTAAGTCTTTTATCTAAGTTCCAGAGCTGTGAGGGATAAATATCTACTGTATAAGCTACCCCAACTTGTGGTACCTTAGGACAGTAGCCTAAGATAATATAGTCTCCCCAGCTGTATAGGCTAATCCCTTGTAGTGAATGACTGAGTCATAATCTATATCAAATATATTTATCCATCTGTCATCCATCTCCCTCTTTTTCAAGATCCTTCCCTCTCTCTTTTTACTCAACCACATATTGTCCACATGAGTCTAATGATCCCACTTCTCCAGTTGAGTTCTTGATGATACACCAATGAGAAAAGACTCTATAGATTTGGCTTCAAAAAGAGCCACACTTTCCTATCCAGCACTTCTAGAGAGTCCTATTTCATAGCACCTAAAATAATAAAGGTCATAAAAACAAAGAAAACAAGAGAATTTAGAGGGCCAGGATAACCCAGCAGGATCAATACCAATGGATTATAAAGCAGCTTGGACAATATATTAAAAGAAACAAATTCTGTCCAATAGTAGAAAAAGTGATAGAGACTTGTGAGTTCCAATTTAAGGTGGGAGTTCCTATGAGGAAACAGGTGTAAAATGACATAGAAACATGATAAATCAATACGGGTAAGGACATACATGTTCTGCATACCATCCTGGACACGCTTTTGTTTCCGAGGCAGACATTGCTAATCAAATATAGCATCCCCTTCCTGTAGATCTACCAGTAGCAGAGAGACTGCTGTTCCATTTCCTTTTAAGGTCAGGACAGCTGGAACAGAGAAGAGCCTGGAGACAGAATCCAGGAATGAAGAAGCTCTTGGCATTCAGAAAATTTTGCTGCCTTTTCTAACATACCCAACTTTGTTTCCTTTTTTAAAAAATATTTTGTTGTATGGGCACAGGTGTTTTGCTGGCATGAATATATGTACCTTGAGTGTTTGGTGCATAAGGAAGTTGAAAAGAGGGTGTCAGATTCCCTGTAGCTGGAGTTATGGACAGTTGTGAGCTTTCATGAGGAAGATGGGAATCAAAGGCAGCTCCTCTGGAAGAAGTGCTCTAAACCACTGACTCATCTCCCCAGCCTTCACTTTCATTTTTTTTAAACATTTATTTATTTTATGCTGGACATAATTATACATGCCTTTTTTATTTTTAATGAAAGCAAACATTTACAAACAATATTTGGGAATTTGGGCGTCGTTCTTTCCAAGCTGTTTCCTGCTGGTAGGGGGCACTGTCATGGGAGAATCCTAAGAAGACACAGAAATCCTGGCTGTAGTGGTCTGCAAAGCTACATTGTCCCATTGATGTTGCTTCAGGGGGTCTTGCTCAAGCAAACCACATTATTCTGGAAGGGATCCAGAGCTTTTTATTTTCTGTGGAAACAAAATTAGAAATCCTTTTCCCCAGTAACTTGTCCTTAGGCTTAATTTTTGAAGTCAAAGCATATATATATATATTGAATTAATCCAGCAGCATTTTTTCCTTCTTATTTTAATAATAATATAATTTAAAAATATTACATGTGGATCCCAGTTTCCTCTCCCTTCCTCCCTCCATCCCTCCTTCCCTCTTAGCCTCTTTCCCCTGTGACACGCACCCTGGCCACCTCCCCTCCCATCCCCCCACTCCCATTCCACTTGTAGGGATATGCTATCCAGGTTGGGTCATGTAAATCTGTCAAGTCATTTGAAGCAGGGAGTAGGACTTCTTTCCTGTCTCTAGGTTAAGGGGGTATCCCTCAATGGGGGATGTGTCTGCAAGGTCCTTTTGTGCACCAGAAATAGATCCTGTTTTTACTGTCTGAGGTGCCCCAGACTGCTCAGTCCTTCTAGCTGAGACCCATATTCAGGGGGTCTGAGTGAGTCCCTTGCTGGGTTCCTAGCCATCAGTCTGGGAGGCCCAAGCTCCTCCTTGTTCAGGTCAGTAGTCTTTGTGAGTTTCTGCAACCTGGTCTTGTCCCCTCTCTCTGCATCTGGATTCTAGTTGACTCAGTGTTTGATTATGGGTGTTTGCTTCTGTTTCCAACAGGTACTAAATGAGGGCTCCATGATGGTGGATAATTTAAGTACAATATTGAAGAGATATGGAGAGAGAGGACAGCCTTGTCTTGTTCCTGATTTTAGAGGAATTGCCTTAAGCATTCAGTTTGATGTTGGCTGTTGGTTTACTGTATATTGCTTTTATTATGTTTAGGTATGTTCCTGTTATCCCTGATCTCTCCAAGACCTTTATCATGAAAGGGTGTTGAATTTTGTCGAAGGCTTTTTCAGCATCTAGGGAGATGATCATATGGTTTTTCTTTTTCAGTTTCTTTATATGGTGGATCACGTAGGTAGATTTTCGTATGTTAAACCATCCCTGCAACCCAGGGATGAAGCCTACTTGGTCATGGTGGATGATTTCTCTGATATATTCTTGGATTCAGTTTGCCAGTATTTTATTGAGTATTTTTGTGTTGATTTTCATCAGGGATATTGGTCTGTAGTTTTCTTTCTTAGTTGTATCTTTGCGAGGCTTGGGTATCAAGGTGATTGTGGCCTTGTAGAAAGAGTTTGGTAATGTGCCTTCTGTCTCTATTGTGTGGAACAATCTGAGGAGTATTGGAATTAGCTCTTTCTTGAATTTCTGCTAGAATTCTGCACTGAAGCCATCTGGCCCTGGGCTTTTTTTTTGGTTGGAAGGCTTTCAATGACTGTTTCAATTTCATTGGGGGTTATAGGTCTATCTAAGTTGTTTGTCTGTTCTTGGTTTAATTTTGGTAAGTGATAGTTGTCCAGAAATTTGTCCATTTCCTTTGAATTTTCAAATTTTGTAGAGTACAGGTTTTCAAAGTAGACCTGAAAGTTGTCTGGATTCCCTCAGTGTCCATTGTTATGTCCCCCTTTTCATTTCTGGTTTTGTTAATTTGCATGATCTCTCTCTGCTTTATCGTTAGTTTGGATAAAGGTTTGTCTATCTTATTGATTTTCTCAAAAAACCAACTCTTGTTACATTGATTTTTTTTGTATTGTTTTCCTGATTTCTATTTTATTGATTTCAGCCCTCAAATTAATTATTTCCTGGCGTCTACTCCTCGGGGGTGAGTTTGCTTCTTTTTGTTCTAAGACTGTCAGTTGCGCTGTTAGATCTCTAATGTGACTATCCTCTGTTTTCTTCATATGGGCACTAGTGCAATGAACTTCCTTTGTAACACTGCTTTCAAGGTGTCCCATAAGTTCGGATATGTTGTGTCCTCATTCTCATTGAATTTTAGGAAGTCCTTAATTTCTTTCTTTATTTCTTCTTTGACCCAGGTGTGGTGCAATTGCCCATTGTTCAGTTTCCATGAGTTTGTAGGGCTTCTGAGATTTGTGTTGTTGAATTCCAATTTTAAAGCATGGTGGTCTGATAAGATGCAGGGGACTATTCCAATTCTTTTGTATCTGTTGAGGTTTGTTATGCCACCTAGTATGTGGTTGATTTTAGAGAAGGTTCCATGTGGAGCAGAGAAGAAGGTATATTCTTTTGTGTTTGGATGGAATGTTCTATATATGTCTGTTAAACCCAGTTGAGATATAACTTCTGTTAGTTCTTTTGTTTCTTTGCTGAGTTTCTGATTGGTGGTCCTGTCTAGTGGTGAGAGTGGGGTGTTGAAGTCTCCCACTATAAGTGTGTGAGGTTTAATGTGAGCTTTGAGTTTTAGTAGCATTTCTTTTACGAATGTGGTGCCTTTGTATTTCGGGCATAGATGTTCAGAATGGAGACTTTGTATTGATGTATTTCTCCTGCGATGAATATGAAATGACCGTCTTCATCTCTTTTGATTAATTTTGGTTGTAGTCTAACTTGTTAGATATTAGGATAGCCACACCTGCTTGCTTCTTGGGTCCATTTGATTGGAAGATCTTTTCACAGCCCTTTACCCTGAGGTAATGTCTGTCTTTGTAGCTTAGGTGTGTTTCTTGTATGCAGCAGAAGGATGAGTTCTGTCTTCCTATCCATTCTGTTAGCCTGTGTCTTTTTATAGGCAAGTTTAGACCATTAATGTTGAGGGAGAGTAAGGACCATCGATTGTTAATGTTTGTTTGTTTTAGGTTTGCTTTTGGCAGTGGTATTGTGAATTTACTTGTCCTTTTTTACCCTTGGTTTCTGGTGAAATGGGATTATCTGTTGCCTAAGTCTTTGTGAGTGTACTTAACTTCCTTGGGTTGGAGTTTTCCTTCCAAAGCTTTCTCTGTAGGACTGGATTTGTAGATACGTATTGTGAAAATCTGGCTTTGTCATTAAATATCTTGTTTTCTCCATCTATAATGATTGAGAGTTTTGCTGGGTATAGTAGCCTGGGCTGGCATCTGTGGACTCTTAGATGTACTTGTAGAACATCTATCCAGTACCTTCTGGCCTTGAGGGTTTCCATGGAGAAGTCAGGCATAATTTTGATAGGTCTTCCTTTATATATTACCTGTCCTTTTTTCTTCACTGCTCTTAATATTCTTTCTTTATTATGTATGTTAGGTGTTTTGCTTATTATATGTCAAGGGGTCTTTTTTCTTTGGTCCAGTCTATTTGGTGTTCGATATGCTTCTTGTACTTTCATGGGCATGTCCTTCTTCAGATAGGGAAAGTTTTCCTCAATGATTTTGTTGAATATGTTTTGGCCCCTTTGAGCTGGGTTTCCTCACCTTCCTCTATGCCTATTATTCTTGGGTTTGGCCTTTTCACAGTGTCCCACATTTCTTGGATGTTTTGTGTTAAGGATTTGTTGGATTTACGATTTTCTTTGGTCGATGAATCTATTTCCTCTAGTTTATCTTCAGCACCTGAGATTCTCTCTTCCATCACTTGAATTCTGTTGGTTATGCTTGCGTCTGCAGTTCCTGATTGTTTGCCCAGTTTTTCTATTTCCAACATTCCTTCGGTTTGTGTTTTCTTTATTGTCTCTATTTCCGTTTTCAAGTCTTGAACCTGTTTAATTTTTTTTTTCTTGGCTTTCTGTACTTTCTTTAAAAATTTTATTCATTTCTTCCAATTTTTTGTTTGTTTTATCTTTCACTTCTTTAAGGGATTTCCTCATATCTTCTTTGAGGGCCTCTATCATTTTTATGACAATAATTTTTAGGTCGTTTTTTTCTGATTCATTTGCTTTGTTGTGTTCTGGTCTAGTTGGTGTAGCTTCCCTAGATTCTGGTGGTGTTTTGCTTGTCTTTCTGATGTTAGGTGTTTTCTTGTATTGCCGTCTTCCCATAGCTTCTTCCAGTAGGTGTTGGTAGGGTTTCTCCCTCTCTCTCTATGGATTTAGGTGTGTCAAAGGTTTGATATCTGTAGTTCTAGGTGGTCCAAGCTCTCTAGGAGGTCTCTCTGTAGTCAGGGGCCCGACGATGGGGGTCAAAGTTCAGGCTCCAGCAGAGGCGAGCTGAGGCCTCTTTGGCAGAGGCTAACCTGCAGGAAGTTTCCCCAGGGATAGTAGGGTCTAGCTCTAGCCAAGGCCTCTAGCCAAGGTCTGGTGTTGGGGAACAAAGACTGGGCTGATACTCAGGATGTTTTCACACTGATAGGTGGGTCTAGCTGGCACTCTCCAATTGAGTGGGGCCTCTTTAGGAGAGGTCCTGCCATGGGAGTCAATGATCCAGCCCCCTGCAGGAACTCAGGGTGGACCCACAGAGATAGGCGGATCTCTGGGAGGTGCCCAGAACTCCAGTAGAAGACGGGTGGTCGGGTTCAGAGCCACTTTCGTTTCTTAGGTGCTCTCCTTTCTGTTTGTGAGGCCAACAAGGCACCAAGTTAACAGAAAAAAAAATGAGCAAAATTTAATCGTGAGCTAGGAAACATTACCTTAATAATTGTAGTAGTAGACATATGAGTGCCACACTAAAATGAACAAGAAAACCAAAGAACTTTACTGAAAGGTACAAACAACCACTGGAATGAAGAGTTAGCATTCAAAACCCCATGATATAATTTTTCTTCCCATTAATCTATATTTTAAACTCAATTGCAATTAATAATCATTGCTTTATACTTATCAATCACTTACATAGTAGACACTCAGTTAATATACAAAACTAATTTCAAAACTTACATAGAACATTAAATCTAAATCATCAGTCATGCCAAGCTTGCAAAGGAACAGAGGAGGAAGAATTAACTCCCTCGATCTTAATATGTGTCATAAGGCCATAAAAGTAAAGACAATGTAGTGTCTGTGACTCAGTAAACAGATAAATCAATTTTAGGGGTGGAAGTTTAATGACAGAGAACCACCTGTGACCCACACCTTCAGCATTTTTGGAAAACAAAGAATATCAAGTGATCTGCATGCAGAGTGATAAGCATGAAGTCCCCGGAGTGCTTCCAAAGCAACAGCAAACCCGAGTATGCAAAGCAGGGTGGGCTAAAGAGTGAGTGAGTGAGTGGAGGACACACCCTAAGCGAGGGTGAGAATGTGGTACAATGTAGAGCACTGACTGGTTTACAGCATGCATGCAAGACCCTGATTTTGATTGTCAGCAACACACACACACACACACACACACACACACACACACACACGGAAGAGAAAGCCTAATTAAGTGTCAGTGCCAATCCTGAGCAAGCAGTCATGGGACATATTGGCATGTGACACCATTTGGAGGTAGAGATGTCAAGACAATCAGAAATAAACAAAGGTGACATAGGGAAGCCAAGCTCAGATATACTGATGAGGGCTGAATCTCCTCAGAGATGCGGCCATGAACAGAAAGAAAGAAGAAAGAGAAATCTAAGCCCCCAGCAGAAGGAGTGACACTCCTGTTACACTTCAGCATGCCTCTTCACCCCACCAGTGTCTTCTTTAGAGAACTGGATTTCTCCTCTGTCAGAGAAGGCTCAGGAGCTGGGCGTCTCTTCCTTGAGATGTCTGATTATCTCAAAAACTCAAACTAATACCAAATGGAATTCCTCTGTTAATAAAATAAAAAAAATAAATCCTGTGTTTACAGCTGATGAGCATTCTCTGAGAATCAGAAAACCACATAAAATTGTAGTCTAGCTCAATTTGGAGTGAACTGAATATCTTCCAAGTACCTTTGAAGGTGCTGAAAGGACACTCAGAAGTTAAATGACTAAGGGCAATAGAAAGTGGAAGAGGGAAAGGAAGGGAGGAGGAAATGAGGGAGTGGATGAAGGAGGGGGGGAGAGAGGGAAGGAGGGAGGGAGGGAGGAAGAGAGGGGGAGTGGAGAATAGGATAGGAAGTGAATAAAAAAAAATAGCCTCACATCAAAAAACGTATGTCCCAGGATACCTAAGGCAGAAAGAAATCCAATGGAATTTTAATAAGGGATATTGAAGATGGGCAGGAAAACAGCCAAGAAAATGAAATTGAGTTAAAGAAAGAAGTCAAAAAGGGTCAGACGGTGCTTGGAATGGAAGGCAATATGATACATGTACAGCTTAAGTGCCTTAGGAGGAAAACAAGGCCATGAAAATGAGTTACTGCTCAAAATTGCAACCCAAGAAACTTCACGGGCTTTGGAGAAAGGAGACCTGTGAGGTAAGTAGGGCTTCTGCTCGCTTTGGAAGATGAGCCCACACAGCCAGCTTCAGGATATAAACCATACAAAGATTAAATGCAAAGGAAAGGATTCTTGACAAATCAAGACAGAAAGAACAGTATGTTAATGAGGGTGGGGAAATTAACCAGACAAGAGGCTCACAACCAAACTGAAGCAGGGGTGGAGGAGTGGTCCCCAGGAAGCTGAGAACCCAGATGAATGCAGGGCATTTTAGATACAGCCAGCCGGTTAGGGAGGGTGACAAGAGGACACATTTGGATGTGCAAGGCTTTAGGGATACCACATACAGACGTCCTTCTGGGGAAAGTCACACTTGGTCAGGTAACTGAAAGGATTTTAACACACTTGTCAGTAGGAAGAGAACAAAATGGACAGAGAAATCAAATGAATCAAAGTATGTTTCAAGCCTACGTAACTGGGGGTGTAGGTAGATAGAAGTTTCTGTCCTGCCCAGTCCTGCAGCCCTTCAGTCCCAAATAACACACAGAGGCTTATATTAATTATAAACTGTTTGGCCTGTTGCTTGTCTAATTACTAACAAACTCTTACAAATTAAATTAGCCCATAATTCTTTTCTATGTTTAGCCATGTGGCTTGGTACCTTTTCTCAGTAAGGCATTCTTACCTTGCATCCTTTGCATCTGGCTGGCAACTCACTTGCTGCCTTCCCCTTCCCAGAATTCTCCATGTCTGGCAGTCCCACCTATACTTCAAGCCTAAATACTGGCCAATTAGAGTTTTATTAAACTAGTACAAGTGACTTATCTTTACAATGTACAAAAGCATTATCCCACATCCAGTGCAGGTAGCTTTTTAATATGATTCTATGGTTGGATAGGCCCAGTCTAGACAAACTTTGGAACCACACACAAACCTGAATACTTCCCTCTCCCTCTCCGTCTCCCTCTCCCCTACCTCTCCCTCTCCTCTCCCTCTCCTTCTCCCTCTCCCTCTCCCTCTTCCTCTCACTTTCCATCTCCCCCTCCCCCTTCTTCCCTCTCTCCCTCTCCCCTTCCTTCTCCCCTCCCACCCCTCCCTCTCCCCTCCCTCTCCTTCTCCCTCTCCCTCTCTCTTTTCCTCCCTCCCTCCCTCTCTCTTTCTCTCTCCCTCCCTCTCTCTCTCTCTCTCTCTCTCTCTCTCTCTCTCTCTCTCTCACACACACACATTTTGTATGTGTATATTCTCTAGTGATTTGGCTTATGGATTAAAAACTAAATTATATGTATTGTGGTAGTGTACAGGTGAAGTGTTAGTTTTCTTGAAATTGCTATAGTTGTGTATAATAGTGTTATTCTTATGAAATGGACTTTGAAGTACTAAGGGGCTAAAAGGTACATGCAAGAAAACATTTAAAACTTATAGGAAGGTTTCATGTTCGCAGAAGCATCTCCATGGAAAAAGTAACCCAATGAAAAATCTCACATCACACATGCAACAAATAACATGAAGATATACATGAATAAATAATCAACTGGTTTATAGTAACAGAATATAAATTAAAGCAATCAGTCTTTAATCTACACCCTGGCAAGGGAGTTTGGAAATCTAAAACATAAGCATTTAAATGGAAAAATAGTGCATCTATACTATAGTGTGATTACTTTTGAAGAGAAAAGCTCTATGACCCTTTGGCCTCTAGACATGTCCTTGAGCATTTTCTTTTACTTTTTACATACTAGTCCCAGTTCCCCCTCCCTCCCCTCTTTTGATCCCCCCACCTTCCCCTCATCTCACTTCCTATCTGCTCCACAGAGAAAGTAAGACCTCCAATGGGGAGTCAACAAATTCTGTCCCATCACCACATTGAGACAGGACAAGCCCTCCATCCCACCCTATGTCTAGCCTGAGCAGGGTGTCTCTCAATAGATAATGGGTTTCAGAAAACCAATTCCTGGTTTTTTGAACTAGGGGTAACTCCTGGTCCTGCTGTCAGTGGCTCCACAAACTGCCCAAGACTCCCACTGTCACCTGCAGTGGGGGCCTATTTTGGTCCTATGCAGGTTCACCAGCTTAGGAGTCAATGAGCTCCCGCTAATTTAGGTCAACTGTTTCTGTTGGTTTTTCTATCGTAGTCTTGACCCTTTGCTCATATCGCTCCTCACTCTTTAATTAGACTCTGGGTGCTTGATGCAATAGAGTTGTGAATCTCTACATCTGCTTCCATCAGTTACTGGATGAAGGCTTCAGGAAATCATGTCTATTTCCTCTTTCTAGGCAGATCCATCTTTTTTCTCTTTGTCTCCTAACTTCCCTGGGGTTGTATACTGTAGGCTGGTTATACTTTGCTTTATGTCCAATATCCACTTATGAGTGAGTACATACCATATCTGTTTTTCTGGGTCTGGGTTATCTCATTCAGTATGCTTTTTTCTAGTTCCATCTATTTGCCTTCAAAGTTCAAGATGTCATTGTTTGTAGTACTCTGTTGTATAAACGTACCACATTTTTTATCCATTCTTTGGTTGAGGGACACATAGATTGTTTCTAGGTTCTGGCTATTACAAATAATGCTGCTATACCACAAATTTACTTGTGGAACAAGTGTATATACTTTGGGTATATGCCTAAAAGTGGTATTGTTGGGTCTTGTGGTAGATTAATTCCCATTTTGCTGAGAAACCACCACACTGATTTCCAATGTGGCTGTACAAGTTTACACTCCCACCATCAATGGAAGAGTGTTCCCCTTGCTCCATATCCTCTCCAGAATAAGCTGTCATCAGTGTTTTTGATCCTAATCATTCTGACAGGTATAAGGTGTTATCTCAGAGTTGTTCTGATTTGCATTTCACTGATGGCTAAGGATGTTGAGAAATTCCTTAAATTTGTTTTTTAGCTATTTGAATTTTTTTCTGTTGAGAATTCTTTGTTAAGATCTGTATCCCATTTTTAATTGGATTATTTTAATTGGATTATTTGGTGTTTTGTTGTCTAGTTTCTGGAATTCTCTGTATATTTTTGGAGATCATCCCTTTGTCAGATGTGTGGTTGGTGAAGATCTTTCCCCATTCTGAAGGCTGCCATTTTGTCTTGTTGACTGTATCCTTTGCCTTACAGAAGCTTCTCAGTTTCAGGAGGTCCCATTTATTAATTGTTGCTCTCAATGTACTTGCTATTCTTGTTATATGTAGGTAGTAGTCACCTGTACTGATATGTTCCAGGGTACTTCCAACTTCCTCTTCTATGAGGTTCAGTGTGGTTAGATTTATTTTGCTGTCTTTTATTTGTTTGGACTTGAGTTTTGTGCATGGTAATAGATATGGATCTATTTGCATTCTTTGACATGTAGACCTCCAGTTAGTTATGCCAGCACCATTTGTTGAAGATACTTTCTTTTTCTATTGTATAATTTTAGCTTCTTTGTCAAAAAGTAGCTGGTGTCTACTTCTCCAGGGTGAGTTTGCTTCTTTTTGTCCTAGGGCTTTCAGTTGTGTTGTTAATTTTCAAATGTGGCTATCCTCTATTTTCTTCATTTGGGCACTTAGTGCAATGAACTTTCCTTGTAGCACTGCTTTTAAAGTGTCCCATAAGTTTGGGTATGTTGTATCTTCATTCTCATTGAATTCTAGGAAGCCTTTAATTTCTTTCTTTTTTATGTGCGATTTGAATTTTAGTTGTTTCTTTTAGAATGTGGACACCTTGTATTTGGTGCATAGATGTTCAGAACTGAGACTTCATCTTGATGGGTTTTCCTGTGATGAATAAGAAATTACCTTCTTCATCTCTTTTGATTGATTTTAGTTTACAGTCTTATTTTAAGGTGTTTGGATTGCTACACCCACTTGTTTCTTGGGCCCATTTTATTGGAAAATCTTTTTCCAACCCGTAATTCCAAGGTAATGTCCGTCTTTGAAGTTGAGGTGTGTTTCTTGTATGCAGCAGAAGGATGAATTCTGTCTTTGTATCCATTTTGTTAGCTGGTGTCTTTTTATAGGTGAGTTAAGACCATTAATGTTGAGGGATATTAATGATCATTGATTGTTAATTCTTATTTATTTTGGATTTGTGTTGGTGGTGTTATTGTGTGTGGATCCTCCCCCCCCATTTTTCTTTTGGCTGTTGGTAAAGTGGGATTATCTATTGCCTATGTTTATTTGGGTGTAGTTAACTTCCTAGAGTTGGAGTTTTCCTTCCAGAGCTTTTTGTAGGGCTGGATTAGTTGATATGTAGTATTTAAATCTGGTTTTGTCATGGAATATCTTGGTTTCTCTACCTATAGTGATTGAAAGCTTTGCTGGCTATAGTAGTGTGGGCTGGCATCCATGATCTCTTAGTTTTGGTAGAATATCTACCCAGGACCCTCAGGCCTTCAGAGTTTCCATGGAGAAGTCAGGTGTAATTCTGATAGGTTTGCCTTTATATGTTACTTGGCCTTTTTCCTTTGCTGCTCTGAATATTCTTTCTTTATTCTGTATGTTTGGTGTTTTAATTATTGTGTGGCAAGGGGACTATTTTTGTGATCCACTATGTTTGGTGTTCTGTAAACTTCTTGTACTTTCATTGGCATGTCTTCCTTTAGGTTAGGAGAGTTTTCTTCTATGATTTTGTTGAATATATTTTCTGCACCTTTAAGTTGGGTTTCTTCACCTTCTTCTATACCTATTATTCTTAGGTTTGGCCTTTTCACAGTGACCCATATTTCCTGGATAATTTGTGTTAGGGATTTTTTGACTTAAGATTTTCTTTGGTTGATGAATCTATTTCTCCTAGTCAACACATGAGATTCTCTCTTCCATCTCTTGTGTTCTGTTGGTTATGCTTGCATCTTCAGTTCCTGATCATTTATGCAGCTTTTCTATTTCCAGCATGTCCTCATACTGTGTGTATGTGTGTGTGTTTTCTTTTTAATTGTCTGTATTTCAGCTTTCAACCCTTGCACTGTTTGAATTGTTTCTTGCTAGTTTTAGGGTTGTCTTTTCCACCATTTTTTGAATTTTTTGGTTGTTTTTTCATCCATCTCCTTAAGGGATTTTCACATTACCTCTTTGAGGGTCTCTATCATCATCATAAAGTTGTTTTTTAGGTTTATTCTCTTCTGCTTCATCTGTGTTGGAATGTTCAGGTCTTGCTGGTGTGGAGTCCCTAGATTCTGGTGGTGTCATATTGATCTTTCTGTTGCTGACTGTGTTCTTATACTCTAGTCTACCCATTCCTTCTTCCATTGCATACTAGTGGGGTCTCTCCCTCTTCTAATGGGTATGGGACCAAGGTTCTCTTCAGTGAGTGCAAGCAAGTCTAATATTCTGATAGCTCGCCTCTTCCGGTGGGTGGTAGTGGGACTAGGGCACAGGCAGTCTCTGGATGGGTTGGTCCACTGGAATGGGTTACCCTGTGCACAGCCCCCAGACCTCAGGAGGCTCTGAGCAGAGCACCAGAATTTGGACCCCTCCCATGGGTTGAGGCAAGACCAGAACCCTGGCAGACTCTGGACAGGCTCCCCTGTGAGTGTGCACGCCCCAGGGGTCTCCAAGCAGGGCCCTGGAAGGCATGCAGGAAACACACCCAATCTTACTTCCTCCCATGGTTGGAGGTTTGAATATGATGAAGACAGATTCTGGATGGGCCGGTCAGCTGGGACAGGCTCCCCTGCATGCAGTCTCCATTCCTCAGGAGGCTCCCAACAGGCTGTATATTAAACAGGCAATTATTAGTGTGTCTAAATGTCATTAATAGTAAATACCTGGCAATGTAAGCCTATATTGTATTTGAGAGGCTGAGGCAGGAGAATTACTCCATTATCATGAATTCAGTGCCTGACTAGGCTACATAGCAATTTCCAGGCCAGCTTGGTGAACATAGTGAGACTCCTCAATTTTTGTTTAATCTACTGAACATCCTGATCTAATTCTATTGTTCTCTGTGATGCTATGCCCAAATTATTCAAGAGTGGGAAAAAGTCTCTTACAGACTAGTACCAGGGAGGATGAGCTTGCTCAAGTGGCTTTGGTCAAAAATTTAGTGTCTTGTTTTCTGAAAAGTAAGTACATCCCTATAGTGCCCGTGCAACTAATGATTACATGTGTAACTAAAGATTTAATATATGATTCAGTATTAAATTTTAAAAAACTGTGGGCATCAGATCTTATCACCCTAAGGCCATCTATAAATAATTTTCTATCTTCTCAGAAACCAGCTGCTGTCAGCATAAAGAGAGAGGGCTACTAGGGTGATAGCATCCTCCGTCCTTCTGCCCTCTGTGCTTTGCATCTCCTGCACCTATGAGCATTTGATTTTAATCTGTAATAGCACAATCTTTAAATTAAATTCAGGTAACCACAGAAGCAATGGGCCAATGAACTTATAGAGCTCAAGTATATGCCTTTTCCTTGTTCAAGCAGGTGAAACAAAGCCTGTACTGTCCGTCATTGAGAGGAGATCAGTGAGAGGTGTCAATATCATATTGCTGGTAAACAGAGACTGCATGAGCGAGCACAAAGGCGATGCATCGTGAAACAACAACACATCTCTTCCCACGCCGGAGGACTGGAAAATTTGTGTCTCACATAAGACAAGTCACCTTAAGAATAGGAGTGATGAATAGTTCTTGGTGGATGCACCACGTTCCTCTACCCTGCCAAGGAGCAAGAGATGTGCCCCTCAGCCCTCACTTGCACATTGATTACCACTTTCCTATCCATCTTTAGTGAAAACTGTGAAACCGAAAAATTGCAACCACATATGTCAGTTACTTTTCCTGCTATTGTGACAAAATACCTGACAAAACAGCTTAAGAAAGGATGGTGTTAGGGGAAATTCATTCATGTTGTTGATCTAAGACTGCCAATGGCGTTGGACCTATGTTCATAGAGCAGACTCCTTATTCAGCTGGGGCACACAGAGGGGATAAGGAGGGGCAAAGAGAGGTGCATGGATCTTTTTGATCAGGAGAGTTGAAGAAGAGAACTGGTGATTGTTTCTCTGTTGTCCCGTGGATCTCTCAGACGTATTCCTTAATATCTGACTCCTGAGATTTATTTATTTGTTTGTTTGTTTGTTTGTTTTTGAGACAGTTTCTTTGGGTAGCTTTGAAGCCTGTTCTGGAACTCACTCTGTAGACCAGGCTAACCTCAAGCTCACAGAGATCCACCTGCCTCTGTCTCCCAAGTGATGGGATTAAAAGTGTGTGCCACCACTGCCTGTTGAGATTTATTTTTTAATAAAACAATACAGAAGCCTCAATATCTGGTGAGCAACATGAGGCTCAAACCCATGACCCTGACATTAAGAGTCTTATGCTCTACTGACTGAGCGAACTGGGCTTATTTTGAAGTCACAGTTTGAGGATACAGCCAGGCCCCATGACCCTGACATTAAGAGTCTTATGCTCTACTGACTGAGCTAGCTGGGCTTATTTTGAAGTCTCAGTTTGAGGATACAGCCAGGAAATGATGGAGAAAGCATCACATGATGGCAAGAGTGTGAAGAGGCAGTTGGTCATATTGAGAGCACAGTCACAAAGCAGAGAAGTATTGGTGCTCCCCAGTTTCTCTGTTTTACTTGCCTTGGATTCCAGACCCTAGAATGGTGGTTCTCACAGTTAGGGTAGGTCTTTCCACCCCCCAATTAAGCTAACCTAGAAACCCCTTTCTCAGACATTCCCAAACTTTTACCTCTGAGGTAAAAGTTACACATAAAGAGAAAAAGCTCAGTACAAGAGAGGAAGGTGCATATCCCCTCTGCAAAGACCAGCAATTTGGGAGCAACACCCTCACCACCATTCTTCTTGTTTAGATATGCTGACTTCAAAATAGTCTGGTATTCCCCCCTGCTATCTCCCAAGAGCTGAACTTACAGACAGACATATGACACTACTTCCAGGGCAATGCAGAAAATTAATCCCAGAACCTTGTAACTTCTAGTCAAGCACTCTACCAATGGAGCTACAGTCTCATCCAACTAGTTTCCATCATTGGTACTAATCTATACAAGGCTGTCTACCTGCTATGGGTGGGCTGGAGGCAAGGAGAGGACTTGTGGAAGTACTCTGTGAAGATTCTCCAGAGAGATGGAGCTGGTGGGGAATCATCCACTATACAAGTTAGTAAGTCCCAAGAGCTGCAGGAAGTGACCTGAACACCCAGGAGAGCTGACATTGGACTTCCAGAGTCCAAAGACCCAAGAACCAGAAGCACTTATGATGTAAGTTGGCTTGCTCCAAACCCAAGCAGAGGCAGTACGGTAGTTTGAATGAGAATGGCCCCCATAGATCATAGGTTTAAAACCTGGTCACTAGTGAGTGGCACATTTGGAAGGATTGAGAGGTGTGGCCTTGTTGGAGTAGGTGTGGCCCTGTTGGAGACTCCCTCACTGGGGGGAGGGGGCTTGGAATTTCAAAAACCCAAGCCAGGCCCAATGGCTCTTTCTTCCTGTTGCCTACAGACCTGGATGTAGAAATCTCAGCACCATGTTGGCCTACATGCTGCCATGCTCATCACTATGACGACAATGGACTAAACCTCTGAAACTGTAAGGAAGTCCCAAATGTTTTATATAAGAAAAAGTTGCCTTGGTCATGGAGTCTCTTCAAAGCAATAGAACACTGCCTAAGACAGGCAGCATTTCCATTTCACACAAGGCTAAAGAGAGGAAAAGACTCATGGCTCAAGCACTTAAGCCTAAAGACTTCATGGACACTTACAGATGGAAGGTTCAGCCTTTTGCTTCCACCCAGACGTGCAGCTTATTGAATGAGGTCCACCACCCAGACCAGGGAAAACAACCTGCTTCATTCAGTCTGCAACTTCTAATGCTCATCTTATCTAGAAACAATCTCATAGACACACCTAATTTTTGTTTGACCAAATAACTGTGCAACCCTGACCCACTCAAGTTGCCAAATACACTAAACATATTAAGGACTCATCCTTTACCCTAATGCTCTAGAGATAGTTGGTTGACTCGTTTGTTACCTGCTCAGTGAGTGAGTTATATTCATATTTTAGGAACAGAAATTTAGATTCAATATAAGAAAGACCTTTCTAGTATGCAGGACAAGTGTGAACACAAAAAGATCCTTCAGGAGTATATTATTGAGCTAGAACTGTATGCAAAGAAGCCAAACCACTCATTACATAGAAGAGTTTCAGAGCAGCTCAGGTGCCTGGTGAAGGTCTTAGCCAGAGAGTTCCTTCAAGCACATACATGTATGATTTTGTGATCTTTCAGAATGCTCTATACATGAAGATACGCTATGAAATCATATGTAACTAGGCACTTAAGATACACTGTCATTTTCTCCATGAGTACTCATGTGATGATACGCTTATGCAATAATTACTAGATGCTCCTACCACTGACCAATACTGAATTCTTTGTTCAAATAATGTTCAACTAGTCTGATTCTCTACTATTTTACAAACAGACCCTTGGTGCAGCCCAGCACACTGCTTAGATGGACAAGAACTCTTAAATTCTAACCCCCCTGAAGGGTATACAGTGAATACCTCAAGACTAGCCAAGGAAATGTTCCCTACACACAAATGTTAGTGCCCTACACACAATGCTCTGACCCTACACAAGCACATATCACTCTGAATTACAATTGTCTGGTTCTTTGGCTCTATAAAAACTAAGGCCAAATGTAATATGAGTTCCTTTGGGGCAGGGGTCATGACATTTTTCTATTGTGCCTACACATTGAACTCAATGACTGTACATGGTAATGCATTGAGCTCATATACTATGTTTATCACATACTTCCTCCATTCACAAATCTATTCTAGGTTCCTGCTGGGCTTTAATCCTAGCTGCATAATGCATTAATCCACTCACTCGTTTATCCAACTGAAACAAAATGTTTTCTAGGTACCAATCCCTACACTTGGGGGATATATCTAGGATTATAACCAAGTCTTGCCTTTTAGGAAGCTTACAATCTAGATGGGAATTCAGAAAGGAGAGAGGATGATCAAACTCTCCACTGGAGTTATCTTAATCATCCCTAGACAGAAGGCTACAGAAGAACAGGGTTTTCTCCAGTATTGCTTATCTCTTAGATAAAGAACCGAGTAAAATTGCTGAGTGAGAATATGCATGTAGGCAATCCCACACTTGTACTAGTAATTGGGTCTGCTCTTCTCAGCTAACCAAACCATTGAAGTGTTAGACATTTTCAGTGTCTAACACTTCAACAAACAAACAAATTTCTTTAGGTCCAAGGCTCTAATCCCTTACCTACTGTTTTTATTTCCTTTTACAATGTTTCTACAATTGATTTTGAAGAGACAAGAACGAGGAAATAAGCACTTTTGTATAAAGAAGCAAAACAAGAAAAGAAAAGATAATTTTTAGATTGCTAGTTAGATGTGGTAGAACTAGAGATTTAAAAGCTATGCATTCTAAGGAAGTCTATATTCTGTAATGCTGACATGTCTATTGTCATTGTACCCATTCTGTACCAGTACAAATAATGTGACACACAGGTCCCACCTTGCTATTGCAAACATTATGATAAAACAATTTTCTAGTCTATAATTCTTTACTCCACACACTGTTAATAATAAGAGATTGTGGGTAGTTTGTTGAAAGTTGGTGTGAACTTATATGTCTCAGCATTAAGACTACTTTGACTGGATGCATGTGACAATTCTACATTCCTTTAGATTCAGTGACTGTATAAGCTGGTAATAGCTAACAGGAAAATATTTAATGCATTGACTATGAATATGCTCAATTTCTAAAAGCTCTTCAGACCACTTTTGCCACTATACTTGAGAATAAGTTTCAGGCATTCTAGATATAATGAATATCATCAATTTTTAAAACACTCATTAATTTCTGTACTACTGCTCAATATCTTGTCCCTAACAGCAGAGACAGCACAATAGATTACTATATGCAGGGTGGTTGAATTTTCAAATGGAAAAGGCCATTCTCTTATTACCTCCTGTGGTAGTTTGGATGTTATTCCCCCCCCATAGTCTCATAGGGGGTGGCAGGAGGTGTGACTTTGCTGGAGTGGGTATGGCTTTGTTGAAAGAAATGTGTCACTGTGGGGGTGGGCTTTGAGGTTTTCTATGCTCAGGAAACCACCCAGTGTCTCAGTCAACTTCTTTTTGCCTGCAAGATGTAGGGTTGTCAGCTACTCTCAGCCCCACATCTGCCTGCATGCTGCCTTGCTCCTCATCATGGAGATAATGGACTGAACCTATGAACTGTAAGTGAGCCACCACAATTAAATGTTTCATTTATAAGAGTTTCTATGGTCATGGTGTCTCTTCACAGCAATAGAAACCCTAACTAAGACACCGCCTATTTAGGGATAAGTGAGACTACAAAACTGTGGGTCTCATGAGAGCCTGGAAATCTCTGTAAACTTACAGAGTTTGTGTTTTAAATAACCACATGACAAGGGCACTCATTCTCCTTCTCTTTATAATGATAAAGTCAAATGACAAGAATTAGACTTTGAGTATTCCGAGAACACCGACACATTTTATGCCCTGAAAACTAAGCTTGTCAACATCTGGTAAGGGAAGGATTGAATCTATAGAAACCATGTTTACCATATTGATTAGGATGCAGGAGATTCATGTTGAAGCTCTGAAGACACAAACTTAAGATGACACTGTCTGTTTTCCTTATGAGCTATGTCACCTCAGGCTACAGACTTCACCTTTCTGTATCTCAGTCAAACAAGCTGTTAAAAGGAAGACATCACATCTGCCACTCAAGGGCATTGGAAGAGATAAGATTGTGCATTTGAAGCAATCCAAGGGGCACCTGACACATGCTCAGGAAATGGGATTTTCTTCCCCCCTGAGGAACTCTCTGCATACATGCTCTTGTGCAGTCTAGGGAAGGCTGAGGGTTCTGTTTGGGGGAATCTTTAAAAGAAAGGAATCACAAGACTGGCTGTGGGAGTGATTGATTAGCTCAAGGCACTGTGATTCATTATGAAGGCCAGGAGAGAAAAGATTATGGTGAGGAATGGTTTGGCCTCCTTTCTGTCTTTACAGTTTATCATTGCATTTGTCAGCACCAGAGAAATAAGTGAAGAAGCTCCTGTATGAGGGGGGACCACTTTTAAGTTTTGGTTTGGCAGGATGTTCTCTTTGAGAGAATGGAGAGGGATAGTTACACTTTGGGTCTGAGTGTGAGGACAGTCTTGCCATAGTCAAAGAGGATAATGGCTAGGTTAGACTTGGGGTATGCCTCTCTGCCTTCAGACTCTTAATTCATTCTTCCTTCTTTTAAAGCTGGGTGACAAGAAGAAAGGACAGGATGGGGAAAGTAAATGAAGTAATATTTCACTGTTTGACTGTGCACTAGGTTGTGACCTGGCACTGTCATTTAACACTCCTGCCACTTGAGTCCTGCTCCATTTTGCCCCGTCCTTACACCAGCCAAGCCCTTCTATCACCAAATAATAGCATCAAATTATATGTTGCCCCTAGTGAGGTAATATACTAGGCCTGTATTCATCACTGCCCTCAGAAACATTGTCATTTTTGTCAGCCCATTTTACAGATGAGAAAGCAGAAACAGAACTCACATAATGTGACATTATAGACATCTGAGACTTCTACCAGGCTTCTGGGAATCAAAAAGCCTTGCTCTTGTCTACTCAGCTAATTTAATTCCAGCTTGATTTTCATGAGGCTGGTTTTCATGCTTTCTAAAGGCTGTGAATGAATCTTTCAAAGGCTCACAGGAATGATGCTGTGTCTAGTCTGGAGAGGGTTTACCCTGTAGAAGTTTGCTGTTCATTCATTCAACCATTGTTATAAGCATTTCCTGTAGGCGTGGCTTTCTTAAAGGCCTAGTGTCCCACCCTTAGTGAATAAAGCACAATGATGTCTCTTACCTCCCCCAAGGTCTTTCTTGTCATCTGTTGGCCACAGGAAGGTACCTCTCAGAACTGCACAGAAATGGCCCTGTGCTCAGAGATCTGGAGCCATACAGTGGGCAACCAGACGTCAAGAGCCTGGGCACAGTTGTCTATCATTGGTAACCAGGTGATTTATGACAGCCTTGTATGTCAAAGGGATGTGCTTGCATTGCAGGTCCTAGGAAATACATGGATATCCCACACACAGATGTACAGACACATATTTATGCACACATACACATGTATTCACTCATATGTTCACACATAGCTCATTTGTTCTGACAGCCATTCACATACATACAAATTTATATGCAGTCAACATACTTAAACAGAAACATACTCTAATGCATACACATGGACACAGAACCACATACAGCCACACTTATTCGCAAACATCTTACACAGACTGGTGCAGTTTCATCCACATTTTACAAATTCATGGGTAGAATTGCTAACTATAGAGGGAGAAGAGAAACAAATGGCTTCCTGACTCCTCAGGGAGGCAGTGTCCTGTCTCCTCATTCCACCCTCCCTTCACTTCTCTGACTGGGGCACTGAACCCTTCTGTGGTAAGGCTCGTGGCTGACTGGGCCCAACTAGCCCATGTGGTAGGCAGATTTTCCCCTCCCTTCTTCTGAATTCTCTATTCTTAACTGCTTTGGTGCCTCCTCAACCAATGATGAGCTCCCTGGCTGCTCCCCTTCCACCTTCCAAGTCCTGGGGACAGCGGAGAGGAGGGGTGTCATCATCACTCTCTCCTTTACTTTCCCTCCAGTACCTGTAGTAAGTGGGCAGCAAGTTCCAAGGGAACAGAGTGCACAGGCTTTGGGATCAGTAGATGCCAGTCCGATTCTCTCCTAACTTCCTGGCTTTGAGATTTGGATTAGCCTCTCCTTTTTCTGATTACAAATTTCCTCACCTGTAGGATGAGCTCATTCTCATCTGAGGTAAGTAAACAATGAGCTAATGGATGGAGGAATGCCAATGCCAAGACCTAGGACTCCATCAGCTCCCAGAACATCCTCCTCCTTCCTTCTTCAGCCTTGTTAAGCCTTCCCTCCAGGCTGCCCTCTCCTGGGCCTGGGTTCCTCTATCTATCTGTCCCTCAACCTCCCCTTCAAGGCACAGGCTTTCTCTCAACAGGTTTGCACACCTTGATCTAAAATTTGACGGTACTAAAACTTTACTTCTTAAATTAGGCCCCCGTGCCAATGCTCCTCTGGGCTATTCACCCTCCGTCTTTCATTTATAGTATTCAGTGTTTACAGTGGTGACCTACATGTCCTCTCCCTAGTTCCTCCTCCTCTGTCCTCTGCAGTCAGACCTCCAGCACTGAGAGTGGCATTCACCCCTGACTTGTGTGTGGTCTTCATAACCATTCTGATTACATGGGTATACTCAGATGTGGGGTGGAGTCCAGGGTGTGGGGCCATAAGACCTCAGCTATTCCCAGCAAGACAACCTTCGGCATCTCACCCACTCTCCCAATCTCAGTTTTTACGTCTATAAAATGAAAATAGGAGTAGCATTCCCTTTTCTGGGGTGTGTGAGGACCAAATGTGAATGCCCGTTAAGTGTTTCCATGAGTGTGGGGGCTTAAAAACCATGACTTATCATTTAAGTCCATGTATTCTTCTCACCTTCCTAATCCTAGCACCCAACATTCTTATCTGTGCTTCCTGTAGCTCACAAATAGTGTGTCTCCAAATCTCTGTCCTCATCCTTTACAGATGTACTGAACAACAAACTCTTATCAGTTCCCTAGTACAGTAGCCTCTTGTCCAAGACAGCCTCACTCCCATGTCCCTTCCCCAGTATGTCCCCAAGTTCTTTGTTTATACTGTGGTGGGACTTGTAAGCATTTCTCTGTAGACAGAGATCCCCACCTTTGAGAAGAGGAGTTGAATGGCCCAGATGTTCTCCAGTAAGAGGAGGAGGCAAGGGCTGTGAGCCACAAGCTGATGAGGAGTCACCTACCAGTGGAGCAGAGGAGAGGGCAGCATGTCTTGTTAGGCCTAAAGGTCATTCTGCAAGGCCTGAACCTTATGCCCAGCTGAAGGGATGGAGAGTAACCTACTTCCACATGCTCAGTCCACTGCTCCAGAGATAACAATCTCTTCTCAATATGCGTCCCTAAAAGCATTGTGCCGATTTCCTCACCATGTTAATCTTCTGAGTGACCTCAGCCTGGAGTCATTCCTGTTTTGCAGGTGAGTATACTGAACTTTGGTGAGTTTCTCAAGGAGTGGCTAAGTTTGGTTGGATTCAGGTCAATGGATGACATGAACTACCGTGTCTGACAGCCGAGCTCCCTTTGCTTCCTTCCTGCCTCCCTTTGTATCTGACACATTACCTACAAACACGTGATAACCAAGTTCTCAAGAGTCGGGTTTCTTGGAATAGGAATTGGGCCAGGGATAATCTTCCATCAGTAGCCCTGCTGAGAAACTGATGGAGAAACTAAGTCTTAAAGAGACACCTTTAACACCAAGCCTCCATGAGAAAACTAGATTTTCAGGCTACATTATTTTTAGGCCTATTCTAAGAACTCTTGGATCTAGAAGGCAGCTCTCAGTTTCATAAGCTAGTGTGAGGGGCTGTGCTTTAGTGAAATTCTCCACAGATAACAAAAGACAGGTTCTGAAGAATGTTCTTTGTTTATGAATCATGCACTGCCTGGCTTCCTCTGAGCAAACAGGCTCCTGCTTCCATAGAAATAGCGGAAACAGTTAATGCAGGGGGCTCAGGTTCACTTCTCATAAGGGTGAGTAACATTCAGCATCTGGCAGTGCACCAAGAAATGTCAGGTTTGGGTAAATGGAAAACAAACGGCTGAGAAAAAAAGTGTTATTCCAGAAAAAAGCAAAACTACCTCAAATTTAAGTTTGTTTGCACACACTAAACAATCATTTGTAAAATATGAGCGAGCAACACTAATTTTACGAGGTCCCTGAGGACATGTTAAAACACTGTGAATTTTTTTTCTAATAATACTTTTGGGAGGACGATTTCATGCATTCATATAAATCAGACTTTAAAATATGGAGTTATATACAGTAAAAACATTTCTTGCCCCCTTATTTTCCATTTATAATTCCTGCCTTTCTAATAAGATGAATCTCTCTGGTTTGTTCTTTTAGAGATGTGTTCTATCTTCAGATAATGATGCAATGGTCTCTCTTCCACCCTTTGTTTTTACATAATCGATAGCATACTAGACATGATTTCTGTTCGTGGCTTTTTAGCAATAGCACTGTTAAAACCTTCAAGTGGTGCACAAATGGGATAACTCGATAATGTAAAATGATAATTATAATGATTAAATCTATTTTTCTTAGAATTTACAAAAAAGAAGAAAGAGTTTGATACAGTACACTTTGGTTGTCTTAATGAAAAGTAATGCTATATAATCCAAACTTCTCAGAGTTTAATTTAAACAGTACTTAAAGCAATTTATAAGCAAAGGCTACTTTTCCATTCCAACCTCAGCTGAACAAAGCTGTCGTGAATTCCCTCATGTCTCTGGTACTACACACTTACTTATTTTTTTTAAACATTTTTTTAATTTATTTTTTGTGTCTTTTACATCATTCATCTCAATCCCAATTTTCTCTCTCTCCCTTAATATCTGCCCTCTGTCCTTACAATCTACTTCTCAAAATAAAATAAAATCAGAGAAAATAAGAAAGGAGAGAAAGAAAGAGAGAAAGAAAAAAAGATGATACCATGGAAGCTATATTGTGACCTAGTGAGTCTATATCTTTTGTCTATATATCTTTACTAGCAAATATTAATTGCAAAGAGTCATTGGTCCGGTGTGAGGCCTTTGGTTTCTGCTACACCATTGGTACTAGGCATTCACTGGGATTCCTCTTGGATATTTTATTGCTACGCTGTGTTATAGAGATCCTGCAGCTTTGAATCTGCACACTGGCCCCTTCATGTTCTCCAGTAGATCATAAATGGGATGGAGGTTGGCGTAGACCAACTCATAACTCTGGTCCTGGGCCTGGAGAGTTGTAGGGTTGATTTGTTACCAGCTCTCCCTTGTCCTCAGCATCAGGGTGAGCTCTCCAGCATTGCCCTGGCTAGTTCACCCTATGCATCAATGAGCCCTGGAGCAGGTTCTCCTGGGAAGGGGGAGGGTCAGCTCCTTCCTTTGCAGGCGATAAGGGATGGGGGGGCAAGGGGAGCATTTCTCCCTTGCCAATGCTGCTGCATAGCAGACAGTAGTGGGGGCAGCTTTCCCATGCTTAAACCTCCGGCCTGCTTGCCTGCTCCCCGCCCCCCCCCCCCAGGGTCAGCTCTATTGTGCTGCCCAGGCAAGGTACAGGGCCTGCTCTCCTGAGTGCTGCAGCTGGTGAGGGGCAGGGCAAGTTCTCCCTAGTGCTGTGGCCAATAAGGAGTGGGGCCAGCGCTGTGCGGCCCTATTGTCTTGGCCTTTGGTGGTATCAGGAGCCACAGACATCACACAGACTGCTGTTACAAATGAGCTCTGGCAGCATCCCAGGACCAGACATCACCATGGTGCTAGGTAGCAATAAAGCCACTCACCTCAGCCTACTCCTCACTGCTTTCACTTCTTCAGCTATGCCTCTCTCTCCCATGCCACACCATACATTCACTCATCACAATAGTGCCCAAACTCCTGGTGCCACAAGCAGGCCCGCGTTTTCTCTTTGGGTGCCCAGGATGGATTGTGTGTGGATCTCCCTGTCCTGCTCAGTGCATGATGATGCTGAGCAGGGCCACGCTTTATCCTCAGCGCCTGGGTGCACACGCACTCTTATGGACACTATCCTGACTCTTCTTTTGATATCCTTGCTTATTTTCTTTTTGTATTTGATAGCAACTGAACTTTAGAGAGACAAAAAAAAGTTAAAAACCTATCTTTCTCCAGCCTACATTTTAATTTCCATGACACTAAGAACACAACGCTAGCTTCATGTATGTGTTTTCTAGGGGGAAACATGTCAGTTTTCAAGCATTATCATACAGAGAATCAGCAAGTACCCACATCTTCTGAGGTAGCCAGAGCCCTCTTTCCAGCCTCTAGCCTGTTGGTTTTGAATACTGTGTATGCATCAGTGGTAGAGAAGGTCTTGAAAAATACAGATTATATACAAGACCTTACTCCTAGAGGAGACCAGGATGCTGCTTTAAAAATTGTATTTTGAACACATTCCTAGGTGAGGCTCATACAGTATTAAGCTTCTCACTACTCAGGTGTTAGGAGCGGTGGGGGCTGAAGAGGTGAGATGCTCCCTAGGAACTTCCCACAGCCAAGGACACCATTCTCTTCCAAAGTCTCAGCCCCCTTGATGACAAACTGCTTCTGAAGGCATTCCTACAGAGGCTTGAAGGCCCTCATACATTGCTTCAAAGTGGGACAGGGATCTTGGGGTGGAGTGGAATATGACTGCAAATGATCTCAGTTCAACTCTGCTCAGTTTCACTTCTAGGTTGTATATCTTGACAACTCCCCAATAAAATCCTGTAAGCAAATGTTGATCCACTGTTTTGTTTTCTTGAGAACCTAGTCTCAAATTTAAACATTTACCCCTGAAAACACATAGAGCCTTGCGAAGAGCCATGTGAAGGTGGCATTTAGATTTAGTGTTGCATTCGTGTAAGGGACTATTTTAAATCATGTTTGTGTCGTTTTTATGGCACACAGTGAAGGCCCCAAATAATATGCAGAAGTTTGTGGATAAGCTGAGTGAGCATTCTCATCTCACATTGATATTCTTTCCTAGTGAGAAGCATTCCTTTTCACCTTTAAAACACAAATTACTTTCATTTCAATGGATGTGTATCGAAGGACTCTGCTGTGTGATGAAGACACAAGCCATACTTACATTCTATTTTCACATTTTAAAATAACAAATAAGCAAGAAAATTCCTATCAAAGCTTCTAAAAATTAACTAATACAAGTGATGGACTGTAGGTGATGCCTGGTCCTGAACTGATTTTGATATCCAGGAATGTCCCTGAGGAGGTGACATGATGATGGCAGTATTTAAAGAGAAGAGTATTTGTGGCATGTCAGATATAAAGTATGAGAGTTCCATATGTATTATCTTACAAATAGAAAGGTAAGAGATTAAGAGAGAGATGAGAGAGTCTGGCTAGACCTGCAGACTTTAATCTAACAGAATGGAGCCCAATGGAGGATGAAATCGTCAAGTTTCATCCCAGTAGGATGAACCCTGATTTCTGGGTGGAAGATGAACTGTAGGGGTAACGGAGAAGCAGAGACACTAGAGAGGTGGTGGCAATTCAGGTGGAAGATTTTAGATTTTCACTGTGAAACCAAAGTTTGGTGCTGATTTCTCTTCCTGGCTGTAAACAGATATTGACTCTTTTTTATTATGTAGTAAAATATGTCCAATCTTTATTTATACTATTCTTGGTATTATGCTTAAAAATTCCCTTTTTGGGTCAAGACCAGGCTACAGAAGCCCACAGAGACAGCTGACCTGAACAAGGGGGAGATCATGGACCCTCAGACTGATAGCTGGGAAACCAGAATTGGACCAACTCAGATCCCCTGAACATGAGTCTCAATTAAAAGGCCTGGGCAGTCTAAGGGACCTCTGACAGTGGAACCAGGATGTGTCCCTGGTGCACAAAAGGACTTTGGGAGCACATTTCCCAATGAGGGATACTCCCTTAGCCTAGAGGCAGGGGGAAGGGCCTAGTCCCTACTCCAAATGACTTGACAGATTTTGATGATCCCTCCTGGAAGACCTCACCCTCTCTGTGGAATGGATGGGAAATGAGATGGAGGAGTCAAGGGGCACGGGAGGATGGGAGGGAACTGGGATTGATGTGTAAAATAAGAAATAATAATAATAAGTTATAAAAAGGAAATCCCCCTTTTATTTGATTAATTTTTTTCTAGCACCTTAACTACTTCCTATATGTCAACACTGAATTCTCTAGCCTGTCTGGAATTCATTTTGGTATTACTGAAAGGCTGAAAGGCATTATTCTAGTCTTCACAAGTGGTTAGCCAATTGTGCTAACATTTTGCTAGAAAATCCAACCTTTCCTGAGGCATAAAAGCCTACTTTTTATACCTAAATTTACATGTAATTATACTATATCTTGACTCTATTTTGTTCAAATAAATTGCTCAATGTAGGAAAATTATTGAGTCCTAAAATACTGACTTTCAAACTAATCGTTAAAGCGAGTGTTCTCAAATAGAAGTAGTATGTGATTTGGAGGCAAAGAACATCAGCCAACACACGCCATTCAACCTATTGGCCTCAGTGTTTTCGGTAGCAAAATGGAGGCAGTGGCGTTTCATATTTTCTGGTGTATCCTAAAGCCGTCTACTCTAGGGTGTTTGAACTTCTTTGTACATGGTTTTCTTTTACAGCTGTTCATGGATCGGCATGTTTCCTTTGTGTTTTCTTCTGTTTCCATTAGCTATAGCAAACAACTATAATCATGTTTGAGAGAGGAACGGTTTATTTAAGGTCATAGTTTCTAAAGTTTAAATCTGTGATTGATTGGCCACCATTTGTGGCTATGAACACATGGCAGGAGTGTAGGGCAGGCTACCTGCCAAAACTCATCACCTCATGACCAGGATGTGAAAGAGGATTGAAGAGAGATCAGCAACCCATCATCTCCTCCAAGGGTGGCCCAGCTAACTTAACTTCCTTCCACTGGGTCCTACTTCTCACAGGTTCTACCACCTACCTGTAGTGACCAAGACTTTGGGGGATACTTACAAAAACAATGGCACTCATCTTGAGATTGCGTTTTCATTTTGACCTTTTGGAAAATTCTTTCCATTCTTCAAGATAGAGATATCAATGTCATTTCCCCTTATTTGCTTTTTTGGGTCCCCTGGATTCATAGACTCTTCTCCCTCAATATGGCCTGTGTTCACATCATTGTGCTATAATTATTTATTTATGACTCTTTCTCCTGTGGCTGACAGTACGCTTCCTAGAGATAAATCTTTTGATTCCATTGTTTCTCTCTGATCTCCGTATTTCACACTTGCACTGGATGAGGATGGAGTGAATGGTTCAGCAAATTCAGCATCCCATCCTACCCTTGGCAAGCATACCCCTGACAAGATGTTTTGCCTGTGTGGTCTAGTTCTCTACATTCTTTTTGGGTTCCTGATATTGTGATGCCAATGTCAGAGCCTGTCCCTGTGGGATCCCTGACCCTTGTGCTGGATTTCTGAAAGGCTAGTTTAAGTTCTCCAAGTAACTGTCTACTTGTTTTTCAATATTATGCTCTCTGCCTTTTCTGTGAACTATGAGGTTTTGTACCCTCTGGACTTAACTGATTTTTGTTTGTTTGTTTGTTTGTTTTTGTTTTTTAAGTGTGAATAATGTTGTCTAACTACATATTACTAGGCTTCCAAGTTTACTTCTAGAGATTTTTCTTATTTAGTAAAAGAAATGAGCCAACCAGCACTGTTCCCTCCTCTCTTTCTCCCTAAATCAAACTGTTTTCCTTCTTACCAGGCTCATTCCTCTTATTGTGTTCCTTGAATGGAGAATTTGTTTCCACACTGTAGACATCAGACTTGGCTCTATGATTTGGCTTTGCCACGAGAAGTGAATACATGGATTGTGTGCCAAGAACCAGCATGTACTTCTGCCATCTTTTTCTCCTCTCTAATGAGGCCAGCATGTCCTAGACGCAGGCTGCTCATTCAGCTTTGGTCTAGTAATGAAAAGATGAAGTTGAACTGTATCTGATCATGAAGACCATGCCAGGTTGGCGGCAAATGTGGGGCACTTATTTCTCATAGGGCCTGAGGTCTCTCAGGTATGCTTGGCACACAGAGGCATAGCTCTTTTAAAAGGGCCTGCTACCGAGCCCTTGAAATGGGTTCATGAGCAGCAGTCCTCGGTTGTGAGAAGCAAGGTAGAAGAGCCTATTGGAGCTGGGGCAGATAGACTGGTTCTAGGCCTGAGACTACATTCTCGCTGACGCTAAGGGGGAGGAGCCAACCTCCAAGCCATGTGCTAAATGGAGCCACAGGGACGAGAGCCTAGCCATTGCTTAGCAGCTTAAGCTTTGGTCCATGCTTGCAACTAAGATTTGGTGACCATATGTGGGAGCAAGTTAGAATGACTTTGACACCAAGACTTCTCAAAGGAAATGATGCTGATACTGAGGAGATTCTCAATGGCAAATACGGGTTACACACATGACAGTCTATACACTATATAGACAGCACTAAAGTATAGAATATGGAAAGGGTTAGCAGGAAGCAGTCACTGTCTTACAGGGTGAATAGAGTTGACAATAATATACTGTTTATATCGAAACAGAGTGAAAGGGTGATTTTGATTGCACTTTCCATACACAAACAGGGTTTAAAGTAGTAGATATGCTAACAGCCCTGATTTGATCGTTACACAACATACACATGAATCAAAGCATGCTATATTCCACAAATATGCACAATTATTATAAATTAATAAAGGCATAAATATAAATGGTTATCATGTAGGAACCCAAAAAAGAAAACTCAAATACAACGCATCATCAAGTTCTAGATTTTGCTTCTTCTAATGTCTTCTTGAAGAAATAAATCAATATTTTCCCATTCCTTAAATCCCAAACACCAGAGACACCCTTAGGCAATTTTAATTTCCTCCCTGACCTTAAGGGCAGTTGGCTGTGCCTGCAAATATATGCTCAGATTGGCGCCTCACCCAGGTCCTGGATCACTGGAAGCACGTCCTCACTAGCCTGCCTGCTATTGCCCTTGCCTGCCCTCACAGCAGTCTTCACATTGAGTACAATGTGATCTCTAACAATATGTGGATGATGCCACATCCCTGCTAGCAACCTTCAAATCTTCCACTCACCTTTAACGTTACACTTTACCTCCTTAATATGGCCTAAAATAACTCTAAAATGGCCCAAAACCCATTAGTTTGGTTCACTAAGTTCGAGGTACCCTGAGCTACCCCAGTCTTCTTGTTTATTTAAGAGAATTTGTACTGCAGATGCTCTTCTTCAGCTGTTCATACTACATTGGCTCCGGGAGGCTTTCCCTGGCCTCTCCAGTTTGATTTCTCTCACATCACGTCATCTCCTTCATTCCATTGTACCTATTGACGGCTGAAATTATTTAGCTTCATCGATTGATTGTTGTCTGAATTCACATTAGCATTAAAGTCAAGAGAGGACAGATGAAAGACTCCACTCCTTGCATCACACTCAGGAACACTTGCTAGGCATCTGGTATGTGCAAGACTGATGGATCTGAAAGCACCATTTCATCAACAAGCCATTGTTTTGAATTTGCTGTTGGCTCAATAAAAGCAATTGATGAAGTACATAAATGAACGGGTCAAATGGGAGGGGGAAGGGTTGAACCAGAAAAGAAGTATTCAGGTCCAATGTACATCGTTAACGATGAACCGTAAAAAGAAAGCGACCGAATGCTAATTAAACTGGTAGAGACGTGTAGATCAAACATGGTTGACAGAAAATGAGCTAGGAACAGCTCTGTCTTGGGACTCTTGAAATTACACAAAAATCTTTAAAATGTAGAACATGACTCTGAGTAACCAGCATGAAAATGCCATGTCTACTTCTTCATTAGCATGGTGACCACTCAGGCATATCGGCATAATTTATTAAGTGCTTCTTATGATAAATAAAAAGAAACTGTATTTGTAATAATCACACTTGCACTGCTGCTTCTAACAATAATTTCATGTGCAGGAGTTGAAGAATTTTCTAGGAATTTTAATTAAACCACAATAAGCTGGAGTCCATATTGAGATTCCCAGAGACTATTTATCAAGGACATCCTTTCACGGGCAGAATGCAGGGCTCTGTTCTGGCCGGAAACTCACAGTCATCCTGTTTTTGGGTTCTCATTTACTTTTCAACTCTATAATGTTACTGTCTCCCTTACTGTTTGGGGTGAGGTGTTGATGCTGCTGTGATATAGTTTTGCTTCTGCGTTTGGTTTGGATTTGGATTGTGATAGGGTCTCAATCCTGGTTGGCTTGTCACTCATCATGTAGGGCTGTGCCCTCAAATTCATGGTAGCCATACTGCTTGCCCAGCGCTCTAAGTGCTAAAGTTATAAGCATGTACCACTGTCCCATGCAACATGGACCTTGCTTCTATGACACCACTAGGATTAATGAAGATATAAATAAAGTCCAAGTACAGAGAGATCTCAATGATTCATATTCACTTTATAAAGAACCAGTGAGAGATCACAAAGCCTGAATTCTACAGAACTAGGAAGTGATATGTGCTTTTCCAAAAAGTACATTCAATAATGTAAAGTACATTAACTAAGTATTGACTTTTGCTTGTACTTGGATGGAGGAAGCTAAATTAGTGATAGATTAAAATGCCTTACAGGAGCATATTGCATATTGATTTGTCTCTTAGGGAAGACAGACATTTATTTTCCTACAAGATACCTTACATGTTTTTAACTCACTTTTTCAGAGCCCTTGGAAAAATATCAACCCAGATGCAGTCCAAATAAATGAGACTTTAGATTGGTACATCTGATTTAACATTTTGTTAATTTTATTATTTTATTAATATTTTATTGCAAAACTAAAATGTATTCTTTATCCACCATTGCAAATTTACCCTAACATTTTTCTAAGCTTGCCTCAGAGATTTCTGTTTAGATGTCAAAGTATTAATTACTTCTTCAAGTGTGGTGTAATTTATACTGAAAGTAACTACTCTTTAATGACTCAGGCAGAGAAGCCAATGACATTTGAGAACAATGGAAGAGAGAAAAGGAACCAGACACATTCTTTCCTTCTCACCATCCCCCAAGATGTCATTTCACACGTGAAATATGTGCGAGACTGCTGACCTAGTCAGGGGTCACTCACTTAATTCAGAACTGAGGAATGCCTTAAAACCTCTAGGCTAACAAAAATTATGCTGAAGTTGTATTTATACAATGAAAGAATTATCCAACAGAACAGAATAAAAGTCCAGAAAGTGGCTCTAATTAATGGATGGCAAAACATTAAAAAAAACAATTCTTAATCTCCTACTGCATATCAGGTACAAATAAAAATTGCAAAGAGAACACAGGTACACACACACACACACACACACACACACATATATATATATATACATATATATATATATATGAGCATCTTCAAGACATTGAGTCTATAGTTTCTTTAACCAAGATCCAATTGTCAACAACATGGAAGAGATTATACATTTTTATATTAATACTAGGAACATCTATTCATAAAAAGGTATCATCGAGACAGTTGAATCTGTGGCCATACTACTCTGAACATGCCCAATCTCTTCTGATCTCGGAAGCTAAGTACAGTCGGACTTCATTAGTACTTGGCTAGGAGACCACTAGGGAATATCGTGTGCTGTAGGCTGTTGGTACAGACCTTTAATCCCAACACTCAGGAGGCAGAGCCAGGCAGATCTCTGCCAGTTTGAGGCCAGCCTGGACTGCAGAGCAAGTTCCAGGAAAGCAAAGGCTACACCAAGGAACATTATTTCGAAGGAAAAAACCGAGAGTTGAAAAGCATAGTGCACAGAATGGAATATATGTGAGGTGGGGGAGAGTATGAGCAAAGTAGGAAAAGGTCAGTAAAATGGATGAGGAAAAAACAATATGGATTTAAAAAAGTCAGCAACATGGATGAAATATTCAGTAATAAAATTCAGGTTTTAGAAATGTTGGAAATGAAAAACTGAATGAATCAAAATTTTTTAAGAAGGAAAAGCATCTCCAGTAAGACTCAGCCAAGCATAAGAAAGCATTTCAGGGATGGTAAATCAGTTTGGTGAAATAGTATGTACAAACATCAATAAGGAAAAAAATAAACATTAGAATAATGTCTAAAATCTTTGGGCTACATTGGAGAAAAATAAGCTCAATAACCCATGGGTGGAAGAAGCTGAGATACACACACACACACACACACACACACACACACACACAAAAAAACACAAAAAAAAAAAAAAATTGAAACTCTATTCAATGACTTATGGCATAAAAGTTTCCAAATCTAGTGATGGGAATATAGTTCAATTAGTTACATTCTTGCCCAGCATGCAGGAGTCTCTGGACTAGATCTCCAGATAAACTGGGTGTGATTATACATTTTGGGGGTTGGAAGTCAGGCGATCAGAAAGTCAAGGACAATATCAGACTACAGAGCAAGTTAAAGGGTAGCCACTGCTATTCACGACCCATCTCAAAAAGGGCAAGAAGAAGGAGAATGAAAGAGCGGAGGAAGGAGCTCATGGACCATTGAGAAGAGCAAAAGAAAGATTTGAAGAGTCAGACATGGGAATGGTGAATGACTAAAAAGAAACTGTTTGGTTTTTTCCAGACATGCATTTGAACCCACAGCAGTTGTGACAGTGTGCACAATACCTGAACAAGCTCAAGCCAGACAGAATTCTGGGATGAAGTTCCAACCCTAGCTGAAGAGCTGCTATGAAGTGATAGCTGCTGGAAGAGGGACAGTCAGTTTCTTTAAGAGAGTCGCCCTTGGTAGATGAACCATGCTCCAGTGAGAAGCCACTCATTTAAGAACACATGAGCATCACAAATTGGACTTGATGGGCTTTTTGAAAAAAGGACACAAAGTTGGGTGAGTAGGGAGGAGGTAGGGGAGGGGATAAATGTAATGAAAAGACAATGTATGGAATTATCCAAAAACTAAAGAGAGAAAAGGTAAAACCAGAATGCACCAAGAAGATCATACACTGCAACCAAGGTGGCTTCATTCGAGGCATGCTTCATTCTAGGGATGCTGTTTCATTCTACATGCACAAATCACTAAGTGAAATACTTCACTGAAGAATAGGAACCACACAATCCTCTCAGTAGAGACAAAAGGCTTTTTGACAAAGTTCAACATACTTTCCCAATGGAAGCTCTGAACAAACCAAGAATAGGAGCACACACTTCACCATAACAATAGTGTGTGTGTGTGTGTGTGTGTGTGTGTGTGTGTGTGTGCTGTGTGTGTGTGTGTGTGTCTGTGTGTGTCTGTGTGTGTGTGTCTGTGTCTGTGTGTGTGTATCTCACAAGTCTACAACCAATATTATGTTAAGTGAAGAAATACTGAGAACATTTTTATCTAAAATCTGGAATAAAACAAGGGTACATACTCTCTCTACTTTTAGTCAATATTGTCCTTTAATTTTTGGGGGGGGCAGGAAAATGAATGGAACTAGAGAGCATTGTATTAAGTGAATGAAGCCAGACTCAAATATTGCGTTTTCTCTTACATGTGGATTCTTGACTTAAAATCATATACGTATTTGTGTCATGAAATTTGAAAGGTGATCAAGAGAGGAGGAGAAAGGGGGTTAGGAAGAGGAGTTAATAGAATGTATGTAACATGAAAGTGTAAGAGCGGACTAGATGGCCATATGAAAATCAGCCTGAGTGTGGGAAGGCACAAAGAAGACAGTGGGAAAAGGAATGATGGGAACACACTCCACTGACACACAAGCATGAAATCGCTCAGTAAAACCTACTCCTTTGTTTGCTATCATGAAAATTAATTTAATTTTTATATCATTTAAAAATACACAAAGGAGCATTTCACAAAGTAGGATATCTATTGAGCTAATAAATGCCAAAACCCAGCAAATTCCGTTATCAAATAGGAAAATGCTACTTTATTTCATTGTGTATACGTGTGTGTGTGTGTGTGTGTGTGTGTGGTGTGTGTGTTCAAGTACATGCATGTCACAGTGCTCATGTATACTCAGAAGACAACCTCAGATGTTACTCCATGTCTTCCACCTTGTACGAGGCAGAGACTTTGTTGCTTACCCCTGTGCTGTATACGCCAGTCTGGCTGGCTTGTGAGCTTCCAGGGATTCACCTCTCTCTATCTCCCATGCCACTATAGGAGTAAGGAGACTGATTACATATTTTTCCTACCATGCACAGTTTTATGTCAGTTCTGGAAATTTGAACACATGCCCTCAGACTTGTGCAGCAAGTATTTTACCCACTGAATCATCCTCTACAGTCTGGAAATAATATTTTGAAAACAGTGATATGCCACTGAATACTCAATAGAATGAAAGAGACTGGCCTTGTAAGGAAGGATGTAGAAACTGAGCCTGCACATACAAACCCAGGAACAGGGCATATTTGTCAGCACTCTGTCCTAACCTAGCATTTAAGCATTTCTCATGACCAAGAAGCAGTCCTATGTGTTCCAGAAAAGGCACATGAAGAATATTCACAATTCCAAGCCCTTTCTCTCAGGAGCACCAATATATATCTCTCTGCCTTGAAAAAAAATATCTGTAGTATAACACACAGCATGCATTGACTGGGCATTCCAATTGACCATAGTACTCCTGCAGGTTGGACCTGAATAGCCAATCTTTTGTAGGAAGGCTAGATAAATGGTGATGTATTCATGAGTTTGTGAAACAACTAGAATCTGTGGAGATATTGTACATATATAATACAACTGAGTGATTGATGATGATTTTTTTCTGCAAGGTTCTAAAGGGATTAGGAGCAGGAGGGGGGACTAGGTTGCTCACATGTTTTGATTTTTACTTCAGAATCATTCAATTTGAGAAAAAGAATCAAAATAGACAGTTTGTAACATGTTCATAAACCTGAACCCTATAATTTAGGGATAAATAAAATCTCATTACAAGTTACTGCATATTTCCCATTTATTTTGATTACATTTGGAGAGGCAGATTTTTACATGATAGCTTCAAACCAACATTAACCAAATTTTACACGAGCCATTTGAAAAAACATCTAAAAATGTGCTTAGTTATTGGTATTATATAACATTTATCAAGCACCAAGAGTGTGCTGAGAGCTGTACAGAACAAACATAGAAAGACACAATCCCTGCCTTCAAGGAAACCCATCCCTTTAGGGTCTTCACATAAAATTTTGCCTTACATTTGACACTCTATTGTTCATAAGGCATAAATAAGGAAGGTTGCTTTATTTCTCACTGGTACTTAATAAATATCTCATAGTCTTCTGTTATCCCAACAGTTACTCAAGTCTTTGCCTTAAAATACAAATATCTGTAGTACAATATACAGTATATAATGATTTGGTATTCACACAATTGATCACAATATTCTTGTAGGTTGGTTATATTAATAATAGGAAGCATGTTGAATTCCAACACTTATAAATTCTCATACCATTAAACCATTAGCAGAGGGGTTTTGTGCAATAATATAAACAAATAAGGTGTCACAAGGAATTAAGACAATGGCAAGAGTAGTACAGATATTCAGAACACTGACTGTTTTTTATAATATCTATTATGCTAGCCTTTGCAGGTATTATTCACATGGTTGCATGCCCTAAAATAATAAATAATTTATGATTAGCTGGCAGAAAATGATGTGATTGGTTTTATTGTATCAGTAGTTTAAACAAGTGAATGCTAGAATAAAATCCTGATAGCAAGCAGAGAGCTGGAAATTTCCTTTGATTGGTGGTTGCTTTTCTGCAAGGCTGTGTCCAAAACAAATTTAGATCAGCAAAAAGGATGAAATGCTTCTGAATTTCATCACAAATTGAGACATCTGATTGCAAAATAATCCTTCAATGGTAAAATCATCTGAGTAGTGTTATAAATGCAAAAGAAAAAAAACAAGAAAGAAAAGAATAAAGGAAGAAACCTAACAAAAAATGAAATGAATTTGTAACATGAAGCAGCTTTAGATTTGGGTACAAAATATGTACTTTCTGTAAAACCATAGAGTGAAAGAAGATGACACTCAGTACAGAAGGCCAGTCAGTCACCATCACTGGGGTGGGGGGAGGGGGCAGTGCATTGCAACAAGGAGACAAGGGGGACATATTATACAAAGGGATATATACTTTGTGTCAAGTAAACTGTCTCACTTCATTATGAAAATTGACTATTTGAGGAAGCTAAGGTGAGCCTGGGATCTAAGACCAGCAAGTTTGGGGTCAATGAGAGAGATGTAACTATAAACACCATCTTTTATGGATTCTGAGGCTCCAGGCATCCATGAGTTCATAGATAATGGCAAAGGTGTGGTCCTTCAATGCCAGCCTAGGTACTACCTGACTGAGAATGGCCATTTTTCAGAGAAAATCTCTTCCCTTACTTTGCCCTTCATGATCTGGCTCCTGGGTTATTACTGGGTCTAGATGCTTTCATTATATGAAAATGTTGAATTGGACTTATACTGGACTTAGAGCAACACTGAATCTCTTTGGCTACCTCCCCGGAAATGGAAAGGGTATTAGAAAATTCTATAGGGGACTTGGACTTCTATGCTTCAATTAGGTTTATAGTCATGCCCTCCCTAGGTACCTAGGCACATGAGTCACATAGGGCCCATTAGAAATAGGTTTACCCTAGGGCAGTGTCAATGGATGAAGTGTGATTGACTTCATTATATTAGCAGTTTTATCAAGGGAGTGCCATCCGGTCACCATGATCCCATCTGTCAAATAGAGAAGTTGGGTTTGATAGGATTTTTATTATCCTGGGAGAGTACATCTCTGCTGTTCCTAAATTCACAGATCAAGAATTTGAAAACTGTTACCTCTGACTCTCTGACAGCTTAATATGTGGTGTGGGGCAGAATGGTAGCATGAGAATGTGGTACAGAGTCGTTGTTAACAAGGAGGAGATGAAACAGGGACTTCAAAGGATGTAACATAGTATTCTCTTTGGAGTGAAAGATAAAACCTTATTTGAAGTGCCCAAACCAAAATAGAGCACCAAAAGACTAAAATTCTGACAACAGTCATGATGTATGTATGTATGTATGTATGTACGTATGTATATGTATGTGTGTGAGAGAGAATGTGTGGTGTGTGTATGCATGTGTGTGTGTGTGTGTGTGTGTGTGTGTGTGTGTGTGTGTGTGTGTTTATTTTCAGTGACAAGTCCTCCATTCTAAGGCTTAAATTTCAGTCACCTAATTGATCCATTAGTAAACATATCAACAGAAACAGATACCGTGAAGACCTCTAAAAACAAAGACTCCCTACAGGTGAGAGAATTCATCCCTCATCTGTTAATGTCATAAAATGCATAAAATGAACTGTCTACTCTTCACTAGTGACAACAGGATCCAGTGCAGCAAGCTCAGCATTATTTGGAATTATTTAGGATGAATGATGGACTCCTATTGCTTTAGAAATGAAAAGGCTTCTCGGATTCCACTTGTAGAAAGTGTGCGTACTTTCCAAAGTGATTATTCTTACTACCAAAATGTATGTATATGCCAGTTTGGTATTAAATGTATTTAATGTTTCTAGATTCTGTCAATAATTTTTCTTTAATTTGTAGTAAGACATTAGACGCAGATGTTGATAAGGAGTCTTTCTGCCAATTATTGTCAAAGCACCAATCAGGTGGAAACAGAGATCAAACTCTTAAGAAAATTACAACAACTTCTTGTACACTTGGAAAAATCTTGCTCTCAATTTACTTAGCAGTGAAGACAATAAACAGAAATCAGATACTTAGACATGTAGATAGATAGATGATTAAATACTATTTTGCACTGCTGACAAATATTCAAAACTCTGGAGTAAATGTTGGTGTAGTTGAGGAGACCTTAGTGCCTCTATCACGTTATTAAATAAGCATTCTTTTTAAAGCCACTGCAAATGGTTGGTACCAGTGGTGGATGGAAACCATGGTTTAGAGTTAGGATGTCAAAGTGTCACCATTGTCTCCGCTCTGCAAGGCACAAGGATAAGTTCCAAACTCTTCAGAGTAGAGAATCAGGTTCCACCAAGAGTTAGAAAATCAAGAAACAGAGCCACATGCCAGAGCAAGAATAGGACATCCTTTGGGGTGGCTGGGACCTTCAGATGTTAATATATCCCAATAGGCAAGCTTCCCCATATCATGTTGGGGACAACAGGAGTGTGGCCTATCCTGAGTATCTTGGCTCATACTGTAAAAAGAGGACACTGTATATCATGCTTGGCGTGGAAGTGCAGCTCCTTGCCTGGGCCCAAGAAGAAGGTTCAGAATGCTGCTAAGAAGAACTGTAGAGATTCAGATGTTCTACAGTGACAATGACAAAAGGGCAAGAAGGCAGTCAATAGCCCTTGATAAAAGTTGAAGAGAAGCCACATTCTTGGTGGACACATCCATTTATTTCACCAGAAACAACCCCTTAGCTTTTGCATGTTTGTGTCACCATCAGCTCCTCCAAAGTGAAGGGATTGTATCTGCTCTGCATAACTTTCTGCCCACCATGAATCATCATCATACCGAAAGAATACAATTAGTCTATTTTTTTTCTCTTTGCTTAGAATATTCAATTTTTATACAATGGTAACCCATGGCATTCCTTACGTGGAAAAAGATACTGTATTTTTAAAAATATATCAGAGTCTAACTACAGCTAAGTTTAGCAGCTAGGTAGATTTCTTTCTAGAGTATATACTCTCTGAAAATGACCTTCAGCTCTGCAGAAAAGCATCTGGGATTTTTTCCCTCTATTTCAACAAACTGTAGCCACACTGAAGTGAGCTTTTGAAAACCAGAAGACAATGGAAGCCATGAGCTGCATGTAATGCTGGGTCCACAGGTTCAGGACTTCATCGTGCAGATGGGCACAACGATGACAAGAATGACTGTGCATGCAGCAGCAGTAATGAGAGCAGCGATCTTGCAGACCTTGGCTCGTCTGAATTCAGCTTCTTTCCGTTTTAGTAATGAATCATAGCCTGGAGTATAAATATCTTCCATCCAGTACTCTAAGTTGTTTGGGTTTAAAGATTCTTGAGTCTAAAAGAAAAGAGATGTTGGAAATACGGTTAATACTTGAATCCAGATCCAAGACATCCTGACGATTTCTACTCCTAGAACATTTAAAAGTTGTCTGCAGCTGGTAGCTAGCAATGATAGCATCATAAGATGCTTCCCCACCAGACCTGTGCCAGCAAAAGGCTTCCAGGGACCCATCCATACATCATAGACTGCACTGGCTCCTCCCTAACTAAAAGTGACATAAAACCCAGAGGTTATCTCTGTATAAGTAAACACAATGGTCAAGACAAGACTCAACTTCAAGAGTATGTGACCAGTAGGTTGGCTCTACCATAAGGAAAGCAAAACAAAATCATTGAAAAATGTTCTCTACCGAGACCTCTAAAAACAGATCTGCTTGAAGCAAGACCATCTTATCATTTCTAGTCAGTTCATTCCTTAGAGCTTCTACTGAAAATCAAACGCACCTCTAGCTCAATCAAAATGTAAAATATTTCCATTTCAAGCATTTGCATGGGCTGGTAGAACACCAGCCCATGTAAATTCAAAGTAAAAGGACTGCAGACCCATGGCAGTCTGCCCCCACCCTGCGCCTGTGTTGTTGATGATCCTAGACTAAGTGGCACTTTCCCCCAAAGCCAGCTCCTACTGCAAATGTCTACCCAAGATTAATGCATTGTCTGCAGAGGAAGTATCATATTTAACCTACATTCCCCGTGAACCCCACTGCACGTTGATGGCTATAATCTATTTCCACGAAGCAGAGCTATGTTCTTGTTTTATGGTAAGCATTTAATAATGTGTCACCAAAAAAAGCAACAAACATTACAGTCCAAGTGAGTCCACTTAAATCTCTAAATCACAAACCAACTACCCATTGTGAGAAGGGTCCTTGGATTGCTTAAGTTTTATAAACACAAGCACATTAAAAGACATACACACGGGATCAAAACCAAAAGCTGGCAGCACTGAGAAAGCTCATCTATGGCACGCTGTTGGTGGAGTCATGACTCTAAAGCATGCTCAGCATTGCCCACAGGCTCTTCTAGACAGCTCCTTCTGTACCTTGCTCTGTGCCCACTGGAGCCACGGTGTGGTCTCAGTCCAAAGGGAACCAGAGGAGAGAAAGGTGAAGTGATGGTCCGTCCAGACTCTGGCGTGCAGAGCTGTGGGCTGTGGTGAATTTCACAAACAGCTTCCTGCCCTCGGGTCGTCCTCTCTCTCTTTAGTCTCTTCTCTGGGTGTTTCACTGGCTACTTCTGGCCCTTAACCTGCTCACACCACAGTGAATGGCCCTCTTCCCATCATCCCTTTGGGCATACCAACTGCTTACTGCAGGGCGCTGACAACTTGCTGCCGTTCAGTCTCAAGATCTCATCCCTCCTGTTGATTAACTACATATAGCGGGGTAGGAGTCCATGAACTGCGACCTGAGAGCCAGTTCCAGCTGGCCTCCTATCTCTGTACGGTCCTCTAACTCCCAATGTGTTTTCTGTTTTTAAATCAATTAAGTAAATCCAATGAAGATGACATTTGATGACATATAAAACTTATACGAAATGCTAAGTTTGATGACCAAAAATAAGGTTGTCAGAGTAGTGGGGCCCATTCATGTACAAACCATCTGGAGCCACTCTGGTGCTACAGTGGGTAGGATGGGCAAGCTGAACAACACTGTACAGTGGCAGGAGATAAGAACTTAGCGTGGCTGGCTTCAACACTGTTTATAAATTCTGTATATAGAAGGGTATACGACAATGGTGGTCACCCACGATACCCCTAATATAAACCAGAATATTATTGGTGTGGGAAAAGCCTGTAAATGCCCTTGTAAGAAACTCCTAGGGCCTACTTTCCACTGCTGGAGTCTAGGAGCCTCTCCCTGAAACTGATCTAAACAGCTCTGCAGTGACTAAGCTGTACTGTTTAGAACTATACCCCACACACACATTCATGCACATACACACATTTACAAACACAGTCTTACATATGTTTATGTATACTTGAGACATGCACATACAATTCATATGCATGTGTGTATATGTATATATATACATATGCATATATGTATATATATGTATATATATACATACACACACATACACATTTACACACATACACATGCACACACACACAGTTCCCTGCTCTCCATAGACATAGTTGGGCCCCACTTGCTCTCCCTGACATGAAAATCCTTCAGTAGCTGAACGGACATTCAATAAGGAAGAAAGAGATTCAAAGATGAGCCCGTCTTGCTGGAATACTGACTTGTAATGTGAATGATGCACCCTCGGAGATTAGGTCTGGATGGAAGACTAGTCAGACAGCCTTCCCTCCCCCATAACCTTGAAGACAAGCTCTGGTCATTATGGCCAAAATAAGCTGCTCTTTCCCCCAGTTTTCCAGGGCTGGCCCAGTAGAGATGCAGCACACACAGGCCACAGATCATGTGCTTGGTACCCTCCATCTCAGACAGAAGAAATTTGCCTCCTTCCACAGCTATCCACACTTTGCTATGGGCTAAGATTCTGCCTGTGAAATAAACTATTTTAATTAGTTTTTTTCAATAACTTCAAGCTATAATGGCACCACAGCACAGAGAGGTAATACCCAGATTCCCAAGGACACCACACACATACTCACTTGTTAATTAGGCCTACCAAATGATGAAAATGAAGCCAGGCCTGCACCAGTGCCTATCCCCTCGGTGGACATTACTAATGGATTTATATATGGACAAAAATGGGCCCTAGGAAATCTGTTCCAAAGCTAACCTGGAACAGCGCTTTTACCTTTGCAAAGCAATGCAAACAAATAAGTCAGTGCCTCGCTGTCCCACCTGCCTCCAACGTCTGCTCTGCTTTTCTGCCAACACATTACCAGGCACTGAACTTTCTATCCCTGCAGAACACATGCCTGGATCCTCTGTCCTTCCATTGTTAGGCAGACTCACCTAAAGCTCTGTAACCCAAATGTTTGTTTCTATTTTATCCTTTCTAATTTTATCTTTATACTTTCAAACACTGGCACATTCAAACTGCATGTGTTTATAGATACAAAATCCCTCAGCTCTCTCTCTCCATAAACTTTCAAAATTTGTTTTCAAGGTCAGCCTCCAGGGCATGGTGAAATATTGATTATTACAACCTGTTGAGCTATTTCTGAGTGTTTTCTGGCTAGTAGGTTATAATAACCTAAGGCATGCTGATCAAGGGGTACCACATATAGCAGAGTGGCACAGAAGTCTGCTCGTGGGAGACTCAAGTCATTATCTAACCTGCTTGTCGTCAGGAAGATGACAGGGAAGACAGCAGCCTAAAGGGACAAGTGGCATGTGGCATGTATGAAGATATTATTACATGGAGAAGGAGGGATGAGGGAGCTTAGGCCTCTTTTCCAGGATTGGGCCAGAGTTCCCTTGAGTTGCTGTCATTTAGGGTCCCAGATATACATGTGTGACTGCAATCCTTTTGTCTGAGATTAAGTACTGTTAAACTCCTAGCAATAGCAAAGGGAAATACTACAGAGGGAGAAGAGAAAGAACAGAAGACTTATTGTCCAGTGGTCCAGTACAGATCCAGACCTGTCTGATCTGGGCCAACTCACTGAACTTCCTGCTTCCATTGTTTCCTGGTTTATAAATTGCAAATGGTCAGAGCAATGCCTGCCTTACAGGCAGCTGTGCCTGGAACTAAGAGATGGGTATGAAAAGAACTACGCATATTGACTGACTGCTGCATCCTCTACCAACTCCTGAGTGCCATCCCTCCCAATGCAGTCAGTGCCAGTGTCTTTATGTATATTATTTTCAGTTCTTGCAACAATGCCATGGACGTGGACATTTTTGTGCCCATGTCGCAGGTGCGAGGACCAAAGCTAAAGCATGTGAAATAAGTGCTCCAAATCGCAGAGTGCTGTTAAGAAGGTTTGGATATAGGGATGGTGTCAATCAAACCCATTGTCTTTTCCTTGCCACATGCTGCCCCTCCCACACCCTCCTTGTTTAGAGAAAGGCCATGGCATAAGAACCTTGTCACAGGGGGCTTACAGACAGCTCTCATCAACCATGCGCCGAGTGCATGGGCTGTCTGGAGATAAGTCATTCCACTGGTGCTATGGCTCCTCTCTTTCCATACAGCTAAGCACACAGGTGCCCACAATGGTTCCTTTGCTGTGGTGTGGAAACATACATAGACACACGTGCCGTGAATGGAACCACTTAGAGCTGCCCACCAAAATAAAAGTAAAGGCAAAAACCCAGCCCTGTGGTGAGTGAACAAAAAGAAAAAGCATGCCCTCTAGCCATAATGGCATTCACAGACCTTCCAGGGATGGCTCTTACCTGGGGTGGCTCCATATGGAGACATAATCCATAGCTTGGCTCCCACATACATGCTTATCCCACGTGCTACATATGGAAGGAGAAATCAGCTTGTGTTTCATTAAACAGTTTGGCTCAGGTCTTGTGAGCAAAGATTAGAATTTGCACTTGGTTTTAAATGCATCATTAGCAAATCAGATGACCAACAAATATATAAAGCAAGCACCCTCATAGTTAAATGCTTACAAACAAATAGGCAAGATATAAATCCCCTTGTTTAAAACAACAAAAACACCTCGCTGCTCTCTGATTTATTAAAGTCCGGAATTCTATGGCAGGGACCTGGGCAATGTGAAGATTGAGGTAGTTGCCAAATTTAAGTCATCCACACAAGCCCATGGCTGGGCTCCTCCCGCCTGGGAGCAGTGGGACTCACCTGAAGATCCAGGGCTGTCAGTTTGCCCTTGTCACCAGAGTTCCGAGCATACTCCTCTACGGTCCAAGAAGGCTGGCCCCGCTTAACCTCAGCTAGCTCAGTCAGCCGCATGTCTGTGTACAGGGGGTTGCTCTTCATGTGGGCCTTGATGGAGGGGGGGTAAGGATGTGGACTGAAAACTTGCTCCACCAGGAAGCCTTCTTTGGGCTGCTTGGGCAGTCGGTGCTGTGGGGGAATGTCATACTGCCTGTCTGCCTGCAGAGGAGCACAGAAACACACAGAAAAGCCACAGAGGTGTCATCAGGTCTCACAGTGCCTTTGAGCAGCCAGCCAGCTTTTTAGCAATGAAATCCCAGTAACACCCAGGTAGCAACATGGAATGACTTATGAACCCATACAAAGTCTGCCTATTGGAGAGACATTCTTTGAAAAGAGCCTCCAATCCTGAAGAATTAATGAAAGCAAATGTTTCCACACCTAGAAGAGGTTCTATATAACCCAATCCTTACAACATCTTTACCACAATTGACTCCTCTTGTACAGTCAGACAATGGAGCATAGAAAGACCCCATTATTTGATTGAGAACACACAGCCGAGGGGGGTTTTAAACCTAATCAGCTAGCTTCGGAGTCTTTGGTTGACATTTGTATTGTAATTCCCCTTCTTTTCTGTCCCATTTTATACCTAGACTTGGTGAGGAAAAGACAAGGGTCATTCTGCAGGGAATATTTGAAAACTCTGAGAACCTGCCTTGGAAGAGAGACTCCAAGCTGGAAATCCCACATGAAAGCCTCTAGTGACTGTCCATGCTGGCATGTGGCCCTTTCAAAGGTATCTGTATAACATTTAAGATAAAGGAGCAACCTGGGCAGCCATGTGGAGGTGGATATTTCTAAAAGGGCTGGATGTCAATTTTGTCCACAGGCTTTGAGACACATCCCAGGCTACTCACGTCTCAGTGAACCTGTAAGGACGGGGCCTCTGACCTGTTTTATATCTACCTGGAGGCCACTGATTTTTCACATAGATGGCCCTCCAGCCAGTATCCCTCACAAATGGGTGGGGTTCATCTCTGTGATCTCAGAAGGTTGTGTACCTTCAGACAGCACTGGCCACACTAAACTGTAGCTGCTTAACTCCCAACCTGCCTCCTCCAGGCAGGTTCTCCCAGGCAAAGGAATAGCTTGTTTGTCGTTTAATCCACCGTGATTTGCCCCAGGGATAGAAACCAATGATATGACAGTAGGGGTGTGGGAAAGGGAGCAAAGCCGTCTGTGTGAAATAATAGAAACAGGAGGAAAAGAGTGTGAATGGAGGTGATGTGACACGATGAACAGATGTGTGTGGCTGTGAGTGTGCATATCACACACCTGCACATGCGCTAAAAGCACACATCAGCACACCTGATCCACCAGCTCATGCCCAGAAGTAATGTAGCTCAGCTAGTCAAACCATTGAGGCTATTGACAGAGGCACAGACATAGGTAAGTCAAGCAAGAAGATGGGGTTCCTTCTCACTTTCTGATTCATCAAGGCCAGGGATATTTTTAAGAGGCCCCATTGCTTTTATTTATTCTGTTCACTTATCACTCCCCAGTCCTAATGGAAGCAGATCTTGCACAAAGCTGAGGGCAGAAGAAATTCCCAGGATAACAACCTCGGTGGTCTCCAGTGGGCTGGCTGAGTATCCACCACTCTGTCTAGTGCTAGATGTGCAGCATTTCATATCAGCTTCTCGTTAACATTTCAGCATCACAACTGAAACTATCCCCACTGTGGATGTGAAAGATCGGGTCAGAGAGGTTGAGATATAGAGTCAGTGCTGCTCAGTTAGGAATGACAGATCCAGGATTTGAACCATTTCATACTTCTGAGAACATCTCATTGAGGCCCAGACCTAGTCCGACTACCTATAACAGTAGTCAGCATATACACACATAATCTATATGTTTCAGTAAATATCTTTGCCCTGGACATCTGAACAAAGAGAACTGAAGGCTGGAGATAAGAGATGGGCAGCAGTCCCTGTAGAAGTGTCCAAATGTGTGTAAACGAGGAGGCCTCAAGGAGTGCACAGAACGCAGAGGCCTGAGAATGCACAGATCAACACCTGGCGTTCTCACCTTATTCTAAGCACAGAGGAAGCAAATCAGACAATCTTGATGTAGGGATTATGTGAAGAAAGGGTTGATCATATGACAAGATCTGGACATAAGAGTTACTAAAGTATTTGCTAAGTAGGTGACTGAGTGAATAGCCGTAGCATTTTTGAGGAAATGCAAGTGCATTCATCAAGGCAGAGCAGGATTTGGGGTAAAATACAGCATTCTTGCTAGAAGGGAGTATGTAAAATAAAGGCACTTGCCACCAAGCGTGGTGACAGAAGTTTAATTCCTAGGACCTACGTAGTAGGCAAAGAGAATCAGGTCCTATATGCTGTCCTCTGACATCCACATGTACATAAACATACGCATGCGCACGCGCACACGCCACACACACACACACACACACACACACACACACACACACACACACACAATTCAAAAGCCTGGGTAAGAACTTATAGTCTTCTGCTGAGGCAAAGAAAATCCTCAAGGGATTTGGAAACGGGAGGCACTGCACACCAGCAGATGGTAGTTTTAGGAAGATGAACCGAGAAGTAGCCCATAACATAAGGTGGTTTGGAGGGAGGGTCTGCAAGCCCCAGGTAGGATGTGAAATCTAGACTCGAGGATACCAAAGGGCAAACGTGCAGAGATGAAAAAGACAACACAAAAGGAAATTACGTAGGAGATGGAAGCTAAACTGAACATGTGTGAGCCATGACTCCTGGGGAGCTTGTCAGCTGGGAAAACTCCTGGAGTGGTGACCATCTCCCACAACAGAAAAGAAGAAGAAACACTAGCCACAAAGGAAGATAACATCTCATCTGAGACTGGAGGACTTTGACCTGGGCATGGTGACAGGACATTTGCCTTCTGGTCTTCAGCACTTTCTGACACTGGACCAAAGCTGAGACAGTGACCAAAGCTGGTGAGCCCAACAGGGATCATCAACAAGAGGTAACAATGACAAGAGGAAAAGTCACAATGGAAACAGCCATACAGTACAGAAGGCTTACTTTGAAGGAAGCAGCTTTCTGCAAGGCTGTTCAAGTGGATGGCATTTAAGGCTGCAGCAAGTCCTGTTGGTTTGGTGAAGTATTGGCACTTCACAGATTGGAGCTCAGGAGGCTTACTTTGGTTTTGTAATAATACAAAGGACCCGTCCATGTGAGTCTTCTAATGGCCATTTTTCAGTGTTATATAAGGCAATGGGCTCCAGAAATCTGGCCTTAGTCTGGTGTCTGTGGCAAGCCTCTTAGGGAAAAGAGCACCATGGGATACAAGAGCTCCTTTGGGATCAGGAAAAAGTAATGGCCCATCAATTTTCTCTTTTTCTTCATTCTGGACCCTGAATTCAAACCCAGTTTTGCAACTTTGTCCTTGTTGACATCACTTAGGAAAACCACACCTCTTCTTGGACTCGGCCCTTGAACCCCACCCTACTACTCCCCCCCCTTGGCGGTTCAGTCCTCAGAGACCCTAGGAGGGCAACTCATGACCTGTCTAATGACAATAGAAGCATACATGGCATAGACTCTGTCAGGCATAGACACTGGACCCCATTTAGAGTGAAGTAATCAGATGCATGTCCCCTGGAACAGTTCCCTTCACCACAGGACATAAAAAGGAAGTATTTGAATAAGGATTCCAGTGTTGGTGGAGTGATGCATGTAATAAATGATAAAAAGTAACACTCACATGAGAAGTATGGAGCACCCATTACATAGGACAAAAAGAGACAGCTAAGGAGGGGAAAGAGAGTGTTTTGATTGGCTGCTTTTACACAGTAGAACAATGAAATTGTTTCCTTATTCTTAGTAATAAACTATTTATTTTATAGTGAAAAGGCTCATATTTTCAAATGTAACAACATACCTGCGACCTATCACCAAGGACACTTGCAAGCCACTTCTCATGCTTGCCTGGTGCAGATCCTACTACTTCAGCAAGGACAAGAAGATAACCTTGGTGATGCTTGCCTGCCTTGATGCACTCCCCCTTTTGCAAAATCTTTTCTCACACCACCTGTCCAATATCCCAACTGTACTGTCTACTGTTGGCAGCAACACAGCATGAGCTTCACCCAACTGACTGGCACCTTGGCAGAACAAACAGCCTGCCCATGTTGCCCTCTCTGTTCTAAATGTGCAGAGCCTGCCAATTCTGGATGGGGAACCAGCAAGGCACAGTCACCAGCATGGAATGTCTGAGGCTGTGATGATACTGAAACCAATAGTGGGAACTTAAATTTCCATTACCTCCTTAGATTTCCGATGCCAGTCTTTGTTATCACCTGGGCCTGCATCTTTTATCTCCTCTTCGTTGAGGCTCATGCGGTTGGTATAAGTGATGGTTCGCCAGTCTCTGGGAGAGTTGGAAATGCTGGCAATTTTGGACTCCGTGGCACTGTTCTCCTCAGTCAGGGACCTGGAAGATGGCCTTGTAAATAGGCTCTTCTTTAATGCCTTGACACGCAGGCTCTCACTATTGCTTCCACTGGCATCGGAGCAACACCAGTCAGGGCTGTTCTCTAACTTGGGTCCATGGGAGCCACTGTGCGCACGGAAGACCCTTGGAGACACACTGTCGTCAGAAGGGGCCTCACTGGTCAAGGAGTTCAGATCAATCTGCACATTCACTTTCTCTGGCTGCTGAATTTTCTGATCCAGTTTATTGAGTTTTCCAAGGACCTGGGAGATTTCCTCGCGGACCCCTGACAGTGATTCCAGCTTCCGCTCAATCTCACCAATCCTGAGAACGAGTTTGCATACACTGCTCTTCAACTCTTCTTCAGAATGGTGGACTTTCTCGGGCCGGTTACACTTGTCACCCTTGCTGCTGGAGACCCCATTGGTGATCTTGGCAAGGTTATGCTCTGGAGAACTGTCACAGTCTGACTTCTGAAGCTGAGACAAGGAGCCAGTGCTGTTGTAGCAGGATGACTGTATCACTCCCGTGGAGCCGCTGATGCTCATGTCATCAAGAAACCGGAAAATGTCACTGATGTCGTCGCTGACAATTTCTGAATCATCATCCGAGTGCTTCATGGCATGCCTGTCACTGTACTTGGCCTGACCCAAAGTACACAAATCCTTGCATTTTGGGGGGTCCAGCACATGCTGCTCTGTCTGGGTACCCACACTGCTGGTGTCTGAGCTGTGCTGCCCACTTGTGCAGCTGATACTTTTTTCTTTAAACTTTTTGACTGCTTCATGCTTCTCCAGGTCAACAGGAGATGAGATGTCTTTCGATTTGAGTCCATTTGGTTTCACTGCATAGACGGCGGAAAGAACCTTCTGTTGATCCTTTGGCACCAGGTAAGTTGGGTGCTGCCTGTCTGGGCCTGAGAAAGTGGGAGTCTGGCTACCAGTATTAGGGTAGCGTAGCTTCTCATCAGAGGGATTTCTATTGAAAAAGGACCGTTCAAAGTCAGGCACTTCCTCCGTGTTTAGGCTCCAGCTTTTGGCGGGCCATGGAGTCTGTTTACTAGACCTCCCCGGACAGCGTGTCCTAGCATCCTGTGTTCCCATCACTGGAGTGGGCCCAAAGTACGTAGAGGCTTGAAGGTCATCTAAGCTTTCATGCTTTGCCCGCCTTTTGTCAGGGATCGGGGAATACACTGGATTCAGGTACTGGTTGTGGTAAGGCATCTCAAAGCTGTGGTTAAAGAAGGGTGTCTTGTGCAGGTCCTTCTGATTCTGCGACTCCCCAAGACTCCCCTCTGCTTTGTTAGTGGGACCAACAAAACTAGGGGATACAGTCATGAGATTATGGAACTCTTCTTTGAAGATGTTCCTTTTCTGAACACAAGACTGAACCACAAATGGTTCCTCGCTGGAGATGAAAGGCTCCTTGATGCCTTGGCTGATGGACAGAGAGTCCTGATCTGAAATGGACTCATTCTCAATATTCATGGGGAAATATGTCCTCTGCATCTCACAGGGCTGAGGGCTGGCCACAGAATATGGGGACAGGGCTTGCAGCCTGTCCAGAGATGCTGCACGATTTTTCACCTCTTTGCTGACACCCAACAGGAAGTTGGGCTCAGAGGCAGGGACAAATTGTGGGCATTCCTTGCAGTCCCTCTTCCGGCATTTGGATGATTGCCTGGTGGGGTAGCCTCGGCTGAAAGGCCTCTCGTTTAGTTCACAGTTCAGAGGCTCACAGACTGTCGGGTTGCATACCTCAGTGTCTGACCTGCAAGATTCAAAGGATGCCTCCTTCTTGCGCACCTTGGGGCAACTTGTGGGTAACTTCTCCTTAGCAGTGCCCCCATTCATTTGAATCAGATTGAAGATCGTCACGATATCTGCTGCCACCATGATCTTCTTTGACTGCTGATTATTTACAGAGCATTTCATCTTGTCTTTGAATAATGTGGCTGGAAAGTTGGGGTCGAGACATGCTGTGTAGAAAAGCACGCTTCTCAGTTTGGCAAGCTGAGGCAGATCAAACTGGGCACATAGTGATTTGCACAGGTCTTGATAGGAAACGGTATTTTGCTTACTGTCCAATTCTTCTAAGATCTTCACCAGAAAGAGAGAGGCTTCCTGATTGGCCTCCATGATTTAGAACTTGCAAACTCACTGACTGCACTGGGACACCAGTCAGTTCTATAGCAACAACAGCAGAAAAGAAAGGGAGGAGAGACAAGTTAAAAGCAGGGACAGAGTTCTAAGTCCAGACTTTTCTGAACCATTTAGAGAAACACAAGAAAAACATTTTTCATGATTAAAAATATCTCAGGGCTTTAAAATATTTACATTTAATTTAGCAATACTTTTCCTAGGAATCTACCTCAAAGAAACAACCAATGAAAATGAGACTCATAACAGCAGAAAAACATAAATATCCAAGTAATAAGAAATACATAAATAAAACAAGTTATACTACACAATGAGCTTGACTGAACATGAAATTTCATAAATGTGCATTCTTATAATGCAACTTATCAGTTTAAAAAACGAGCAAACTGCTAGGATACACAATGTGAATAAAGCATAAGGCAAAAGAAGACATATTCAAAAGGCTATGCATTGTACTATATGATTCCATTTTATTCCCATTCTGAAATATAGATCAGTAGGTCCCAGGAGTAAGATGCAGGGAACATAGAGAAATCATCTAGAATGATAGTCTACACCTCGGTAGTTATGTTTGCAAAATACATCTATCAAGTGCATGGAATTATACACTTAAAAGTGTGAATTTTACTGCATATAAATGATGTTTTAACTTAAAAATTATATAAAACTTTCATGATAAAAGTAAGATACACTACTGAGTAAAGAATGCTAAAATAAATCTGCATAAAGTAAGATCTTCATGATGTCAAACTATGTATTCCTAGAAACTAGAATGAAAGAAGATGATGTGCACTAAAATGTAAGTAGTAGTTGAGTTTTAAATATGGATCTCTTTCTAAAACAGTACTTTCTTTAGCTCCATATCTTATCATGCAAATTTTCAGAGCTACAGCAAAGTTGAAAGAATATCATTGTAAACACTCATGTATCCACCATCTGGATCCTACCATTAATGCTTTACTATATTTAGTTGATCACATATCTATCCATAATCAAGCCATCTGATTTTTTTATACACTTCAAAGTAACTTGCAGAAATCTATACACTTCCCCCTAAATAATTTATAATACACATCACTTTTGCAAGTTTGATGGTTATTTTGATTTTGATATGTCTATAAACTTGACATACAATGAAGAACACAAATATTAACAGTACCTTGGCCAGTTTTGAAAAATATGTATGTATGCCTGTGTAGTGACCAATGCTTATATAAAGATCTGGAATGTACCCCTTGTTGTCCCTAATACTGTTCTTATTTTATAGACAACTTTTATTTTTCTTAATAATTTTCATATTTTCCTACAATGAGCAATTATTATGCAATCATATAACAACAACAACAACAACAACAACAACAACACAATAATAATAATAATAATAATAATAATAATAATCTGGCTCTGAACAGCAAAGGCTGTAGAGGACTGCCCTGAATAGGTGTTACTGCAATTTCTCTGCAGGCTAGGCAGGAAGATGTGCAGAGAGCATCTTTCAGACAAACTCTGAAACTTGTCTCTGAACTCCAAACCAACCATGGCCTGAAAACTTCCCCTGAGGGAAAAGCCACCCAGAGCCTTAGCACTTGAAGTCGATTGCTAGGGAGGCCAGGAAGGCCATCCTAGACAGTCTGCAGGGCAAGGCATTCTGTGTTGCCATTTTGTTGAGCACATTGTTTGCTTTCTGCTGTATTTGTAATGGTTGCATTGGTGTGGACTTGTCCCCTCTTTTCCTCCCCAGTCTGGACACCTTGATGGCTGTTCTGTAAAGACCTCAAGCAGATTGTGAGCCAGCCATAGGCCACAGCAGTGTCTTTCCAAGAAAGGGAATGAAAGCTTCAACCTTCACTCCCCAAGGTCCATGGCAGGTGTAGGCCCTCCTCAGCACCTTGTGTATGCCTGCCATCACTGCATTAAATTCAACTGGGAAGGAGGGTGAAATGGAAGAGAATTACAGCAGGAACTAATCTTAAATAGGAACATTCAGAATCAAATCATGTTTCTGTAAGAAAACTCCCCATTGGTAAGCATAGGCATAGCTTCAGAGATTTAAAATATATTGATGACACCCACTGTGTGTTCTCTTCCCAGAGCACATGCTGCCTATAAAAGGCCCATTGAAGGCCTTTTCACCCTCCTGTGATCTCAACACCCACAAGGCAGAAGCAGGAGGATAGCTGCTAGTTCCAGGCCAGCCTGGTCTACTCAGTTCCAGTCCGGCATAATTCTGTCCACTGAACACAAGACATGTTTTAATTGTCATTGATTTTTAAATCGGCACAGTCCTGGAAGGTACAGCTCATTTTCAACAAAAGCAATAGCAGAAGCCCATGGGCTCTTTTTTCCATTCTGAGGGCAGCTGTTCCTAATGGGCTTTTATAAATCTTAGCATGGTCTCTGCCACAAATGGCTGGAGACTCGCGGCTAGCCCTTACCTTGCATGGTAAAAGAAAAAAAAGTTTAACAGGTTCTGTTTCTGCCAGGAACAAGCCACCAGGAGAGGAGACGGACTTCGCCCACACAGTGTCTCTGCCCTGCCCCAGCCCTGGCTTCCCTCGGATGAAAACATTCTGTGTCAGGATGTTCTAGCTTGCTAGAGGCGAGGACAACCTGTCATGCTTGGTCTTGAAGTAAATAAATGGGTGTAGCTATCGGAGCATAGGACAAATGAATGTAATTTAGAGAATAGCGTGCAGCAAATGCATATCGTATTTTATGGATTTGGTGGCACAAATCGCATTCACAGCAATTTCTTACTTTAATCCCTGTAACCACCTTAAGAGACCTCTTTTGCTTTCACAATTACTCTGTGACAGAAGAGGCAATGGGACAGGGGAGCTTAAAGGGCTGCAGCAACTGAGAACAATAAGACCTAAATCCCAGGCTGACAAGGTAAGCTTACTCCATGCTGTGTCCACTATGTACCTCCCAGGAAAACCTCAAGATATGACGCCCCAGAGAGGCCTTCCCAACTCTAAGTGTCGCTTTGCTTGGCTAAAATGTGTCCCTGAAATATCTACTTGAAAAAATCTATTTACAAAACTAAGACTCGTTGTCTTCTGATAGAAGTATAGATGCTATGAGTAAGCCTGTGCCATTTAATTATTTTTTATTATTACTATTATCATTACTAAAATTGACAGAAAAGGGTTAGGGAGATGGCTCAGTAGTAAAGCGTTGCTGTGAAAACATGGTGATCTGAATTTGGATGTGTACCTGCATCCCAAGTGCTAGGGTTAGCAGGGAGGGATTGGATAGATTTTTTAGAGCTCATTGGCTAGCCAGCCTAGCCCAGTCAATGAGCTCAAGGTTCAGTGAGGGACCCTGTCTCAAAAACTAAGGTGGAAAGTAAGAGAGGAACTCACCCAATGTCAACAATGTGTATATTGTGTCACCGGGACATAAACGAGAGCCATCTGGGAAGAGAGAATCTTAATTGAAAAAAATGCCTCCATCAGACTGGGCTTTAGCAAGTCTCTGCAGCATTTTCTTAATTAATGATTAATGTGAGAGGGCCCAGCCCACTGTGGGTGGTGTCACCCCTAGGCAGGTGGTTTTCAGTTGTATATGAAGCAAGTCAAGTGAGCCATGGAGAGCATGACAGTAAACAGCATTCCTCCATGACCTCTGCTTCAGTTACTGCCTCCAGGTTCTCTCCTTAAACTACTTCCCTGACTTCCCCTCGTGCTGGGCTATGCTGCAAGAAGATATAAATGTTTCCTCACCAAGTTGCTTTTGTTTGTGATATTTGATCACAGCAAAAGAAAGCAAAGTAGAATACATATGCACATACCCACATGAGCACATGCATACACCACACACACACACACACACACACACACACACACACACACACAGCTGGCATTAGAAGCCTATCACTGAAAACAGGTGCATATGCTTAGGGGTGATCAAACATTAGAGAAGCTTTAAGATCTGCTATGAAACTCCCAAGATAACCAGAGAGGAACAGGAGTGAAGGGGTGTGCTGTACAGTAAACTCCCAGGTACTTTGGGTGATGACAGGAGCCAATGTGCAATATGCAGCCACTGGCATGCTACCAACCACACAAACAACTCTGCAGAGTGGGAAGAGCATCTTCAGTTTACAGAGAAGGAGACTGAAGAACTGATTGACAGGTACTATACTAGCTAAAGAAAATACACAAGTTGCCTGATGTCCAATAATGAATAAGAGGTCCAAAGCCTTCTGACACTGCATCAGATTCAACCTTGAATTAAGGGGAGCAAACGTGTCCACATGCAATGAAGTAGAAGGAAGAGGCCTCCTTCTGAGGCCTCTATATGACCTACTATGTGACATCAACTTTGAAGGCTGACTCCATTCTGTATAAAGGGCAAGCTTGTCTGAAGCTTGATTTTGGCCTCCCTATTTTTCCATTCCAAGTTCTTGAAAGCCTTCTAATTTCCCACTGTAGAAAACCCCATCCTCAATCACACACTTTCAGGGCCCTTCATTAGTCCCATGAGTTACTGCCTCTGCCTAGATTACACATCCCCTCAGAGGGAAAATAACAAGCTGGCTGTGGGACTCATTATTCTACTCTTATTAAATAGGAAGGAAGATCATAAACCCATTCCACAGGGAAGTTCTGAAAACCAAAGGTGAAGTTTCTACTATTAGAGTTTACTATTAGAAGTTTACTATTAGAGTAAATAGAAATGTCCTCTCGATTCTCAACCCATGTGATTCCCAGCCCATCCTGCTCCCCCACCATTGTTACTCAGTACCCACCCCATGCACCTTTCTCTTGTCTGCAATCATTCAGCCCTATAGACCCTTTTTATATGGGGCTGCAGGATGCTCAACTGACAGAGTACTTGTAGCACAAACATGAAGACCCAAGTTCAATCTCCCAGGACCATGTTTTTTAAGTACCAGGCACAGTGGTTCGTGTCTATCATCCCACGATAAACCCTGGGGCCTGCCGGTCAGCCTGTCTTGCCAAAGAGGTGAGTGCCACGTTCAGGAAGAATCTCTATATCAGAAAGTAGGATAGAGACCAGTTGACAATCTATGTAGACCCCTGGGTCTCCACATGAATGTGTAATATACACACAAACACAAAACTCTATTTTTGTAGTACCCAGCATGTATACAACACCATGTGGGAATCAGATAACACCTCTCTCTTCCTGGTGCCCATGGTCTCAGGAACGAAACCAGCCTATAGGATCAGTGCTGGTTTGGGCTACAGTGACCATCAGCAAAGTGCCTCATTTTTACAGAAATAGAAATTGGGGCCCAGGGGGTGACTTGACTGTTCAAAGGCACATGTGGAGGAAGTGTGGCAGATCAGGTCCTGGGAGCATGTTGTATTTTTCCATACAACATGCCAAGGGCCAGGGGAGTTTAATCAAGATGCCTCAGTTGGTGGTGACATGGAATGATAAATTAACATCCTCTCTAAGTTACCCAGTTTCAGGCACTCCATAACAGTAGAGCAGTTCCCTAAGACAGGCAGAATGCTGACTCCAGGGAAGGAGACCACAGGATATAGGAGTGAGGATAGTGCCAAAGGCAGTTTTTTGTGGGGCAGCACTGGGGTGAAGCTGAACACCCCACATATAGGATACCTAGATTGGAATCCATGTTCTTTTCTACCTTTCAGAGCTCTGATGTGCCTGGATAAGGGGAGAATTCCAGACTCTTCTGTTTCCCTGTCCATGGCTAGTCTCACTATAGAACAGGCTGCAGCTTTGGAAAAGGCAGAAACCAGATGCCTGACTCCTCCCACCCTCACCATTGCACTGTGGTATCTTGTTATTTCTCAAGCCACATTCTAGCAGTGATAAAGGCTGGTGTGAGCCCACAAGGCTAAAGTGAATTTCCATACCTTCTCCACCAGAGACATAAGTGCTCACAAATAGAGCAGAAGACAGATGTGATTTATGCTGTCTCCAGGAGTGCTGTGAGATCTCTGGACAGGAAATAATCATCTCTGAATATCATGCCTACTCATTCCTTTAAAGGGTTAATCATCCCTCTGTCACTAACAAATCTGATGAGAGTGAACAACATAAACCCTGAGCTGGATTAACAAAAGCCAGCTGTAAAGCATTCTTGTTAGGCATCCCATATACTTTTCAAAACACAAAATCAAGCATCCACAATGTTCTCACTTCTCTCACAGTTACAAAGCACAGCTCAAGCTTCATCTGCAGTGTTGCTGGAAATCCTGGCTTATTGTTTCATTGTTTCTTTCTCTTTTTTTCAGGCTGATGGTTGTTCTTGTGGTTTAATGGAAGTATGCACTCAGGACTATAAAAGAAAATTCTTGGTCTAGAGATCTAAAATTTGTGATCTGCAGCTTCTTCATTCTTCATGTTTTCCTTAATTTAAATTTCAAATCAAAGGAAAGAGAGCCTGGGTGATTTTCCTTACAGATCTGCAGAAGAGGGGATTAAGGAATTGGGAAGGGAACTGCGATACTATTTGTCTAGTGTCTCCCTGAGAAGCTTGGCCCAGGCTGAAAGCCCTTAGTTTAGAATTCAAAGATATGAAGCTATCCCCAGTTTCTGAAGGAAGGTATGTTCTTAACATCTTGACATCCTAGAAATTGTGGAAAGCATGCTTTTTTGTTGTTGTTGTTGTTTTTTGTTTTGTTTTGTTTTGTTTTTAACATCAATGCTAAACATGCAATAAATCAAGATGAATGCCCAGAAAACCAAAGCAGAGATTGATGGGAGATGTCATTCTGTAAATATGTTTCTCTTATTGGTTAATGAATAAAGCCCTGTTGGCCAATAGGAAAGCAAGATAGGAGGTACTAGGAGACAAGGAGGATTCTAGGAGATGTAGTAGGAGAGTCAAGATGTAGAACTTTAGAGAAGAAGATCCAGACCTCTCTCTGGTAAGATAAGACCACGTGGAAACACATAGATTAATAGAAATGGACTGATATTTAAGACAGAGCTAGACAATAAATGCTAGTAACAGGCCAACAGCTTTATATCTAATACAACATCTCTCTGTGTTATTTGGGGCTGATATGGCAGTGGGACAAGGCTTGCAGGAAAAACCTGCTCGAAGAAGAGATAGACCAGGAAATCACAGGAGGCAGGGAAGTATTTAAGCTGTCCTGGAGGGCAGGGGAAGTTCTACTGTGGAGAAGTGGAAGGTAAGTAAAAGAGGCACCATAGGGCAGAGAGTAGGTACTTGGAGTATGCATCAAATTGTTCTTTATGTAATCCAAATTACAAAATAAGAAGGGTGAAGGTGTCTGTTAACCAACACAGAAAACAAAGACATTTGTCACTCTCTGCCTAGATTCTGTATTAAACGATGCAATATATATATCTCAGACTCAAAAGTCTTTATGATGTTGACTTTATGTTTCTAAGATACATATAGTATGTATATATACCTTATATGTGTGTTTTATATGAGTGTGTGTGTGTGTGTGTGTGTGTGTATCTTTTGTGTGTATATAACATAATGTAAACATCTTAAAGACTTTTTAGCCTAAAGTTGTTGTCTCAGGGTACAAAATATCTTAATCTAAGGAATTTAAACATGCTTCAGGCTGATGATCTCTCTGATAGCAGTAGGAACAATAGTAAAACTGCCTTGGACAATCTCAGGATTTTGTGTGGAATCACTGTCTTAGAGGAGAAATAGTGCAATGATTTTACAAATCAAACACATAAGAAAAACAGTCAACAATGAATCAAAAGACATAAAATAACTAGTAGGATTTGAAGCTCAAGAATTTCACAAAAGGGAACCACAATTTTGAAAGGTGTAAATATACTTAAAATAAATACATCACAAATGTATTTATACATATATTTAAAGAATAGGTGGTCTAACTACAACACTGAAAACATAGTGTAATTTAGAAAACAACTGAATAGTATGTGTAGAAACATAATCATTTCTTAAAAACCAATGAACAGATTCAGGAATACACTACTTAAGTAGAGTGAAAATTAGTGACCTAAAAGGTCTAAGAGAATGTAGTAGAGGCAGGACTAAAATAAATAAATAAATAAATAAATAAATAAATAAATGAATAAATAAATTGTGAAATTGGGGTTGGAAGACATACTCAAAGAAGGAAAAGTTTCAGAAAATGTCTAATAGATGTTCCAGGAAAAAAGGGAAGAGCAGAAAAATGATAATGTCTAGGGGTTTTCTAGAATTTACAACACAAAATTTCAAGGAGGAAAATAAACTTAAGTGCTGAAGAACATATCAAAAGAAAGGTGTTTATCTTTAGATGACTAACACATTATGTTTAAATTCAGGTATGCCAGAAACGAAAAGAAAATTTAACTAAAAAGTTGAATTCTAAAATTCTTAGTTTCTAAGAGTAAAAACAAAGAACAATAAGCTGAAGTAAAATGTTTAAGATGCTAAAAGAAAACAAAATGTATTTCATTCTATTACAATAAGCTATTATTTAAGAACAAAAAATAAAAAAACAGAGTTTATCATTCACATTCCTCAGAAAGAAACTAAATTCAGATAAACGAGACAAACATATTGTAATACTGTACAAATGTATAAAATAATTGATGACTAATTTTATAAGTAAAATGGAAAAAAGGCCAAATGAGTTTAAACTTCTTGTGAGTTCCCTTATGTTATCTAGAGTATGAAAGATAAGTCAAATAAATCTGGATAGTGAGCTGAAGTCTATTAGAAAACATTACAGGTGGGCATTTAAAAGGCAGAAATGAACTGTGGCATTTAATCCAGGGCTTCTGAACCAGATGACAGAATTATTTCTAAAGACATATCACAATAAATGTAAAGAGTATGAACTTGCCAGTTAAAAGACAATGACTCAAGCTGTATTTTTAAAAAGTGAAACACAACAGCCATATGTAACCTGTAAGACGTTTATCCACAAATAAAATTACATATATAGTAAAAATATTTTTAAAATTCAGATATATCAGTTCAAAAACTCAGAATGTGGTCCATATTCACTGCAGGCAAGTATCACAGACTCTGGAAAAGGCTGCCCAAATTTTCACCTAAGCTTTTCTGACCTCTGGATAGGTGGCTCACATAACTTGCAAGTCTCCCTACATGTGTCTCTTTACCTTTAACAATGTGGGTGACATAGCACCTACCTCATCTGACTGAGTTATTCTTATAGCAGTACTTGGCAAATATAAGTATACACTACAACTATATAATATTACCATAGAAGGGAAGCCTTTTTTAAAATTAATTTTACATACCAATCACAATTCCCCTTTCATTCTCTCCTCCTGATCCATCCCTCCTCCTTCCCTACCCACCTTATCCACTCCTCAGATAAGAGTCAACAAAGTCTGGCATATTCAGTTGAGATAGGACCAAACTCCCTGCATCAAGGCTGAGCAAAACATCCCATACGGAATGGGCTTCAAAAAGCCAGCTCATGCACCAGGGATAGATCCTGGTCCCACTGCCAAGGGCCCCACAAACAGACCAGACTACAAAACTGTCACCCATATACAGAGGGAATGGTTCAATCCCATGCACATTCCTGAGCTGTCAGTCTAGAGTCCATAAGCTCCTATGTGTTTGGGTAACTATCTCTGTGCATTTCCAAAGGGAAGATTTTAAATTGAAAAAAGTGTTTGGGGTTCAGAAAACTACAAAAAAAAATGATGAGACAACTCACCAAAACAATGTAACCTTAAAAATTAACAACAAAATTCGCAAAATTAAAGGAAACATGCCAGACTCAAGACTTTATCTTGAGATCACACACACACACACACACACACACACACACACACACACACACACACACACGATACCCCAAAGAAAGAAAATTATCCTCTTAGTAAAATACTAGGAGAATGTTATATACAGAACTCTTGACCTAAGAATAAAGTTCTTAATTTAAATTCAATTATTTTGTTGTAAAGCTCTAAAGATCAGAAGCTATTTCTTTTCAGGAAATATATTTAACTTAAGCACTAACATGGGTTCAAAGTAGATAAAACTGTCACCAACCACTCTTTTAATAGAAGACAAGTAGAGTGATGAGATTGACTTGGAGTCACTCAAAATATGAATCCATGTATTTTTAATAAATCTGAGACTAAACCTCAAAAAAAAATGCAGGGGAGGAGGGAAGGGCTTCCACGTGGATCCACTACATCTTCAATGAAACAAAAAGAGAACCCAAATATACTGTAGGAGTGTCACATTAAAAGAATGTGTCGTATTAAGAGAATGCACAGGTGGAAATGAAAGTAGTAGGCTTGGGACAGTGGGGACAGAAAGATGTAGTGAAAGTCCTAAATTTAAGGCTCTGATATGGACTACACTGGCACGTGGTGAACTCAAGAGAGCCTCACGTAGCCTAACCACACAAGTTCCTACTCTGCTCCCATGGTAAGGTCCCTTATACAATCTTTCCTACTGGGGGACATGGTACAATCCCTACCTATTATACCCCAGAAGCAGAGTTTGTCTCCCTTCAAACAAGCCAATCACATCCTCCTGTGAGAACCTTTTGATATCACAGACCCTGTCACCCATAGCCCATTTGTTCACACTGCTCCCAAGTCCAACCCATGTGGCTCTGAAAGTATGCAGCATACCAGGCTCCTTAATAGGTATTTGTCAATCCCAGTGTCACACGTCACATATTCAGCTATTTGGGAATGGGCATCTTCCCTCACCAAGGGGAAGAATCGTAGGTGCCTACAACAAAAAGGTGATAAACTATAACAGCCCTTTCTTTAAACAAACAAAAACCAATAAGAAACGACAGCCATGACCACCTTAGAAATCTCACATGGGCATCTGTTAGATTACCATCTGTACTCATCTTAATTTTTAGAAAATATGCACTAATTAAAAAAAAAAAAAAAGGTCAGGCATGGTAGTGCACTTGGGTCACTAAAGCAGGGTGGTCAGGAGCTCAAAGCCGGCGTGGGCTTAAGTGAGTTACAGAACAGCCTGCTTCTTTATGAGACTCCCATGCCAATAAGAAATAAATATGTAAAACTAGGTTAGTTCCCACTTAGCCCCTTTTGGCTGAGACATGTTAAATGTGGTGTTAATGTTAACACTTACATAGAAGAGTCTACAAAGGTAAGAACCACCGAGAAACTGACTACACACATTTCTTGATTTGTTTGCTATCATTTGTGTTTTGCCAGTTTAGTTTCCTTGTTTTATTTTATAAGGAAAGCCCTTCATGTTAGAGGAAACTGAAAATAATCATTTGCTCAAGGAAACTTATTAAGAATACTGGTCAGTGAGGCTGGAGAAGGAGGCTTATTGGTTAGGAGCTGGCACTGCTCTTCCAAAGGACCTGAGTTCCTTTCCCAGCACCCACATCGAGGACCCATGACTTTGTAACCCCAGCTCCAGATGCTCTGACATCCTTTTCTGACCTCCTAGGGTGGGGGGTGAAGCATACATTCACACAAATACAAACACACATAAATAAAAGTAAGCTTAAGAGACAGAAGAATTCTGGTCAAAATAGAAAACAAGAAGCAGAGGGAAGCCTAGGTCAGGGTAGGGTACTATAGTAGAGGATATGAGATGTATATGACAGAGAGCTTCCTGGCAAAAACAAGACAGTGATTTGTTCTATAGAAATAAACATATCAGTGGTTTGTTGGTTAAGTATTACTGGAATAGTCAGTAAACCAAGTGGTTAAAAAAATGAGTTTATCCTTACTCACGGGTTGTACATAAAAGCTGGAACAAAAAGACACAAGTTTGAGTCAAGGGTTAGATCATCTGGGATTCTGAAAAGGATATTCTACAAGATCCCAAGTTTTCAAATTTATCTAAATGGCAGACCTATTTAGATAAATGAAAAGTGCTTGGTCACCTCGTCTCTAGACATTATAAAACTTGGAAAAGGCAAGAAGAAGAAGCTTCTTGTATCTTATTGAGAGCTCTTAAAAATTAATAGGGAATAAATAACCCAAAACAAAAATGGCCAATTTACAAAGTAAGGAAGGCAAAGAAAACACATACACTATCATAACAAATGAAATGGAACAGAACAGCAATTCATTAGACTATTTTATTATTTATAAACATACAGAGCATACAAATATTTTTTTGTGAAGTGGAAAAGCACTAAGTACTATGAGGTGTTTACCTCTGGATATAATTCAGGTAAGTTTCCCCCCAAACCTTGTGTTGAAGACTGGGTCACCAGCCTGTGGTGCTATTGTGTAGGGGTAGAACCTTTAGACATGGGGTAGAGGTTACATACCTAATACTCCATATACTGCTTCCCTATAGCCATAGCCCACACTGAACACTTACTATTACCCAAACTCCATGCATACCAACTGCCCATATCCAACACACAGTACCTACCCAGAACCAAACACTACCATCTACTCACACCTCAAATGCATCACCTACCCATACCCCACACACCACACTATCTATCAATCACTACCTACACGCACACCACATACTACTAATTCTACCCCAAACACACTACCTATCTAAATATATATGTACCATCTACCCACATCCTACAATACAACCTCCCCATATCCTATACCCTACAACTCTCCCTACCCTCAACCTTCATTCCACATTCACTACCTACCAATAACCCACACACCCTCTACCCATACCCTTCATACCCACTGCCTACTCATACCCCACACATTACCTACTCATATTCTGTACCCACACTCCCCACACACGGTGAACCTTGCATACTGCTGGTCACATAAGCTGACATTTGAAAGTCCTCCAGTCCCTCTAAGTTTGTTGACCTAGGATACCCAGAAAGCTACATGGTTAGCATCCTGCTCGAAATGGTTCTTAGTTGAAGTCTAAGAGTTATCCCAGATGCTACACTGTGACCATCATACCACAGTGGTCACTATGGGTTAAAATGACCAAAGTAAAAGTCAGGGAGTAAGCACAGAGGATGGGCATCACTGTGGACGACTGTCGAGTCAGAGGACAGAGGATCACTCACAGCAAGCCCTGCCAAGGCAATTGAAAAGTCTGCTATGGAAGCTGTCATTAGCAGAGGGCATGGAAAATACTCAGAGCACAGTGGTCATGTTCAATAAATCGAGCTGGAGTAATGGTATCAAACCACACACACACACACACACACACACCACCACCACCACCACCACCACCACCACCACCACCACCACAATCCATTCTGAAGGTCATTCTCTAACTTAAATAAAGAATAAAAAAGTAATCAATAAGCCTGCCATAGCTGTATGACATGGCCCATTCATCCCATGAAATCATCCAACTCCCATAGCACTTAACAAGAAAGGATTTCACAGGAGTCAGGATTGGAGCATACCACACTGAGGTATGCCCTTGCCATTGCGTTAAGAAGGACTCAGTGCAGGTGGACGGTACATGACACACTAACTAACAATACTGAACTAAAGACCACAACATTCCATTTGGAAAGCTCAAAGAAGGTGGTGTGCCACATTCCTGAGAGAAACCTTCCAGTGACTCACTGTGTTGTGAGGAGTCCTTCAGTTCTCCAAAGGGAGCCAGACGCCACACCGAGAATGAACAGGCTTCTACAGCCCTCCCCCCAGGTTTTAATCAGTTTCATTCACTTAAATTTTATGTAAGCCCAACATAAAGAGTTCTAAGAAAAAGGGAAAAGACATGATTCAATAGTCTGGTTTGATACTCTATATGTATGCATATTATATATTGCATATATGTATATATGTCCAAAAACCATGCAAAAAGTTAAGCATTAACCAAGATCACACAATGAATTAAAAGCATGCAGCTGCCTCTGCCTTCCTGATGTTCAATATCCCTCTTTTTTTTTTTTTTTTCTTTTCCTTTTAATTTACACTGAGCCTGCAGGGTAAGCTCCAAAAACAAACATTTGAATGTCAGCGGGAAAAGCTAATCAGTGAGCATTAGCACCATATCCACAGAGGAATCTGGAACCTTTTCCCAGCTAGACTGAGAACACACACTGCCACTTGGCTGTCACAGCAAGCAGGCCTTCCCCTTCCTGCTCCTGGCCTTCAGATCCCACCTCCTCAGTCACAGGCCATGGCCACAGCCCTGTTTTCTGCTTCATGTTGTCTAAGGTTTCCAAAGAGCTTGCTTGAGGGAACAGCAGAGAATCCCATACTCATTCAGTGTGCTACGGACAGAGACAGAACAGCCAACTTGCCAAAAGCACAAATATTTCAAAGGGAACATTAGAGTTTTTAGGTGCTGGAAAGACATTAATTTTGTCTCCAGTACTGGCCAAGGAAATAATGACATTATATATCCAAAATTCCAAACGAATCCAACACTGACAATGAAACCTTTGTCTCTCTTCCAACTATTAAGTGCTATGCAACACTTTCACACACCAAATTCATCAGAAATGCAAATGAACTGTTTGATCTGCTCTTTCCCTGGCAACTGACATTTATTTTTAAATAGTTGTGGGGCTATGCAAATCTATGCAAATACACATATCTATACAAATCACTATCTCACACAATAAGAACCACACTTTCCTAACCAGACAGTTAAGGTTTCCCTTCAGGCTCCAGTACCTAAGAAAAATCTCTAAACTGGCTGTTTTTGCAGGCATGCCAGCCTTTCCCATTCTACCCTTATCCTCTGACACACTAAAAGAAAGCCCATTCAAAGGGGTTGTACAGGGCCAGCCACCCAACTCTCTCCCAAGACTCTTATTTGAGCATTCCCTGAAATGCCCCCCCTCCCCAGGCTGGCAATGAGCTGCTGGAGCTCATTTCAGAAGGCTCCAATACCCAGAGCAAGTGGCTACCTTCTACCTGCAGGGAGACTTCATCAGGAGACACAGTAATGGAAGCTTGTTTGCAGGGAGATGGAGGCGGGGGAGAAAAGAAAAGAAACCAATCAAGTGCACTGCCCCTCAACTACTCCTGGAAATTCTTCATGTCATGCGGCATAACATCACTGTAGAGCCCAACAGTCACAGAGGCAGCTGCCAAGGTCCTACCAGCTCCCAGCTAAATTACCCCGTCCATAAAAGAAAACATAAGTTCTACAAAACAGACGTGTGTTGTTTATAGCCCAGGCATCTCTCCTCCTCTTGGTCTTACTTAATTCCTCCCGAAAAGACTATCCGACCACAACCGGCCCCCATCCCCGTGTGTACAACCTTTGAAGATAGCCGCTACTTCGCAAACAACGCTGTCTTGAATGCTGTTCCAGCAAGCTACTCAAATGCCCCCCCCCCCGCCGGAAGCTCCCTGCACTCCTGCGGAGAGGACCAATGATTACTTTGCTGGTTTGGTGGCCCCAGCGAGTACTGGACTTGGCAGGGATGGCGGCAGAGCAGGTGGGGAAGGCTGCAGAGCGGTGAGCTAGTGTGTGAATGAACTGAAGCCCGGCTGCCAGCCAGGCCTGGCATTGGTGTTTTCTTGGCAGGTGAAGTTGAACATCTCCTGGAGAAAAGACACCCCTTTTCCGTATCAACGTGACTGCAAATCTCAATTTAAGAATGGGATACACTGGTTGGTTCCTCTAGGTTTTGTTCAGTTTTCCACCTTACTTTGTGCCTCTGATATGTCGGGTTTTTCACACTGACAAATGACCTGCTTAACCCCGACAACACCGTTGTATGAAACGAATTCTCAACCAGGAAATAAATTGTCAACCAAGAAAACTTGCCCAGAACTATGTAGTCTTTGGCCTTGTCTCTCTTCCTTCCTCTCTTTTCCCTCCACCCGATTATGGTCAAGCCTAGCACCTGCCACATGCGTGCATACCTATGCATATCACACACACACACACACACACACACACACACACACACACACGCGCGCACGCACACCACTCAGGAACACATACACACCACATGCGCGCGCACGCACACGCACACCCCTTTCCCACTACAGTACCTAGCTCAGCGAAAAGGGTCCCTGCTCCCAGGCGGCCCGCAGTGGAACCCAGTGGAGCCTAGGAGGAGCGCCAGCTGCTCAGGACTTTACAGCCTGCACAGAGCGTTCACGCCTTGTTTACACACACACACACACACACACACACACACACACACTTACACACACGCGTGCGCTCAGGTCCCCACTGGTCTCCCGCTCCCGCTCCTGCTTTCCGAAGTTACCTCTGAGGCTGCTCCGGCTCTGGGCTCCTTCCCCACGTCTCGCGTGACTCTAGGATGGTGGTCCACACAGCCTGCAACCGATCCTTCCCGAAGGTTCCCTAGCCAAAAGAGTGCTAGGTTCCAGGGCAGCCCAAGCTCTACACTTGGGGCGACACCCCAGGTATAGGGCGACTTCAGCCCCTACAGCACGGGGTCGGGATCTGAAGCCCAGGCTAGGGTCGTGCCTGGACTCCCCTGGACAGCAGGCAGCCAGCACCCACATGCATGATGCTGGGGATCTCAGTGGCCGGGGAATACGGCCTCGGAGTCCCGATCCGCCCCAACCTCGGTTTCTGAAGCTCGGCCAGTGCCACTACGTCACGGACTTAAATACCATGGGTAGCTCGGGCCGGGAACCCGATGGCCAGAGAACCAGTTTGGCTTCTCCATCGTCTCCCGCCAGGGAAGATGAGAGAGGCAGTCAGGGCTCTCCAGCTGCGGGTGCGCGCTCCCTAGGGCGGGAGGGGCGTACCCGGGAGGGGCGCGGCAATAGCGCTGAGGGCGTGCCCTGCCAGAGGCTGCAGCCGCCTAGAGAGTGGGTGCCCACCCTCCCCGAGTCCTGAGAAGGCCCCTGTTCTGGCCCGAGCTGTGCCTGCTGTGCCGGGGCAAAAGCAAGCAGGAACTGGAGCTGGAGGAAGCCTAGCGGTTCATTTCTCCCTAGTCCCTGATGCTGAAGGTGACTGCGGCCCCCAGTGGCGAAGCAGAAGCTAAGGATGTCTGCCGCTCTCCTTTTCTCCCCGGTACACTCTGCTCGCCCTTCCAGGGTCTCTGCTGTGCTTCGCGAGGCCAGGGCAAAGTGGCCGCTTCGCTCATTGATTTTTCCCTCTTGGCTGGTGTCTGCTTCATTGCTATCCAGATTGGAGAGACTGGCGACCACGTGACCAGTCCTCCCCAAACACGCACGCACACACACAACCGAATAGATTTTCAAAAGTCCAATTGGATACATTTACATCGATCAGGACGAGAGGCCTTTCCCAAGTCACCCTGTGCTCTGCAGTGGGACTGAAACGCAGCAGCCTGCCTGTGGTGCCACCATCTATACAGATCATCTCCTTCGGCTCAGGAAGTCACACCAACAGCACTTTACAGCACAAAACCCGAGTCATAGTTTAAAACTCATAGAATCTAGAGAAAAGAAAAACCCCACTAATTGGAGAACAAATAGCTAAGGGATAGCGCCCCCTCCCTAGGTCACTATAGGCGGCTTTTCCAAGGGTGCAGCCAAATGTAGGCTTCTGGCTAGCTTAGCGACCTGTGGTCAGTTTTCTGGCCTTGGGAGGTGGTGGGGGCCGAGGGATGCAAATCTCCTTGGCAGCTTCTGAGCTTGAGTTTCTTGCTATGCCTGGAAGCAATTGCATTCTAAAAGTGAACCTGCTAATACATGGATGCTTTAAATAAAGCCTCATGGGGTAATGAGTTGCCATCTAGATTTTTCCCAGAATTCTGCCCTGATTTCTTGAGGTCCAGGCAAGACCAAACCCATCTAAGGAGGACAAAAGCCTGAAGAGGCAAAACAAAGGTGAAGCTTATTTGATCCACTGTACCTTGATTGCCTAGGAACTCTACATTTGTAAACAATAGTGTCTTGGTCCAAACATTCTGTGGGGCTAGTCAGCTTTCCATCAATATAACAATGATCTGCTCTCTTACAGAAGGCAAAAGTGGCCCAAGGAAGACAGACCCCAAGATAATAGGTGACCATGCTGAGCAAGGAGTCCATTTGGATTGAAAAGAACTTTGGATGCAGGAGCAGCCTTGTTGCCCTCCCAGCTCAGAGAGTAAATTTTAAGATCTAAGCAAACAGATATTTCTCCCAAAGCCAAGACTGGTAAAAGCCAGGGAAGTGAAGCAATTGGAATGGGAAATTGAACAGCATCTACCTGCTTCTTGGCTCTTTCACTTTGTAAATGGTTTTCCTCTCCCATTTCTTCCTAAAAGATCACCTTATAGGCCAAAATCCAGAAGAAAAACACCTTAAAGCTTAGAATGGGTAAAACTTTCTCTCTTGGTTCAACTGAGGATGACCATTGGGGAGGGAATATTGTTTTATTTCATCTTGTTTTCCTGTAAACGTTTTTGGAAATTTTGAAACAGTATGAACTTTTAAATTTCAACAGTTTAAAGAACCTGTTGAATACATGTCTCCAATCCTAAACTTCCTCAGCTCTAGCCAGATTCTGTAGACCTACCCTGGAAATGACCTCAGGGAAATTCTGGAAATTTTCCCTGGGAAATTCTGCTCCTGTTCTGTTTGGCACCATACTTCTCCCTACGGCAGACAGAGTATATGGTTAGAATAACTGCCCCTCACAAAGAGATCTGAGTTAAGCACTTGGTATCCAGGCGGGGGTTACACAGTGGAAGGTGGTTGAGCCTTTAGGAGGAAGGGCTTAATAGGAAGTCCTTGGGTCACTGGAGCCATGCCCTTGAAGGGGTTCATGGGATTCTGACCTCTTCTCTTTCATGTTTTTTTTTCTTTTTGTTTTTTGTTTTTTGTTTTTTTTTTTTTTTTTTTTTTTGTTATTGAACCCAGCAGTCTTTAAGATGCACCTCACCTCCACGGATACCCAGAGACAAGAGCAATAGATTTTCCTGAGATTAGACTTAAGCACCTAGAAATATGAACTAAAACAATCTTTCTCTGTTATAAGTTAATTATCCCCAAGTTCTGTGTAGTGGCAGGAAATTGGCTAATGTACACAGGTACTGGAACACTGCAGCCAGAGGTGCTCACCAAGGAATCTCTCCGTGGAAACAGCCTCGAATTTTGCCTCCCCATTTTCATCCATCTCTATTTCCTTCTCACTTCAATTCTTTCAAAATCTTTCTCTCTAAAATGAATTCTAAATGCATAACTGTATCTATCTGCATATTTCCTTTCCTGTCCCAGCCCTACTTTCTTTCATTAATTATCTAGATTAGTTTCTCTCTTTACTTCAGAGGAAAAATGGGGACAGAGAGAAATGAGCAAAATAAGAATTCTCCTTAGGGATAGGCAAAGGCTACCTTGTTCACAGGTTTTTGTCCATCATAATGATATAGGCTGTGGCATTATTAAGCAAAGATATCTCTTCTTACACACTAACTTTATAAACACTTGAGAACTATTTCTCACTCAATCTCTCCTGAGCTTTGGTTTCTACAACTATAGAAATGAAACTGGAAGTTTCATAGGACTGAATGAATGCATGTGTAAGCGTCATCATAGACACTCAGTCAATGTGTATGGCAAGAGAGAAAAAGGAAGAGAAAGAGAGGGCAGAAGAGAGAGGAGAGGAGAGGGGAATAAACAAGGGGAAAGAAAGAAAAAAGAAGGAGGGAAGTGAGGAGGGAGGGAGAGGGGGGAGAAAGGAGAAGGAAGAAAACAAAGCCCTTGCTTCTTGAGGAATCTAGGCAAAAGTTTGACTGTTTCAATGGACACGGGAAACCTTTCCTTCCTCTGGACTGAAAGAGTAAAGTGTAGCTTTCTCTTACCTCTTGAGAGATATTGCCTTGCTGGCTTAAAAGTTCAGGTAGTACAGTCCTAAGAAGGGTTGGCACAAAGGTCAGTGATCAACATCATCCTCTTGCTCTTCTGGGTAGCCCAAGAATCCTGAGTCCTCACAGCTCCCATGGGCTCCAGAATTATCATCCGTCAGTTACAGTGCTACCTGGAGCTTGCTAGGTCTCATCTCAGCAAACCTCACTCGTCCTGGATTATGTCTAAGGACTTAAAAGGATATGTATTAAGCAGAAAGAAATCTCGCAGATTAAGATGCTGTTTTCAGATAATAGCAAATTACCATCTAGCCTCTAGTTTAACCTCCAGCTGGAAGTGTTTTGCTATAATACCTGTTCCCAGAGGACCTTCATCACTATCAGCAGTGCACAGCAATGGGGCTTATGATACAGATGCCTTGGATTCAGTGGCTTCCCAGCCCTGGATCCTTGGCTGTTAGTTCAATAAGTAGAGACTGGTATTAGTAGATTGCTGATCATGCCAATGAGACCCAGAAGTAACTACTATAAACTTCTAGACCAGACTCTGCAGATCTGAAAATAGAACAGTGTTCTCTCCAGAACAGCACAGGGTTCACTGTGAACTCCTCCCTGAATTCCCTCAACTGTATTCAGGTGCATACCCAGGGCACCCCCACACTGTCCAGGAGCTTCCCCAAGTCCAGATGGAGACTCGTGGTGTGTTTGCAAGGTCAGAGGATATTTGCTATTATTAATATTATTACCGTTTGCTATTTGGGACTATCCATATTTGTTATTATCTTATTTTGGAAGAAGCTGACATTGTGAAGTGTTGATATTTGCACTTCTGAACCTTGGCAGCAAGGGTGTGGGCAGGTGGCCTCGGTTGGCCATTCCCACTCTTTTGCTTAAGGTTGTGAATTTGAAGCCAGCAACAAGGTCTAAGTTTAGACATTGTTCCACACCCTTGCAGTTTCTATGGTACAGTGGCCTGGGGAGCTGTGAAAGTGACAGGGTCTTAGCAGGCCCTTTTTGTGGCATGGCACTGCATGGGATTTCAGCCATCCTTCTCCTCCTTCCAGGTTCCTCAGTCTCTGTGCATTTTCCAACTGTGTCTCCAGCCTGACTACTGATTTTTTTTTACTTCTGACTCCTTATAATACATTTCTGTGCTGCACAAGCAGGCAGAGCCAGTGTCTGATGGTGGTAACTCAGAGTCCTTATTGCCTACTACAGGGAGGATTGGCTTTGCACTCTTGAAAACTCTTGTACTCTGGAAATCCAAGGCAGGGCTTCTGAGCTGCAGCGGAATGCAGAGTATTGGAACTGCATTCATAGGGCCACAGTGGCACCCACTGCTTCCTTCTCCATGGATACGGAACTTCTTTAGATAGCGCATGCACCATAGCATGGACACTTGGTTTCCATGCTCTGTCATGCCCAGCTCTGTCATCTCTGACTCCTTGGGGCAGGAGCTATAGTCTTTGGCCTTCTGTTCCCTCACTTGTTCCATGAAGAGGTTGCACTAGATGAGCCTAGACACCTGTGCTGCTCTGAGGCTTAAGAGTCCTGGGATGTATAGAGCAGAGTCCCCAAACATCCCAGCTTCTGGCTTTTTCCTGTCAAATGAGTGAAGCTTCTTGATAAGCTATCATGATAGGGAGGTAAAGGATGGAGGGAAGCCAGGAAAGGAGAAGAAGGTCTTCCATGCCTTATTTAACTCCACCATGTGAAAAGGGAGATTTGCTCTTCTGGTACAGGATACATGGGGAAGAGTCGGGTAATTCAGTTGGGGGAACAATCCATTTCCATTATCTGCTAATTTGCAGAATCCAAATGGGACACCATAGCCACAGACCATGCTAAGGGGAAACCACAATACCTCCTTTCATTGGCACATCATCCACAGATAAAGTTTTTGTTAAGTTGAAACTTAAATCTTTGAAAGGCATAGCTCAGACTTCCTTCTAGTTATTCTCAATAGCACTCAAATATTCAAGAACATTCAAGGGATTTGGAGAGGCAAAATGACTTTGTGTGGATTTGGGTCAATGTATACCAAGCAGGAAAACAGTACCTGAAGCATAGGCACTCTGTAAATATTTACCTTGTGACTTAGGTGCCCTTCTAAAAATGATTTCAAAAAACTCTCATCCACTCCTAAGTCTCCAAAATAAAGTGCAAGGCCCAAGGTGTAAGAGGCACTCTGCATATGTTTGCAGACTCATCTCTGTATTTCATGCGTTCCATCTAGGTGGTGTCCCGTGAGCCTAGCATTAACCTCACAATATCCCCCTGAAGGAGAAGAGGTTCCCTTTGTTTATTTCCTTATCATGACGTCATAGATGGGTGGACAGAACCACATGGTGAATGAAAGGACTTCCCCAAGGTCTTTTGGAAAAGGGGGATTGTCAAATGCTGACCTGACATTTTCTCCACTGGGTGGCACTTCAAAAGGAATCAGATCTTAGTTCAGCACACTAAAGATCATTGTCTTCACGGGAGAAGCCAATAATAAGAAACTCGATCCAGAAGAATAGTTACAAAACCTCCCTTGATGCTGTGCGTGGATTGCTGGTTCTGTGAGTGGTGTTTTGTGATCAGAGCAAGCTCAGCGTCTCCATCAGACAGCCTGGAAACTAACCTCCCTCAGAGATTCCCACTATTTCCATGAAGTTCTCTGGATCCTGGAAATACACAAAACTATTTTCAAGGTTGGCACAAGTGTACATTGTCTCTGGGCTTCTGCTGAAACGGCCATTTACTGTATCATCTAAGGGAGTTGAGGTTGCTGTACAACCTGTACCACCCAGAACCATCTCCAAGCTAAGTGGGAGGAAAGGCAGTTTTGTTAGCATAGACCACGGGGTAGCATGCTTTTGCTCCTACCATGAACACTGATTTCACCTGAAGTAGTGATATCACCAATGCCAATCAATTATTTAGAACTTATATACGAAACATCTGTCTTAGGACTTACCTTACTTAGTCCTTACAAAATTCCTATAAAGCAGGCCATGTCTTTGTTCCATTTCACAGATGGAATGTTGAAGCAGTGACAGACTTAGTTCTTTCCGCAGGGTTGCATTGCTCATAAGCACTGAACCAAGGATTTGAGTTTAAGAAAGTTGACTCTTGAACTTGTCATATATCTTGTATTGTGTGTCTTGTATCTTCATGGGAGATTAGATAAGGGACATGTGGCATCTGTTTCCAAATGTTTTACTCTCCATTGGGAGAAATAAACACCAAGAAAGTTCTAAGAACTCAAGGACATTAGTTAAGTACAGAATGATGTGGAGACTGAGGGGTCCTAAGGATGAGAGGAATGTCACTTTGTTGGTAAGTTGATTCATTGCTTTATATAGGCAATAGATACAATGTTATAAAATTTTACAAGTATTGGTTACCAAAGAAGCTATCCTTTCCTGAAAAAAAAACCACTTTGCCAACTTCTTATATGCTCTTCTATAGGTAGACAATGAAAATGGAAGTCAATTAACATAGTTTTATTGTATCCAATAGTAATTATACTATACACAGTATTAACATATTAGTGACAAATTTTTACCACTACAAAAATGTTTTGGGAACAAGTATATATTGTACCTCTCTCTCTCTCTCTCTCTCTCTCTCTCTCTCTCTCTCTCTCTCTCTCTCTTTCTCTCTCTCTCTAACTGTCTTATTCTCTTCTTAAACTTTATTTTGAGTTTATTCAGATTCACATGCATTTGTCTTATTGCTTTCATGGCTGTTTAACATTCCAGTGCATCAGTTACATCGTTTATCTAATGACTTTCTCAGTGGCTATCCAGACCTTCCCCAGATTTTTGCTGCTGTAAATTTTAATGCAACTAATGTCTTCATGCACACCATTTCACACATTAGTGATTAAAAATCTGTAGGACAAATCCTTGCAAGTATAACTGCTGAGGCAAAGGGCATATGAAATTTTAATGTATCAATATTGAAATTTTACCCTTCTTTGAGGTTCTTGCAGCTCGCACTGTCCTTCACTTGGAGCTTCCGTTCTGCAACTGTTTCATTTCTCCTCCAATCCGTGTGTTCTGCTAGTTCATGTTTATCTTCTTCAGCTGCTTGAACACATTTCCCTCTCCTTTCTCTTCTGTCCTTTGAGCTTTGTTTATTTGTATATAAGAGGTTGATTTGTTACATTTATTTATTGGGCATATACTCAGCCCAATTTTGTGACAGTGTTTTTCCATTAAATTTCTCAGATTGACATTTTTGTGTTTGGTTGGGTGATTGGTTTTGTTGTTCTGTTTCATGCTGTGTTTTCTTACTTTGGTCCACATGCTAACTTTTATTTTTTTATTCACCTCTGGCAGAAATTTGTTTTGGAATACCTGAATTTTCTAAAATGATGTTACATGATTGTGAAGAAAGGGGAAGTTTCTGCATGAGGAATGTGACCGTTTGCAAGGTTATACTGCGCACAAGGATGAGAGCTGCAAAGTGTTTCAGCTTTAACTTGTTTTCTTGCAGAGATCAGCTCTTGCCAGATTCTGTGTTGCTGGTCATGCTCCTTCTTCTCTTGGATGACAAGCTGTTTACTGACCTAGGGTATGTCTCCATCTACCCTGATTTCCACTATTTCTCTCAACATCAAAGCAAGTTTAAACAGGTTCTCACCACCAGGCTACCCACTCTCTTCTGCTTTCTTCCAAACAGGGCTGGCAGCTTTTGGAAGGGGGTGTATTCTCTTGCTTGGAGAAGTACTAGTTTTGCATGGGACATGTATGGACAGGTGTGTCTTCGGGCCTTCTTCATACCACACACATATGTCTGTCACAGCACTTAGAAGTCCTCCTTTTTTACTTTGTTTTTTTTTTCTTCATCAAAGATGGATCTGTATCACTTTTGTCAATTTGGAGGCCATTTCTGAAAGTACAAGGGGGTTCTTTACTCTAGCGTTTCAACACCACTGGAGCTTCAGTGCTGTCTACCTCAGAGGCTTTCTCCTGCCCTGGCTGAAGGAGATGCTGTGAGGAAATTGCAGGAAGAACAAAGCCCTTCTTGCACATGGAAGGAGGAGGCGTGTGTTTGAAAACATCCTTTGCTGATCACTCAGTGTATTGTCTGGCAGGTCACTGCAGCTTCTGTATCACTGTTGCTTAAACTGTGGATGGTCAGGCTACCATGACCCCAGACTGCCACATCCCCACCACAGGAGAAAGGAGCTGAACTAAACTTCTTAACCCCTCAATGGGGGGTGTTGAGCTGTTTCCTCTTATTTATTCTCCTCTCAAAGTGTTGGTTTTAATAATCAATTCTGTCTTATTTTTGCAAGCCTTTCTTGACTTTATTGTAATTTTTTACTGCATTAACTTTCATGATAATTTATAATTGCTGTAATTACTGTTCTAGTAATGCATTTTTATTTTAGCATGTGAATGTGTTTGAGCAAATTGAAATAAAAAACACATACAATGGTCTTTCACAGGGGACACTTTGTTCATGACTATTGCATAAAAATGTCCCCACCTCAGAGGATGTGGGCATCTGTGCAGAAGAATATTCTGTGGGGTGGGTGGAGGATGACAGGTCCTCTAACACTGGAGGAGTGAGCAAAGGCAAAGGGGAGTGGTAAGCTTGTTCCATGTCACACAGAAGATAATGTGCTAGTCTGTAAAAACTGAAGAATTCCAAGCTCAACAGTAGTAAACATCGATAACATGGTCATAGTCAGGTACTAGTACTAGATGTGCTATTCCAGTGTGATGTGGGTATTTTTGGTTTTTTATTTTTTATTTGTGTGTGTGTGTGTGTGTGTGTGTGTGTGTGTGTGTGTGTGTGTGTGTGTTTTGGTTTGGTTTTGCCTATTGGCCTATTTGTGTGCATCAGGTAAAGGAATATCTAGTAAAATAAAAGCAGCCAACTTAAGGGTTTGTTTTGGCTCACGGTTTAAAGGAACACAAATTGTTATGACAGTGAAGGCATGGCAGGAGGAACAGATGCGGTCACGATGCAATGGGGAAGTGGAGAGGGATGGATTATGTTGCTCAGCTTACTTTATATTCATCCTGGATCCTCGGCCCACATTCAAGGTGAGCCTCTGTTCTCATTAAGGCCTCTCTGGAGACAGAGGCGTGTCTAGAGCTGTGTCTCCTGGGTTGCTATGTGCCTTTTCTTGTGGAAATACTGAAGGGACTAGCCCATTTGAGTACGTGGGTCTGGCATGCCTTGCCCTTCTCCCCCATTCCCCCTGCTGTAGTGCAAATATTTAGATTACATTCCTAAAGCTAACCACCAAGGTCTGTTCGTTTTTTGGCCACTTCCTCCTCCTGAGACTGACTGCCAAAGTCCAGCAATCAAAAGTCCTCTTTGGTTTACCTAAATAGCATGGCCAATTAAAATCACAAACCTCATCCTAGCATGGGATTTCCCCCTTTCACTTTGTAAACCACCATTTGCCCATGGGCCACGTCTTTCTACTCTCTACCCACAAGCAGTCCTTTGTCCCTGCCCCCCTACCCGTGTCCCCTTCCCCTTCTCCCTCATCCCCTATCTCCTTTACCATCACATCCTAGCCCACTATAACACAGACCTCCATTTTCCTCCTCTTAAAAATGACACCTACAAGATCATTTGCTGCTCTTTCCTGCCTGCGTCAGAAGCAGCCACTTTAAACATTTCTTCCCTGCTTAGTAAAGGATCTCTCTGTGTGAAAACAGGTACTTAGGTATGGTTTGGGCTTCATCCTGGGTAGGAGAGGAACCCTCACACTGTTCAGGGGGCTCCTTCAGATATGAAAAATGTCTGTTCATTTTAGAGCACCAGTGATAGAATAAGGAAACAATTCCACTTAAGTCCAGCTTGATGACTGTGTATTTATTGTGGTTACTTACAGGATCATGAATGACTTAAAAAGCAGTTGTATCACCAGGACATCCACCCAAGAAAGGGTGAGGACTCATGAGAGCTACCTCCCTGGGGTCACTGCATGATTTCCTGGCAACTGGCCCATCAGAGAACCCCGTCTCCCTATTAATTGTTAATGCCTGAGTAGCCTTGTGGTAAGGCCTTGTGAATCCTATATGTTACTTCATGAGTTTTAGCGGTATCTTGGAAGGGGTGTTTCCATTTGAAACACAAGTGGTTCTTTTGTTTTGCTTTGTTTTGTTGTTGGTTTTTTGAGACAGGGTTTCTCTGTATTGTTTTGGAGCCTGTCCTGGAACTAGCTCTGTAGCTGACCTAAAACTCAGAGATCCACCTGCCTCTGCCTCCCAAATGCTGGGATTAAAGGCAAGTTGACAATGACCGTTATCCACCACAGATCCCAACAGAAGTAACAAAACCATGTCTACATCCAAAGCTCTTATAAATGTCAGGTGAGGAAACTGAAACTGAGAAACATATCTCACAGCAAAAAGATGTGATGGTATTTTAATATAACTAATTGCTATTAGACTTAACTCGTGCCACCATTTTAGAGGCCTCCTGTGAATGAAGTTCTTACGTGGCTGCCTATTCTTTTATGAGGTCCTCAAGCATTGCCTATCAATTGTCCCTATAAATATCTCTTAGCTGAGCTGTACTTTATCTCCAAGGAGAATCATAGGATGAATTCTACCTCTTCCCAGTTGCTACACTTGTTCTTGGAATTACAGAAATAACTCATCAAGGTGAATAACAAGAATCTAGAATATACGAAAATTCTGTGACTAGAGACCAAAGTCTATCTTCATTTGTACAGCATAACTGCATGTGCTGTGCAAATAAAATGTGTCAATAGCACCAATAACCTGGTATTCAGAATCCATTATAAACAGCTATGTTGCAAGGCCCTGCAAACCGATTTCATTGCATGAGTTTGTGTCTTTCGGGGCTAGGCTTTTAAACCAGACCACCACACCAAATTATCTGATGATCAGGATTCTGTCTGCTAGAGACCTGGACTCTTGCCTTTTGGACTTGCTGTGTGCCACATAGAAGATTTAGAAACCACAGGGCAGAGGAAATTAAACAGTCACACAGGGACCACTGGGCCTGCAGATGCAAATAGAGACTTTTAGCCTGCCTTGCCCCTGCTTAATGAAAAGGCCCTAGGAAACTGAGAGAAAACACTGGAAATGGGCCAAGGAGAGAACTAGTGATGAAGGGAGAGCCCTTCCACAGGGCACTGACCATCTGAGCTTGACACTAAAGCCTTGTAGCTTTAGAGGGGAGGAAGCTTGTCTGCAGAATTCATATGTTACATGTACCATGATGGTTTCTGGGCCCAGCCTTGGTGGAGAACGCCAGTGCTGATTAGAAAACCATTAACTATACTTAGTAAGACTTGCTTGCAGGAGTGCCAGGACCTACTTGGGCTTAATAAGTGGGTACTTAAGTTAACAGTCTTCTTACCTGTATTCTACCATACTTGTGATTGTTAATGACTGAACTGTATGGACTGAGCAATATTTGAAACTCAAATTCTCTTATCTGGAGTACAAATAAGAAAAGCATCCCCTTCAAAACTGAACTTGATGGGGCAACTGCCCAATTGGAGCAGGCTAGCTCTCTCTCTGGATGAACAAGTCCAGCTCAGCTCACTCAAAGCTACCTCTTCTGCATGCAATGCCTGCCAACTGATTGCCCAAGGGAGATTTGAGCACACATCTACTCACCCCAGATATGACATTGATGATAGACCAAAGAAACAAGCCCAGCTAAACCAATAAGCTCATTGGGCTTATTTATAGAAGTATGGATGACCCCAGAATGGCTTCAATATGAAAAAAAGGTCCACCCAGTATGGGTGATGACCTTCTAAGAGCTTCACTAACAGAATCCCCTTGTCAGCTAACCTTACAACTAGTGTTTTATGGGTGATTGATCATGGCTGCTTCATTTTCAAGATGGCCATGTCATAGCCAAAGGACAGTACTCCACAAAAGAGTCCCCCCAAAAGGTACAGAGTTAACAGAGCCCAAGGTAGAAAGGTTCATTGGTAGTTAATGTTGATAAAGACTGGCAAGGACAGACAAGGATACTTTTGTATCCTATATTATGAGGGTGCACTTGGATTCCATAGTGAAGAAAAGAATATGCACATAAACATTATGTAGCTCATCAGTCCCACACACACAGAGATAGTTATAAAGCTGTTGTCCTATTACTAGCATTTTTTTTATTAGCTAGCTGTCCTAAATATTAACCCATTCTTTCAATCTAAGTATTTTCATGTGGTCTATCTTACCAGAGAAAGGGTCCAGATCTCTTCTCTCAAGTTCCTACATCTTGACTCCTCTTTACTACATCTCCCCCTTGTCTCCTAGTCCCGCCTATCTTGCTTTCCTATTGGCCAACAGTGCTTTTAATCACATTTTTGTTCTGAGTTAAGCCCACCCAAGTAGACAGTAAAACAGACTGCAGAAACTAATCCAACTCAGCATGCTTATGTCTTTCTGAACCCAGCTGCCCAGAGAGATGACGAAGAAGGATACATACATGAGATGATGAGGAAAGGGTTGCCAAGGCCATAAGTCTCTGGGGCAAGGCTGACCACTTAGCTTGTCAGGCAAGACTGAAATTTCGGATGATTGACTGCCTTTCCCATCCTTACATGATCTACTCACTAGAGATGAAATAGCTCTATGACCCAGTGCCTTCTCAAATCACTGTCTCTTTGGATAAACCGCAGCTTTAAAGTTCAATTCTTACCTTTATTCATTGGCATTTGTGGTAACAGCAGTATAAACTTTGGTGTTTTATATAAAGTCCATTACTGTGTTTAGATGGGTATGGAGAGATGCTGAGACTAGAATTGATGGCTTCTCTATCAGTATATTATGGCACATGTTCTTGGAGATGGAGGTGTTCTCATTAGCCAGCTGCCATGTTCTCAGCCTGTCTTGCAGACTATTATGAGTTTGTGATAGTCAGAGGTATACTACTATTAGATTTATTCTCACTTTTCCACTTTATAGTCTTACTTCCTGTAGTGTCTCAAGATATTTCCACAGTGGGTTTCCCCTAACAACTATTCACCATGAAGATTCAAATCCACAGAAAACTGGGGGATCTCTTACAGGAAAAGAAAAGGAATAGTCTCATCAGAGATCAAAGATATTATTAATAATTAATAATATTAATTCTGGAGAAGTGAGACTTGTGTCACCTGGAAAGAGATGACAGAACTGACAAGCTGAGACTCTGTCCTTATAGGTAGCTGATGCTAACTGGTCTGGATGTTTGGCCAAGAAATCTATTCCATCACAAATAAACTCCTCCTTCCCAGATGTGCAAGATGAGACATGTGAGAGATACTTGAAATATAAATAGCAACGTCTAGTTCTGAGTTAAACTAAGAATTTTAAGACTTATTTTTTTAAAGGTAGAGTAGGGAGCTAAGATGTGTGCGACAACTTTAGCTATGGTAGAAAAATCTAATATTGCTAAAGGAAGGGTTTTGAAAACCATGGCACCACTACTTAGGTGACATGTTCTTGGACCATTCCAGTAAGACAGATGTTTAAGCAGAGAATGAACTTTATGATATGCCATTAAAAACAAAACAAACAGACAAAAAACACAAAAAAACCCCCATAGAAACCATATGTAAAGAAAACCCCTCAGTATGTGAACAAGAATCAGAAGGCATGGAGAAGTGTAGGAAGTTGAGAGAAGAGGTCCGGACCCTTTCTCCAGTAAGATAGACCACTTGGAAATACACAGATTGATAGAAATGGGTTAATATTTAAGACCAAGCTAGCCAATAAAAAATGCTAGTAATAGGCCAACAGCTTTACAACTAATAGAGACTGTGTGTTATTTTGGGATTGATGCAGCTCTGGGACCAGGCTGGTGAGAAAGTACTCATAACAAAATGATGCCCAACGCGGGGCTAAAACCCGAGACCCTGAGATTAAGAGTCTCATGCTCTACCAACTGAGCTAGCCAATGATGCTCAAATTCCCTAGTATTGTCTATAAATATTTGTTTTCATTTATATGGGATTGGTTATACATATCATACATGGTTATTATCACAGTTAATCTCTTTTTAAAGAAAAAAAGGCAGGAAGTGTTATAAGAATGAATACTTTGCATTGGTATGAATTTTCATTTGTTGATACAAATTTAAGATCAATTTTATGATATGTATCTTTCTCCTCTTGTTTAGGTATTGTGTTTATATAGCTCATTTAAAAACATAATATATAATTTAGTACAGATTATAGATAGTTACCTATAATAGTCAAAACTTATAGTTAGTTAGGATTTCTAGATAGTAAGAGATATATTTGAGATGGATAAATATTTTTCAAACTTTTCAAAGACCTACAGACTGTAGCGTTTAAAATGGTTTAGGGTTTTTATTAACAGTGAGGCACAACTGCTCCCAGCAACACCACCTGCATCAAAAAGGAAGATGGACATCAAAGAAACTTGTTATAGAGTTTACTTCCAATGTGGCAAGACTAGCCATTTGGGCAAGATACTGCTCTTGTCTGGAATGTTTGACTTTATGCTGTATAAACAGGACATTCAGGACCCACAGAAAAGTAACTGTTGAAACAAGATGGACATTTCTGCAGGGCTCCTGCTTCATGAAAGAGTCTACCAGACATTCTGCAGGACACAAAGAAAAGTGACTGACAAACTGCCAACACAGGTGGACAGTTTGAAATTTCCTGCTTTATAAAAAGTCTGCCAGACATACTATGGCCTATAGACTGAAGATGGAACATAACAGAACAACTTCAGGCAGAGAGTTGTCTCTGTCATTTCTAGAGTTTATATACTATCCTTCTGTGGTCTTTGAGGGAGTTGAAGACATAGTTATGGTTATAGTTTTCCTTAGTTAGGATTAAAGGTAAGTTACAAATAAGACTTTAGACTCACAAAGATAGGATAGATGATGGAATATTTTCTTTAAATCTTGCTAAATGTTAATGGACTTAATATTGTTAACTATAGTTAATTAATAACTGTTTTGTTATATATTTTAATATGTTAAAGTTAAAACCCTTCTTTTTATTTAGGCAGAAAAGAGGAGGTGATGGGAGATGCCGTTCTGTAAATATATTTCTCTTATTGGTTAATGAATAAAGCACTGTTGGCCAATAGGAAGGCAAGATAGGAGGGACTAGGAGGCAAGGGAGAGATGTAGTAAAGAGGAGTCAAGATGTAGGAACTTGAGAGAAGAGATCTGGACCCTTTCTCTGGTAAGATAGACCACATGAAAATACTTAGATTGAAAGAATGGGTTAATATTTAGGACAGCTAGCTAATAAAAAAAATGCTAGTAATAGGACAACAGCTTTATAACTATCTGTGTGTGTGGGACTGATGCAGCTCTGGGACCAGGCTGGAGGGGAAATTACTCATAACAGTTGCAAGACATTTGTTTAAAAGTTTTTATCTCTTTATTATGTATACACCATTCTGCTTCCATGTATATCTTCATAGCAGAAGAGGGCACCAGATCTCATAATGGATGACTGTGAGCCACCATGTGGGTGCTGGGAATTGAACTCATGATCTCTGGAAGAGCAGCCAGGGCTCTTAACCTCTGAGCCATCTCTCCAGTCCTACAAGACTTTTCTACAAAGGTTTCTTTTAAAGTATTATCTCAGTGTGAGAAAATAAGAATAGAAAAATGAGCCAAGTGATGGTGACGCACCCCTTTAATCCCAGCACTCAGGAGACAGAGGCAAGCAGATCTCTGTGAGTTTGAGGCCAGCCTAGTCTACACAGCAAATTCCAGGACAGGTCCCAAAGCCATACAGAGAAACCCTGTCTCAAAAAAAAAAAAAAAAAAAAAACATAAAAAAATAGAAAAATGATTCATAAAGAAAGAAGTTACCTCCCCACCACCCCATGGATGGAATTGTATGCTAAGTCCTGTTAGCTATCTCTGAGTTTCCAACTATGTTCTCCACATACATGCATGTAATAAATGTTGGAGTTTCATACTTTGTGGTTTACTGTTTTTACTCTGACTGTGGCTTACACAGACACACACCCCAGACCAATGCAGAAGAAGCCAGCAGCCTCAAGATTCTGATCTCAACACACCTGCACTGACTTACCTCTGCTCACATGCTAACCCTTGACTCAAATTCATCACTGAGTTCATCTAATTATGTCCACTGTGTAGAACTTTTAGACAGTACTTTTGTTGATTTTTGACTTGTGGTTTTCAAAGAATCTAGCTTCCTCCTAGAAAGACAAAAACTAATTGAATCTATTTTAAAATCAGAATAACAAATATAACCAGGAAATTTCTTATAAGGAAACAGAGATGTCAAAGCTTAAGAATTTGTAGGCTCCTTCAAGCTTTAGAATATGTTAGGGTGTTTTATTGGTTGCTTTATTAAAATAGAAGATCTAAAACTTTAAGATCATAAACTTAAAATAGCCCAATATGTCCAGTTCTATGAGTCATGCTTGTACAGTCATGAAAAGATAACATTAGGCTTCCTCACTCCAGAGGGCACTGGGACAGCACTTCCCAAGTCTTAAATGTATCTCTGAACTCAACATGATTGTAAGTTGCTGCTCCACGAGAAGTACATGAAATCCAGTCTCCCAAGACCTCCTAGTGATGATGGTACATGATCTAGATTCAATGAACACATTTACAGCTCCAAAAAAGCAATAATAAATAATGAACTGAGACAGAGTAAAGGCTCCTTTTCTGAGTGGCCATTTTCCCTCCTCAGATCATCCTGGGGCTGTGCTGCAAAGGTAATGACTCTAGCCAAGATGTGTACTAGAAGAGTCAACACAGACTCTTGGATCCAAGCTTTCTGGTTATTTCTGTAAAGTAGACCCCTTCATCGGGCTCTGCAGAAAACATGCCATGTGCTATGCTCTTTGGTGGCCCAATAACAGGGTGAATCGGAGCTCTAATGATAGAGCTGGTGTTGCAGAATGATGGGCTTGCCAGTGCTTTGGGAGCAGCATGGGTCCACAGCTATATCCCTCCTGTGAATTGCATAACCACTCAAAAGGATGATAGGATTTAAATAACAGGCTTTGGAGCCATGAACTCAGGCTCTATTTCTATTGGTTTCCCAGCCTCTTCTCAGAAGAACTTGGCCCTTCTTTACCTTTATGGTACCACAAATTAATCTCCCCTAGCCAGAAAGTTTCCTCATTCACAAGTCAGAACTCAAGAGTTCTGCAGAACCATAGAGCACACTGAACAGATTCAATGCTTTGCTCCCTCCCGTCTCTGCCCAATACTAGGTGAGATACCCAAACTCTCTACAACTGTTCCTTCCCACATGCCTTAGTTGATTTAACAAAGTTATTGGCCCTGGCATTCTACAAATCTTGTTGTCAATGCTAATTGCGAACAATCAAAATGTCTCCTGGAATTTGGGCTTTAATCAGAAAAAAAACAAATGTTTTGAGATAAAGAGTCAAAAGGACACAATACATACCCATCTCTCCCTCTCCCTCTCCCTCCCTCCCTCCCTTCGTCCCCCCCTCTCTCTCTCTCTCTCTCTCTCTCTCTCTCTCTCTCTCTCTCTCTCTCTCTCTCACACACACACACACACACACACACACACACACACACACACACACACACCCTGGCATAAGATTGCATGTTACTTTCTGTCTCTTCCTATTTAAAAATGCTGGATATGCTTCTGGAAATTTATTATGATGGACTTGTGAAATTATAATTTAAATCGAATCTCTTGAAAATCATTACTTCTGAGATGTTATCGCCAGTTTTCATCATCTTCTTCCTTGTTCTAGGCACAGTCTCTATCTATTGCACATCTGGGAGAATGTGTGTGTGTATCCCATACACGTCTTCTATTTACCCCAACAAGCTGAAGTTTAAACACATGTGCCAAAAACTTCAGGCAGGCATTTCCTGTTAAATTAAGTTAGTGATGTAATTTATTACATTAACTAAACCAATTTCCATTTGATGGCAATAAAATCTCTGTCTGCTGTCCTGGAACTAAAGGCAGTCCTTGGCTGGGCACATCTTGGATGCCCCTGCAAGTGCTGTCACAAATTAAGAAGATGCAATTAGATGACAGTGTCACCATCTCTTATGCCTCCACTAATAAGGATGGATGCTTCATTCTGACTAACAGAACTGGCCCTTTTCACACTTATTAATGACCTGAATGAGAATGAAATGTTCCTCCTGTCACTTTCCTTGGTTTACTAGAGAGATTGGGCATTTAAAATCTTATTTATTCGTCTGTAAGGATGATAAATGAAGGGGATGTCATAAATTATCCTAAGACTATAGAATTGTAGACTAGAAATAATATTACATGCTTTGCTTACATGTATAGGCTTATATTCAATGGGCTTATTGAACTTTAAATATTGTTTGCATAATGAATAGGTGCTAAATGTCTGCTGTGTAAAATTTGTACTGTAAAAAAAAGTATACAAGGTATCCAGAAAAGTACCAGTCCAATCAAGGGTAGATTTAATCAGATATAGGACATAATGTCCTAAAACTTGTTCCTGGGTAGTTACTTTATCTCTCTGAGTGCAGCTAAGGTCACTAATTTCTTGTAGATGCTATGGCTTATTTTACAGTTAGGGAAAGTGGAGCTCAGAGCAGCAAAATGATTCATCTGCAGTTGCTTGCAGCCAACTAGAACTCACAGTTCAGCTCCAGCCAAATGAGAACCTTGCTCAGCCTCTTCTCCACCGTGACACATTTTCACCCATAGTATGTGGCTGTCAACAAACAGCAAAGGAGAACACATCCTCTCTTTCTATAGTACAAGTCAAGATTTTTCTAATGAAAGCAGAAGGCTGGAGAAAACATTCGAGGTGCTTTTATTTGGCCAAATGCTCAATTAAAGTGTGTGGAACATTAGTTTTGAAAGCCATGAATTAAAATCTGTCCTAACAATCTCAGTTTGTACTCGAAGAAAACTGAGGCTTGTTTGGGGAATAATCATCCAACAAATTAATGTTGAGTGGGCCCATCTGCGTGAACAGAAGCATCGCTTCGGACTTTGCACACAGGCTGGATTGCACTTACTGTCTCCCTCATCATTATTGCCTGGTTTGCTGGCTGCATCTGGGCCAGTGTGCCTGAGTAATAATGGAAAACAAAGGCTGCACATTGATTTTCTATAATGGTTTTGTCTATAGAAACCGGTGGGGACATCCTGTGGCTAACAGCCTTGGCATTGGCTATCTGAACGCTGAGGTAGAGAGCTGAACAGAGGTTTTTAGACTAGACATAAATGAGCCTTTGCTACTGAGAAATGATTTGCAAATGTAACCCCTTGCCCTGTCCTCGTTACAGAATTCCTGGTACAGTTGGAAGTGAGTTGCTAGGCACAGGGGCTTCTTGTGGCCTTCTTAGAAATCCAAGTTGTAGGCTGCAGCAAAAAAATAATTACAGAACCATGCTTCTGAGAGCAGCCATTTGCTTGACTTGACAAGGAAATCTATGTCTGTTGAGTTCCTTTTTACCTTTCTGGTTTACATTGTCTTGGGACCAAAGGGGAGCTAGCCAGCAGGGTAAAAAGGTAAACACAGAGACCTGGGCCCTTGCTTGCCCTGTCCCTACCAGTGACACTTCTGTACTTTTTCCCTTTGGAGTCTCACAATCTGAGAAGCAAGAATTCACACCCATTCCATTTTAGAGGTGGGAAAACTCAAGAGCCAGGGAGAGTTCAAGTGATTTATACCCAGCCACTCAGTAATGATATCCAGTTTGAGAGCTAGACCCAGGCTTCCATGAGTTCACCAAACCCCCACACTCCTTTTTTAACCCCCCTCACATTCTCTGAAATCTATGCATACCCCCAAAGAATCAACAGCAACAACAAAATCACAGTAAGAAGCTGTTATGCAAGCCAGGTGTTGTGTGTGACTTTAATCCTAGCCCTTGGGAGGCAGAGACTGGTGGATCCCTGAGTTCCAGAACAGCCAGGGCTACAGAGAGAAACCCTGTCTCAATCCCTCATCTCACAAAGTAAAAGAGAAGTTGTTGTTCCCTCTAATGTATGTTGTGGTACCTTGCACACATTAGCACTGATAATGTTTTTTGACAGAATTTTTTGGGGGGCAGGGATGTAGTATTTGGAAGTTTGAGGGTTTTGATTTTCTTTGCTTCATTTTGAAAGAAGCATGTGGAGCCCTTCAGAACAGTGTTTCAGTCCCATTATTAAACATACTGGATGTGTTCCCGTTTTGAACTAAGCAAGAATGAAAGAGGGTTGTCTAGCAGATTCAAGCTTATATGAATTTGCACCAAGCTCGGACTGCTCATTCCTGATAGGAAAGTGCAGTGGGGATGGAAGAATTGGTGGCAAGTTGTAGTGGGATATTCACTTTGTCTGCTTCTGTGGCACTGACCACACCCATTGAGGGGTGGAGCCAGGGGCGGAAGTGACCTGTGGAACTAGGTCTGAGTGGAGGCAGGGAAAGGCTCTTTTTCTGGCGGGATGCGGAGCAAGGAGTATCTGGTTCCAACTGCTGTGTTCATCTGTCTGTGTTGTGAGTTGTTTCTCCCTGATAAACATCTATTCGGCCTATTTGTTTATCCTGACCCTTATTAAACCGCAATAGCAAGTTCTGCAGTCAAAACCTCCTGCTCTCTGGGTCTAAGCTGTATCATCCACAGCAGAGAACAAGTTCCCATTTGAAAGACATCTTCTGGCAAACTACCCAGCATGGCTTGGTTCCTGCTGGGATTCAGGCTACTGTGAGATTAAAGCGACGGTAAGTTTGTGCTTTTGCATGTACTAAATTATACTGAAGACGGTATTCTCAGAATTAAGTCTAAGGAGGGTCACAGGGAACCTCAATGGGAAGCCCAAAGCCCACAGTCTGTAGAGTTTTGTTTCATATTAATGCTCATCAGAGAATACACACTGGAGGAAGATTCAACTGCAGGATTTCTCTCATGGGTGGCAGCCAGCTTTTCTCATTAGTGCTTGAGCAATTGCTCACAAATGGAGAAGGCACAGAAGCAGGAATGGAGATTATAAATGGGCTTTCTATCATCAACGTAATCTAACTCCCCCTGCAGCTGAGTAGTTGTCCTGTCATCAGGCAGGAACTTTGATATGACACAGACCCTTAAAACCACTAGCCATGTACCACAATCATCAGGATGATAAGAGGCCCCTCTGTCTTGCAAGGTAACATAATTTAACCTTCCTGATATTGTCACCTAATCCGCATAGATTAGTCTACCTACTTAATGTACCTCCTACAGTACCCCATGCAAGGATTCACAGGACATTAGGCTGGTACAAAACCATTTTAAATAATATTATTTCACTTCAATGAATTTGGTTTCTTATGGTAAAGGAGACATTTCACTGTATGGTGGTCATTTATTACATCTGCTGAAAGATCCTAGGAAAACAATGCAATTGTTCTTAAAAGACTGAGGAAGAGGCAGAAGAGAAACAATGCCCATACAAGTTGGAGTCTTCCCTCTGCAATGCAGTATCTGTGCAGTGATCCAAGGGCCACAGCTAACATAATGTCCCTCACTGTCTCAAATGTGTACATTCCAGAATCCTAAAGGCAGAAGTAGTGGTGCTAACTCTCACTTTCATTCCAAAAGTCTTCCTTGCAAAATGTGTGCTTCTATAACCAAATCAGGCTGTCAAGATTGCATCTAGGGAGAAGCTTAATGGGGAACACATTAAGATTCGTTCCACCGAAATGGGATGTTAAGACAATGATCTAGTCATTTTTGGATGGGCACGCCAGTAGATTAGAAAGTAAGCGAAACAGTCGCCACATTGGCAGGGTATGTTGTCCCCGATGGTCCCTAGAAACTAGAGTTGTAGCAGCAAAGTCACAAAGGAGTGTATGTGGAACACAGAGGCATTCTGGGATCCTTTGAGTACTTCTGCATCAAGAGATAATAGTAAGAGAGCAAATGCAGCAAGCCCCACCCTATATGGCAAGTGCAGAATACTTTGGGATGAAGAAACAAGTCACTCCACCAAGCAGCCAGGCTAACTGCTGGAGCAAGGTGTAGGAATTCTGGAGAGCACACAAAATAAGAATTAATAATACTGTACATCACAATGATTTCAGGACAGGCTACGTCACCTTGCTTGGGCACTCTGAATAGTTCTGCCTTCCGTCTTGACAAGGCAAGACCTGGCCCCCAAAGTGAAGGCTCTGTTACACAAGTGGTCTCTGGTCGCGGCTGTTTCCAACACCCCCGTACCAGAGTATGTTACCTTCTTCTCTTGACCAAAATTTTGCCCCAAGAATGCACACAAATACCTGACACAATTCAGCTTGGTCTATGATCAAGCTCTCCCAGTCCGGCTCTGGGTTTCTTTGTAGCCTCTTCGTCAGAATTCACCCAGAACTCATTGCTGTGTATAACCCTGAGTTAGAAGAAAGTTAACAGTCCATGGTGAGTAACCCTGACCAGTAAGAAATGAAAGTCCTATGACAAGTGCTCTGCTCCTTTGTGTCTAATGGACACATTCTAAACCACATACGCAGAGGTATCAGATGTATCCAATGTGTCTGGATAATCAGGGACAACGATCCCTGCCAATTAACTCTTCCTTCATGTCCAATGGCACAAGAATCCCACATTCTGAACATAATCATAACTCAATTCTTCTCTGCTTCTTGGGATTCAACAAGCAACCCAAAAGCACAGTCCTGATCAGCTTTCCTCCTTCCTTTTGCTCTCTCTCCTCTCCTCCCATTCTGGTCTGAAAGCTTGCTGATGGGCTTCAGTCTGGGAGCGCATCTGCTTGGAAATGGCACTAGGCATCCTCAGCTGACATACTCCACTGTGAAAACTGTTTGACAGGAAGATCATTGCCCACTCTGCCCTCACTTCTTCTCTTTCTTTCTCACATACTGACATTCAGGGGCAGAAATGGGAAGCACCTCCTGTCCCCTGTCCTCTCCTCCACTGAGTCTGCCCTGATCAGTTCCGACACTGCTAACATTTGGACGGTGTCGCTCTGTTGAACAGCTGTCCTCTGTATCTCAGGGTGTTTGAAACAGCCTTCACCTCACCCTTTGGATGCCAAGTCCCCAAGTACAACCAAAACTGGTTCCAGACACTGCCAAAAGTCCCCTGAGTGCAAAAGCCCTTCCTAGGAGGGAACCACAGAGATAGATCCACCCTGCAGTTCTTCTAGGGGCCTCTGGTAAAAACAAAAGCAAGTCAACAAATATTTGTGAAGTAATTGATGTGTCACAGAACACATACCAAACACTGTCCTATTAGAAAACACTGGTTCCTAAGGACTGATCTCATTCATTCATTCATTCATTCATTCATTCATTCATTCAATTATAGTTATCGTGTACCTACTCTGTGACTGGAATTTTTCCACACACCAAAAAATATATGCATGAAAAGGGGACAATGAAACTTTAAAGCTGTACTGCAGTAGTTACTCTACTTTGTAGGGTAAAGGGCACTACTCTTTTGGAGTAGGAAGACCTGGGTTCATGTTTGCCCTGTCAGCATTTAGGAAGGAATTTGGTTTCCATGAGCCGTAGCACCCAGCCAGGTAAATTACAGCTCCTACAATGCAAGCTGACTAGTATGCCATGTGCTCAGACATAGATGCTGCTCACTACTTGGACATGGCTGTTAGTAATCATGAATGCTTATTTCATTGTTGGAGAATGGACATTAAACTATCCAACCTTCTAGACATACACAAGAAAATGGTGATTGGTCACAAGAGAATGTGCGTCTCTGGATAATATGCTTTTTCACATTAGATAAGCTAGTATTTGTAAAAGTGATATAATTGGACAATGTTACAATTATCATCCCCTTTCCCATTTTTTGCCTCTTGGTCATGTCTAATAGTGCTTGTTTAATTGTAGTGATAATTAGGGTGGCTGTCATCAACCTCAGACAACATCATTTTGGCATTGCTCATTTAATCAACAAGTGATTGTCAGGTGCCTGTTTCTTACTAAGCAGTATTGTATCTGGTAGAGACCTGAAAGTGAGCAAGACGGGCCAATAGCCCTGACTCTGTGGTACTACATCCTAGCAGGGGAGGTATACAAGAGATGATTAAATGCAGTCATAGGTGAAATGAGTGTACATTACCAAGGGAGCCAAGAGAACAACATACGTGAACACTATGACAAAAAAACCAAATAGGTGACTTGCTTGAATAATGGAGTCAGAGGGAATTGTTTGGGGGAAGCGGCACTGAAGCTAAGACTGGAAAGATTTGAGGAAACCCTGCATTGAGGAACAGAAACAGGATGCTTAGGTATAGGAGATGAAGCTAAGACTGGAAAGATTTGAGGAAACTCTGCATTGAGGAACAGAAACAGGATGCTTAGGTATAGGAGATGAAGCTAAGACTGGAAAGATTTGAGGAAACCCTGCATTGAGGATCAGAAACAGGATGCTTAGGTATAGGAGATGAAGCTAAGACTGGAAAGATTTGAGGAAACCCTGCATTGAGGAACAGAAACAGGATGCTTAGGTATAGGAGATGAAGCTAAGACTGGAAAGATTTGAGGAAACCCTTGCATTGAGGAACAGAAACAGGATGCTTCAGGTATAGGAGATGAAGGGTACAAACAAACCGAGGCTAGAAAGAACGCGAAGTTGTACATAGAAAAAAAGTGGCTCCTTTGACTAGAGCACAAGACAAAGGCTGGGGAGAAGGGAGGAGCCACGCAGGGGCGGAGAGATGGGTGGAGTGATTAGATGGCATTCCTGGTGCAATGCAAAAGTCACAGAAGTTACAGCAAGGACCAGAGGGAGCAACTCCTGATCTGGTTTGCCTCAAAACTGTCCTCGTTGCAAGGACGAGAAGTGTCAAGAGCTGTAAAGGGAGCTGGAGGAGAAGAGGAGGGCCTGTCTCTACGGGCCTGAAGAACACACCAGGCCAGCTGCTGTGGCTCTGCACCTCCTGCATTTCAGCTGTCACTAGAGATGAGAGCAGGGTTATATTTGACAATTCTTACAGATACAATTTTGATTTAGCCTTTCCAGTGCCCATTTAGGTTGGCATTTGAGTAATGAATACCAGGAGTGTTCTGCCCAATATAGGAAGGCAGGTTAGAGACCTTTCTAAAATGCAAATCTCCTTGCTTAGAGCCCTTCATTATATGCTGGGAAAAGGACATGTTCCCTGGCACAGAATCCAAGTCACTTCAGCACATGTTCCCTCAGTACCATTCCAGCTTTTGCCTGTCACTGCTTTCAACATCTACCTCCAAACCTTGAACTCCTAATTCCCTTGAAAATTTCATACATTCTTGAACCTCAAATTCTCTCTCTCTCTCTCTCTCTCTCTCTCTCTCTCTCTCTCTCTCTCTCTCTCTCTCTTTTTTTTATTCATGCAAACACAAGGTGAGCAAACCCTCCAAGACTGAATCCTGGGCATACATACACATTTATTAAATGTTATGGTTAAGTCTCTCAACCTGACTTGTCCTTATTGTCCTTAGGGAGCACAGATATTAGGACAAATGTAACATGAGGACATTTTTGAATGAAATTAACATTTACTTCGGTAGAATAAGTAATGCAAATTGCCTTCCCTAAGTCAGGTAGACCTTACTTCATCAGTTTGAGAGGGTTTTGGTTTCTGTTTGTCTGGTTTTTCAATAGTAGGGGTCAAACCTAGAGCCTAGTACATGCTAGGCAAGTGTTATACCTAACACGAAGCAATGTGTTCAGCCTCAGCTAATATCATGTAGCAATTTTGGTAGGCCATGGAATGCTTAGATATCTAGTTTAACACTATTTCTGTGTTTTCTTGCTTCCAGAAAAGACTAACATTTACTTGGTGATTGTCTAAGTTCTACTCCCTGACCCTCATAAGCTTGTAACAATATCATATTGAAAAATGCACTTAGTACCACTTCAAAAGTCCCCATAGTCTATCACAGTTTCAACAACGTTTAAAAGACCAAAGTCCAAAGTTTCTTCTGAGGTTCACACAATCTCTTAATTGTAATCCCCTATAAAATCAAAATAACAAAACAGATCACACACTTTTAACATACAGTAGCACAGGATATACATTACCATTCCAATATACAGGGAAGGGAACATAGCTAGGACATACTGGACCAAAACAAGACTGAAAACCAGCAAGGCAAATTCCAAAGCCTGCATCTCCATGTCTGATAATACTCAAACACTCAAATACTCAAATACTCAAAATACTCTTCAGATCTCCAATTCCATTTGGCTTTATTGGCTGCAGCACATTTCTTTCTCTTGGGCTGGTCCCACCCCTTGTAGCAGCGCTCCTTGGCAGGAATCTTATGACTCTGTCATCTCTAACATTCCAGGGCCTCCAAGGCATTCCAGGCCTCTACTTCAAATCTTCACACAATGACCTCTCTACTAGGACACCCCTGACACATGCCTGGCCTAAATTGCTTTATTCCATAACTCCTTCCTTCTATCCTTAACTCTAAACCCAGAACCACATGGCCAAAGCTTCTACGTTCTGCTGCTTGCTGGGGCTGGAACACGGTTCTCTTTTTCAATTACATCTTCACCAGTTTTCTATCCATCACCACCTAAACCTGACTGTCCTGAAACCTGCTTAGTGGTTACTTAGGATGACCGAAAACTCAGAGATCCGCCAGCCTCTGCCGTCCTAGTGCTGGGATTAAAGATGTGCCTCACCACACCCAGATCTGAGTGTTTCTTTAATTCCTTTTCACAAATTGGAAACTTAGTTGGTGGGATCTTGCCCTGAGGTCACCACTCCCTTTATTCCATTTCTTAATCTATTTATCTCCTTAAACATAGAATATTGCTCTATTCTACTTCCCATTGCTCTTTTTCTCCTCAAACATTTTTCCTTGCTCAGCTTGCTCCTCTCCATTATATATCTTCTTCAGAGTTACCTCTAGTAACCACGGAATAGAGTCCATACTAGGCTGTTTTGAGATTTCCTCTACCAATGGAATTAATTCAAAATTCTTCACTTTAGCCTCAGGCAGACTTTTTGGAGAAGGGCAAAAGGTAGCCACTTTATTTACGAAAATATCACAAGACCAATCTCTAGGCAACATACTAAAATTCTCCTCCTCCTAAATCTCTTGAGTGAGCCTTCCCCCTCCCCAAAGTTCATCAAATTACACTCAGCACCACTGTCTTCCACACTTCTACAAGTATGGCCCATTAAGCAGCACTTAAAACATTCAACTGAGTTTCTAATCCACAATCCCAAAGTCCATATTATTCCAAACAAAAATATGGTCAGGCCTATCTCAGCAATACCCGAGTCCCTGGTACCAACTTCTGTCTTGGTTAGGATTTTTATTGCTGTGAAGACACCATAGCCACAGCAATTCTTATAAAGAAGACATTTAATTGAGGGTGGTTCACTTAACAGGTTCAGAGGTTCAGTCTGGGGAGCATAGTGTCATGCAGGCAGACATGGTTCTGGCTCTGAGAGTCCTACAGCTTGACCAGAAGCCAACAGGAAGTCAACTGACACACTGGGCATTACCTGAGAAACCTCAAACCCACAGTGACACAGTTCCTCCAACAAGGTCACACCCACTCCAACAAAGCCACACCTCCTAATAGTGCCACTCCCTATGAGATTATGGAGGCCAATTGCATTCAAAGTACCACAGTCACTAAAACAGACAGCTCTCTCAATGGGGCAGGCATCTAGTAGTGAGCCTAAATGGAACAAAAGGAAGAGGGAGGCTGAAATTTCTGTCCCTCTCACTGTTAGAGCAGACCTCAGTTTTCTCATGACCTTGGGCTGAAAGCCTGAAAATGGGAATCTACATTATAGGCACTCTAGTTCTCAGGCCTTTCAATTACTCCACTGGCTTTCTTGGGTCTACGGTTTATAGAAGCATTCTCAGCTTTGGAGAAAAGAGAAGAACTTGGCTCTCTTTCTTTTTAATATACTAGCGAACTCGGGAATCAGACAAAATGGCAGACCATCTCCAGGTAAGATAGAATCCTTCCTGACAGACTTTTTTTAATTGGGCATGTGCAATCTTCTTGCCTGCAGACTCTAAGTGAAGCATCAGCTTTTCTTGGAGCTGAAGCATGCATACCTCAGACAGGAGCCAAGCCATTTGTGTGCCAGAGTCTTGTGTCCTTTCTTAGGGAGCTCTAATTAAAATCTTTGTAAAAAGGAAGAGCACTAGAGAATGAGTGTGCGAGGATAATATAAAACATCCATTATTTTTAATTTATTAGATAAAAGATTTTTTCAAAATAACGTCTTCATAATTAAATTTATGAACATGCATGTGCTGCGTGTGCTCAGATCCCCTGGAGCTGGAGTTATAGGTGGTTGTGAATCACCCAACGTGGGTTCTGGAAACTGAACTCCTGTCTTCTTCTAGATCAATACATGATCTTAACCACAGAGTCATCTCTCCAGCCCCCAACCCCCACTGCTTGTGGTTAAATGAAGTATTCTAGAACTAGCATGATTTGCTGGGCCTAGTATTTTCTCAGATTGTAAGGGACACCATTTTCTGTTTTAATTTCATTTTATAATTCTAAGTATTTTCATGTTATTGTTTTTCAATGTTCAAATATTTTTCTTCAGTGAAGCCCAACTTTCTTTCCTAGTCCCTTATTTGAAACAGCTGGACTATGAGTGGCTCTGATGACAGCTTTCTGGGCAGCCTCTTTGCTTGGTGGCTTTGCAGTGCAATGTAGTTTCTGATAGAGAGACTCTGAAAGCTCAAGCATATGAAGGATTCTGAGCCATCAATATCCTGTGTCACGCCAGTGTCTTACCAGCAAGAAAAGAGTATGTGGCTTGAGTGAGAGGAAACAGCTGCTCACCTAGCTTTTGCTCTTGGTGGGGGACAGATGCTAACATGAAATCAGTCGAAGGTTCCTGACCTTGAACAAGAACAGCATCCTGCTGCACAGTGACTTGCAGCTGAACTCCAAGAAGTTACTGAGGATTGCAGGCTCCCCCAGCATATTTATACATGCAGTAATGTGGATGGGAGGAATAGCTACAGAAGCATTAGTAACACATTGGATCAACATGACTGGTGGACCCTGTGATGGATCTGGTCTCGGTATACTAAACAGAGATCTAGGAGCATCTGGACAGAGAACACTGGGAAAAGCTCGGAATAGGTGAGGTTTGGTACTTTCACTAGTCAAGTGAGGACTTGTTGGCTAGAATGATAGTAAGAGGACTCGGTTCTGAGTCTGCGGGGTAGGTGTGATGGAGTAACATAAGGGAAATGCTGACTGCTGAGAGCTGATGGCTGAGTTGGGCACATCTACTTTTGCCATCCTCTGTATGTACTGCTCAGTGAAGTAGTACTGATACTTTGGTTGCCCTGAGCTAAAGCTACATACAGTAGCTTACTGGTCACAGCTCTACCACTCATTTCTGTGACTGATTTAGTGGTTTCCCTGCAGGAAGAGGAAGACACAAAACCAACCCCTTTGCTGCAAGCACCCTCCATCATAACCCTTGCACTAGTGCTTTTACAAGTAGAGAAACTTCCCAAGACACTATCAATACCACCAGGATCTAGATTTTTCGTGGAAAGAACTACATGGGCATCTAATGCTCTAATTTTGATTCATCTGTTCTGATTTGCACTTACATTCCATCTTCTGTTTCAGACTTTTTGGAGCTTACCTAACAAACTTGTTTTCCCTTGAACACTCCAGTCTCACCCACAGCTTCCTGTGTACCGTTGTGTACATACACACGGCTTTAAGGTTTTATCAGTCGTTACTTTCACACTGAAAGCAGGTCCAAACTTGCAAGAGCCATCCTTGGGTGCTCACCGTTCATCTCTTCTCCCAAATTCTTGATTAGTGAACAAGTTTGCCCATGCTCCAAGTTCTGCTCCTCATTCTTTGTGAGATTGTGTCATCCAATGAGTACTGTGCAATCATTTATAAGTTTCTCAATCAGCTTTTCTATAGCTCCTTTGGCTGCTTCCTGTATATCAAAGTGTACAAATCTGTAGTCTTTTGGAGCCATGTTCAATCACAAACCATCTTACATGAAAGGATGTTACCAAAAGCAAAATATGTTCCATGCAGTACTTTATCGTCAGTGGATTTGTCCAAACTGTAACGACTGTGTCACTCACCCCAAATGATAGATACTGAACTAGCTTGCTCTTTACAACATCCAGATGCACAGCCCAAGCAGCAGTAGGTGATCATCTCCCCATGGACATTGGGGAGAGGATGGGCTGCCCACACTTACCTTCTCCTACATCATTTCTTAGTTCCATTCGGATATAATTCTCTGTGTAGAATGATGTCATGGAGTCCAGGAGACAGGTTAAGTCACTCGAAGATGCCAAAAATAGATGTTTGGGGCAAAATTTCTAACTAGTGTAGGGAATTAGTTTGCTCACATTCCAGATATGTGAGTGAAGATTGTGGTTCCTCAACAGCCAGGGCACTTCAGGCATACAATACTTCCTAGCTCAGGCCTCAGACTTGGTGGAGCTGTGACAAGGCATTCCTCTAAAGAAATGCCTGACTCAAATCAGCAAAGAATGTAAAATAGTCATTGTTTTATACTAGAAATTTTGGGGGTTATTTTTTTTTACACAGACATAGACATCTGCAACACACAAATAAAAGTTAAAGAGTAGGAATGGTTTGACCAGAAATAAAATGTCTGTGGAGGGCAATCTTTAGAATCTGCCTTGGAATTCAGAAGAAAGAAAAAACTGAAGCTTTGATGAAGCAATAAAAATGTTAGATATGAAAGGCAAAGACAGAGAGACAATGTGTTTTGCTTCCTTTAGGAGCTGCCTAAACAAAAATAATATCAGTGAGCACTATAAAAGATATTTTCCTTCCCCTGAATGTGGGCCTCAGTTAGAAGGCCTGGGCAGTCTAAGGGACAGTGGAACCAGGATGTAACCCTGGTGCACAAAAGGACTTTGGAAGCACATTCCCCATGGAGGGATACTCCCTTAGCCTAGAGGCAGGAGGGAGGACCCAGTCCCTACTCCAAATGACTTGACAGATTTTGATGATCCCTCCTGGAAGGCATCACCCTCCCTGTGAAGTTGGGGGGTTGGATGGGAGAGGGTTGGGGGACATGGGAGGGAGGGAGGTAGAGGGAACTGGGATCAATATGTAAAATAAGAATGTCTGTGCGGTGTGTGTGTGTGTGTGTGTGTGTGTGTGTGTGTGTGTGTGTGTGTGTAATATTTTCTAAGCAGACTGATGCATAGACTGATCAGGACTTCTCAGCAGGAATCGAGAAAGAATAGAATTGAGTGACATATTTAAAAGTATTCACCCAAAAGTGTTATTCATACTAACCACTGTACCCTTTAAGAGAAAGAACAAAAATAAAGGCATTTTAAACATTCATAGGTTGAATCTAGTACATATTTCACTACAAGGTGTCTTAGAGAATGTGTTCAAGCACAGATGGAAGACTTGTGATAACAGTAACGATAAAACACAATTTGACAAAATATGTTGATAGATTTGTTTGAATGTATACTTTAAAATATCTTATTTCATATTAAGAGGTAAACTACAATTCTACATAATAATATAAAAGTGTTGAGTATTCAGTGGATATCATGATGCATTAACCACTTCTCATGCTTTTATGAACAACAGAAATATACTCTCCATTTTTCAATAAACTTAAATATCTATAGAATAGATATATTTAAATTAGATATAAACACTTATAAGTGGAAGTATCTATTGTTCCCAAAGCCAAACTGAAAAACATAGAAATCATGATCAAGACAGTAAAAACCAGTTATAAAAAAAGAAAGAAGCAAGCAATAAAGATGGTGTGGAAAAATAAGTCCAATTGTATGATTAACATTATTCCATCCAAGTAGCTTGAAAAACCTATAAGAATTCTATGCATAGTTGTGGATACAAGTATGAAGTAAAAGTATACAGTAAGATGTCTGGAAATGATACTTGAATTGATGATGATATTTAACCACTGTGGAAATAAGAATGTACTGATGTAGCAACTGGTACACAGAGGGTCTCAATTGCTCTTGAATAGTTGGTTTCTTTAAGCAAAACTCAAATAGATTTCTATGCTAAAATTTGGTGAGCTGGGGTGATAGTTACAGAGATATTGCCATGTATTCTATTCTTAGCTATCTATAGCCTTGAAATACTATCAGCCAAATCAACAAAACAAGAGAAAGCAAATCAAGCATTCTTCAGCCTCTTGTAATAGCCCCAACCACAGGAGGTAGAGTCTGAATGGGGTTTTAAATAGTAGGGAAAATCCTCCCATTGGTGTTTCAGTGGAATAACAGGATGCTCAACAAGCAGGAATGCTGGGCTATGAATCTCAGAAGCCTTCATTATGCTGGAATGCTAGCCTGTGGGTCTCAGAACAACTCCTGCAGTGATGATCAGACATGAAAATTAAAAAGTAGTTTGCAAATTTTCCTCCCTGTGTATTTTTTTTAAGAAACTCTCAGTTTGGCTACAGAAATATCAATCAGTTTCACAGGCTTTCTAAGCCAGAGAAGCATCAGAGCCAAGATAAACATGTCACAGAAAACACATGGGAATCATAAGCAGGCTGCAGGAGTTGGCCTCCTAACTAAGGCCTACCACACAGACCAAATGACCTCTTCTATCATGCTTTTTGTGGAATAATTCTTTGAAACATAAACACCTTTGCTAATATGCCACAGTAAATGTGATTTAGGACTCTAAATTTGCATAATTTATGTGCCCATCCCCATATAAATACTTTCAGAAACCAACATTCCTCATTTTTCTACTGGCAGGATGGCTCTGTAGCACTCAGCATCCTAATGCTACAGTTTGTAATAGCCAGAACCTGGAAGCAACCTAAATGCCACTCAGCTGAAGAATGGATGAAGAAGATGTGGTACATTCACACAATGGAGTACTACTCGGCAGAAAAAAAATATAGAATCTTGAAATTCACAGGCAAATGGGTGGAACTAGAAGGAACTATCCTGAGTAAGGCTGCCCAGTCACAAAAAGACAAACACAGTATGTACTCACTCACATATGACTTTTAGACATAGAACAAAAGATTACCAGCCTACAGTCCACACCACCAGAAAAGCTAGAAAACAAGGAGGACCCTAAGAGAGACATGTATGGTCCCCTGGAGAAGGGGAAAGGGATAAGATCTCCCAAGCAAATTGGGAGCATGGTGGAAGGGGAGAGGGAGTTATGAGGAAGAGGAGGGGAGAGGTGGGCATAAGGGACCAGGAAGATTGAGTCAGGGAAAGAACAGAGGAGAACAAGAAAAGCGATACCATAATAGAGGGAGCCATTATAGGTTTTAAGAGAAAGCTGGCTCTAGGGAAATGTCCAGAGATCTGCAAGGATGACTCCAACTAACAATCTGAACAATAGTGGAAAGGCTACCTTAAATGTCCTTCCCCGATAATGAGACTGATGACTACCTTATATGCCATCCTAGAGCCTTCATCTAGAAGCTGATGGAAGCAGAAGCAGTCACACACAGCTAAGCACTGAGATGAACTCTTGGAATCCAGTTGCAGACAGGGAAGAGTGTTGAGCAAAGGGGTCAAGACCAGGCTGGAGAAACCCACAGAAAAAGCTGACCTGAACAAGGGAGAGCTCATGGACTCCAGTCTGATAGCTGGGAAACCCAGAACTCCAGAATGTGGTGTTATTTAGGAGGACTGGGCAGTCTATGGGGCCTCTGGTAGTGGATCAGTATTTATCCCTAGTATAGTAATGGACTTTGGGAGCCCATTTCTCATAGAGGGTACTACCTCAGCCTAGACACATGGGAGAGGGCCTGGGCCCTGCTACAAATGATATGACAGACTTTGAAGATTCCCCATAGAAGGCCTTACTATCTCTGGGGAACAAAAAGGATGGGATTGGGGCTGATGGGTGGACCAGGGGAGGACCGACCGGAGGGGGCAGGAACTAGGATTGATATGTAAAACAAGCTTTTTTCAAATGTAAATGAAGAAATTATGTAAATTTAAGAAAAGTACACATTGAGTTTCCCTCCACAGCTAGACCTACATCTCAGAATGTTAAAATCAGAGGCAGCAGAGGAGACATACAAGTGTGAAATGCCTGATTGAGCCTCATTACGCTTCTCTGTGGTCCCTGGAAAGACACATCATCTGCTGATCATCGATCTCTCTGTGTATCCAATTGAGATTCTGACCATCAGATCCCTCCTTCCAAACCCGGGTTAACACTCTCCTCTGCTTGAAGCTCCCCTGGTATCACCAGGTAGAAGCAGGCTTCCAAAGATTATTGTCTACACCTGTCTTTTAGAAGTTTGCTTTGTACCAGCATTGTGTGGAATGTCTGCCAAGCTGGTCCAGAGTGGTTGGAGGATGGGCACCCCAGCAAATTCTTTTCTGTATTGCTCATGGCATTTAGCAGAGGTGCCTGCACATAGAAGCTTTAAACAGTTAGATTGTTGTATTGATAAGTTTCAGCTCTAACCCTCAAAGCATAAAAACAGTTATGTCCCATTTTATTTCCTAAAATTCTAGGTTAGCAATAACTTCCAATTCTGCTATTAGGGCAAATAATTTCAAACTTTTATGCAAAACCTCCCCCAAGTTCCTCAAAAATCAAGCGATAGGGGAGAGGTATAATTCAGTGTAAAGACTGACCACAGCATGAGCAAGGCCCTAGGTCCAATCCGCAACAGTAAATACAATAACAAAAAAAAAAAAAAAAAAAAAAATCTAAGCAGCTTCTTTTTTCAAGGTACCAAAGAACTCATAAATGAAAAATTATTAGACAGAAGCCTTTAGAGAAAATGAAAAGTCAAAGAGGTAACTTTAGCACTCACAGAGGTCATTTGTTAATGGTATAGGGTGAATGGCAGTCACAGCTCCGAAACTTCTCTATTAAGGAAAACTCACTCTCCTTCTCCCATAACTATCAATTACCAATAGCTCGTCAGCCAGGGGTGGGAGCTCACGCCCGCCTCTCCACCTCCATTCTGTGATTTTGTCAGGCTTGACCTTGTGCAGATGCTGTGCATGCTGTCACAGCTGCTGAGCTCCGATCTGCATTTGCCCAATTGTGTCTGGAAAGCACTCTCCTTGTAATTATCTGCCCGGGTTCTTACTTTCATCCTTCATTCTTCATGACCCCTGAGCCATCAAGGGTGTAGTTGACCACATAACTAAGACTATATGAGAAGCACTTGGGTCTCTATGTGTTTTTTAAAAATTGAGAACACAAAATTGGGTGGGTATGGGAGTGGGAGTATATCTGGAAAGAGATGGGGAAAGGGAAGATGTTGTTAAAAATACAATGAATATTCTCAAATAACTAATGCAAACATTTTTGTTTAAAAATTCTCATACAATATATTTTGATATTATTTCCCTTCTCCCAACTCCTTCCAGAACCTCCCCACTTCCCTACCCACCCAACTTTATATTCTTAATATCTTTCTCTTAAAAAAAATCAAAACAAATGAACAAAAGAGACAAAAATACAGCAAAAGACCACACACACACACACACACACACACACACAAACAAACAAAATCATTCCAACTACTGATGGGCGTGGGCATGTGCCCTGAAGTGTGGTCAATAAACCCAGTGTCCCTCCATTGAAGAAAACTGAGTTTCTTTTTCCCCAAAAGGTGTCAATTACATAAGCTAAAGGTGGGACTTTATGCCCTCTTTCCCCTCTCTATGCTAGGATTCTGTCTGGTGTGTATTTGTGCAGGATTTGTGTCTGCTGTCAGGGCTTCATCTGTGACTCATAACTCCACTTAAGATGTTGCTTTAATCATGAATAAAAAATAACTCTCTGCTTCATGAAGCTGACACGGGACCAACAAGCAGTGAGGACGGGCATCACCTGGTGATCATCTTGGAGCTCTTAGTGATGGTCTTGGTATTGTGAAGGATTTGGGGTCCTTGGAGAGAAACTCAACCTCACTGATGTCCTTGACTTTGGTCAATGGGAAGAAAGAACACACTTTTGGGGTAGCATCAAGAGAATATAGCGCCCAAGAAAGATGGTTTGTAACAGAAAGGAGGCTTCTTATCCCCATAGCTGCAAGCACTCCTCCATGAGCACATGGTACAGTCAGAACTCCAGGACTCCAGGCAGCAGACAGCGTAGGTGGGCAGTGTGATGTTCCTAAGCACAGGACCTCCGATACCATCAAGATTTCGGTGAGCTCTCTGAGGAAGGAGGGAGGTCTTTGGAAACTGTAAGAGCAAGTCGGAGAGCTGCCCAGTGGTAAATCAAAGCATGTGCACGTGCACTGACCCTGTGATCACACAGCTTGCCAAGCCCTTCAAGACATTGAAAACTAATCAAGCCACCCCAGTGGAAAACTAGATCCAGGTCAGAGGGCTGCAGACACTCTTATCCTCCCGGAGGTATCCTGATGAAATCCCCAAGCCTGGCCTTCCAGCCAGGACCTTCTGGGGCCAGGGAATGACCTCCATGACATCCAGCACTTGTTCTGTACTAAAGATACCCAGGGGGATACTCTAATGCTGCTTATGCAGATTGGTCCTCACAAGGGGGGAGATTAGTAGTGTTCTTACAGATCACCTGCTACCTCTTTATTACTCCAGAGAACTTTTGAATCTTCCTGTTGTTCTGCTGATTGTGCTTGTCCCAAACTGTCCATGCTGGTGTTAGCAGAAAGCAAGGCTAAGACAGTGTCATTAGCTTCTATCTGTTGTGGGATTTTCCACTTCTGGTTCCTAGGGTCTGTGTGAACTTTGCCTTTGCTCAGCCAGCTGGGCAAGACTGCTTACACAGACTAGATTTTAAATCTGCTGCCACCTGGTGGTAGGGATTGTTTACACACGAATTAGAACTTTACAAGGCTAGCTTGGAGCCTGAGTTGAAAGAAAGGCCTCACCTGCAGGCCTTGCAATTGTAAGACCGGTGAGAGCTTGGTCCCTCGCGCTCCCACTCAGGAAAGGCGCCCCCCCCCGCCCAATCTCTCATGAGAAGTGGTCTTGATGCAAACGCATGAGGTCCTTTATATTCCAGTGCACTGGGGCCATCAGCCATTCGCCATGCAGGGCTAGAGGGCTGAGGACCCCCAGTACAGGATTGAGACAGCTTTTATAGGGTTACAACAAAGCCCACACATCGTGAACCAATCACCTCATAGCATCCAGTGCGGACCAATTAATTTAAACTATCCAAGCCCGTGCTTAGCCCAGGAAGTCTGCTTTTGCACAGGCTTCTGGGTGGGGCAACAAGGCTCATTTCCTGTGTCCATTCACTCACAGGCCATCGTAGACATTAAAGTAGGTGACCCTCAGCTTGGGATTTAAGACTCCCAGCTTCCTGGGGTCATGGAGAATTAGGCTAAATTTTTCCATCCTAACACAATCTGCCTGAAAACCACTTAAAATGACCACATAGATTTCCTTGAACACCTTTTAAATTCTTTTTATTGACACACACAGGAAAGAAAATGAAATGTGCATTACCCTGAGCCACACACACTCAGCATTCAACCCCATTCAAAGTGCCAAACAAAGGGGCAATTTGACACAGCATCATGAAATATGAGTTCTTAAATGAAGGCACAACATAGGCTTGTCTAAGGCTCTGTTCTTTCTTCAAGTCTTGGAGAAATATTTGTGATGGTGAAGCCTGTATTATCCTGTTCCAATTTGGGATATATTATATGCAAAATACCCTGGCAGGAAAGGAAATATGACAAATTTCTTATCTGTCAAATAATTGTATTACTTTCACAAGATGTACTAAAATCTGTTTATATTTAACGAAAGTGTTAGGACAATTCATAAGATTGTCTTGGGGGCAGTTTCTTCAGTTTTGATATGTCTTTTCTTACCTTCTGGTTAAAAAAGAAAGGAAGAAAGAAAGAAAGAAAGAAAGAAAGAAAGAAAGAAAGAAAGAAAGAAACATCCTTCTCAATTTTATTATTTATTGTCAGCATAATTGTTTCCTGTTGCATATATGGTGTGCTCTAACGGGCACAGTTTTATGCCAGTAATTGCCACTACTGGTGAGAAGCTATGCTAACAATTGACTGGGTCAGGCCCATAGTAGCAGGCTGCCTGCTTCAATAAAATATAGCCTTTACAGATATAAAGTTTACTACTAACTGTGAGGAACAGCAGGGGAAAGAGGGACAACTAGAGATATTTATTTTATATCATAATGACACATTTGTGATTCATATTGTAAAAAGAAATCTAGACATACACAATGTAAATAGCTCAGTGTGTACACAGCACTAAAGGTTTATTTGCTCTAAGACAACCTTTGCCCTATATGGTCCCTTGTAAGGAATGTGAGAGTCGGTGGCCTCTGCAACTGGAAAGCCCCACTGGGGAGGTATTAATGAGGAAGTGTGGGGACAAGGAAAGAAGCAAAGACATGAAATGACTGGGGGGGGGGTGACCACAGACCAGAGGGACAAGACTAATCTTCAGAATGCTCAGTGGCCTTTGTTCTAATTCCCTGTAACTGGAGATGGCTCAGGAAAGGTGGATCATCTGAGATGCTGTATCAGTGTTTTCTCAGATTTCCAGCTTTCTGAATGAACACAGTGACTTGATGGCTGTCTCTGCCCACTGGTGTGAACTCCATGTTCCACTAACATGCAGAGCATGGCAGTCCACCAGGCTTTGTAATCACCTTGGAAAGGAAGACATGACAAGAGGGAGGGGGAGAGAGAGGGGGAGGGAAAGTGGAAGGGAAGGAGGGAGGGAGGGAAAGAGGGAGGGAGAGAGAGAAAGAGGAAGAGAGGGAGAGAGAGAGAGAGGGAGGGAAAGAGAAAGGGAAGGAGGGAGGGAGCTGTGTCTCTCCCTTTGACTACAGAAGTATGGAAACAAACTAATTTCCCCAAGAGTCTAATATTGGGAGAAGAAAAAGGCTGAAGCCTGATGCCAGCCAGCCAGAGAAAGAGCTTGTTTCCAAGAACAAGATTTGACACTTTTCTGACAGCTTGTTAAAATACCTTGTAGACGAGACAATGTGTTTATGGTGTGCAGTACCACATCTTGACTGGGACTATTTAGTTATACATACCGCTTGCTTTATATTTAAACCTAAAGCTCATGTCTGAACCCTGAAGATAGACTTGGGAGGGGACTGTCACTAGAATTCTGTTTCTCTTCCCAATGTGGCCATATTGAATAAGTCTCCTTTAATCTCTCTCTCTCTCTCTCTCTCTCTCTCTCTCTCTCTCTCTCTCTCTCTCTCACACACACACACACACACACACACACACACACACACACACACACACACACACACACTTTGCTATTTTGAAAACTTAGAATAAACAACTACTTCATCCAGAAAAAATGGACTTTAGTAAGAAAGAAAATATTCCAACATAAATATGTGAAGAGATGACTGGTTCATTGAGACGTTCTGTAGGATAACTATACTCTATTCTCATGTAATTTTTCTAGCTTCTACCAACATGGTCATTCCAATAGTGAATCTCAGGTATCCTCAGCTTTGTGAAGAGCTCCAGCCACACTTACTAGAGGAGTCATCCAGCATGGCACACACCCAGCATCTTGGAATTCTATAAGAAGCTAAAGGGTCTGGCTGAATGATGCCAAGTGGGAACAAACTATATACACATCAAAAACTAATGAAACAACAATAAAGATGCTGAACAACAGATACTTGGGAGTTATGACTGCCAGTGAGTCTGCCTGCAGTGGGCACTTCTGCGATGTCAGTGAAAGCTTTAGCTCTAGGGCAAAACATGAGGAGTTTAATCTTTCTGAACTGGTCAGATAGTGACTCCAGAGTGTCTTCTGTCCTGGATGCCACTCTGTGAACAGCTCTGACAAAGTGATGCTTCCTGAACCCTATCCTGCCCCCCACTTCAGCAGGAAGGCACTGGTAGTTACAGGACTGCTTTGTAGTGGGAAGGCAATGGGGTAGGCTCTGATTCTAATTGTTGACTCAACAAACATGTGCAGGATGGCCAATAAATAGGACAAGCAAAGTGACGCATAATACCAATCTCCAAAGAGCCTCTTCTCTCTTTGTAATCTGAGTCATCCAAGATCCTCAAAGCTCCTAGAGAGTCCTGATCATAATGGCACCTCCACTTGTTGGACCCAGCCTCCCTTCTTCCCACCTGGAATCAGGTAGGTGATATTTACTCTCCTACAGTTCCTATCCTTCAGTTCCAATGCCCCAGTTTCATCCCCACCCCTGGAGCAGACCACATTCAAGGTTCTGTCTACCCTCTCTGACTCTCCTCCCTGGAGCTCTGCCAAACCTCATGGCAGACCCAGCTTTCTTACTTCCTACAGCTCCTTTAAGCCCCTCCCCCATTCTAACTTACCCCCATTCCTCCAATACTTAGAAATGTGTTTCACCATGGACCAACAATGACTATACCTGACAGGGACTCAGAAGTATTTTCCTACTAGGAAACCCACAGCCACCATACATTCTTAATGTCCAGAGGGGGCAGCAGAAATCAAGAAATAGAACACCCATCCAACAAGACCATATGTCTACACTTAGAACCACAATCAGCCCAAACCCAATTCCTAGACACTGACATAAAGGCACAAAGAATAACAACCAAGATAATAGACCTTCACCAGAACTCAGCAGCCCTACTGTAGTAGGCCCTGAAAAAGTCCATATGGCTGAAACATAAGACAAGGACTTTAAAGTAGCTATTATGAAAATATTAGAGAAGCTTAAAGAGGAAATGAACAAATTCATTAATAAAATCTAAAATCCCAAACAAACAGTAGAATTAAATGAAAAAAAAATATTTCAAGGCATGAAAGAAATAGAAAGCCTAAACTGAGGGAAAACTGGAAATGAAAAAATCAGGAACTCAAACAGGAACCTCAGAGGTAAGTCTCCCCAACAGAATACAAGAAGTAGAAAAGAGAATTTCAAGCACCGAAGGCTTTAAAAGTCATAAATAAAAGTCTATAAATCTTTAAAAGTCCATATATAAAAGTCCATAAATCTTGGGAGATACCCTTGAACAAATTGGTACAGGAGACCGCTTCCTGAACATAACTCCAGTAGCACAGACATTGAGATAGATAGTTAATAAATTGGACCTCCTCAAACTTAGAAGCTTCTGTAAGACAAAGGACACAGTGGACAAGACCAAATGACAGCCCACAGACTGGGGAAAGATCTTCACCAACCCTACATCTGACATAGGGCTGATCTCCAAAATATACAAAGAACTCAAGAAACTAGTCAACAAAACACCAAATAACCCTATTTTTAAAAAGTGAGGTACAGAACTGAAGAGAGAATTCTCAATAGAGGAAATAAAAAAGACTGAAAGACACTTTAAAAAGTGCTCAACATCCTTAGCTATCAGGAAAATGCAAATCAAAACAACTCTGAGATATCATCTTACTCCTGCCAGAATAGATAAAATTAGAAACACCAATGACAACTTATGCTGGGGAGGATGTGGAGAATGGGGAACACTCCTCCACTGCTGGTGGGAGTGCAAACTCGTACAGACATTTTGGAAATCAGTATGGCGGTTCCTCAGGAAAGTGGGAATCAGTAAACCGCAGGACCTGGCAATCCCACTCTTAGGCATATACCCAAATGATCCACATCTATGCAACAAAGACATCTGTTCAACTATGTTTGTAGCAGAATTATTTGTAATAGCAAGAACCTGCAAGCAACCTAGATGCTCCTCAAATGAAGAAAGGATAAAGAAGATATGGCACATTTATACAGTGGAATACTTACTCTGCAGGAAAAACAAAACAAAAAAAACAAAAACAAAAAAAAAAAAAAAAACAAAAAAACAATGGAATCTTGAAATTCGCAGGCAAACAGATGGAACTTGAAGAAACCATCATGAGTGAGGTAACCCAGTCACGAAAAGAGGAACATGGTATGTACTCACTCACATATGGATTTTAGACATAGAGCAAAGGATCACCAGCCTATAATTCACACCGCCAGAGAAACTAGGATACAAGGAGGAATCTAAGAGATTCATACAAGGTCCCTCACAGAAAAGGAAAGGAAAAAGATCTCCTGAGCATATTGGGTGTGGGGGGGGCAGTGAGTGGAGAGGGAGCTAGGAGAAAGAGAGGGGGAGAAGAGGAAAGCACATGGGACTAGGAAGATTGAGTCAGGGAAGGAATAGATGAGAGAAAAAGAAAAGAGAGAGAGAGAGAGATACCATAAAAAAGGGAGCCATTATAGGTTTGAACAGAAAACTGACTCTAGAGAAATATCCAGAGACCTACAAAACTGACCCCAACTAACAATTTGAGGAACAGTGGAAATGCTAACATAAATGCCCTTCCCTGATAATGAGATTGATGACTATCATGTCCACCGTCATACAGCCCTCATCTAGTAGCTGATGGAAACAGAAGCAGACACCCACAGCTAAACACTGAGGCAAACTGAATCCAGATGCAGAGAGGGAGGACAAGACTAGACTACAGAAACCATAGAGACAGCTTACCTGAACAAGGAGGAATTACTAGGCCCCAAGACTGATAGCTGGGAATCCAGCATTGGACCAACTCAGAACCCCTGAACATGGGTCTCAGTTAGAAGGCCTGGGCAGTCTAAGGGACCTCTGACAGTGGAACCAGGATGTATCCCTGGTGCACAAAAGGACTTTGGGAGCACATTCCCCATGGAGGGATACTCCCTTAACCTAGAGGCAAGAGGGAGGGCCTAGACCCTACTCCAAATGACTTGACAGATTTTGTTGATCCCTCCTGGAAGGCATCACCCTCCCTGTGGAGTGGGGGGGGTGTAGGATAGGAGGGTGGCGGACATGGGAAGGAGGGAGAGAAGGAGGAAGGAAGAGGGAACTGGGATAATAAAATAAGAAAAATAAATAAATAAAAAATATTTTTAAAGTCCATAAATCTTTAAAAGTCCATATATAAAACATGTAGGAAATATAGGTCACTATGAAAATACCAAACCAAAAAATAATAAGAATGAATAGAGGAAGAAGAAACCCAGGCTAAAGTCACAGAAATATTTTAAACATAGAATCATAGAATAATCATAGAATACAACTTCCCTAACCTAAATAAAAAGATACAGTACAGGAAGTATACAGAACACCAAATAGACTGAACCCAAAAAGAAACTCATCACAACACATAAAAACCAAAACACTAAACATACAGAACAACGAAAGAGTACGAAATGCTGCAACGGAAACAGACCAAATAATATATAAAGGCAAATCAGTGGGAATAACACCTGACTTTTAAATGAAGACTCTAAAAGTCAGAAAGGCCTGGAAACACTCACTGCTTCTCATTTTTTGCCCATTTCCCCACTTTGCATTCGTACAGGGCCACGTGGCGCCCACCTTGCTTGTGTGTTTCCCATGGCCCAGCAGCGCCAGCAACACCTATTAGCTCTGCAGTCCCAGCAATCGCACGAGGCTCCTTTCACTCATTCGTTTAACAAAATTTTGCTTGCCATAGTTTGTTAAGAGCTATTCTACAGGGACCAAGATCAGAAGGATCATCTGCTGCCAGATGCTACTTGGTGGGACACCTCCAGGGGTAACTACCACAAGGTGAGATCTACAACTAAAAGCATCAAAGTTCCAGGACAGCAGAATTACACCTAAGGTAATTGCAACATTCATCACAATTTAAGTTGATATAATATCTGAGATCAATTGTCCCATGCCTATAGCTGATAATCTTACAATGTAGAACTTTAAGAATTCTTTTACTTCTTGTATAGAAGGAATTTTAACAGAAGAAAAACATGACTTAACCAATATATACATTTTTTTTTGGTAATAGCAATGGCTTTCATCATTATTATGATATTTTTTTTAAAAAAATGGTTTGAGATTAGAGCAAACAATAAGGAACTTGTAAAAACCATAACAGAGTTAGTAACAAGGATTCAAAATATGGAAAATGACAATAGAGAGCTAAGAAACAGAACACAGAATATTGAAAATGATAATGGAGAGCTAAAAATTAGAACGCAAAACATAAAATCCTTAGAAAAGAAAGGTTCAAAATATTAAAAATGACAATGGAAAGCTAAAAATTATAACACAAAACATAAAATGTTTTTAAAAAGTTCAAAATATTAAAAATGACAATGAAAATCTAAAAATTAAAACACAAAACATAAAATAAATAAATAATCTTAGACCAGCAAATTAGAAGTGGGAAAATCCCACATGACAACAACAAAATAACAGGAATCAATAAATGCTGCTCATTGATAACTCTCAATGGTCTTAAATTCCCCAATAAAAAGACACATACTAATGGAATAGATGCAAAAGCAGGATCCATCCTTCTGCTACATCTAAAAAAATTAGAATCAAGGTAAAAAGATGGAAAACTATATTATAAACAAACACGCCCAAGAAGCAAGCCAATGTAATCATTTTAATATCTGACACAATAGACTTCAAACCAAAACCAATCAGAAGAGACATAGAGGTACAGTGCATCTCATCAAAGGGAAAATCTATCAAGAGGATATTGCAAATCTAAACATCTATGCATCAAAACACAAGGGCACCCAAATTCATAAACGAAAACAAAACACTACTACAACTATAAGTCACATATTGACCCTCACACAGAAATGTGGGTAACTTTAATACCCCACTCTCACTAATAGGTCAAAAACTAAACAAAGAACTGTTAGAGCAAAACGATGTTATAAACCAAACAGGTCTAACAGATGTTTATAGAACATTTCACCCAAACACAAAAGAATACACCTTCTTCTCAGCATCTTAAGGACTTTCTCTGAAACTGACCACATACCTTAACATAATGCAAGTCTCAGCAGATACAAGAAAATTGAAATAACGTCCCATATCCTACCTGATCATCATGGATTAAAGCTGGATATAAACAATAGAAAGCTTACAAATTCACGGAAACTAAACTCCACTGAACAAAAAATGGGTCAAGATAGAAATTAAGGAAGAAATTTAAAACATTTTAGAACTGAATAAAAATGAAAACACAACATACACAAGCTTATGAGACACAATGAAGGCAGTTCTAAGAGCAAAGTTCATAACACTAAGTGCCTACATAAAAAATATTGAAGAGATCCCACATTAGTAACTTAATAGCAGACCAAAAAGCTCTAGAACAAAAAGAAGGCATTGCACCTAAAATGACTAGATAGCATGAAATAATCAAAATTGGGATAAGAATCTATAAAATAAAAACAACAAAATTACAAAGAATCAATGAAACAAAGAGTTGATTCTTCAAGAAAACCACTGATTGACCAACCATTAGCCAAATTAACTAAAAAGTGCAAGAGAAGATCCAAATTAATAGAATTAGAGATGAAAGGGGCAGTATAACAACATTGAGGAAGCACAAAGAATCGTTAAGTTTATACTTAAGAATTTATACTCCACCAAATTGGAAAATGTACATGAAATGAATAGTTTTCTTGATATATACCATCTAGCAAAGATAAATTAAGATCAGACAAGCAATTTAAATAATCCTAGAGCCCATAGTGAAATAGAAGCAGTAATTAAAGTCTCCCAACCAAACAAACCCAGGGCTAGGTGGTTTTAGTTCAAGAATTCTCCCAGACTTTCAAAGAATTAACACCAGTCCTCCTCAAAATTTTCCACAAAATAAAAACAGAAAGAGCATTGTCCAATTACTTTTACGAGATCACAGGTACACTATACCTAGACCACATACAGACTCAACAAAGAGAGAGAATTGCATACTCACTTCCCTTATGAACACAGATGCAAAAAATACTTAATAAAATACTTGCAAAAAAAGACCTAAAAATTTAAAAGAAAAATAAAATACTTGCAAACTGAATGAATCCAAGAATACATTAAAAAAAAAATTCATCCACCACGATCAAGTAGGCTTCATCCCAGAGATGCAGGGATGGTACAGCCTTTCAAAATCTGTCAGTGTTACCCACCATATAAATAAACGGAAAGACAAAAGCACATTATCATCTCATTACATTCATAAAAGGCCTTTAACAAACTCTAAGACCCCTTCATAGTAAAAGACCTGGAGATAATTTTATCATGTGATACAAGGCACCATACTTCAAAATAATAGAGATGATTTAGAGCAAGCCCAAAACCAACATCAACTTAAATGGAGTGAAGCTCAATGCATTTTTACTAAATTGAGAACCAAGAAAAGGCTCCATACCTATTAATATAGTACCAGAAGTCTTAGCTAGAGCAATAAGACAAATTGAAGTTATCAAGGGAATACAAATAGAAAGGGAAGAAGTCAAAGTATCTTTATTTGCAGATGATATGATAGTATACTTAAGTAATCCTAAAAACTCCACCAGGGAATTCCTACAGCTGATAAAAAGAAACATTCAGCCAAAATAACTGGATACAGTATTTGCAAAAAGTTAGTAGTCTTCCTATTTACAAATGACAAATAGTCTGAGAAATAAATCAGGGAAATGACACCTTTCACAATAGCCTCATGGTAAATAGATATTATTTGGGAGGTGTGTGTGTGTGTGTGTGTGTGTGTGTGTGTATATATATATATATATATATATATATATATATATATATATATATATATATGGGTATATATGTATGTATATTTTGGACATATATACACATATATATGATTCTAACTAAGTAAATGAAAGACATGTATAGTAAAATCTATAAGACATTGAAGAAAGAAATTTAAGATATCAGAAGATGGAAAGATCTCTATGCTCATGGATTGGTAAGATTAATATAGTAAAAATGCCCAAACTTCCCAAAGCAATCTAGAGATTAAATGCAATCTTTGTTAAAATTCCAACACAATTCCTCATAAAACTTTAAAGAACAATTTTCAGCTTCATATGGAAACATGAACACACACACAAAAGGATAGCTAAAACAATCATGAATAATAAAAGAACTACTAAAAGTATCACCATCTGTGATCTCAAACTGTACTACAGAGCTATAGTAATAAAAACAGCATGGTATTGTCATACAAACAGACACAAGGATAAGTTAAATGGAACTGAAACCCCATGAAACCCCAGACATAAGTCCATACGCCTCTGGACTTGGAATTTTTTTTTATATAAAGATGCCAGAAATGCATGCTAGAAAACACACACACACACACACACACACACACACACACACACACACACACACACAGAGCATCTTTAACCAATTGTTCTGGTCAAACTGGCCTGATGCATGTAGGGAACACCAAATAGATTCATATTTATCACTGCACAAAACTCATCTCTAAATGGATCAAAGCTTACTTCCAAATGGATCAAAGACTACAACATAAGGTCAGATAACCACACTCATTAACCCAGCTTAAAGATACCAAGGAGTCTGATCCCTGAAGAATCCCATATAAGTAAATCAAGAAATGTCGGGAAATTCTTTAAACATGGTGGAACAAATGAGGAGAGAATCCATAGCCTGGAACTTGATTAGAAAAACGAAAAACTGGAACACTTTGTGGGTCTGATGGAAACATGGACAAGAAAGGAGAATTCTAGTGAACAGCATCTATCCCATGGTAGAGCTCTTACTCAGCTTGTCCAGGACTCTAGATCTCAGTCTCCAAAACTACAGAAGCAAAGTGGACACTCTACAGGATTTAACTGTGACTACCCAGTTAACGCACTGGTGCAGTAAAAGCTCTGTGGAGAAGGGAAAGCCTGAAGACCTGTGAGAATCACTTTGCTTAATTTAGTGTCTCTCCTGGATCCCTGAAGTGATGGATTTTCTATTTTGATCACCTACTCCTCCCTACCTTACCTCTATGCTTTCCTCTTGGTCAGTTAGCTTCTCACTTATGTCCTTACTTCCCATCCACCCTAGTTCCACTTCTCATTGTTACCCAAAATGGCATGAGCCCCAGACCCTCATCAACTGAAAACATCATCGTCATGTCTCTAAAGACTTGGATATTAAATTCATTTTTATGTGTCATATCACCCTCTAAAACTTTGAAAGCTCAATTTTCAAATACATAGCCTAAATTAACCTCTTTAAGTATACATATGTTGTGTGTATTCAGTATCTTTGAAATAGGTCCTACTTGGAACAACTCTTGGTAAATTAATAGATACAGTATTGACAATTCTAGAGTCTAATATTTAATGCAGTTTCAGGAGATCTACATTCATATACTTTCAGTTTATTACTGTCAAACCATTAGCTCATATGCTTTCCTGGGGAAAGTTTGCAGATGTCTTTCATAGTACCCAGGACTGAACAAAGCCCTCTTCTTGTTTACATTGATTTGCATCTTCTGAATTGCAGAATCTCTGGACCTGAGGCCACCAGGTGCTGCCCCTAGTGGGACCACGATTCAGCTGCTATTCCAACTGAATAACAGATCTCTGAAACCTGCATAGCACAGCCACAGCTACGACTGCCATTTGCTTAAAGTGACTTCAGATGAGGGATAAAAGCTCTTCCTTTCGAGAAAGAGGGAAGCTGCCTCTTGGGACCTGGCTCAGTTGGGCCTTCAATGCACCAGAATATCAACATCTGACAAAGATTCCCAGAACCCATAATGAAGCAAGATAAAAGATGGCCTTTTGATCAAGTATGAAAACACAACACGTGAGGGAGCCCTGACCCACACACACACACACACACACACACACACACACACACACACACACAGAAAGAGAGAGAGAGAGACAGAGAGAGAGAGAGAGAGAGAGAGAGAGAGAGAGAGAGAGAGAGAGAGAGAGAGAGAGAGAGAGAGCCAGAGCCAGCTCCTTCTGGCTCAAGTGGCTAGCTGTTGCAGTTTACTGGTTATGATGGAGCTTCATGCATTCCTTGCCTGCTTCTGCATTAAATGTGTTGATAAACTCAGTCATAGCATTACCTCCAATTAGCAGCATGTAACAGGTCTTCCAAAAGCTATCCTGAAACCACCTACCACTGCCCTAGACCCTTTAGCAGGCTCTTTGTAACACAACACTCTCCTACTGATGGTCTCCTAGGGCTCCTATGTACAAACTTCCTCCTGGCATCAGCTAATAAGCCCCAGAATTTCAGCTGCGGGTGTTCCTAGTGGTCTTTGGCCACAAAGCATTACAAGTCTAAATCCAATCTGCTGCCATAGGAGTATTGAACTCTGTTGATTAGAGTAAAATGTAACCATAGAAAAATATGCATTTGGTCTGATCTAAGCAATTGAACAATGTTATGGTTTGGATTTGAAAATATCCCCTTCCCCCAGTGACGGTGAGTTTAGAGATGCAATGTGTCTTATTTAGTGTTTATTATTGTGAAGAGATGCCATGACCACAGCAACTCTGATAAAGAAAAACTTTTAATTGGGGCTGGCTTACAGTTCAGAAGCTTAGTCTGTAATCATCATGGTGGGAAGTATGGTGGCATGCAGGCAGACATGGTGCTGTAGGAGGAGCTGAGAGTTCTACATCTGGATCTGCAGGCAGCAGGAAGTGACAGTGAACCATAGGAGGCCTGGCTTAAGCTTCTGAGACACCAAAGCCAACCCCCTAGTGACAGCTTCCTCTAACAAAGCCACATATAATCCAACAAGGCCACATCTCCAACAGTACCACTCCCTATGGACCTGTGGAGGCCATTTTTATTCAACTCACCACACTGTGCAACCTCTAGGGGAAGATGATTGGCAGGTGGAAGTAGGCCACCTAGGATTGGCCTTGAAAACTGTAGATCAGACTCCCACTCCCAGCTGTGCTTCCTAGTCCACAGCCATGAAAGAGCTCTGCCTCCCACTTCAGCTACCATGATCAAGATCTTCTCCATGCAGTGAGACTGGGGTCTCCTATAACTGTGAGCCAAAATAAATATTCCCTACCTCAGGTCGCTTCTGCCAAGTATTTCATCACAGCAGTTCAGAATTTACACAGGTTTCTTTGTAAGATGTAGACAAGAGTCCAACCTCTGCATGAGTTAGTGAAGAAGAGAGTCAGATGTTTTGTTTGCCCTTTTGCTTTGTAAAGAGAGAAAATAAGAATGGACATGAGTAGAGCAGGTAGAGAAGATCTGGATGGAGTTTGGGGATAGGAACTGTGATCAGAGTGTACTGTATGAAAAAATGTTTTTTAACTAAAAAAAAGTGGTGTGTGTGTGTGTGTGTGTGTGTGTGTGTGTAGAAAAAAAAAAACAGACTGTATTCCTAAAAGACATGAAAAAGAGCTTCAGAAACCCAGAAAGAAGGTTGAAGGGTCCTGGAAACACACAGAGGGAAAGGCGGGCAACCAGAGAAGAAAGCCAAATAGCTAGTCATCAGGGCAGTTCCCAGGTACAGGGCAAAGGAAACAGAAGCCATTTCCAAAGTGTAAGCCCTGCTTTCAGAATAGCCCCAAGTCTCATGAGCTTCAAAGCCAGGGACAGGTTTTAATGGGTTAAAGATTCCTCTGGCAAATTAGTGGCAGAAAGCTAATTTTTCATGTTGTGTAGCTCAGCGGGTACCATCTGAGGGAGACTACTATAAAAACAAAACAAACAAACAAAAATAAAATGCTAGGCTATAATAGGGGCCCAAGGAGCAGGTAAGGTCCACAAATAGTTTAGCCATAACCCCAGGGTGAGAGAAAGCCCAGAGAAATGGGTGTGAAAAGCAGGAGGGCTGGTTACTGATAAGGTACAAACAGAGGAGGTTGGACTCAAACTAGGAAGTACAGGAGAAGTGGCCCCTCTTTGGTGGCAGATGACCAGATCTCATCATAGAGAGCAACCCTAGAATCAGACAGAGCTAAGTAGAAGGCTAGTCAGTAGATCAGATTTTGGAGCCACCTGTCTGTCACTCACTGCCATATAGCCTGTGAACTCTGCTCTCTTGTCCTTTGCCCTAATATAACCTCTTCTGTTCCATTATTCCCTGTTTACACAACTGTTTTTTTTTTAATCTCCCCTCCCTTGAAAGGACCTTCCGCCAATTCCCCTAATTCCCCAAATTGCTAAATTACTGACCTCTGTGAGTATTCCAAAAGGAGCATGTATATCTGAAGATTCAGTGTGATATACATACCACACTCCTACACACAAGACACATTCCTGTACATATGGTATACACATTTTTTTTTCATTAAAAATTGGCTCATGGGCTGAAGAGATGGCTCAATGAGTTAAGTGCTTTCTGTGCAAGGATGAGGACCTGAGTTCAGATCTCCAGAACCAATGTAAAAAAAAAAAAAAAAAAAAAAGAACTGGTGATCTTAGATCTTCCAGTCTTTGGAAGGCAGACAACTGGATCTCCAGAATGTTCTGGGTACACAGTGTAGGTAACAGGTGAGCTCCAGGCTCAGTGAGAGATCCTGTCTCAGAAAATAACATGCAGGGTAGAGAAGAAAGACATCCAAAGTCTCTACATGCACACACAGAGGCAGGACCACCTACACACACACACACACACACACACACACACACACACACACACACACAGAGAGAGAGAGAGAGAGAGAGAGAGAGAGAGAGAGACAGAGACAGACAGAGACAGAGACAGAGACAGACAGAGACAGAGACAGAGACAGAGGGGGGGCATCCACTGTACATTCTTGTACATTGTACTCTTGCAATTCTGTTGTATTTTTCATATGACATATTGATCACATTTGTCTGTGTGAACACACACAAATGTTCTTCCTTTTTATAGAGCTTATTTATCTAGTATTCCCCAGTTGATGTAGCATAGATTATTGAAGTTGTTCTCAGTTTGGAAAGTTGTAATAACACTGCAGTGGATATCTCCAAACAGGTGTTTATGCATTGCTGAGTTCTGATAGGTTAAAACTCACAAATGAGGGTGTAAGGAGGTGAGTATGGGTCTGGGAGGAGTTAGGGGGAGAAAGTGGGGTGAATAACATCAAAATATATAAAACTCTCAAGGTATTCATAGAAAAAAATAAATTCCCAAAGGAACAAATGAAAACCAATGAGTATATTAAACTCATGTATGGAATGGTCTATCCTGAGCTTATCATCTAAGCAGCCCCTCCCCCACACACACACACATACTCTCCATCCCTTTACCTGGATCTTTAGTTTTTGTACTATGGTGTTCACCACCATCAGAGAGAGCAGATCTTTATTTGCTAATTGTTTGTTTTTCTGTGAAAGCAGAAACTTTGACTATTAATGTTATAGTGTGTGTGTGTGTGTGTGTGTGTGTGTGTGTGTGTGTGTGTGTGTGCACACATGCTACGGTGTTTGTGTAGTAGTCATAGGACAATCTGTGGGACCAGTTCTGTCCTGCCATGTGGGTCTCAGGGATGGAACTCAAGTTCTCAGGCTTGGCAACAAGGACTTTTACCACTGAGCCATCTTGCTGACCCATAACCTGAGTCTATTTGCTAAATAAGCATTTGTCATTTACTTGTTCCTCATCCATTTATTAAATATACATTGAACCCCTATTTCATGCCAACAGTTCTGAACTCAAGGGATGTGCTACTAAAGATATCAGTCAAAACCTTTCACTCTGTTGTTAAATAAACAAAAAGGGTATTGAGTGATGTGATGGCTAATCTTGATGTCAATTTAACTACAGCTGGAACCAACTAAAACCCAAGACATTAGGAATTTCAGTAATCAGATTATTTGAGATGGGAAGATTCACCCTAAATCTGGGCTATATCTTCTAGTGACAGCCCAAGTAAAAGGACACAGAAGGAGGAAGTTTTGCTTTTGTGCCTGAATTCACTGCCAAATTCTCACTGCCAAATTCACCTACCCTGTCTCTGTGGATGATATCCCAACATAGGCTGAAGACCCACAGCTCCTCAGGAATCCTCCTGGACTCCAGCACTAGATTAGAACTGCTGAGACATCCAGCCTCATGCAGCACCTACAGGACTCTTGGTCTTTCTGTTGCAAAACCTCCATTGTTGGACTACAGAATTAACCCTGTGTGTCTAGTTATGTCCTTTGTTTTATTTGCCTTGCTTCTTTAGAGAACTCTTGACTAATAACTAGAGGTGGAGAATTCTTGTGGTTGGGAAACCAATCAATTCAAAGCCTGCTCTGTTTCCTCTTCTATCTAACAAAATCTTGGTCAATTGTTTCATCATTGCAGAAATGCATCACATGGGTTTGGATCAATCCTGGCTGAAAAGGCAATCTATTCTTATATATGTGGCTGCCCAAGCCATGCATGAAGCAAGAAAACAGCTCATCAGAATGTTTCATGAAGGCCATGTCCCCCTGCTAATGAAAAGAAGCTGGATGCGACAGCTGTTATTTCCTTGACATCTCTGACATTCAACTAGTAATAACGATGTTTACTGAAGCCCAGATGTCTAAAATTAAACCTCTCATTTAATTTTTTTAACATTGTCACTTAATCCATTAAAAGCTAGCTGCAACTGTGGTCAGCATATCTACTAAGGGAGCCACAGCTGGAGAGGGTTGCAAAAGGGCTCAGAGAGCGGGAGGCCTACCACATAGTGAAGGGCTGGAGCTGGCTCCTCTGAGCAGGATTTGTGAATCCTGCTCACACCTGTTGCATTTCCATCCCAAGCCCTGAGTCCTGCACAAACCCAGAAGTTAAAAAACCCAGGAGCTTGCTTCTCCTTGCAAGTCTGGAATCATAGTGTGTTTGCCAAGCCAGGAATAGCTGCTTAGTGTGGCCAAGCAACCTTAGATGACTGGTTATGGCAGTTAATCTGGTTTGAAACACAGCCCTCTTGTAACTAAAGTTCTGCCTTTGGTGGCCATAGTGGTTTGAAAGAAAATGTCCGCCGGAGGGCACTGTTAGGAGGTGTGGTCTTGTTGGAGGAAGTGTGTCACTGTGGAAGCAGGCTTTGAGGTCTCATATGCATAAGTCATGTCTAGGTCTGAGTTCATTTCCTGTTGCCTGAATATCAAGATGAACTCTCAGCTCCTTCTCCAGCACCATGACTGCTTGCATTCCACCATACTCCCATCTACCATGCTTCCTATCATGAATAATGGACTAAACCTCTGAAACTGTAAGCCACCCAATTACATGATTTCTGGCCATAAGATTTGCCATGGTCACAGCATCTCTTCCCAACAATAGAAATCCTAACTAAGACAAGTTGGTACTGCCATTGCTATGATAGGCCTGATCATATTTTTGTTTGGAGGAACTTGGACTGTGGTACTTTAAGCAATGGGATACTTTAAGCATTACTTAGTGGGTCATACTTGTAGAAGCATGGAAGATGACGGTGCTGGGAATGATTTGAACTGTAGGGGCCTACTCAGGATGTTCCAGAGAAGATGAATTTTATCATTCCTTTGATATTTTGCTGAAGAAAGTGGCTGTTTTTGGCCCTTGTCTGAAGAGTCTGCTTGAGGTGAAAGTGGGGAGATTTGGATTAATTCCAATGGCAGAGAAATCTAAAAACAACCTAGTGTATACTGTCTTATGGTTATGTGTGTTCATGCTTTATAATGAAAAGAAGCAAGCTGAGCAAGAAAAAATACAAAATGTAAAATTAGAGGGGGAAAAAGTGGAATAGAGCTAAATCCTGTGTTCAAAGAGGTAAACAGATTAAGAAATGGAATAAACCTTAGGGCAAGATCCCAGCCAGCTGAGTTTCCTACTGGTGAAAGGGAATTAAAGACGAGCTTTGAGCTGGTGTGGTGTACAAGCCTTTAATTGTAGCAGGCTTTCTCTGGGCTGCTAAAGAAAGACATGGAGACAATATTAATTATGAATACTTGACCTTACCTTATGCTTGTCCCACTAGCTGTTATAACTTAATTTATCCTATTTCTCTTCATCTGCATCTTCTTTGGGGCTTTTTAACCTTTCTTTCATTCTGTATGACCTACTTTTCTGTTTGCTCCATGTCTGGATGGCTGGTAGCTGCCTGGCAGGCTGATCCCAGGTGCCCCCTCTCTTTCTCCTGTACTCTCCCACCTGTTCTCTCTTGAGCCTAGATTCCTCCTCCTTCTCATTCTCTCTGCCTGCCAGGACTGCCTATCCCTCTACTGCCTAGCTATTTGCCATTCAGCTTTCTATTAGACCAATCAGGTGCCTTAGGCAGGCAAAGTAAAACAAATGCAACACATCTTTATCTAGATAAACAAATATAACAAACCTTTACATAGTCAAAGTAATATTAATATTCTGCAACACAAGCAAATGTAACACATCTTTTCATAGTTAAAGTAATTTTCTACAACATTTGATCGCAGCACTCAGAAGGCAAAGCCTGGAGGACCTCTGACTTTGAGGCCAGCAAATTCCAGAACAGTTAAGCTTAGGCAGTGAAGGTAACCATAGAAAACAGAAAGCTGGTAAAGATGTAATTGAATGAGGGGACCATGTTTCAGCCCCAGCAAGCAGCAGAACTCGGCAGTTTCAGCCATGTGCTTCTGCCTTTAGAGTCAAAGACAGAAGAAAGAGGTTGTGGAATATTCCTTCACAATTAGGGAAAGCTGCCAGTGGTGTCAGTCATCAGTGACAATCATGGAGCTCCAAGGGTAATGCGATGCTGCCTCTCTCCTGAATTAGCATTTCCAAATAAATGGGGGCAGCTAAATAGACAATAGATTCAATGTGAAGCTCATCCTTCTGCAGGGAATACTCGTGTTTTAATTTGCTCTAAGAGTTTTGATATCTTCACTGTGTTTCCACTTTGTAAACGGCAGAAAGGACAAGTGGTCCTGGGCTTCTACGGAGAACCCTTTGCCCTCAGATACCTTTTTGGGGGTTTTTTGTTTTCTCTTTATTGTTGGATTTTTTTTCTTCCTCCAGGTGTGTAGTGAGATATTCACACCCCCCCCAGCACCTGAGGCACTGACCCCTCCCTTTTGGGCGTGGTCAAATTGGACAGATTGGAGAGAGGTTAGGTTTCTTGGTTCTGGTCTGGTCACTGAGAGCAACCTGGGTATGGATCCTGGAGCGGAAACTTGAGGGTCATCAGTTTCTCATATAAGTGATCTCTCCCCAAATAAAATTAATAATCTGTTTTAAACTTAGCCCCTTGTATCTTAATCCGTGCGTCAGCATCCAGAAAGACAGGTGCTTTTGTAGGAAGTCGGAACCCAGAAGTAAGAGGTAGAGGATACAAAAGGCTGGCTGTTTACACATCTGTCAGAGGACCACATGGTCTGTTCCTCACAAGCTCCACGCCTGGGGACTCCAGTCAGGGCTTAGAGAAAAGCCTACAGAGTGCTGAAATGAGGCTTTTGTCCTTTGTGCCAAAGCTTCCCCAAGATCTCCCCAAGCTGGAGTCAGAAAAGGCATGAAACATCCAAGGTTCTGCCTGACCCACTTTTCCCTGCTGGCCTTAGAGAACAGCCAAATCATAACTTTCATTTTCTGAAAATTGGTGGCAATTATACAGCTTTGCGTGAGGCAAATGAAGAGTTTCACACATTTCTTCATCTTCGAAGGCATGAGTCCCCATTCATCTTGAAATGTCTGAGAATGTAGCCCAGTTATTCAGGGAATGTCTTTTTCCTGCAATGATACATTTGTCTTCCTGTCTGTATAGAAGTAATGAAGGAAGCCCGTCCACCACCCATTGTATAAGCAATGTGGCAGATTAGCAAATGTTCTGGCTTTGTGACCCCAGACTCAAGTTTCCCAGAATAGCTCATTGTTTCCCCGACAAGGCTTCCATGGGAAGGTGGAGTCATTGGCTGTTAGAGGTAAATGACCAGGTGTGAATTTGGGGGATGACAAAAATGAGGGGACTCCATAAAAGAGCATATGATATTTTTCTCTCATATTTTATTAGGCAATAATATGTATTTTAAAGAGGAAAATACAAAGTTCATACCTGATCTGCCACCAAGAATAAAACTGTAACAATACTTTGGTGGTTAAATTGTAGAACTATTATCAATGCAAAATCTCTCTCTCTCTGTCTATCTCTGTCTCTGTCTCTGTCTCTCTGTCTCTCTCTCTCTTTGTGTGTGTGTGTGTGTGTGTGTGTGTGTGTGTGTGTATTCCCAAATGGGAAAATGCTATGGTTAGTATTTTATAACTTTCTCTTTAGCTTTCAATCAAGTTATTTGCTCCATAATGTCTCAGCACATCTAAAATATATCATTTTTCCTCTTGTGGTTAAAAATAGATGTGATTTTGTTGTCATAAGCTTAGGATCTTCTTTCCACTAAGATTCTCTGATAAGCTATTGTTTGATTACAGGAAAGTATTCTGTGTGTCTGTGTGTGTGTGTGTGTGTGTGTGTGTGTGTGTGTGTGGGGGTGGGGGGGGAGGGGGACACTGTACTGTATTCTTTGTTAGTTCTGATAAGGTTTTCTTTAACTACTCCTGAGTTTTTCACACTAAGAATCACCTTGACTAGAAATAAATATAGTTTTGTGTGTTCAAAATTGCTGCTTCTATTTTCTTTCTTTTAATTTTGTTCAAAATTAAAAAAAAAATTACATTAGGGCTGTGGCACACCAGTAAATGTCTTAGCGTCTCTGCATGAAAAACAAGCCCCCTGTGGCACACTTCTGTGACACAGGCTATTGGCTGTGATCTCTCTTGACCTCCCTCACCCTCTTTGCTAGTCCCTCAAGAAAGTATACATGCAGGCCAGTGTCTGATAATGCTGAAGCCGTGGTAAACATCCAAGCATTATTGCTCATCTTTTAAGGTCTGTGACTGTCTTTCTGAAGATAAACTCACCAGTGCCAGGCCTATTGCCCATTTCTAATGAGGAATATAGTACACAGGCACTGAAGGCCAGAATGCTTAAGTCAGGCTCTGGAAAGTCAGTTAGACTTCTTCCTCTTTTCTTTTTGTAGCGTGTCTGTGTGTATGTGCGGTTATCTGTTTATGTTCATTCATGAGTCTGTACAGTATGAGTGTGGTGGTGGGGGGGGCATGGAAGCCAGAAGCCTGAAACAACCTTGCATGGTGTACCTTAGGGATGCTTCACCTTGTTTTTTGAGACAGGATCTGGGATCTGGAGCTCACTGAGTAGGCTAGGCTGGCTGGCCAGTGAGCTAAAGCATCTGTCTGTCTCCTGTTATTCGCCAGTTAGATTGCAAGTCCGTGCTACCACAAACAGTCTTATACAACAGTGCCAGAAGTCCAATCAGGTTCTTGTGACTGTAAAACAAACACTTCACCAGCTGAGCTACCTACCCTGTCCTTCCATGTGTTTATATGGACACCCTTTACTCCTGCTTCTGACTTTCTGTATATGTTTCTTTTATACAACATAAGACTAGGTTTGATTTGAGAATCAATGTTTTGTTTTCTAGTTGTCTTCTAACAGCTCATTTCCCACAGTCTACTGGTCAGACATGCTTGGCATTATTTCTCCTTACTTTTAAACCTTGTATTACTGCTTCAAACTTGAAAAGAGTATATATATAAAATCACAATCACAATATAATACATTTATATATACTGTATGTCATATAATATGATATATAATAACCATTAATATGTATAATATAATCACAAATGATTATATTTAATTAGAGAATACTTGGGGGGGGTGACTTCTTTGTATTTAAGAGTCACCTGAATAACAATTAAAATTAATACATATTGACTGTTGCATGCCAGATGTGATGGTGATTTTTTTTGCTGCAACACACATTATTTCCATCAGCAGCACATGAGTTAAAATATAATAATAATAATAATTTCTTATGCCTGTTTTGTAGCTCAGAAATTCATAAGGGACCCATCTGAGTAGTTCTGGCTCAAGGTTTCCCATTGTCACAGTCAAAATGCTACTGGCTATGGCTAAGGACATTGAACAGATGGCTCTAAACAGTTCTTAAACTCTGTGATGTTCTGTGACACCTCGAATGGTCCTGGGATTCCCGCATCATGAGCCCCTTGAGAGAGATGCATTTCCCTGCACAGAGCAGCTGACTGAGTGGAGAACGTGGAATGATCCCTCAGGCTTGAGACACAGCTAGGCTTTCTTGGTGTTTCTCTACTGTCCTCTTGTGGTCATCTCTCATATCGTTGCAATTCTAAGAAAATGATAAAATTCACCAAGAATTTACAGAAATATCTAATTATAGACCTAAATGCAGAACTTTGAAGAGTGTTTACTAGAAGCAGTGGGAGATATAGTCATTCGGTTCACCTTTGAAAAGTTTAGTGTTACTAGAATAAGACGCTCAGCCCCCATACTATTAAATCCTGTGGTACAGGACACGGCACAAAGATAGAAGTCTAGTTCTACTCATTGCACGTATCACCTTCACCACTGCCTTTACCTATTGGGATTTAATAAGGATCAGGAGAAACAAATAGGCCAAATAGATGTTTATTCCAGGAGAAATAACTTACAACATAGATAGGTGAATACCAGCAGGTTCCTGGTCCCAAGGATGCCTCTGGATGTTCTCCTGTCCCCGTGCTGCAAGCAAGAGAGCTCTCAGAACCCCTTCCTCAGACTTAGTTCCCCCAGATAACATCGCTCCTGTCCCCCACAGTGGGTGTGGTCTGTGCCACAGGTGTGGGCAAGGTGAATATCTCATACATTTACCATCATCATCACCACTATCCATATCATCATCCCTGCCACCACTACCTCCATCACCATTACCTCTGTCACCATCACCATAACCACTGTCTCTTCCTCCATAATCACACATCATCAGTCCCCATCCTCATTTATCCATACCACCATCACCACCATTACTGTCATCATCCACCAGCAACACCATAACCGTATCAGTACCATCAGTACCACTACCGTCACCACCATCACCATCACACAGACACCACCATCACCACTGCCCCATCATCCCTACCAGCATCCACCTCCACCACTGTTATGAATGCTTTCATCCCCATAGACCACCAACTCCTCCATTCCCTCTAGCTATCACCTACCGGCCACTCTCACCACGACTACTGCAAACACCACCCCGAATCTGAAGCTATCAGACTATGTGGAAGTTAATGGACAACAGCAAATAGAAAAGATGAGCTATAGAACTAACATCTATACAGGAGCTTTTACTTTGCTAAGAGAATCCACAAATATTTTGCTATCAAGTTGCACAACAGCCCTAAGAGACAAGGCAGGGAGTACTTCCACCTTTTTGTTTACTTTGCTTTTGAGATTTTTATACAAAGAACCAGAGAAGGGAACCTACCAAACACCCACAAACCTGCCACCTACAACTGACAGATGATAATATTTTGTCATGTATATCTCAGTTCTTTAAAAGAAGAAAATAACACTCCACATTGAAGTGAAGCATCCTCTGTAGCCCTCCCTGCTCCCATTTCTCATCCTTCATCCCAGTGTGATAACTTTCTATTTTATATCATTATGCCCAACCTGTGTTTTTACAATTTTAACATGTAGCTTCATGCATTTGTATATACCCACAAATGTAGCTTTCTCCTAATACAGTTTTCTGCATCCTTGGGTGAGAAATGACAGCTATCACACTGGAGCACTTTGCGATGTTTGTTCACTCTACAGTGTGCTTTCAATATCATTTCATACGGCTGTGAGGGGAACATTCCATTCATTTCCAACCATATAAAGTATTCCCACATGTAAGTTGTCTACAGTTTGTTTATCCAGCGCCCTCCTGATCACCGTTTGGATTATAGCCAATGTTTCATTCCATGCACTGTGCTGCAATGATCACCATTATGCATGTCCCTTAACATCACATTTACTGACAAATGAGGAAACTGAGGCTCAGGAAGGAGAGACTACGTGATGTGTCCATCCTCACATAGCTCCCAAGTGACAGTCAAAACTGGATCATTATCAAACCGCTCTATCCTCATTTCATTAATGAGGCAAGAGGGAGCCATGACAACTAACACAAGCTGTGTAACACCCAAAATTGGTAAAATGGTGATTCTGAGTAGAATATCATTAATTTTTAAAGCAACATCGATTGAAAGAATTGGATGGTATATACTCAGTACCATTGGTCATGGGCTGAGATGTGTTAGTGTCAAAAATACATATATTTTAAGAAATCATGTAGGGACCCAGGGAGAAGAGTCATTTGCAAGTCACAGACAGTCTCCTAGTCTCCAGAACTGTGAGGAGTGAGTTCCTGCTGTGCACACAGGTGCATGTTCATGTATGTACGTGTGGAGGCCAGAAGACAACTTCTGCTGTCATTCTTCAGTCATCCACCTATTTTTTGAGACAGTGTCTCTCATTGGCCTGTAGATGACGAGCTCTGGGCACATATGTTCTCACCGCAGTGTCTGGGTTTTATGTAAGTTCCAAGGTCCAATCTCTGGTCTTCATGCTTGCACTACAAATATTTCACAATTGAGCTATCACCCTAGCCCCAGGATCCTATCTCTTTAACATCTGGTCACAGTTAGAAGACAGGACTTTTACATCCAAGGCTTAAAATGGACATCTCAGTGGTGCAGGGCTTAGAAAGGACAGAGCTCACTACCTCAGCTCCGGCGACCACTGTTACCCCTGACCAAGACTTCATCAGATGGCATCAGGAGTGGCTGGAGCTAATCTTAGTGGCTTAACTAGAAAGATAAGGAAATAGTTTTCTGTACCTTACATTTGCTAGCCTGATGGTCCTGGAAAAAGTTGACTGAATTCTCTGTGCTGTATTCCTCATTCATAAAAATGGATCAGTTAGACTGTGTCAGAGAGGTGTTAGGTTCTACCCATGAAGCAATAGGACTAGAGTTGGCATAGAGCCAGAAATGATTCTGATTTTCCATAGTTATTAAAATTCATATTATCCCCAAATTCTCAAGAAAAAATTAGAAGATTGGGATTTATATGTTTTCCTTTCTTCCCTCACCGCTTAATTCCTTATTTTGCTATGACTAAATTATTAAAATTTATAAAATGTATTCATCCTAGATTCTCCCACTGTTGTCAATGGAAATTAATAGATAAAATGCTTGCTCACATGTTGCCCTTTTCTTATTGGCTTAAAGTTATTGACATAGTGATGGGTTTCACATAGACATTTATTTATATCATATACTTAGACCATATTCATCTCTATACATTCTTCCCTGCCCTGCATGAGCCTCATTTTTTCTACAGATACTGTAACTGTACACCCCTCTACACACACACACACACACACACACACAATACAGGATCTATCCACCTTTCATATAATGGTATCTGGCTTTCCCTGACTCAGTAAGGATCTTTCTGGGGTATTGTTTTTTGTGTGTTTTAGCCCATGAATTTCTTCAAATTTTAGTCTAGCCACCTATAGCTTCTTCACATAACCTGTAAGATTTTTGGTCTATGTGTCTGGCATAGTGGTACATGCCTGTAAATCCCAGTATTCAAGGAGAAGAGGCAGGAGGATCATGGCAAGTTCACAGACAGTCTGATCAAGTTAGTGAGTTCCAGGACAACCAGGAACATAGACTCTGTCTGATAAGAACTAAGGAAAAGATTTGGGATCTGTTCTAGGCTGAGTTCCTCATAGACAATACTCCAGGGTTTTCTCCCAATCAATGTCCTGGAGAGTAATGAGTTTCCACTGTTCTTCCCCAGCAGATAACTCACTTCTCATTCTTGTTGATCCTTTCTTTCTCATTCTCTGAAGACAAGCTTCATCCTGTCTGTGTCAATGGTTCCTGATGTGCAAAGTACCCATCGAAGCCAAGGATTGGTGTCTCTGGTTTTCCCAAAGCTTTTCTTTTTTGTGTCTCTGAGTTGTTCTGTTTATAGATTGCCTTTGTGGTACAAATCTCTCTGCTCCCTTCCTGGTCTATTCTGGGCAGGGTTTCTTAGGTGTCCTTCCTGTGGCAAGATTGTCATTCCTACAAGGAATTCTGTCTCTTTCACATCGCTCCTGGGATTCAAAGGCTCTTGAAAATTATATGTTACTTATTATATATAAATTATATATAATGGTAAATTATATATAACATACATACTATATATAATATATATAATTTTGCCATTTATTTTTTGTGTATGAGTGTTTCACCCACATGTATGACTGTGTACCACACTCATGTCTGGTGGCCATGGAGGTCAGAACTGGAGTTACAGATGGTTGTGAGCCACCACGTAGATGTTGGGAATTGAGTACTTGTTGCTCTTGAAGATATGCAGCCTGGTTCAATTCTTCTGACTCCACACTAGATTCCATAGCACATGTTATGCAATGTTAAAGCTCCCAATACAACAACAGATTTGAGACCAGACTGCCTTTCAGACCTCACCCAACTATGTTCGAGGAGAAAGACTAGTCTGAGGGAAATGGCAAGCAGGTCTCTGGACTAGAGCAGGTGACCTTGAGCCTCACACAGTGAGGTTGAGAGTGTTGCGTGAGAATGGGGCTGCATGTTTGACTTTTCAGGGCTTTACCCACCTTTCCCCCCAATACTGGCCATGTCATTTAGAATCATTGCTTACAATAAACTTATGATTATTGCTAGGAATAGTAATTTAGAGTTGCTGTGAACAGGAAAACATGCAATTGCTTGAGTTTTTACACATTTATTTCTGTATTTATTGTGTCTGGAAACCAGTACATGTGTCTAGGGTGCATGTGTGGCGATGAGAAAATCTGTGGGAGTCTGTTCCATGGACCCAACTCAGGGCATCCTCTTTGGCACCAAGCTCTTTACTGGATGAGCCATCTTGCTAGCTCAAAACAAATTTTAGAATGTCTTTGAGTGGGGAAGAGTCTGATAAAAATAAACCTCAAATGCCCCCCCCATATCCCTCCACCCGTTTCCAACTCATCTGCCTCATTTAAGCTGAGGAATTGTTAGCTGGGCCCCTGGCCAAGCCACGATGTCTCCTGATGTCTGAGGCTCTGGTGGGAACCACTCAGTTTCCATGCATGAGCCACTGCAGCCCCCTCCCCCTGTCACTCTTTGTGCAGTCATACTCTCTCTCAGTTGCATCTATTGGCCTATCATTCCTTTCCTTTACCAGCCTACTGTGATAATTTGCTTTGTGTTCTGTTCACCAGATATCATGATCATTTCTTCTCTTTTCACTTGGTGGATATTTTCTGAAATGTATTTTCATCTTTTTATTTTCAACATTCCTGTGTTTTTAAAAGTGCATCCATGAGCTGGGAAACAAGCATAAAACCTACCCAGACCCCCTGAATGTGGGTCTCAGTTAGGAGGCCTGGGAAGTATATTATACCTCTGACAATGGAACCAGGATGTATCTCTAGTGCAGGAAGGAACTCCAGGAGCCCATTCCCCCATGAAGGGATACTCCCTTAGCCTAGAGAGAGGGCCTAGGCCCTAACCCAAATGATTTGACACACTTTGATGATCCCTCATTGAAGGCCTCACCCTCCCTGGGGAGTGGATGGGGGATGGGATGGGGGATGAGATGGGGGATGGGATGGGGGTTCTGTAGGGAGCATGGGAGGATGGAGGTAGAGGGAACTGGGATCAATGTGTAAAATAAGAAAAATATTAAAAATAAAAATAAATTAATTAAAAAACAATAAAAGTACATCTGTGTTAGGCACATTTTTATTGCTGTGAGAAAATCCCTCAGAGAACTGATTTGCAGGAGGAAAGATTTATCTGGGCTCAGAGTTTAATCCCTGTTACTTGGTCCCAACACTATGGGCCTTCAGTAAGTCACAAGATCATGGAGGGGAACATGGCCAAGGGATCCATCTTAAGCTAGTTTCTCAATTATCAGAAATGCGACTTCATTTTTTAAATGAGGCGCCATTTTTTAAAATTAAAGTGCAATTTGTCCTTCTTGAAGGCAAACTGTATAATAAGCCAGGTTGCAGTCAGAAGTTTGCATATTGATCCTGGAGAAAGGGCTGTGACCTTTTGTGCCTCTTGTATCACACAAGAAATGCATACAACTTGTACCTATTCCCCTGATATGGAAAACAATTGACAAGGGAGGTGACTTTTTAAAATTATTTATATATTGTTTGTAAGAGCATTTATGCATGCATACAGTGTGTGTGTGTGTGTGTGTGTGTGTGTGTGTGTGTGTGTGTGTGTGTGCTGCACATGCACACATGCATGCATGTGCACTGGGAAAGGACATGAACATGCCATGGCACACATATGGAGATCAGAGAACAACTTGTGGAGTTATTTTCTCCCTCTCCTGTGTGGGTCCCAGGGATTTGATTCAGTTCCTCAGGTTGGCAGCAAGCACCTTTACCTATTGCCTCATCTTGACAACCTAAGAAACAGGACTTTTTAAAGATGCCATTGAAACAAACTCCAAAGAAAGCTGTATACTTTGATTGGCATTCACTAGAGAGCCTCAGTGGGACCTGCTTCACTGTCTCTGGATGTCACAATAGTACCAAACAATTTTGTAAATCATTTACAACTTCACCCTTATAGTTCTACAGCTTAGAAGTCTTACTCAACTCCCAAACATACATATGGGATCTTCTTAAGGGGGAAAGGCCATAGGTTGGTTGGAGATTCCTTGCAAATCCAAGCAAGCAGTCATTTTCAGTTTTATTTTATTTTATATTTAAAATGAAGGTGAAGTCCCAAGATAAAATGGCTGCAAGTTCTTTCTAGCCCAAGCCTGGGAAGGTCAGAGGATGACTCTTTTTGGAACGAGAGATAAATGGGACAGCTGGTCTGCTTAATTATGGACATCAATGGGTCATAGGAGTAACAACAGTTCAGGGTCCTAGAATTTTGAGTGGGGAAGAACTTGTTTAAAACAAACAAACATCAGAAATAAAACTCCTATATGCCTCTAGGCCATCTAATCCCAAGCCTTGACCTTGAGCTATTTTTGCAACTCTATCTGCTTTCTCCATATAGGGTATCCTCCTGGGTTACTGCCTAGCCTGTCTCAATGACCTGGAGCTACTTCACTGCTCTGCATGTCTGTTCTTCACATTCTTTTTTGAACCATTATGAGACAAGATTCCCTACTGACTCTGGAATAAAAAAAAAAACCTTTAGCACATATTAATTTGATGCCCGGAAGAAGGCTCATGATTTTACCCTGCTTAGAAAAGTGTATTTTAGCAAAGGTCCCTGCAGAAGTTCCACTTTTTTTGAAACCTATGGTATGAAGCACACCATATTTCATTAGATCTCTCTCCCTCTTCACTCCCTTTCTGGTTCCCCTTTCTTCTCTGTCCTATGAGACTTAGACACAAGTTCCCAAAACTACCCAGCCCTCGGTTTTTAAAGCTCTCTCTTTCCCCTGAGAACATTAACTCTCAAGGGAAGTCAGAAGTAATTTTTCTCTTCCAGGGATTCTGTCTCCGGGGTGCTGGGAACAATGTGTCTTTTAGTGCCACCTGTTGACATCATCCAGGCTTAAACTCAAATAGATCTTGCTGAGAGTGAGTTCTGCTCAACAGTGATGCATATGGTCCAACTCCCTGCCAGTCAAAACACTCTCTCATGTCCACCTCATGAATAAAGGCAGCAGAATAAACAACTCATCGATGACCTAGTTCATGATGACACAAAGACACAGGGTAGACCTGGATTCAAATCCCAAAGGACCAAACCAACTGAACATTTTCTACTGGAATGCAACGCTGAATACCTCTTCCTACCCATGAAATGGGAGTCTCCTCCAGGAAGCACAGGCTTGAAGCAAGGGAGTGCCTTCTATTCTTTTTCTTGAATACCCAAAGAAGGTTGGAGAACCCACAGGTCTCCCGCATTTTAAAATTGTATCTAAAACTCTTCATAATGAACAAGGCTCTGGAAGATACAGTTTGAGCACTGACATGTTTGTTAATGGTTTTGACTATTGGGATGCATCAGAAGGCATCAAAGTGACTTGAGGTCTGTCATCCACCGTGCTCAGATTTTCCATCCTTCTCTTTCTCCCCAAATTCCCATTTTTCTCTCCTACACACTACACCTATACTGTGTTTGAAATTCCTATTTGCGGCATCCTTTTTCTCTATTTAAAGGTCTTTCATTTTAAATTTTGCTTCATGGGCTGGAGAAATGTAAAACTCAACGGGTTAAAAATTATGTCTTTGGGCTTGGGTAATTATTAAACTTGTTACTAGTATATAGTTGATCAAAATTATTTGACAAACAATAAACTAAATTTTATTGCAAACTAACTCCAAAACTGAATGAGTAGGGTGGTGTCTCCCTTAGTCTGTGCCCTTGACAGTTAAATAGGGTTATATTAATAAAGCAGGAGACATTGGCAATCCTACTCTTGTTTTTTCTAAAAGTTGGAGAACATTCTCTCTCTTTCTCTCTGTCTCTCTGTCTCTCTCTCTGCTGTCTCTCTCTCTCTCTCTCTCTCTCTCTCTCTCTCTCTCTCTCACACACACACACACACACACACACACACACACACACACACAGCATAATATGAGTTGTATTACAGTGATGGTCTTGATTCCTGAGACTGCTCATTGAGCTGTCAAAGGCAAGCAGTTAGAGAGATCTAAGAAGCACAGGTCAAATACTGGCTAAAATAGCCCTGGGGGGATTGAGAGTTGAAGGCTAACCTGGGCTACATAGCAAGAACTGTCTCAAAACAAACAGTATAAAAAAGATGTGTCACATGTGTGCTTTGTCAGTCTGATTACAGACAGCTCAAGTGTGAGAGGGGTGCCCTGTCAATCTGGGCAGAGACAGCCCAGGTAGCAGATACATGAAGGTTTCTTGCTTCTCACTCTGCCCTACAGTCCACAAAACATTCTTTTAGATATACATAGTACTTCAACTCAAAATGAGAGACAAAAACACACAGAAAACAAACATCTTTGAGCCAGGCTAAGTAATAAGGTTCTCAAGGTGTCTTCTCAAAGGATTGTTTCACTCTCTTTCCCAATGTTAATGTCAGATTCCCTGCTAGTGATCCTTTAGGCGGACATCCTATCTTCCTTCCAGACCCATCTTATTCGCTAATTATGCACTAATTCCTTCCTAAGGGTAATGCCACTGGGACAAATGTCTTTCGCCCTAAAGTGAAAGACAACATTTGATCATGCAGACAGAGCCTAGCTGTTGTCACAGAAGAAACCATTTATATACAACCTTCGCACAGCCTGGTGAGTGTCAGGAATGGGAAGGGATCTTCCTGTTTCCATTCCCTTGGGAGTGGCATGGTTCACTGGCTCCTCTCCACATTTCTACCCCATGGTATACATAGCTCCAGAGCACCCACATTCTCTATCACTGTTTACATACACACCCACACTCCACATTAAGCTAGAAGTCCCTTTAAGAAAGAAAAAAAAGAAAGAAAAGAAAAAGAAAAAATAAGAGGCACGCCCCTCCAGAGTGCTCAAACTTGGTTTTTATTAGCACAGTTCTGCCCCCAGGAGATAGAGCTCACCAAAGGCACTCACTCTCCATTTGGGTCCTGGTTGTCCAGCTGACCCTACTGCTTCCAGGTTACATCTGACATCCTAAGGTACAGAGGCCCATGGGAAGAAAGGCAAGAACTGAGAGTTCCTTTCTCCTCCAGATGGAAAAGGACAGGCCAACCCAATGACCCACATATCATGGAGCTTCCCTGGAGGCCCAGGTACTTGGAGTTCTCCCAAGGACTGGATGCTGGATCGCTGTGCCGCCTAACAGTGGCCAATCCCTAGGCTGACCTGTAAACATTTTTGGTCAATGTTACACACACAATACAATTGAATGCTTCATATTTATGGGCTCCGTGTGCTTCAGTTGCTGGAGTGCAGGGAACAGATATGTGCACAAACGGTAAAGTGTAACCTTTGTTCTCCCTGCAGCTCTGCCTTCGCCCTGTGTCACACCCCCATCCCTACAAGAACTGGAAACCCTAGGGTGTGAGGGGCTGTGGCACCGTATAGCCTGGCTAGGAGTGGACCGCTCTGTTAATGGGTCGTTTCTCTGTGAAGAAGCTTTTCAGCAGTAGCACCTGACTGAAGCTGACCACAAACAGGGCAATTGTCTCTCCAACCGACCAGTAAGACACCCGACTATTAAGATCTTCAGCTCGGGCTCGATCCTGAGCCTCTCGAAGTCGATAATGTGTCTGGGAGTCGATCACGGTTTTCAGAGCCTCGTGAATAGTTACACAGGCAGATTCCATCTAGGCAGGAAGAGAAAAGCTGCTGTCAGTTGCCTATCCTAAGTCAGGCCGAGTGGAATCCAGCAGCCAAGGTTCACAGCAGCATCCTAGGAACCACCTACTGAAGCCTCCTTGGGTTCACAATCCTACAGAGAAGCCTAGCAGGAACTCAGAGAGGGTAACTTGTCCAATAACACATGTTTAATAAGTGACAGAATTAGCATCTGACTGGACTGTCTGTGTTTTGAGTCTATGTATGCAAGCCCCAGGGATGAGATGCCCTCTTCTGACCTACTTGGTCACTGCATACACATTGTGTACAGCTAAATACTCAAACACATAAATAAAATAAGAAATCTTTTAAAATAGAAAGGCAAAACAGAATCGATTAATACTAAAGGAGGCAGTGGGAGAAGCCCTACGTGACTGAAGTCCTGGGTGGACATGAGCTGTTGACGTAGGCACGGCCAAGGACTCCAATGGGAAATAGTGGAGCCTTCTCTAGGATAGGCTCAGAGAAATGGCAAGCCTTCCCTCATGGTCCTAATGCAAAGGTTGATAGTCTATGCAGAAAATGTCCACTATGGCTTTCTCCCTCAGATCTTTACATCCTTACAGAGAATGTTCCTACCAAGATTAACTGAGCCTGCCTCCTTGTTCAACTCTATGTAACAACCCTGCCTCCTTGTTAATCTTTATGTGACATCGCCACCTCCTTGTACAGCTGTATGCAACAATCCCACCTTCCTTTTTAACTGGACCCACTAACTGGGAATTAATTCCTCTGACCCTTCGCCTCTAGCATGACACTTCAACACAGGTCCACCTCGTCTCCATATGGGTACACTGGAAACCAAGCCTCCAGCACATTTACCTATGGGAAGCAAAGGTCATATCCAAGCCACAGCACACGATTAGGGCACATGGTATGAGCCCTCCCCAAAGCGGTAAGTCACCAACAGTGACACACACTTGAGAGCACCCCCTTACCTTATAAACGCATGCTATCTCCCCATTCACTGGGGTCTCCCATCGGTGCCAGCCTACCAGAAAGCTCTTCAGCTTGTTACCACAACATTTCAGTTAGTTGATAGCCTACCTTACTTGAGGGGATGTGGAAAAGTAAGCACTGGCTAAAAGGGAAACCATATGATAGCGAGTGAAAACGGGCTGGAGAAAGAGGAACTTCACAAATTCCACCTTCCCTCCTCGCAACAGGGTCACACTGGAACCCAGGCTCCAGGAAAGGGTTTCTCTGTTGCCCTAACTCACTAAACTTTACTCCCTTTTTCTCCCACTGGTGCACAGGGGAGCCCTTAAACTTGGGCTTACAGAATCTTCCAGTTTCAATAGTGACCAACAGAACACTCTATACCTTTGGCTATAGCTTCTAACTTTTACTTAAACAGCCAGATGTGCATAGTGGCTACTGTGCTGGGCAATGCATCGCTAGCCTCTAAACTGTCCTGAGATGGTAAACGTCTGGACATGAGCCAAAGAGAAATAGATGAACATAAGTTCTCCTCAGAGAGCAAACAGGGAAATATCAGCCTCCTTAGAGACTTGAGCCATTCTGGCTTTGGTCCTAGAATAAGTGTCACCATAAGATAGTTATTCCTGTCTTACAGGTTCCCCAGGCCATGGTGATCAGTCATAAGACAAATATTTGGTGAGCTCCTTTGGGTAAAATACCTCCTACACTGTAGTATTGAGCCAAGGGGGTGGGGGGCAAATAGATACCAAAGTCCTGGCCCTCAGGAAGCCCAGCCTATCTGTGGCAGGCAGGATGGAGGAGTTTAGACAGAAGGAGGAAGAACTCAGGATGGGGGCTGGGGTTAGTCAACAATCTTGAGAGCAACAGGGGTCAATGAAAACTACCCACCCTCCAAAAACATCATGATTTCTCTTCCACAGTGGCAATTTGCTGTCCGGAGACTGCACTTGGTAGCCATCCTCTCATCCTGACTTTCTATACAAGTGCTCACCCTAGAGACTTGACTGAGTAATGTGTGTGACTGCAGGCCAGGGCTTTAAAGGGACAGCTCTGTCATTCTCATATCTCCTTCTTTTGGTATCTAAAGCCCTAATGAAGGGAAAAGTGGTAAAAACAGAGCCATGGGACTCAGACATAGCTCTTTAGCAGAGCATGTGCTTAGCATGCACAAGGCCCTGCGCCCTGTGAAAAAAATAAATAAATAAATAAATAAATAAATAAATAAAATAGTAAGAAAAAGAGGAAGGGGGTGAGAGAGATGAAGAGAGAAGAGGAAGGGAGGGGAGGAAAGAAAAAGAAAACAATGAAAAGGAAATGAGAATAAAAAATAAAAGAGCATGGATTCCCAAGTCACCCACCAGCCTCTACCAGGCCATCCTGAGAACAGGTTCCCTGTGTGTGTCAGGCACTGACATATGGGTTTGTTGTGGCAGCTTGTGTTGCGCTCACCAACACACTCCTGAAGCAGACTCTGGTCCTCACAAGCTGAGCATATCACACAGCACAGAGGTACATGGAATAATCTGAAAGAGGTGCTGTGCCAGAGAAAGACCCTTGGAAGTGGGGAGAGGAGAAGTGTCAGTTATGAGAGGGCTCTGCCTGAAAACAGGACCAGAAGGGGAATACAGACTTGTAGCACTAGATGGTGATTCTTGCTTGTCACTTAAGACAAGGACAGAAAATCAGGAACATGCTGAGAGCAGGAAGGGTCCCACTGGTCCTGTCAGTCATGTCTACTCACCTGAGTGAGAGCTGTGACCCTATTCCCCATGTCTGGGAGGATGGGGGGCTCATCACCCACTTGGAAGTCAAAGTAGACAGTCTTGTGAGAAAAGGTGGAAAATTCATTGCTAAAACAAAACTGATAAACGCCCTTGACCTCCGTCTTGTACGTGAAGCTGTCGTATTGCTTCTTGGTCTCCCTGTAGATGATGTTCCCTAGGGGGTCCTCCACATAGCAGTCCACATCGTAGTGGCCTCCAGTGATCACCTGACAACCACAAAAAGCATGCCGTTACTGGGGGAAACCAGTACTTTGAAATGCTGACCACAACAGTGACCAATGTAAAGCAGTTCATAACAGCCTTCACAGCTTTCCAATCCCAATCGAGGAGTTAAGGAAGTGGCAGGGCCACTGCACTCAGTCTTTTCCCCATTACTATGGCACAATCGTGACAGAAGCAATGTAAGGAAGGGAAGGTTTACTTTAGCTCAGAAATCAGTTTGAAGGCACAGTTCATCACGGAGGGGACACCACAGTACCAGGAGCGTGAGGCGGCTGGTCACATGGCATCCATTCAGCCTGGAACCCCAGTCCAAGGAAACTTAGGGTGGTTCTTCTTCCCGTTTCAATCTAATGAAGAAACTCCTTCGAAGACATGCCCACATTGTAGACCCCGCCCCCCACTGCTGGGGAATGGCTTGTGGTCTTAAACTGTCTATGCAGAAACTGCCTATGTGGGCACATGCACACACTCTGCACATTGCCCACAGAGGTGACAGTGCCCTCATCAGTGACTCCATCATACATAAAGTTGTCTTCAAACAGAAGCATCCTCTGGAGCTGCTCAGTGTGCACCATTTGGGCTCCCTGTGTCATCTCATTTCTAGAAGTCTTGCCCTAGTGTTTTTACTCACCCCTCTAACCCTGACCCTAGACCTGCTCACTAACCCTAAGGAGCAGACCCTTTCTTTACCAAAGCAACCGATAGCTATTAGGTATGTCCCGGAGACATGTCTAGATCTGATTTTGCTGAGCCATATGGTAAGAGGCAAGCCGGGTAACCACACCGGGGAGAAGGGGGGTTCCTCTTTGTGAACACTGCCAGGACTCAAAGTCTGTGTTGAACCCCGTTTCCAAAATCCCCTTAATCACTCCTGCTAGCTCATCCCAACTCCAACTGTAAAAGATGCGTTGGCTTCGGCACCTGCAAGAAATGCAGCCCAAGAGACAGTCCAGACAGACTGCCAGCCTGTCTCTGCTCATTAATTCTGGGGTTTTTAAGAGTCCGGGGTCCCGGGGGAGTCATTCTGGTCAATTCTGCAGGACACGGGGGCGGCGACGGGCCTCCCCATCCTCGGCGCGCACCTGTAGCCTGCCTAACTCCCCAACCACCCTGGCCCACTTCGGGTGGACTCTGGCTGATACAAACGTTTCTTTTCAGGGGGACGTCAACCGGTCTGGGGTTATCTCGCACCCCGACAGCCTCTGGTGGCTAATCTTAGCCTCTCCGGATGGCGGCGCGCTGGTGCCCGGATGAGACGCGGCTAGGGCCGCACCTGGTAATCCAGGGAGAACTTCACGCCCTGCTCCACCTCTTCGTGGAAACACTGCTTGGCGTTGTCCGGCAGCTCGAAGGTGAGCTCGGCGCCCCGCAGTCGCTCGGGCCGGAGCAGGAGCAGAAGCAGCAGCAGCAGCACCTGGAAGGAGGAAGGGCGAGGGGCCTCGCTGCCCATGATGCTCTGGGCCTGGTCCTCTGAGCAGCGGCTCCGAGGCAGGGACTGCGGAGACCTGGGCGGGGCCCCCTGGGAAGACGTGGCGCGAACTCAGCACAGCGCTTCCGGGATGGCGGCGAGTCAGTGCGCAGTCGCAGCCGCACAGGGAGAGAGCTGTGGGCCAGAGCCCTTCCCGCCCCCTGCGCCTGCGCATCACTGAATACAGCGGCAGTAATCGCTGTGGGTGCAGGAACCTGCACTTGTGCGAGCTTTGCTCCAGTTCTTGTAGTCTTGGGCTCCTACTCTGCTTCTAGTCACTAGTCTCCCGAGAAATCCTGGATGTAAGGAACACCCACAGTAGTTAGGAGGGACAGCTGAACAAGAAGGAAACTCAGGGAGGGCAATGGACTCTACACCCCCCCAACCCCAGTCCCCAACCCCCGCCCCCGCCCACCAACAGCCCTAGGTGAAAACGTTTTCAACAAACTAAACCCCAAAGGCTACACATGCTGGGGGGCCGGGTGGCATAGGCTCTCACAGGCAAACTCTTGTGAAAATAAAAATAAAAGTTTTTTAAAGATTTCAGTTATGTTTTGGCATTCGGAAAATTATTTTGAGGAGAATCTGTCATCCCCTGTGACTTGTCAAAAGTGCTGAAAGACGAATCAATTTACTGTCTTATTTGTCACTACTCTCCTAAGAATACATACATATACATACATACATGCATACGGTGTGTGTGTGTTATTTACAGATTCCTACGGATTTCTGTGTTTACTGTAGTCTCATAAACAAAGAAAATATGTGTTATGCTAATTGCTGCTCGACAAAATTTTATTTCAGTAGAAAATTATTAGATATGGTGACTATTGATTTTAGCAAAGAGTTTCACTGCTTATGTACACCACCACATGTAGCTAGACATTCACCTTGTCCGCACCTGTGGCTTAGGCCAGGCCCATGGGGGGGTGGAGACAGGGCCAGACATGACCTGGGGGAAAAGACTGAGGAAGGGGCAGAGCTGTTCTCTTGGTTGTCCTCCCTGGAAGGTTTAGGATCCAGGCGTTCATCTGCTTTTGTTGTGAGTTATTTCTCCCTGAATAAACATCTATTCGGCCTAATTGTTTATCCTGATCCTTATTAAACTGCAATATCTGGTATTGGTTATTGATAGGAAGTGTGCTAGAAGCCTCAGAGTTTCATAAGAAACTCCATGTGAACAGCAAAGGTTTGAAAAGGGATTTTTCTATCGCTTGGCAACAAGCCAAGGAAATAATGAGGAAATGTCCTACTCGCTCATTCTATAACCAAACTCCTTTACCACCAGGCAGTAACCCTAAAAAGGCATAAATAGAAATGAAATATGGCAAATAGATGTGTTTCACTTTGTAGAATTTGGAAAATTAAAATATGTGCACCATACTATAGATACATTTTCAGGGTTTCAATGGGATCTGAGCTCTAAAAAGGCTGATTCTGTTATCACACACCTATTAGAGGCGATGGCCATTATGGGCATACCTGCACAAATAAAAACTGACAATGCTCCGGCATATGTTTCCAACAAGTTGAAACAGTTTTTTGAGTATTATAAAACATATAACTGGTATACCATACAATCCTACAGGACAAGTAGTAGTTGAGAGATCCAATCATACCTTAAAGGAAATGCTCCATAAACAGGCAGGAGGAACCAAGACACCCAAACACAGATTACATAATGCTTTATTAACATTAAACTTTCTTAATGCTAATGAAAAAGGACAAACAGCTGCTGAAAGGCACTGGACAATAGAAAAAACTTCTGAACTAAATCAGCCAGTGTACTTCAAGGATGTATGGACCTCAGAATGGAAACCAGGATATGTGTTACGTTGGGGTAGGGGTTTCGCATTTGTATCTACAGGAGAAGAAAAGCTATGGATACCATCTAAGTTGATCAAGATCAGAGTTGAACAAGAGAAACATCGTAATGAAGAGGAATGACAAGTCATCCAACAAATTGGGTCCCACGAGATGTGCGGAGACCTCTCAAAGGTAGGGGAAGTGTTCTGTTCTTGTCCTTACAGGAAAACAGAGAACTCCTATCTTCAAACAACCAAGAGACAATGAACATGTAGGTACCTACAGAAGAGAAGACAGCTCTCCAGACAGAATCATTTAATGAAGAGTAATCTGATTTATGGTAAAAATATTTAAATTTAGTAAACTGATTCTATACTGAAATCTATTTATCTTTACTATCTAGTATTCCTGTAGTCCCGATTCATGTAAACCAATGCTGGCTTTGGAGTTGGATTTGGCTTTCCTTCTCTAAATTCAAGCATGTTGTTAAGATTAAATTCACAGTTTCTGCTTTATATCAAGAAGACAATTGATGTAAGGCAGAAGAAAATCTAGGGACTCTTCACTTTTATGCACTTTTCTCTCTGAAATCCTCATTTTCTCATGTACATGTTAATGCTTATTGTTGCCTTTCCCTAATGCATACCGTAAAACTTGAAAATTTTACTTTGATATTGATATTTAAGTTTTCCACAAGGAATAATAACAGTTCCTAACAGCAATCTTTGAACACTCAGGAAAGAAGATGGGGCCCCAAATGGACATTTCCACTCTACTCAACCTGATGCATCTGAGCTACAAACTTTACCCTGTAACTGGTTTGAGACTGCTTTGCTCGAGACAACTCATGACTAGCTAGCTATAATGGTGCACCTTCTTATTACAACCTGGCCAGTCAAGCATTTTCTGTCACACAATGAATACCTACATATGTCACAGCCAGTTGTGTTGAGAAATTTGGTTGCTAAAAATTTTCTTCCTACGGGATCCCATGAGCAATCATTGTCCCATTTCAGCAGGAAGTAATCTTATGATAATGACGCCCCCTCTCCTCACTCTTGAAATTTAGGGATAATATTCATCTTCATAGGGTTGGTTTTAGTTACTTGGGGTTGGGTATGGAAGGTGATATTTAGACTTGGTTATCTCTTTTAGACAGGAATAGGGTATGGTTGGGAAAGGTATGGTTCAGTATGGATATAGGTAGATTAGCCTATCTTCTTGTGAATTATTTAGTAAGAGTGAGATATTAGTATTACAGCTTACATTGTTATATATTTTTATCTGTGGTAACCTATGTACTGGAAGAATTGTATATTATATTTTGTCATATTGTGTGAAATCTTTCCATTTATATTTTATGCACATTATTCTTGCCATATTCTATGTATGTATATTTTGCTTGTGTTCAAGACATTTTGTATATTGATACAATTTGGGATATTTATCTTGCTTCCCTTTAGAGCTACCTCTTTTCTAGACATTTCTACTCTACCTCTACTTTAGGAATTTACATGTGCATAATTATATTGTTTAGGTATGTATCCTTGCTTTACTCAAGGAAGTTTTAATAAGGTTTTTTAGCTAAGTTCCTGAGTATTACAGATTATCCTCACTCGTGTTTACTTTACCTGTGAGATTAGTCAAACATAGATGCATAATCTCCAATCACTTCATAGACCTTCAGACACAGCATTTAAATGTTTTAATATTAGTACTCCGTTGACATGAGACACTGTTGCTCCTGACAGCACCGTTCACTTTCCCGAAAATATGTTGGACACTGTTGTTGCTCCTTCTGGAGTTCATCCTCGCTTTGGCTATGGCCTCTTGGGCAAGGAACTGGTCCTACCTTGACCACTGATCTGGACATGCGGTCCTAACAGAAGACTGCTGAACCTTGTCAAGTCAGGGTAAGACAGCCTTTCTACCTCCCTGCTTTTGTTGTGGTCTGTCAAGTACTCTTGGCCTTAGCCAAAACTGGCTGTACCAACGTTGCTGTGAGACCTTGGGTGACTGTCCAGGTAGCTTGCTGTTTCTGTCCTCGCTGCCTCTTTTGGAAATTGCCCATCTGCACTTCCTGCCTACCCTAGTATCGATATTTTCCTTCTCAGGTCTTGATGAGGTTGTAGATTAAACTATCACAACTATTATTCTCTCTTCCTAGTTAGATATATTAGGTACTAGACTTAAGCCTTACAGCTTAGGATAACTCTATTGTAAACTCCGTTATACCTTCACCCTAGGACTAGATATGTAGGTCATTTTGTTCTCGATTTTCCTTTTCATAGAGCACACTTGTTATTCACTGTTTTGTATGAAGCCCAAATCTTTTCTTTAGACTAAAAGGGGAATTGTAGCAAGATATTCACCTTGTGGCTTAGGCCACGCCCATTGGGGGTGGAGACAGGGCCAGACATGACCTGGGGGAAAAGGCTGAGGAGGGGGTGGAGCCGCTGTCTTGATTGTTGTGGCTGGAAGGTTTAGGATCTGGTGGAACCCGCCCTGTTCATCTGCCTATGTTGTGAGTTATTTCTCCCTGAATAAACATCTATTCAACCTAATTGTTTATCCTGATCCTTATTAAACCGCAATGACCACATGGGTAAAATTGGCATACACTGCCATTGGCCATATATCAAGACCATGTATCAAGAAGGTAATGTGTATGTCTAAGAAATCTAAGTTCTGACAGCATCACCCATAATATACTTATTAATATTTACTTTCCCTGTGCTAGATGTGAAAGAAGTGTTGAGTGGGGCTCCTTGAGGCCCCTTCCCTGCTTGCCCTATTTAACATACTTTTAATTTTTTAATTATATGTATGTGCATGTCTGCATGTGAGTCTATACATGGGTACAGGTCCTTGGGGAGGCCAGAGGCTTTTAATTCCTGGGATTTACAGGCAGTTGTCATTCATCTGATGAGGGTTCTGGGAACCCAACCAGAGTCCTCTGGAAGTGCTCTTAACCATTGAGCCATCTCACCAGTTCTTAATATTTTCAATGAAGAATATTTTAAGACTTGAAAGTTATAATTATCTAACTAGAAGAATCAAGTGAAGAAAAAAAAAAAACAACAGAAGTTCCCACAGGTTAAATATGAAATGCTACATCTAGGTTCAAAGAAGAAAAGCTGCATAAGTTCAGAGGAAAAGGCCTGATTTCACCTGAAACAAGCATAATTACAAATCAGCATCAAACTGCATGTAAGACAAGAGAAATCCCGGGTTTCTAAAACCTATTTATTGCCTAGGTAACAAACAGGCAATGATCAGGTGGCATCTACTGTACTATTTCAGGAGAGATATTAACACAGTTGGGGGACGAGTCAAAGGAAATAGAGTAGGAGGGGCAGCATAACCACTGTCAGGAAGCTGCCTCGAACAAGAAAATGCCAAAGGAAGAAAAACTTCCATGGAACATTAAAAAACAATAGGGAGTGTTAGCTTTAAAAGTTTACATGAGAGCAATCATTTATTTAGCACTAACCATGTACCTGTCACAGTATCACCTAGCTATCCAGCTCAACATAGTTTATATTAATTAATCCTCACTAACGCCAAGTATTAAAAACCATGTTTGTCCCTATTTGACAAGGAAGAAACAGAAGCTCTGGATTTTAATTCAGTAACAGTTGTCTTTGTTCACTTTTTTTGTGTGTCAGCATCTCAGACCCACAGTGATTTATAATCTCCATGAGTCTATGGGTCAGTTGAGCAGTGGGACTTTGGGCAGTCTTCCCTAAGCTTGCCCATGAAGCTACATTCACCTAGAGTCCATCTACCCTGGGCATTACAAGATGGCCCTACTGGTACGTTGGGGGCAAGTGCGGATTATTGGCTACAATAGTCTCTCTTCCAGGTATTCTCCACCTAGGCTAGGCTAGTTTTCTTATGTGACATGCCCAGAGAAGTATCCCAAGATAATCCAGGCATAGATAGTGAGGTTCTCTAAGAGCTAGGCTCCAGAATTCTCCCGAAATTACCCTCTCTGCATTTTATTGGCCAATCAAGCTTAAAGCTGATCTACATTCAAGAAGAGTGAGAAATAGACTCTACCTCTTCATCTAAGGTGAGAAGTGGTCACACCTGGTTGCAAAGAGGGGGGTGGGCTTTTGGAATGGGAAGCATTTGTGACTGCTAAACAATCTGCTATAATACTCAATTTCACCTAACTCATCAACAGCTGAGCCAGAAGTTGACCTCAAATCAGTACAATACTGGAGGCTCGGTGTTACCCAACAAGCACACTGCCCCTGCTCATCCCTTGGGATCAATTGTTAGTTCTTCATGTTCTGTATGACAAAACTAGGTGCTAAACATTAATGATACTGAGGTGTATCCCAGCTCAACATAAAAATGTCTTTCTGGAACTGAAATAGCTTTCTGTAACTTTAAAGGGAGAGAATGAATGAGCAGCACAGTTTCCACCACTGCATATACTGGAGCAGAGACAGGTAAACAGCCGTGTACTGAAGATATCATGGAGATTTATGAGCTAAATTAGATAAGTTATAGCATGTTAGGCTATGTCTGAGGTGCCTTTGAAATTTTATATTCCAACACATGTGATAGAAAGTCCTAAAACCAAGAAAATTTGAAAGAACACTAAAGCAGCATCTGTCTGCCCTATTCCTGAGGTGACTTGTGAAATCCTTTTTTAAAATTATCATAAACTCAAAAAAGCATGTGACTAAATGTAATAGTTGTTCATGATACCAACTCTTAGTGACCAAAGAACAGTAGATAACTTCCCTGTTGCCATTAACATCCATTAAAAGTGGACCAAACTTTGTGGTTCGTGATAAACACTTAAATATTTCTTGTTGGAGCTGGAGAGATGGCTCTGTGTGTCTGAATGCTTGTTCAGAAGTACATAATCCTGATTTCAGATCTCAGCACTCATATAAAAAAAAATCTGGGTATGGTCATGAGCATGACTGTAACACTAGCACTGTGTAGAGCAGAAACAAGAGAAACTATAGGGTTTACTGGCTGCCACCCAGCTCCAGGATCAGTGAAAGATCCTGTCTCAGAGGAATATGATTGACAGTGACAGATCAGGACATCAGTGTTCTCTTCTGGCATTCACCCACACACATGATGTGAACATATACCACACACCTATGTGCATGCATCTCTCTCTCTCTCTCTCTCTCTCTCTCTCTCTCTCTCTCTCTCTCTCTCTCTACACACACACACACACACACACACACACAAAAAAAAACTTTCCTTTGAAGTTGGGGTTACAATATAAAAGCCTGCTATTACAATTGTCATTCACATTAAATTTCAGGCAAGAAGATAAAGCAAGGGAAAGAAAGAAGGGAATAAGTATTAAAAGGATAAAAGGCAGAATTGGAGTTCCATGAAGTGGGAGGAGCCACAAAGTTAAGACTGTTACCCAAGACTTCCTCAGAGATTCACCCTATGATTTTTTTTCATTCACTCATTTATGTTCTATAATTTCTCTCTGAGTGTATGATCTTATAGTTCTAAAAGTTCGAAAGGTGAATAAGTGCACTAAGGAGAAATGGGCAACACCAGAGGACCTACCTGTGCTATCCTCATCCCACACAGCAGGAGCACTCTCCAGACTGCTGCAGGACTCTGAAACCAAATCAGCATTTATCCATCGTAGTGTGATATCCATCATGTCTGCACCTGTGACCATGCCCATTTGGGCAGGTGTAAGTGCAACAGGTGTGGGCAGGATGGATAGCTCACTACAATCCATACATGCAACTGATGAAGAAAAAGTGTGGATGGAAACCAAGAACATTATATTAAGTGAGGTGAGACATGCTCAAAAAGCAAGCACTGCAAGTTGGCCCCCAAATGTAGACCCCAGCTTCTAATTTTTACATGTGTGCATTTACATAGAAATGAGTGTAGGTAGAGATCATGAACTAGAAAGGGACCCAAGAGACAGGAGGAAGAAGCTTTGAGAGACAGTGAAGGTAATAAAACCCATGCCATACGAAAGTGGAAAGAGGATACAGGAGGTGAAAGAGTCTAACTATGGATAGAGGATAAGGGGATGAGGAAGAGAAAAGCATGTGGAGAAAGGAGCAGAAAAAACTTAAATAGTATGGAAATACAGTAAGAATACCTGATAAGCCTTTTATAATGCAAATATATCACTATATGTGGATTGAGTAAAGCAAATAGAAAATTCACCACATTAGTGTTAACATGAAACACGAAGTAACACAAAACAAACTAAATAGAGAAGTAGAAAACATTCACAAACTAGAAAATGGAGTGTGGTGGTGTCAATGCTGCTGTCCTGGGACTTAACCAACTTCTCCAGAACAATTTTTTTTTTTAACATTTACTTATTTTATTCTGGACATAATTATACATGCCTTTAAAAAAAATGAAAACAAGCATTTATGAACAATATTTGGGAATTTGGGTGTCCTTCTTTCCAAGCTGCTTCCTGCTGGTAGGGGGCGCTGTCAGGGGGGAATCCTAAGAAGACGCAGAAATCCTGGCTGTAGTGGTCTCCAAGGCTGCATTGTCCCATTGACGCAGAACAATTGTTTTTATAGTTGTCTAGGATTTAAACTTTCTTCCTATTAGAAGAAACTGTCTTGCCTACAGAACCTACAGAACCATGAAGGGCAGAAATTCTCTACGTACCCCTGATCCCTGATCCCAAAGCATGTAACTGTGTTGTATAGGTTCTACCAACTGGTTATTGTGCCTATGAATCATAAAACAGATCTAATCCTGGAGCAAGACAGAAATGACTGGTGGCATTGAGAGTCCTGAGGTTATGGCAGCCAGTGCCAGTACTGCTACCTGGCATGATTTTGGCAGTGAACTTAGTTACTCACCAATCTTAATCCCGGATCCTCTGTGAGATCATTTATTTTCTTCCCATTGGTTCAGTAGAATTTGTTCTTGTTCGCTGAAATGCTGCTTGAAGTCTTGGGAGTGCACCTCTGGGATAAAGTGTTTGCTTAGCGTGCAAGGCCCTTGACTCAATCCCCACAGTAAAGTGGGTTCTTTTATGATTATATCTCACATTATACAGCCTAGTCAGACTGGTGTGTGTGTTCTCGAAGATCAGGAGCAAGAGAATCTTTTGCAATGGCTTTCCTCAAGCTTTTTGTGTTGATATTTCAAATACATATGTGAATAAAAATTCTTATCAAAGGCATATGCAAAGGACCTAAATGATTAAGCAACACCAAATAGTTTGTACCAATAGATCAAACATGGTGTCTACTGCAGCTCACAATTCCAAAGTCCCCATGAACCCTCCGGGGTCACCCAGGTCACCTCCACCCTGCAGTAAACATGTTCTCAGTGGTTCTTAGCTCACTTGCTGACTTTCATATGGATTCTAGGAAACATGCAGTCGAATTTTTATATTGACTTGTTGTTACAATTAAAGTTTTCCTTTTTACCCCACACAAACAACAGCTCAATATTTAACTGGGAGATTCTATCTTAACAGTGTCCTGAATCGCAGGGGAGAAGTACACTCAGCTGCCTGATGACATTTCACTTGTCACCCATGAAAGGGTTCACAAAATCCTAGGCTGAAACCCTACACTAGAAGCTGAAGGAGGAGAAAAATTAGCTCATTACTAAGGTTTGCTTTCTTTAAGCACAAATACTTTGAATTTTCTCAATCATAGAGCTCTTTCTTCTCAGAAAGTGAAAAAGAAATAAGGAAAGGAGGGAGGTAGGGAGAGAAAGAGACAGACAGAGACAGAGAAACAGAGAGTCCAATCTGTACATATTGGTCAGTATAGAAAAGGCTATAATACCATAAAAATCAACCCTGAAATCTCATGGCTCGGCAGAGTAAGGTTTATTTTCAGTCTATATACAGTTCTCATGGGTTGGGGAACAGAGGCCTCCCCGTCTCATCACTCAGATTCTTAGGCTAACAGAAAGACCAGATTATTTAAATAAATCTCATTTTCAGTGGGGTTTCTATTGCTTTGATAAAACACCATGACTAAAAGCAACTTTGGGAGGAAAGAGTTTATTTCACTTACAGCTTGTATGTCACCATGTCATCACTGAGGGAAACCAGGACAGAAACCTGCAGGCAGGAACTGAAGCAAAAGCCTGGGGGGTGGGGGGGGAGTTTGCTGCTTATCTGCTTGCTCCTTGTGGCTTGCTCAGCCTGTTTTCTTACACTACCCAGGACCACCATTCCAGGGGTGGCCCTGCCACATGCATCTTCAATCAGGAAGTACCACAGGCTTTCCCAGAGGCAAACTTAGTGGAGGGTGTTTTCTCAACTGATATTCCCTCTTCCAAAATGACTCTAGCTTGAGTCAAGGTGACATAAAGCCAGCCAGCACATGGCCCATCTCCTCTAGCCTGCTTCATAAGAATAATGCTGATGATAAACAAGACAAATGCTATAATTTTCAGGGAAAGGCAGTTTAGGTTATTTGAATCTAAATCCTTCCTGAAAAACAAGTAAAAATATTATTTTAAAGGTACTTTTTGGAAGACATCACATAGCTTAGGGATCAACAGAGAACCATGAAGCCAACACTAAAGGAAGGACAACTATGGAGAAACAGAGTTGCCCCAAGGTAAGCTTCCCCACCGGTACATTTATCAATCCTGGAGATTCTGGAACTTTTATCCTGACAACTTCACAGGGAGAATGAACAGGAATCAGAGTTGGAGAGACAGTGAGGGGCTTCACCATGCCACTTTCTTGTTTAGGGACAGTCCATCAAATCCTGGTTCCACCCAGTATCACATTGCTCCCCATCCCACCCCACTCCTGCCATCACTTCTGCTATGGGAAGGTTCCACTGGACTTCATGGACTGTGATAGTGACTGTTAGGTCTCAAACCTGGGAACACTGACCTGCTTATTAACATATTAAACTAGACACTGGCCGCCTGGTTCTGCCAGCATCCCTCCGTTCCTATCTATTACAGGGTGTAGCTGGCATACCCCACTCCCTACCCTGAACTCTCCAGCCCTGGGGCTGGGTTGCCCTCCCCTCAGTGATTCTCTGTTGTGTGTATGTTTCCGCCAGCCCGCCAGTCTGGGCCTATAGCCGCGCCAGCCCCAAATAACACTCAGAGACTCTGTATTAGATACAATCCTGTTGGCCAGTTATCATTACTGTTTATGGGCTAGCTCTGCCTTAATTATTAACCCATTTCTACTTATCTAAGTATTTCCATGTGGTCCTCTTATCAGGGAGCCGCAGCAGGCGTCCTGCTTCTTCCCTGGGCTACAGCTCGACTCCCTCCCTACTACTTCCTCTTTTTTCCTTGTCTCCTAGCCCTGCCTATCTTGCTATCTCATTGGCCACAGAGCTTTATTAACCAGTATGAGAAACATATATACAGAATAACATCTCCCATCATCTCCTCTTTTCTGTCTAAAGTAAAAGAAGGGGTTTAACCTTAACACAGCAAAATATACCATTCAACAGTTATCAAATAAGAATCACAGTTAACAATATTTAATCCATTAACATTTTGTAAGACTTAAAGAAAATATCATCTATCCTATCTTTGTGAGTCTAAAGTCCTATATGTAACTTATCTTTAATCCTAACTAAGGAAAACTATAACCAAAACTTCAACTCCTTCAAAGACCACAGAAGGATAATATATAAACTCTAGAAATGACAGAGACAAAGCATTGCCTGGTAAGTCACCCGAAGTTCTTCTGTAATGTTCCATCTTCAGCCCATAGGCCATAGTGTGTGTCCAGACTCCTCAACAAGGCAGGAAACTTTTCTCTGTGTCCTGTAGACTGTCTGGCTGTCTGGCAGCCTCTTCCATGAAGCAGGAATCCTGTAGCAATGTCCATCTCGAATCAGTAGTCACCTTTTTGTGGGTCCTGCATCTCCAGTTTCTACAACATAAAGTCAAACAGTCCAGAAGAGCAGTACCTTGCCCAAATGGCTAGTCTTGCCATATTAGAAGCAAACTACATAACGAGTTTCTTCAATGTCCATCTTCCTTTTTGATGCAGGAGGTGTTACCAGGAGCAGTTGTGCCTCATTGTCAAGAAAATCCCTAAATCATTTTAAATGCCATATCCTGTAGGTCTTTGAAAGGTTTGAAGAATGCCTATTCATCTCAAATACATCTCTGCATATCTAGAAATCCTAACTAACTTAACTCCAAGTTTTGACTATCATAGGTAATTCTCTAATCTGTACTAAATTATACATTACATTTTCCAATGAGCTATATAAACACAATTCCTAAACAAGAGGAGAAATATACATATCACAAATTTGACCTTAAATTGTATCAATAAAAGAAAATCCATTCCAAAGCAAAGTATTCATATCTATACCATAATTCCCTTTTTACCTTTAAAAAGATTGCCTGTGGTTATAACCATTTATAACCAAGCCCATTTAAATGAAAACAAACATCTATAAACAATATTTGGGAATTTGGGTGTCGTTCTTTCCAAACTACTTCCTGCTGGTAGAGGGCGCTGTCATGAGGGTCCAAAGAAGATGCAGAAATCTTGGCTGTAGACATTGCTTCAGGGGGTCTTGCTTGATCAAACCATATAAGTCTGGAAAAAATCCATAGCTTTTCATTTTCTGTGGAAACAAAAATAGAAATCCTTTTCCCCAGTAACTTGTCCTTAGGCTTAAATTTTTGAGTCAAAGCATTTTTAAAATAAATAAATTGAATTAATCCAGCAGCATTTCTTTTATCAGTAGTTATTTTCTCAGCAATCAAATAATTTAAAGACAACAGAAGTGTGTATAGTATCCAAAATTTCTCTGTTTTCCATCTTTACGTGGCTTTTTTATTATTCTATTTATTCTATTTCTATTTTTACATATTTTGAGACAGGGTTTCTCTGTGTAACTTTTATCTGTCCTGGAATTCACTGCATACCAGGTTTGCTTTGAAATCACAGAGATCTGCTTGCCTCTGTCTGCCAAGTGCTGGGATTAATGGCATGCGCCACCATACCCATCCATTCCACTTCCGTTTTTCTTTTTTAAACCATTGTATCCCGTTTCTTTTTCTCTCCCAAGCCAGCGTGTATTATAGATCTAAATATTGAGCCTAAAACCACAACATTTCTAGGAGAAATCATAGAACAAAATTTGTATGACTTGGACTTAGTAGAGAATTCTTGGAAGACTCAAATCATAATCTGTAATAAAAGAAAAAATTGATAAATTAAACTTCACCAGATTTAAACTGCTCATACTTTACAAGATTCATTCAAGAGAATTGAAGACAGTCAAAACCCCAAAATAAACTTTGGAAATAGTATTCAAAACATTATTGTGAATAATTTTATGCCTTAAAAATGATAAACTTGGGAGAGAAATGAGTAACTCCTTGGAAAAACACAACTTTTAAAATCTGACCCAGGAAGGAGAAGAGACTAGCTCTGAGAGTCTAGTGCAGTTTAAAGATCCTGTCTAAATTTCCTTTACCTCCTCACCTGCCCTGGCTGTGCTCACCCCTTAACCTGCACAGCTTCTACAGCTTCTGTTTTGCCCTAGAACTACTTCCAGATCATTAGGAGAAAAACTGTTCTCTTGGCTTTTATCAGTCACCGTCAGAAGCTAGAATGACAGCTATGACAGCCGTGAGCCCCTTGCATTGCAGAGAGGTAATATCCTTTTGATTTTTTCAGCAAATCCTACCAGCATGGGCCACCACAACCAGCTATCCTTTTGATTTTTATTACCTCTATAGACCCTCCATGAAGCAAGCAACACTTCCCTTGAGGTCATGTTCTTCCTGGGCCCTTGCACTTTCTCTGTCGTGTTTCCCTACCTTCCTTAGAAAGCTCTCTGAGGTGCACTCCTCCGTGAATCACAACAGCCCAAATGCCTGACAGGGATTTCATGAGCCCAACCCAAAAAACCCTACATCTACTAAGTAAATATAATAAACGCTACAGTTGAGAAGGAGGCTGTCCCTTCCCAAAATCAAGTAAAAACCTAGCAGCTAATGTAACCCACAGAGAGGGTTTGGGACCTTTAAGATTTTTAAGTAGCAGGGCTCTACCCTCTTTAAAAGATTTGTGACTTCCCAGGAGAGTATTACTAGAAGTTGTCCACTTTCTGTGTCCATCTTCTATTCTAATGTCCCATTTGACCCCCTGCTCTCCGCAGTGAGGTAAAAACAGCATGGGGCCCTTCCCATCACCATGCTCCTAAACTATTCCACCTCCAGAAATGTCTACCCAAATAAATCTCACTTCATTATAAATCACTTAGACATAGTATATTTTATGTCACGATAACATCAAAATAAAACAAATGGTACTTAAAAGCATGCAGACCAAGCACCTGGTGTGTGTGTGTGTGTGTGTGTGTGTGTGTGTGAGAGAGAGAGAGAGAGAGAGAGAGAGAGAGAGAGAGAGAGAGAGAGAGAGAGAGAGAAAAGAGAGAGAGACACACAGACAGTCAGACAGACAGACAGACAGAGACAGACAGAGACAGACAGAGAGAGAGGAAGAAGGGGGAGAAGAAAAGAAGAAGGAGGAGGAAGAGGAGGAGGAGGAAGAGAAGGAGGAGGAGGAGGAAGAGGAGGAGGAAGAGGAGGAGGAAGAGGAGGAGGAGGAGAAGGAGGAGGAGGAGGAGGAAAGAATCCTTTTATTTCTTTCAGATATAGTGTCAATGCCTCATGGCCACTAAGCCCCATCTCCAAATAACACTACAGACTAGTGATCATGTTTTCAACATATTATTTTTACAGAACTTCAAATTCACAGATAAAGAGTGGTAAAAAAGGAAAAAAAAGTATTAGGCAATTTCATTTATAAATACAAAAAAGAAAGAAAAGAAAAGAAAATTAGTCTTGCATTTTTATTCAGATTTTAACTCTATTCTGCGAAATAAAGATCCAAATTCATTTTTACATTTTATCTCACATGGAAAACAATTTATTCCAGCATTATTTCATTATTTGTTGACAGGAAATGTTATCTCTGTCATACCTAAGCTTTTCTACTATGTGAGGCTCTGTTCCATTCTGGTGTTCTGGGTCAGTTGTGTATTACTGCATTTTGTTACATTGCTTTCATCACTATTGCTTTCTTAAATCTCATCATCTGCCATGATCTTCAGAATTATTTTAGTAATTTCCAGCTCCATATGAATTCTAGGATCATTTCATGATTTTTAAAGAAAAAATTCTGAAAACTCAGGGCAGGAAAGTGGCAGTGGGGAAAATCACCTGTTGTCGAGACTGAGGGGCCACATTCCATCCCTTGGGGCCATATGGTAGAAGGAAGAGGACCAACTCCTACAAAGAACAGAAGTGTCTGTGATTCTGACCACATCAACCAAGGGAAGGCAGGGAACTCTGAAAGGAGGTGTCAGGTGGCTCTTTCATCACGCTGATCATCTGGGTTGGTGTATCTGGACATCGTCTTAACCTCTGCTGTCTTTTCTCATCTTCCTCTTTCCTGCAACCCTTGACTGCACTTATTACTCTTTTCTCCAATGGCCAACACTAGATTTTAACTCTATGATTTCAAAATGGCTTCCACAATCAGGCTTCTGCGACTGGGCCATGGAATCCCTGTTGTGTTTTGGATGTCAAGTCCCCCCCCCCAACCCCCCGAGATGCTTCATGTGTTGAAAGCTTGACCCTCCACTGCTGGGGCTATGACAAGGTAGTGGAAACTTGAAAGAGTGAGGACTATCTGGAGAAAGTGGGTTCTTGGGGACAAGTCTTTGAAGAGAATGTGTTATGCAAGGTCTACTTCCATCCCTCTCTGCTTCCTGACTGTCTCAAGGTGAGCAGCTCTGGTCCACTATGTGCTCCCCACCATGCTGTTATGTCTTTTCACACCCTAAAAGCAATAGCTCCAGACAACCAGACATTGAAAACATCAGCCAAAATTAACCTTTCCTCCTTCAAATTGATTTTCCTCTGGCATTTCTCATGCCCTGCTCTCCTTTCCCCAACACACCACGGTTTAAGAGAATATCAGACAATCACATTGGGCTTAGAAGTTCCATGAAAACTGACAGACAGTTTTCATGGAAACTGCATGAGACCTGTAAGGTACTTACTTTATTTCATTTCTTGAGCTCCATTCTTTACTTTGTAAACATGTTCACCTGGCATATTGAAGCAATAAAGGTGCTGTACTTCTATGATATCCTAATCAATTTTATTGTCATGGCTAAGACTCATCTGAGAGGAAAGTCTATTTGGAGGGATTGCCTAGATCAAGATGACCAAATATGTGAGAAAACAACGTAAGAGAGAAAGGATTTAGTTTGACTCATAGTTTTTGAGGTTGCAGTGCATCACTGGGGAGCTCATGGTGAAACACAGCAGTTCACAGCATGGAATCCAGGAAAAAGAGGGGAAAATAATGCTGTTCTGTACTTTCTCCTTTTCCCTCCAGCCTATAGGATGGCACAATCTACATTCACAGCAGCTTGTCTCTGCTGGGTCCTCCCTGGAAAGGTCATCACAGGAATACCCAAAGTTTCGGTTTATGAATTTCTGGGTTGTTTCATAGTCTCATCAAGTTAATAATCAAGATTAACCATCAGAGATGTGTTCCCTCCAAACTTGACCATGTAGGCATTTCTCACTATAGTTCTACTCTGCAACAGAGCAGTTTGCATTAATTGAACTCACATTTCTAAGCCTTTTATCAGTCTTGGGAATGTATCCACTCCTTCAAGGTTAGCCACTTTAGCCTTGACCCCGTTGCTTCTTCTACCTCCTCTAGCATTTTCTCCCCCTCTAGGATGATCACTCATAATCTGTTCTCAAAGGATATGTAAGAAATACTAGATTCCCTTTCCCCAGTGCAGAAGTGGAGAAAAGACAAGATAAAACTAGTCTGAGGAGCAGTAATTACTTTCCTTAAGGGAATCATTTTCAATAAGCATTTTGTTTTGTGTATAAATATTACTAACACCTTCTTTGGATTTTTAGATAAATTTCTATCATGTGTCCTTATAGAAATGGGGTAACATGCAGAGCTTGTCAATAGTCTTGGGAAGGTACTAAGGACAAAGTCTGGCACTATCCAGATGATCACAGAACACTAATATTTACAGGACTCTTGCAGGTAGTCCATTTTATACTTACTGCTTTATCTTGAAATTAGAGCTAACAGAAGTGAGCTTACAGGATCTAGTACTACAAGTCTGTGCTACCAGCTGCAAGGGGATGCAAACCCCCCTGAAAGTCTTCAACCCTGGCAACAACCTTCTCATTAATTGAATTCTTTTCCACAGAAGAGAAACCAGCCATAGAGTTCACATAACTTAAAGTTTTTCATTTTGCGTAGATGTAAAATATTGAGCTCTGCTGAAGTTAATGTTACTAGAGGATACCATCTTAAAGACCATATACCAGACCAAGGATAGTGAGATTCTGTCTTTGAAAGATAAGAAAGAAAATGTACAGAGATGATACTTAACCTTGAAATTTCTCTGAGAAAAAAATGAGAAGTCAATTGTATCAAAGGATTGTAATATATCTTTTATTGACATCTTAGAAACATCTAAATAGTTTCCTTGCATGGACTTGGATACATGTTTGCACACATCCTGTGCTTGAGACTAGGACAGAGTACTCAGAGAACCAGGGTAGGCAGCAAGGACTACACCTGAAGCACCAACGCACGCAAAGCAGGAAGGTCACATACAACCTGAATGTACACAGTACTGTTTATGGACAACATTCTAAGAGGATTGACAGTAGTTTGTGTCTTTTAAAAAAGGCTTTGGAATGTCTAGAAATTAAACCAAAGTTCTAGACTTTAAACTTCAGGCTCACTTCCTAAACTATCTTTAGAAACAATCTAGACATTTAAGTGGCAAGATTATTAAAAACATAGTTTGAAGCTAACTTGTAGAATGACTAGATTTCCAAAGGGAAATGATAACCCCTGACTAGAAAGCATGAATAAATCTAAAACACTTTTTGAAAAGCATTGCTGTGGAGCTCATTGACATGGACAACAATACTTATTTAGGCATATCCAGTGGAGCAGTAATTTAGCCATTAGACCGTCTAACTTGACTAATTCACTGCCAGGAAGTGATGAGATAAGATGCTGTCCTGATGGCTACCTAGAGAAAGGCTGATGGAAAGGTCACAACTGGCTGACACCAGTATGAAAATATCTGATCTTATGTTTTTGTGCAATGGCCCGACTACTCTGAATGAGCAATTTATCATTTAGGACTTCACCTAAGCTAACTAATATGAATGTACCACAGTTACTACTTAGGATAAATTAGGCTTCCAAATCTTAACTAAAGGCTTAGAAAATTTTCTTCTGCAGTATCATGCCAGAGATGTTTCTGTTCATCCCACAATGCCCAGGTCATAACCCCCATAACAGTTACCAAGCCCAGCTGTGAAAAGTTCTGAGATCCAGTAAGCTCTTGTCTTAAAGGAATCAATTTTGTATAAAAATAAATACAGATTTTGTTTTGTTTATAAATATTACTGACAACTGTTTTGGAATATAAATGTAGATCAATTTCTATCATATGATTTTATAGAAATGATGTGAGATATAGAGATTTTATGGCAATTGTTTTATGTGACAAGTGAGTTTTTAGGAATTGGTATTTATAGAGTCACTAAGGGTCTCATAGAGACACTTGAATCCTTTAGCTAGACTCAACTCTGTTTTGTACAGGGCATCATTTACTGCCTGATATTTCTGAGGCTTCCAGGAGCTCAAGGAACAACTAAAGAGTAGCTACCTGGTTATCTAATATTAGTACCCATACCCTACACAAAATCTGATGCTTCTATCTGCTGCATGATTTCATACTTAGCACAGCTTTATTTATATTGTGAATTCCATTGCACAGCTGATGGAAGGGAGATTCAAACTAGCATCACTGCTTTCTAAAATCAAACACTTGAAGACCCTAATCTGTCATACTCAAAGCCTTGGTTCTTCTGTATGATGCCATCTGCGAAGACCCTGTGTTTCTTAACTACTGAACAAATGCACCTCAGCCTACTAAAAGGAAAAATAAATGGGGGAAAACGAGGGCTCTACCTCCTCCCTTACAATGTAGCTACCTTATGTCAAATGGTCTACAGTTCCTCCTCTGTGAGTTTTCTCAGACCTTGGAGGTGATTTATATAAATCCCCCATCATCTAGACAATGCAGGTAAAGAAGAAGCCAGATTGCCCTCAAATTACTCAGATCATTGAAGAGGAAATGATGGTTTTTCACCCCATTAAATGTTCACGCTTTGAAAAATGAACTGATTCCCGCTGCTTCCAGCTGGAAGACCACCCACTGTGCCATTTAATCTGTACATATTCTATGGTCATTTATCATTATGCTCTCCATAAGTTTCCCCAACTGTCTAAAAGATAATCAGGAGGCATGTGTAAAGGTCCGTTGGGTCAATTACATCACCTTTGGGTCCAACTTAGCTAATTATGTTTTTTTTTAAAAGGGGGGTGCTCCACGCCATTTCAGCATGGAGCCTGTGTGGTGTCTCTGGTTTTATGTATGGAGGAGGAAAGCTTGTCTCTGAATGACTAGTTACTGTAGCGTATCAGTGCAGAGCCATATAGTTGTGATATTTGGGGATTTATAGCACATCCAAATTAGTATGTGAAAAAAAAAATACACTAGTAGGGAATCTGAGTGCCCCCTATCATTTTTAACAATGGTCACAGCACAGTAAGAGATGAAACCCACGTGTCAAAACCTCTTGCATGAAGGAGACACTGCTTCTCCTTCGCCATGTAGAATTCAGGTATTCAGATACAGTAGTTAGAGGGTGTTTTTGAGCTTTTCCACATCCAGAAAAATATGAAAGCTTTGTTTTCTTTTCAGGCACTTTATAGACTACAAATGATGTATTCCTAATACAATCTCATGTTTTAAATTCATGTTCTCTGTTTTCCTGGCCCCCCCAAAAAAATACCAAACATTACACTTGTGTAGTTACCTTCTAACTACAAAAAGGTAAGTTTCCTTTGGAGACTTTTTTTCTTCCTGTACCTTCATCTCTGCAACCCAATTATCCTGAGCTCTGTTTGGTATGTGAAACAGCAGCAGCAGCAGCAGCACCCAAGGGTTATCTCAGAAGCGGCACTCTGAGATAACCCTTGAGTTTTTCTCAGGAGTGAAGCTACGCCTATCCTCATGCTTTCTGAAGTTGCCACACACCCTGGTTGGGATAAAGAGGGGCTGTGTGGCTGTGTTGTCCTAGATTTGGTTTCTTCCTTATTCTATAGATTAGGAGTGGGGGAACTGTTTCTAAGGGGTTCTAGGTCACGATTTCATGATTTCTTCAAAGTCAGACAGTTGCTTCATCTGCTCAATCTGCATAGAATGCCTTCGAAGGAGTTTCTTTTTACTTCTCAAGTCAACTCTCTTTGGTGAACTTGGAGCAATGGGAACCATAGATTTTAAGCCACCAGCAAGTGGGGAAGTGGGTTTGCTACTGGCTCTGATATCTGGGATAGGTGGGTTTGAATTCACATTTAAAGGGGGAAGAAAGCCAGGCCTCGTGTGAGCAATGCGGTCCAGTAAGAGAGTTCCTGAACCTCTTCTTTCTAGAAGATGAGGAGGCCTGCGGCGCACTGAACTGGGAGACGTGCTGGGTACAGCATCCAGGCACTCCCGAGAGCCATGGAAAAGGGACAAGTGGGAACTGTTGGGCTTCTTTCTATCTAAAGGTCCTTTGCCAGACTCAAGGGACATAGAGTTGGTTGGGTCAGCCCCAGGCTGTACATCTAGGTCATATAGATCATTCTCCAACAGTTTGAGAGATGCTGGATCTTTCAAAGCTAATGGTCCTGGTGGACACATTCCAGTCTTCTCCTGGTCAACAGGAAGTGTTCCTCTCCTGGCCAGGCGTGGGTGGGGAGCCTGGCCTTTCTCATATGCTGATTTCCAGGTAGCGGTTGCTGAAGTTGAAACTTTCAGAACTTGTTCTTGGACTGTGGGGAAGAGTGTGGAGTCTTTACTGTCGATGCTGTTGGTTCTGGAGAGGGGATTCCTTTTAGGGAAAGACATGTCACTGATGCTCCTGACGACTTCGTTGTCTGTGCTTGTGCCATGGGTTTCCTCCTGGCGTGTGGAGGCTGCCAGCACAGAGGGAGCAATCAAGCCCCAGGGTTCAGACTGGAGCCTCTTCAGTTGGGGCAAACGGGCCCTTTTAAGGCTAGACACTTTCCTGGTGGGTGATCCAGGCTCGTTAAGGACCTTAGAAGTACTGCAGCCACTTTGGTTTCCTGTTTGGAGGATGAAGAAATCATCATCCTTCTCACTGGGTGGAGAACCCAGACCAGGAGCCTTCAGTTCGATGTCAGAAGGAGATGCACACAGTGGTGGTGACTGTCTCTCTTCCACTTTGGGTGATGGAGGGACATTGAGATACTGCTTGGTGGTTTTTGTGCCTGAAGATGATTTGTCTGTTGTTATAATGATTACTTCCTTACCTTTGGCTTTGCAGGCATCAAGGAGATGCTTCAGTGCATCCTTGTCATCTGCATTTATTGCGTAAACTAGAGCTGAAGCCCCAGTGCGATCCTCAAGACTAGGGTCTGCTCCATTCTCCAACAACAAGGACACCACTTCTCCCCCAGCTCTTCTGATGCAAGCATGGATGAGTGCAGTCTTGCCAGACTTATCCTGGATATTGGGGTCTGCCCTATTGTCCAATAGATACTTCACCATCTTAGACTTGCTAATGCTTTGCTGGTCCACATGTTTGGTAATGCATGCCACCATGAGAGCTGTTTCACCTTTGTCATTGCTCTCATTGATATAAGCTCCCCCTTCTAAGAGGAGTCTGGTCAGTCGGAGCCTCCCTAACCATACCGCCTTTAAGAGGGAGTTTCCATCAGTCCTCAACTCAGTGTCATCATCCATCATGGTGGCTACAACTTAGGGCCTCTGAGCCACAGGGGCAATCAGACCTAGGAAGGGGACAAGAAGGGAAAGCATTATGTATCGTGCATTCTATTGCTACTGCATGCAGCATTATTATCTCAAAGTCTAGGTACAAGCATGTTCCAGTCTGATCCCAAGCTGTGTTAACTGAACTAAGCTATCTAATGCCTCTGAGTGAGTTTATTCATCTATGATGAGGGTGAAAACAGTAGTGACCTACATCCTAGGGTTATTCTAAAGATTTCTTGAGATAGTGCATATAAAACACCCGGCTAAGGGCCGAAGAGTTGGTTCAGTGGTTAAGAGCGTTTATTACTCTTGAAGAAGGCCTGTGTTTGAGTACCGGAACCCACATGGTGACTCACATTAATGTATATCTCCAGTTCCAGGAGACCCAACACCTTCTGACCTCCATGGGCACCAGGCATACACCTGGTACATATGTGAGCGTAAAACACACACATAAAATAAAACAAATACATCTAAAAACATGTGTAAAATACACACACACACACACACACACACACACTAAAATCACCTGGCCCTGTGAAAATCAATTCGCATAATGCAGAACACACAGTAACTATTTTTAAATTGCAAGATATGGTTGTGTTGACTGCTCAGTTAACACAAATATAGAAATCTAGGTTCCTTTAGGAAATAAACATTCATAACTGTTTTTCCCCACTGTTGGATCCTCAGCATTTAGCAGTGATTCAGACATAATGAGTAGGACACTTTATAAATAATCATTAAAAGCATTGTTATTGATGTGCATCAAAACAGCTAATAGAAAATATACCAACATGATGATCGTAGGCCTAAGGAGGCATTCACTCTTTCATTTTGTTGTGTTCCTAAAGTGAATATGTATCACTATGATTGTAAAGAGAAAGCAGTAGAAAATATATAAAAAATAAAGTCAATATAACCATTCTTTTCCAGGGTCTAGTCCCACTTCCCATTTGCCTAATTCACATTAGCTCCCACCATGCCATGTTATATCCTTCCTTCTTGTTGAACTAATATGTGGCATGGAATAGAGAGCAGTGTTGTATTTTTGTTCACACATATTGTTTAAAACAACGTTAAAAACCAGTTTCCTCCATTTTGTCACGTTCTAGCTTTCTGTCTCGTTCTCCTCATGTGAGTTGTCTAGTCCATGAACTCAGAATATCCACACTGTGTGTTTGAGATACATTTTACAAATAAGGAGTGATGGGAAGGCTAGCATAGATTACCTGGCCAGACTATGGATACCAATTACACTGACTCATGCTGCAAGAATGACCTCTCCACATGGACACCTTTGGTATCCAGCTCTCACTGAACTGACAGCCTGTTATTTCATCCTCATCTGATCTACAGCGTTCTTTGTCTTTCTGCATTACTCAAGGCAATGGCTCCTCGGTTTCTGTTTTCTACAGAATTGGAAGAAAACCAGAGCCTGATAGATAGTTCAGATAGCTCAAAACCCATTTAAAAAGATGGGCATGGTTAGTGCAATTGTAATCCTAGAGATAGGGTGGTAACAGCAGAAGGATCTCAAGAGACTGGGGGCCATACAACCTAGCCTAATTGCTGAACCCCAGGTCCTAGTGAGAAATCCTGTCTCAAAAAATAAAATGTGTATGGCTCCTTAGGAGTAACACTCAAGGTTGACCTATGGTGTCTCCACACTCATGCAGGCATGCACACACACACACACACACACACACACACACACACACACACACACACACCATCACTGCCACACCGTAGTACATTAAGAGATGAAGAAGTTTCATTCATCCATCCCAGCTCTTCCTTTAAAAGTAAAAGCAGCAACAGCCTGGTTTGTCTTCTGGCTTCAGCATATTTTCCACTACTTCAGATGCATCACACTGAAGACTCTGAAGACTCTGAGTCTAACCTGCTACAAGTGTGCTTATATGTTTCTGTGAGAGTTTCTGAAAAATTGCTGTCACCTGAGAATGTTGTGCAAATGACATATCGACATGTCTATATTTCTGTCTCCTTCCTCATCTCCTTTCTCTTTTAATATTCTATTGATCTTCATTTTTTTATGTGTGTATGTGGCTTTATCTCTCTCCCTCCCACCATATAATGATCTCCTCAATGGTGTGCTACCTATGGTTTCTGTGTTAAAGTCTTGTATTGTTCCATATTCAATAAATGTCTTAGTCCCCAAGCTCTGCAGATCCAAAGCAGAATGTCCACACATTAACTAAATAAATGGGGATATTTGGTGAAAACACTTTTCTTTGTTTCATCGTAGAAACCTTTCTTCCCCTGACCCTAACTCACCTTCCAGAATCATCCACTGAAATGCCAGCTCTGCTCACAGCCTGCCTACCCTAAAATGCCAGTGTTTCTTAAATACACCCACTTTTCCCTCTCCTGGCACTACTCCTGTTTCTAACTACAAGGACTCCCTGCTCTTCTTTAATTATTCATCATCCTCCAAACACCAGCTCGAATGTTACTTCCTTTGTAATCAAGAAAAAAAAAAATCAATCAAGATCCGAGAGGGAAAGTTCAGTAAAATTACAATGACTCATATCAAGTCTATATAAAGAACCACTCCAAATCACTTCCTCCAAAAGAGGATACACAAATGACCCATGAGCTGTACATGCTCATCAAAGGTGCCCAGTCTCATTAGTACTCAAGGAAAATCAAATCAAAGCACAAGGTAGTTAAACAGAATGACAAACCAAAGGATGCAGGAAGTCAGAAACCACCAGGAACCTGCTGGGCTATAAATAGGTATAACTTTACTAAACTGAAGCCTACATTTTGACCCACTCATCCCATGCCTAGGTTGATAGCTGTGGTAAAATGTAAACCATGGCCACAAAATTTTCCTATCATGGTCTATATATGAGGAGCTGTCCAATAAAATAGGCAAAATAACACCATCACTTTGAGCAAAACCGTCATGGGCCTTACAACATCTCAGTTTTCCCTTTTGGAACCCAGCTGTTTTACGAGGAAGACTAGGATATCCCACTAGAAAGGTTAGGTGGAGCTTCAGTTAACTTTCTTGATGCAGGTGAGAACTTCATCTGTCTAGCCCCAGTCAGCTCCCAGATGGTTGCAATTGACTGAGTGGACCCACCAACAAGCTGAGAAAAGAGTTGAAGAGAGAATTCCTCTCTGTTTTGATTTTTTTTTTTTTTGCCTTTGAAGTACAAGAAAAGGCACTTAATTAGTGTGTTTTTGTCTCTGATTATGTGAGTTAAAATGTCTGCTCTTTATAATCAAGGAAGTCCTGAATATGGTATCAGTGCTACTTCTTTGTTTATTCATTTATTTGTTATTAAACATAGTCAGATATGAAGACAGAGATATATGAATATTTATGTAAATATTAAGAGATTTACAGAATGCAGGCATTTACAATCTAGAAGGAAGGTAATAAGGTTTTTATGATATGCATGTATCAAGCAAGGTGCTGGTTAATGACAATTCCTCTATGCATTGTTACTTAATCCTTACAACAATACTATGAGAAGAATAGTAATACTTGTTTCTTAAATTGAAGCGTAAACTAGGCATCAGGGAGAGAAAGCCACTTATTAAAACCACCTAAGTAGTAGGTTATAGAATTAGAATTCAAATTCAGCAGTCTCATCTCAAAGTCCACGTTCTTGGCCTCTATGTGAAACAATTGTCATTGAAATAATTGTCGCAGAATTGAAGACAGACATACAGCTGAGAGAGATGTGTACCATGAGGAGTTAAGAGTACAGATTAGGAAAGGATTCATAATGGACACACAATTAGTCTAGCCCTTTTTTAAAAAGGATAAAAGTTTCTTGAACCAAAATACTGAAGGCATTATATCTGGGGTTATAAAGAAAAGGGTAGCATGTCACAGAAATTTAGAGAGCCTTGTGGTATAGGGTCAGGGGTGAAAGGCTACAGGCATTGGTAGAGTGAGGAGAACAGGCAACACCTTTTAGACTGTTGTCCTAAAGGTAGATGCTGGTATGTAGAAATGTCAGATAATGTATAGCTGTAAATGAAAAGGTGATATAATCATTGGTGAGAGGATAAGAATGGATTTGGAGGCTGGGAGGCAATACTCTTGTTGGGGGTGAAGAGAATTAGGGCTACCACAATACAGAGGCTGGGGGCAAGTAAAACCGAAGAGAGCTCAGAAAGACAGAACTGACCAGTGATGTATTTGATGTGTGAGTCAACCAATGCCTAGTTTCCTTTCATTTCTACTATGCCTCATGAAGTAAATGCTAAGAACACCTAATGCTAGAAAGACAGGATGCTTTACCAGGGGTCTCTAAGCTTGTGTTTCTTACCAGAAACAGCTGACACATCTTCTGAATTTTGAAATACTAGCATTTTGGCTGCTCTAGATGCCATTATTTTACTTTTAAAACCTCACCTGATGCCAGGTTAGTAAAACACTTGCCTTGCAAACACAAGACCTGAGTTTAAGAGCCAGAATTCCTGTGAAAATGCCAGGTGTGGCAGAACACACTTGGAAAACCAGCACAGGAAAAGCAGAGACAGGAAGATCCCTGATGTTCCATGGACCTCCAGGTTAGCCTACTTGTTGAGTTCCATGCCAATGAAAGATGTCTCAAAAATAGATAACATGATTTTTTTTCAAAAGCTTAAAGATAAAAAATAATAGAAACATAACCCCAAATAAAATAATTTATTGCATTTCAGAACAAAAATAAACTGACATATGAGCAATGTCTCCCTGCTGCCTTTTCCCCAAGCTCTTGACATGCCCACTACACACACACACAACTCTCAATGATCCTTAAGATTTAACTTTTTTAACATTATACTATAATGGTGACTAACATGAATTCCAAGGCACCAGGGCCACAAAATAAATGCTGAAAGCTACATACCACCAACATCTAAAAGTTAAATCATGTTTCCCTCAAAAGTTATACCATATGCTATTTGACTAGGAAGGTGTTACCATCTTTGTCCTGAAATCCTTCTGTTATTTTCTTAACTATAAAATGTGGTATATTTATACAATGGAGTATTACTCATCAGAAAAAGCAAGCAAGCAAACAAACAAACAAAAAACAAAAACAAAAAACAAAACAATGAAATCTTGACATTCCCAAGCAAATGGATGGAAATGGATGGAACTAGAAGAAACCATTCTGAGCGATGTAACCCAGTCACAGAAAGACAATCATGGTATGTACTTACTCATATATGGATGTTAGACACAGAGCAAAGAATCACCAGTCTATAATCCACACCTCCAGAGAAGCTAGGAAACAAAGAGGACACTAAGAGAGACATACATGGTCCCCCCAAGAAGGGAAAGGGGACAAGAGCTCCTGAGCCAATTGGGAGCACAGGGGAGAGGGAAGGGAGGTAGGAAAAAGAAGGGGAGAAGAAGAGAGGGAGGAGAACATGAGGGATAAGGAAGATTGAGTCCGAGGAAGAATAGAGGAGAGCAAGAAAAGAGATACCTTAACAGAGGAGCCAGTATAGGTTTAAAGAGAAATATGGTACTAGGGAAATGTCCAGAAACCCACAAGGATGACCTCAACTAAGAATCTAAGCAATAGTGGAGAGGCTACCTTAAATGTCCTTCCCCTATAATGAGATTGATGATTACCTTAGATGCCATTCTAGAGCCTTCATCCAGTAGTTGATGGAAGCAGAAGACACCCACAGCTAAGCACTGAGCTGTATTCCTTAAATCCAGTTGTAGAGAGGAAGGAGAGATGAGCAAAGGAGTCAAGACCATGCTGGAGAAACCTACGGAAACAGCTGATCTGACCAAGTAAGAGCACATGACTATGGGACCTCTGACAGTGAGACCAGTATTTATCCCGAGTGCACAAATGGACTTTGGGAACCCATTCTCCATGGAGGGATACTCTCTCAGCCCAGATACATGGAGGAAGGCCTAGGATCTCCCCCTAATGACATGATAGACTTTGATGATCCCCCATGGAAGGCCTCACCCACCCTGGGGACTTGGTGGGGGACATGAGAGGATGGAAGGGAGAGGGAACTGGGGCTGATTTGTAAAAGAAGATTGTTTCTAAATTAAATGAATAAAAGATTTAAAAAAGAAAGTTACATCTTTGTAATTGCATGCACATAATATAATATTCATGTCTTTATAATTGCACACACACTCAATATACATATACATACATACATACATACATACATACATACATACATACATCATAATGTTCCTTTAACCTCTGAGGGACCATCTTGCTCAGTCTTCCAGATTTAAAAGTAGGAAGTAAAAATAACAGGCTTTGAACCTTTTCCTCATTGAACCTAGAGTCATTCATTATCATATCTTTGGACTGAGTTTTTCAGACCAAGTCCACAAATTAAAAACCTGGAAGCCATGTAACCGAAGGGCATATACTGTTTGACTGGAATGATATTTTAAGTGTTGTTTGAGTGTTTGGTTTATTTTCTGTGTATTAATGTTTTGCTTTTTGAATGTATGTTTGTGTACCATATCCTTGCCAGGTACCCAATGAAAACAAGAGTGTGTGTGGAATGGCTGTGAGCTAACATGTAGGTCTGAGACTCCGTGTTCTGTAAGAACAAGTGTTCTTAGCTGCTGAGCCATCTCTCCAGCCCCTGGCATGATATATTACTTACTCTAACTGAAAATGTCAAGCAGAATTAGTCATTGTTTAGCATGAGAAGGACCTGCCATTCTCTATATTAATACAACAAGCCTTATTCATATGTTTGCTAGCTTATCTGGGCTAAATGGGGACAGGGGTTTGCATATAAAAGCGAAAGGCCATCAGGCCATAGTTTTACCCTTTCTCTGACATCCTATTGCTGACCTCTTCAAAGTTGTCACAAGGATCAAATAAAACAATAAATGCAGAGACTTTGTTGTTGTTAACTTTAAGAAGCATATGGTCAAGAGAGCCATTATAAATTATGTAACTAGCAATTACTTTGGTAAAGATGTAATGCCATTTCCTTGAAGGCTACTTTCCTTGGTCACAGGTCCAACAAATTTCCATTTGTCTTCCCTCATTCATCACACAAGCAAATATTTCAGTGGTCTGAAATATGTCATTATGCAAAATAGAAAGGTCTGTAGATATTTTATGAGTATCTTCACAATTATTTATGCCTTATCCAAAAGGCTCATATATATATATATATATAATATATATATATATATAAAAATATATATATATATATATATTGTTCTTACTGACCCAGAGCAGACTTGTAGGACTTTCTAAGGTATATTTTATATTCATTTGTTTCTGGCTATAGTTTATTTTGCTTTTCCTGTACTTCTTCAACTACTATTGAATATGATACCTTGTGAATCTTTAAAGACTGTTTTAAGTTCCTCGTGAACAAAAATAGATTATAGTTAATATTCATCTATTAAGTTGATCCAAAATTAGTTTAGAAATCATTGCTGTCACATTTTAATACTATTTATCTAAACCCTTTTAGTGGTGAAATTGCCAAATTCTAGGCTCCAAAGGAAGTACCAGTCTGCGGCAAGAGGTATTGCCAGACAAAGATGCCAGAGAGCTGTTTAGAATTTCAGCTCTGTTAGTAGGTGGTTACCTAAGAAATTCAGGACAAGTGTTCTTTTGTCAAATGACTATAATAACCCAGGCTTTCCCTGGCTACTTCACAGTGCTGTAAGAAACAACTGACAGGCAGTATGGGAATGTCCTCTAGGTAGTTCTGCTTAAAAAGTCCTAAAGGGTTATTACATTGAGTTAATATTGTCTGCTCACAACTTTTCCATGGAGCCCTGTCCTGCTCCAAACCCAGACCTGAAATGTAATAGTACTGTGCACAATTGCCTTGTAGCTCTTCCAACTACCTGCTAGTTTCCACTTACTAACTCCACCAACCACAGTTAAAGTTTGAGGAACTCTCTCTCTCTCTCTCTCTCTCTCTCTCTCTCTCTCTCTCTCTCTCTCTCTCTCTTTTCCAGGGAAGCATTATGCTAACCTTATAGGGATTTTTTTTTCAAGACAGAGTCTTATGTCATCAAATTCCCAAGCAAAGGAGGATGGCCTTGAACTTCTGATTCTCCTGCCTGCTCTTCCAGAGTACTTAGATTGAAGGCATGCAACCGTTTTACAGATTATGAATGTCTTACCCAGGGCTTTGAGTGTGCTGGGCAGATGCTCTACCTACTAAGCTACAATGTCAAACACATGCAATAGCACATGCAGTAACTTTGACCAAGGCATAGTGCTACAACTGTGATCTGTTTCTGTCCCTCCAAGCTCAGAGCTGTTTCACAGAGGAAACTCTGCTCAGGCTTATGGTTCTACCTCTTCAGCCTGGGGTGGAGTTAAAGACGCAGTCGGCTGTAACAGTCCCTGGTTGTATAAACTTGGGCAAGCTTCTCTTGCTTCTGTTTTTCTCATCTGAAAAACGGGGATAAAAATAGCATACAAACAGAACTATCACTGTGTATAAAATTATACAATCTATATAGAGTGTTTTGCACAGAGTGTTGGCACAGAGTAAGCGGTTTATAAATGATAAGTTCTTGACAAAGTTTGGATACACACTCCAAAACTAAGGAGGCCACTTGGTTCAGAGGCAGCATTTGCGGAAGCTTGAAAGGGTATCTTTGCACTCCACCTCTTTCTATAGTTCGCGGGAAGCAGTTAGAAGCCCCTTAAAAACTGGGTGTTTGCGGTTCAAGACCCATGGCTGGCTGAACCAAGAGAGTCGCCACTCGCTGCTGATAGAGGTAGCAGTAGAGGTAGCAGTCTAGGAACAAATCCGCTGTCTTAAAAGAAGCATACAGCACGCACCCCCCCCCCGGGAGGGCTCTGTCCGAGGTGCTGAAAATCTGGGGTCAGCCCGAGCCTGGTGTGTGGGCTTTCAATGCTATCAGTGTCTTGGGCACCTTCCTAAAGGCCCAATATGGGGGAGGGAGGGGGCTAAGTAAAGTCAGAGCATAAATGCTCATGCCATCATTTTTTTCAGAAATTCTCAGATACATATGCTTTACGGTTTTGTGCACATCATTTTCACAATCACATCTTCTCATTGCCCACTCATCACAGGTTTATGCAAAAACGTAAGACTTTGCTATGGCTTCAGTTCCTGTAAAAACCCAGACGCCTAACAGCCAGCCCCAATCTGCAACCATTTCCTACAAAAATTCCTGGCTCCTACGCATCTCATCCCCACGCGTTAATTCATATATATATATATATATATATATATATATATATATATATATATTCCGTTTCAGTCTCCCACAATTTCCTGTGATAAAAACAGCCTCTCTCCTTCAGCCCCGCCTCCCGCCCTGGCTAGACAACATGGACTTACTTCTGGGGAGCCTGGGGTCTCACCTAGGTGACCTGGAGAAAGCCCCAGAGGCGCACTTACCCAGTGGGGATGCTTACCTGCTTACTGCACGATGCTACCTTGGTCCAGGGTTTGAACAGTGCCATCACTTCCACAGTACCTCCTCCTGCAGCTTCACCTTGGCTGTCAGAGAGCTCTGCCTGTCTGAAGCAGGATCAGAAGCTAGGCTAGCCCTGTCCTGGTGGATGCCATTGAATTCAGACTTACTCAGAACTTCTTCGAGGGCCATAAATGAAACCTCTGTGTCAATTAATCGAATCACTCTCCGCTCTTCCAAGTTGCGGCAGCCAAGGGGAGAGAGGCGTTTAATAAAAGAAAGAAGTGTTAGAGAAACGCGAGAACGCTCCCCCAGCTTGGAGCTGGTGGCTGCAGAGCTCCTGCGCAGCCCAATCCTGCAGCTTTGGCTTCTGCTAGTTCCCCTGGCTGACAAGCCACTGCTGCCCGCTGGCGCCCGAAAACGGCTCTCCAGCAGCAAACCGAGAAGGCTATGTGGGTGGGCGTGAGCGAGGAAGCTGGAAGGAGGGAGCAGCGGGAGTGGGGAGGTGCCTACCTGCCTCTGTGGGAAAAGGAGCAGCCCTACCCCGCACTCTTGGCCTCAGCTCTGTGGGGATTAGACTTACTCAACAATTTGGCAGGAGCCTTAGAAATCCTGGTGGTCTAAGCACTTGGCATGTCCAGACCTTAGGGTCTGGAGGTTTGAAGGGACCTTCCCAAAGTCTAACACCAGTAGGGATTCTAATTTGTGTATGCTTTGGTCTTTCTTGGCGCTGCCTGCCTCAGATTTCTTGATAAACTCCCTAGGGTCTCACGATGACAATCAGCAATGTGGAAGGAGAGAGAATCTGATTGGGATGGTTCCCGCATGCATAATTCCGGATTTCATCAACTGTATCCTTTAACCCACCTCCTCCCTACTCCCATGACTTCCCATGGAGTCATCACTAACAATATTTGTTGCCTTTTAACTAAATTAATTCATGGCTACTGCATATCATCCAAAGCAGTGTGCTATATTTGGAAAGTGGGTGCCTCCTTCCTCCCAGCCCTTAGCACCCTTCTCCCACTAGTCAGCTTCCCAAAGGTAAGCTGAATTTCTTTCTAAATATATATACACACATAGCGTCTATTTATCCTACCCCCAAACGTCCTACTTTTTGAGTCAACTTTAGTAATTTCTATATTCCCTGAAATTATCTATCTCATTTATATGGCTAACGTTCCAGCACAAAGTTTTGAAGTGTTGCCTTGACATTTTTTCCAATATATTTTTATTGGTTATTTGGGTATTTTACATAATGTACCATGATCGCACTTGCTTACCAGTCTTCCCAAGTCCACCCCCGCCACAACCCTTGTGCCCTCCTTAAAAAAAAAAAAAAGAGGAGTAAGATACCTTGTCATTTTATTTGTTTATGTCTCTGACACTGTTCTGAAGAAACCGTTTTTGCAATCCTAATACTCTCTGTTGGCATTTTCTACTGCCCTATCATCAATTTATTTTAAAACCAAACTTACAAGAGGGCTATCAATGTAACCGATCTTTTAAGTGTTTCCTACTGTACTTTTATTAGCTGGTGGCTCTGGAGCACCTTACCCAGAAGTTTCCACCCAGTTCTTATGATTTTTTATGACTTTACTGCAGTTTATGGATTTTTCCCCCTGCAAAGGCTTGTATGGTCACTCCTACATTCCCCATCTTGCTAAAAAAAAAAAAAAAAAAAAAAAAAAAAAAAAAAAAAGGCTTTCTACCTCAGAGTCTCAACAATGCTTATTATATTTGTGCAAGCAGGTAAGGTAAGGATCTGACAGATGTGAGATGCCAACTGTCCCAACACCAGTTCTGCAAAACCCATTCCTCAATGCCCTGATTTAACATCTCTGACCATGCTGTGTTATACTGTACTTGACTATGTCTGTTCCTTTATGAAAGCATACTGCTGGATTCAAATGGTTTACTTATGTGAAGGTAGTTTTTTTCCATTCCTATTAATAAATTGATGCTTGTTAGGGATAGTTGATCTCTCAATGAGCTTTAATATAAGATTCTACTAACCGAATAAAATAATTTTCCTGGCATTTGAGCTTTCACCTCACAGATACTTAAATTATTAATATGGTTATCTAATCATCGATCCTCAGGAACCATCTGTACTTCATGGATTTTAAAGGACAGATTTTCTTTTCACTATCTTCTGAAAAGCATTGATGGCTGCTGGAATGTTTGTTTGTTAATTCTCATTGAGTCAATTTTGAGTAGTGTGTGTTTGATTAGAAAAATAGACTATTTCATAGTTTCAAACTGTAGTTTTCCAGTTACAAATTGTCCTATCATAATTACTTATCTTTGAACCATATCTTTTGCCCCCTTTCATCACTAATGTCATGTTCTTACCTGTAACATGTAACACGTAATGCTGTTTACAACTAGCATTATTTTGCAGTAGCTGAATTGTCTAACACAATTTTATAGCAATTTATATGGCCATTTCAAAATATTCAATGTGTATTTTCCCTGTTTCCATGTTTCAATGACAACATGGCGTTGTTATATGTGCAAATATATCCTTTACATCTCTGTTTGCACTACAAGGAAGCACATTCCGTTGGATGAGGACACAGATCATGGAGATAAACTCTGTATTTGAATCCCATTTCCATCCCTTACTAGCCACGGGATTACTGGTGAAAGAAACACGGAACACATTCTTCACACCCCCGTTTCCCATAGTGCAAAATAGAGTAAATAGCTGTGTCTGTTTATATGTTGGTTATCTCTGTTAGTATTTAACTAATTGATATCTATCTATTAATATTTTCTAAAAATCTATTATAGTATCCCAGGATATTTGGAAGGTTTCTCTTTTATGCAAAAAGAAAGAAAGAAAGAAAGAAAGAAAGAAAGAAAGAAAGAAAGAAAGGAAGGAAGGAAGGAAGAAATCATTGAATCTGGGTTATATGACCTCATTTGCTCTCTTTAGTGTTCTCAGATTCAGCCGTGAACAAGGCATAGTTGTCTGCTTTTGCAGATGGGATCTGCTGAAGATTCATCAGTCTCTCTCTCTCTCTCTCTCTCTCTCTCTCTCTCTCTCTCTCTCTGTCTGTCTCCCTCCCTCCCTCCATCTTCTTCCTCCTCCTCCCCTCTCCTCTTTCTTCCCCTGTGTGTGTATGTGTGTCTTTGTTTTTCTATTCTATACCACCAATGTCATATGTGACAGTATGAACCAAAGGTTCTCAAACTACTCCAAATCTGCTCATCAGTGAATAGCATAGCCACTTCCTTACCCTTAAATCTTTTGTAATGGACCCACTTAATTAGTCACAATAGTAATAACAATATTTTAAAACTTATTACTAATAAAAGCAATAAGATTTTACTAATCTATCCAGTCCCCTCTATCTAAAGATACTAGACCATGAGGTCTATCATTTTGGTTTCCCCCACACACACACTGTGTGCTATTTGAGCCCTATAGACTGGCCCTATAGTGTCTTGTACCTGCTTCCCTCTTGCAGTTTTGGAATTTCAGGTCTTATGAAGACACTTAGCATTGACTTTTCTGAAGAATGAAAGCTCTGGATCTAGTCTCACTCCTTTCCATGTGGTTTGCTCCTTTCCCCAGCACCATTCCTAGGATCTTTTTTGTTTTTGTTTTTGTTTTTGTTTTTTTGTTTGTTTGTTTTTCGGTGTGCAGTTTTTAACTCCTTTGTCAAAGATTAAGTGCCTGTGGCCATGTGGGTTTATCTATGGCCCTCCATTCTTTCCCACCGTTATATGTTTCTGGTTTTGTGTCACAATGTTTACTGTGGTTCTGTAGTATAACTAACGAGTAAGTATTATGATGCCTGTGCCACTACTCTTTCTACTTTCTACACTTTGTCTCTTTTCAGATGGGTTTTTCTAGCTCTGTGAAAGATGCCATTGTAACTTTGATGAAGACTGTAATGAATCCATAGATTTCTTTAAGTGACAGCGCTGTTTCATGACATGAATTCTACTAACCCATGAGCGTGGAAGGTCTTTGATCTGCTTCAATTTCTCCAGTGTCTCAAAGGTTTAGTTATAGATATCATTCTTATGTCATGTTTTTACATTTATTTATTCTGTACTATGTTTGTGAAGTACACATACAGGCCAGAGGATAACCTGCGTAAATTTGTTCTCTCATTCTATCATGGGATTCCGGGAAAATAACTCAGGTTGCCAGGCTTGGCAGCAAATTGTCCTACCCCATGAGCCATCTCACTCATCCAATTTCTAGATAATTTAAGGATTGCAAATAATATCATTGGCATTTAAAAAGCTACTGATTTGAACATTTTTTATTTTAATTTTTATGCTTGTGAATGTTTGTCTTAATGCATACATGTCTGTGTGCCATGTACATTAAATGCCTTTGGGGGCCATTTTGGGACTAGAGTTACAGAGGGTTGTGAGCCTCCATGAGGGTGCTGGGAATTGAACCTAGTTGTCTGAAAGAGCAGCCAGTGCTCTTAATCACTAAGCCATCTCTCCAGTATGCTATTAATTTTATATGTAGATTTTTTATTCTGATATTTTGCTCAAAGTGTTTATTAAATCTATGGAGTTTCTGATAGAATTGTCAGGACAACTTAAATACAGGATAATGTCATTGTGGTAATATTTTGTTTATGTTCTAATAAACAAAGCTTGTCTGAAGATCACAGTGTAAAGCTAGCCACACTAGTCAGCCATACAGGCCAGGCAGTGGTGGCACACACCTTTAATCCCAGCAGCCACACCAGTTAGCCACAGAAGTTGGGTGGTGGTGGTGCATTCCTTTAATACCAGCACTAGAGGGGAATATAAGGTGGGAGGAGACAGGAGCTAAGTCAGTCTGTAGTCACACTGAGGACAGGACCTCCCCTTCAGTCTGAGCATTGAGAGGTAAGAATTCTACTGACTTGGCTGCTTTGCTTTTCTGATCTTCAGCTTGAACCCCAAAATCTGTCTCTGACTATGGTTTTATATTATTGTGCTACATGTCATCTATTGGCAGAGGTAATTTTATGTCATTTTTTCCTATTTGTACCATTTTTTATTTTTTATTTTTTCTCTTACTGTTCTAGCTAGGATTTTGAGCAGTGTATTAAACAAGTAGGGGAAGAGTCAGCATTTTTGTCTTGTTCCTGATTTTAGAGGAAATGTTTTCAGTTTTTCTCCTAGCCAGCACAGTCTTGGTTATAGGTTTCTTATGCCTAATCTTTATTATGTCAAACTATGTTCCCTCTAGTCTTGGTTTCCTCTGGACTTTTAATGTGAAGGGTTAATGAACTTTGTCAGAGACCTTTTCTGCATCTATTGAGATAGTTGTGTAATTTCTGTCCTTGGGTCTGTTTATGTGTTTCATTACATTTATTGATTTGTATATATTCACTGTCCTTGCAGCCATAGATGGAAGCAATTTGTTCATGGTATATAATCTTCTTTTGTGCTTCCAAGAATTTTATTTTAAAAAAACTTACCTCTATGTTCATTGGGAAATTGAATTGTAATCTTCTTTTCTTGTTATGTCCTTATCCAGTTTGAGCATCAGTGTTACTCAGGCTTTTTATAGTGAGTTTGGCAGAGTCCCTTCTCTTTGTAGTGCATGGAACAATTAAAGGAATGTTACCATCAGCTCTTCTTTAGAGGTCTTGTAGAACTTTTCTAGTGGAACTACTGTAAGACCCTCAGAATGAGGAGTCTCCCCATTTCGGTCGGTACCCCCAAGAACTCAAAGTCCAGTCCAGTTGATGCAACACGCAAGAGGCTTTAATGAACGGGATACATTTGTGCAAATGGACTTCCTCAACACGCAGTCTAGAGAGAAGCAACATTTTCTGGGCACGGGTACTTTAAAAAAAAAGACCACAAGCTTAGGGTGGGGCTGTGAACCCCTGTCCGCTAAGTACTTGACTAGTCATGGTTTCTTTCCTTGAGGCTGGATGGTCTCACCTTAGGGCCTTGGGGTGAACTAATTAATCTTGTCTGGACAAGAGTTGCAGCTATCACTGGGCTGGGGGGTGGGGTGGGGGGGTGGGGGGGAGTGGAGGAGGGGCAGTGTGAATTCTTGGTATCCTGCTATCTTAGGGCCCTGTGAGGAAAGTTGCTGGTGCTTTTTTAGGTCAGGCTGTCCTTTATTTTAAGTGAGGGGTTTCCTTAATTCTGGTCTTTCACTACCTGCTTCTGGATTTTCCTTTGTTGAGGCACATTTTGATGTTATTTCAATACTATTTCCTGTTATAGATATATTTAAGTTGTTAGACTTGCTTCCATTAGTTTTGGTAGATAATCTGCATCTAAAATATATATAGTCTAGATTTTTCTAATTTAGGGGAATATAGGTTTATAAAGAATTACTTAATGATCATCTGATCTCTAGCTTTATTAATTTGAGTTTTCTGATCTTTCTTTCTGGCTAGTTTGGCTAGGTGTTTGTCCATCTGTTTATATTTTCAAAGAACCAACTCCTTGTTTAGTTGAATCTATATAGCGTTTTTTGAGTCTTCATTTCATTAATTTCTGCCATGATGTTTATTCATTTTTGCTATTCACTGCTTTGGACTTGGTTTGTCTTATTCTTATAAGACCTTGTGGTATGCCAGGGTATTTGTTTGAGATCTAAGTTAAAAAAAAATCTTTCTTTACTTACTTTAGATTTTCACATACATGTGGGGGTGTGTGCAAACATACATAGGGCATGTGTGGAGGTTAGAGTCTTACTCTCCTTTACCATGGGATCCAAGTTTCAAGCTCAGGGCATCAGGTTTATGCAGTAAAAACTTTTCCTTATGCCACCCGAGCCATTTATCTCTTCAGCCCTTGAATTTCTAATGTAAGCACTCAAAGCCACACACTTTACACTTAGAGCTGATTGCCTCTCCAACACTTTTAGTAAGTTGTAAACTAATATTCATTGGTTTGGAGAAACTTAAATTTTTCCTCCCTGGTTTTATTAATGATCCACTGCTTATTCCGTGTTTGTATTGTTCATGTTCCATGGATTTGTATAGTTTATATTTGTATAGTTTCAAGTTTTATTCTAATATGATCTGATGAGATACATACAAGAAGTTATTTGGATTCTTTTGTATTTGTTAAGATTTTCTTTGTATTCTGAAATGCAGTCTGTTTTAGAGAATATTCTATAGGTTGTTGAGGATGGTATTTGGTATATGCCACATGGAATATTCTGTAGTTATTGTTAAGTCTAATCATCCATGGTACAATTTAACCCTGAAGTTTCTTTGTTGGTTTTCAGTTGGTATAACTATCTAAAGATGAGAGTGAGTCATTTAAATAATCCACTATTTTTATCAGACCTGTAGTAATCAAGACCCTGGCTAAGAATTCACTTCCCCCTGCTGCCCTCTGGGCAGGCAGCTGTAACCACAGGAAAACAAGAGACATGTTTTCTAATGCAAAATGCTAATGCTCTTTTGGCTTCCTCTACCCTGAAAGTGCCCTAACCGGTCCTTGGAACCTGAGATGACTAACTGCCCCCTCAGCTTCCCCCTCTTCCATCTGGTGCCAGGGTATATAAGCTAGCCCCCAGAGTAAAAGATAATTAATAAAGAGCCTTCTTAATATCAAGCAAGAGTCCAGTGTTATCAACCTCGACACCCTCCGCAGTTTTTTGGCAACCCCCGCTGTGCAGGCGCGGGAAGACCTAGCTGACACGTTAGACCCAGTAGTGTATGCACTTTCAAACTAGAAGCCCCACTGTTTGGTACGTGCATTTTTACATTGTTTTCCCTTATTTCTAAATTGTTGCTCTGATTAGTATGTAATGCCTTTTTGTCTTTACTAATTTTGATTAAAACTGAACTTTATCAGACATCAGAATAGCTATGCCAGCCTGTTTTCAGCTTCTACTCACAGATTTATTTCCCTTTAATCAGCCTGTGGGTGTCTTCGCCAATCAGCTTTGTTTGTTGAACACAATAGATAGCTAGATTTGGGGCTTTACTAAATTTTTTATTTTATTTTTAAAGTGTGTGTGTGTGTGTGTGTGTGTGTGTGTGTATACAAATGCAGGCACCATGAAGATCAGTAAAGAGCATCAGATCCAATGAAATTTGAGCTGTTTTAATAACAGCAACATCAAAATACATATTTACAGTGGATTAAAGCCTCCTAACTAATTTATCACTAATGACTATAAATCAGAAATGACAAAACTAATGTTAAGTGTGCTATGGATTTAAAAAATCATTTAGGATAGTGATTTGTGGAAAGGGGAAATAGTGGAATAGGAAAGCAAAATGAAAGGTGAAGGGTATAGTGAAGCAGAAAAGACCAGGAGATTTGGAAAGTTACATAAAATAAAAAATATTTCTCAATAATTAGAACTTTAGGAACACACTTGGGTAATGTAACAAAAATAAAAACTAAAATCAAAAGAGCTTTAAAAAATAAAGTTAAAAATATTACTGAAAGTACAGCAAAAAGGAAAAGATGAGAAATACATGGAGAAAAGGAAAGAAAAAGATTGTTCAACAATGAAAAGAATGCATAATCAAAATTGGCAGATAAGGTGGCTCCAGGGCGATGCCTACCCATGACACTAGGCTCAGAGTGTCAAAGCCCAGAGTGATCTCAGTTGATGAGTTTGTTCATGACACCTGCCCCATGCGTGTCTCTTTCTGAACCCAGCCTACTGCTCATACTTTTTGGCTTGCTGACACCAAAGCTCACTCTTCATAACTACAACCCAGGGCTACCTCACACCTTTGGTTTGTGGAAGATTAAATAGACTTACCAATTTACGGTGTTCTCTGACCTCCAGAGTGGCAAAATTTTAAAACAGATTCTCTTTCAAGGGGGCACTTGGAGACCCCACTCTTAGTTGAGTAGAGTGACAAATGGAATTACTTTCCACTACTGGTGACTTGTCCAGCAGAGGAACTACTTTCTCATCGGGACTTGCAAGCAGACTTGTGGCTTGTGAGGGCATGGGCTTGCTCAGAGACTAGGGCTATCAATCTCTTTTCAGTTGGACTGCCTCGCTTTCTGTTCAGACGAGCCTTCTCCTCTCTGCCTCCGGAAAGCCAAGCAGTTAGAAGTCTGGTTACTTAGCTCACATTTTTCTGGGATTCATCCATCCTTTTCTTTGGCCGTTTTAGCCATGTTTTGAGGGAATTCTGAAGCCCTTGCTCTCTTTTATTTTGTAAGGAGTGCTCTTTTATATTTTCATTCTTCCTTACTCATTTCTGAAGCAGGGGCCTCTGGTGTACTATCTTACTGGGATGCTTCAAATCTTTCTAATCTACCTTTTCCTCTAAAAGGTGATTGGTTCCTTTCAAATGTGTCTATTAAATTGTCCACAGTTGCCACAATTAACAGAAATCCTCATCTTTATATGTTTTACATATCGATCCCAGTTCCCTTCCCGCCTTCCCACCTTCCCTCCCTCCCTCCCTCTTTCCCTCTCTTCCACCTCACATGCACCCCGAACACCCTCCCCTCCCATCCCCCCCCCACTTCACATGTAGGGTGATGCCCTCCAGAAGGGGTCATCTAAATCTTTCAAGTCTTTTGGAGTAAGGACTAGGACTTCTCTCCTGTCTCTAGGATAAGGGAATATTCCTCCTCGGGGAATGTGCCCCCAAAGTCCTTTTGTGCACCAGGAATACATCCTGGTTCCGCTTTATGAGGACCCTTAGACTGCTCAGGCCTTCTAGCTGAGACCCGTGTTCAGGGGGTCTGAGTCAGTCCCACGCTGGATTCCCAGCTATCAGTCTGTGGGGCCCATTACCTCCTCCTTGTTCAGGTCAGCTGTCTTTGTATATTTCTGCAGCCTGGTCTTGTCCTCCCTCTCTGCTTCTGGATTCCAGTTTGGCTCAGTGTTTAGTTGTGGGTGTTTGCTTCTGTTTCCATCAGGTACTAGATGAGGGCTCCATGATGGTGGATAAGTTAGTCGTCGATCTCATTATCAGGGAAGGGCATTTATGGTAGCCTTTCCACTGTTTCTAAAATTGTTAGTTGGGGTCAGTCTTGTAGGTCTCTGGACATTTCTTTAGGTTCAGTTTTCTCTTCAATCCTATAATGGTTCCCTCTTTTATGTTTGCTCTCTCTCTCTCTCTCTCTCTCTTTCTCTCTTTTCCTATCTCTCTCTCTTCTCTCTTCTATTCCTCCCCTGACTCAGTCTTCCTAGTACCACCTGCTTTCCCCTCCTCCCCTTCGCTTTCTCCTAGTTCCCTCTCCACTCACTGCCCCCCCACTCCCCATGTGCTCTGGGGGACTTGTCCCTTCCCCCTTTTGTGAGGGATCTTATATGAATATCTCAGAATCCACCTTGTATCCTAGCTCCTCTGGCAGTGTGAATTATAGGCTGGTGATCTTTTGCTCTATGTCTAAAATCCATATATGAGCGAGTACATATCACGTTCCTCTTTTTGTGACTGGGTTACCACATTCAGAATGGTTTCTTCAAGTTCCATTCACTTTCAAGATTCCATTGGTTTTTTTTCCACAGAGTAGTACTCCATTGTGTAGATGTGCCACATCTCCTTTATCCATTCTTCAGTTGAGGGGCATCTAGGTTGCCTCCAGGTTCTTGCTACTACAAATAATGCTGCTATGAATGTAGATGAGCACATGTCTTTGTTTCATGGATGTGGATCATTTTGGGTATACGCCTAAGAGGGGGATTTCCAGGTCCTGTGATAGACTAAGTCCCATTTTCCTGAGGAACTGCCATACTGATCTCCAAAATGGCTATACAAGTTTGAACTCTCACCAGCAGTGGAGAAGTGTTCCCCTTCTCCACATCCTCTCCAGCATAAGTTGACATTGGTGCAGAAACTCTCATCTTATGTTTTTGGTTGTGAGCCTAGCCTTCAATGGCTGAGCCATCTCTCCAGCCCAAGAAACCCTCATCTTAAACAACAGAAGTTTTGTTTTTTTCCTTTGCTAATTTCAAATTCTGGTAGGAAGACTTAACCAAAAATATGCTAAGTGTACAACCTAATGGGGGATGTTCTTCCATATATAAGTTCCTATTATTGGTTGATGAATAAAACAGGCAGAAATTATAGATGAGAGGCAGGAGTAAGGAGAAAGGGAAACCATGTAGCAGAGGAAGGATTAACAGGTCCAGATCTTTCTCTGGTAAGATAAGATCACGTGGAAATACTTAGATTAACAGAAATGGGTTAATAATTAAGAGAGAGCTAGTTAATAAGAAGCCTAAGTCATGGGCCAACAATTTCTAATTAATGAAAGTCTTTGTGTGTTTATTTGAGGCTAAATGGCTGTGGGACCAGGCTGGAAAGAAACTCCAGCCACACAACCTAGCATTGTTAATAGGCCCAATGTTGTCCATTACACCACTAGAGAAGAGCTTGTTTTCTTATAAAGTAAAAAGTCTGAGCGTAGCCTTAGAAGAGTGGTTCAGACACTGATGGCTTGCAGGAATGGCAACAGTGCTTTCTGCCTTTGCCTTCTCATTGCCAGACTGATGCTGAGGAATCAAAGCACAGTACCACATTCCAGACTGGAAGAATTTAAAGGGTGTGGCCACTTCTACCACCACAACTTCCCCAGAAACACATCTCCCAAACATCTTCACCTTTAGTTATATTTACTTCAAATGGGTCATATGCAAGAGATACTTGGAATATGGAAAACAAGAATGTTTGATTGACTGAGATAAAGAAATTATTCTGTTCATTGGTCTAATCTACTGCTAGTTCCAAATAAATCAGCATATAAAAATGAAAATATATAGTAGATTATCATGTTTGCTATTAAATTTTTAAGGAGATATTATGTGCATTTATATTAAATGGCACAATATATTTACATAAAAGAAATTAAACTATAAAACATGGGATATTCATCTTATGCCCTACTCTTATCTCCCTTAAAATGTTAGCTACAAATTTATTAATTTTATATCCCTTTATAGAGTAGTTCTATATCATTACATGCTATCTTCTCTGACTTTGTTAAAGGCTACATTATATTTTAATGTATGCATAAACCAGACTTCTTTCAACTAATTTTCTATTTAACATTAAACCTTCAGATAGTTTCCATTTTAAATAATACCACAAGGAAATGTATGTACTCTCTTCTCAGAACAGGAAGTCATTTTTAAAACTCATGTTTAGTTGATAGTTTGGTGACTCTAGACAAATGACTCTTCCTGAACAGCATACTCCAGGGACCCTGAAGAAGTGTCATGTAACTATAAAGCCTCCCTGCAGACCCTGCTAGATGGGGTAATGTAGGGCAATGCTGAGTCACAGCCACACAGTATTCAATGAGGTGGAAAACTGGGGGGAGCTAAAGACACAAGCGTGACATACATTGGCCCTACAAAGAACCACCAAGATGACTGATAAGTATCCGCAAACCGGAAAGGAGAGTAGACATCATCGCCATGAGACCACCGCAGAGACTGTATACAGACTCTGCACCCCAACCTGACTCTTTTTCCTTTTCTTTCATGCTTCCAATATATAAAACCCAATGCCAATTTAGTAGAGCAGTTTTGTCTCTCATGCTATTCTTTTTCTTTGTGTTTTTCATATATGTGTATGAAACTCAAGTCCAATAAACTCAGGCTGGCCTAAAGTTAAAGGTCTTGCTGCTTCTGCCTCCCAAGTGTGGGCATTGTTTTATGTCAGTTCAATAACTTACATCTTAACATATACAGTACTCTCTGAGTTTCTTTACTATAAAATCATCTATTGAAGCTGAGGGGGCACTGGTTTGTAATTACTATTGGTGTATTTTCTTAGTGGGTCTATCTATCAGTTGTGGTTTCTTCTTTAAATAATATTTTACTGTCAGCATAATCCTGGAGATTGAGACTGATGCCCTGAACCTGTTGGAGAAGATCTAACTTTTGAGTTATATTTTTAGTCCAGTGGAGATAAATGAACACTTCAACCCTCATTCAACCTAGTTCCATTTGAGAATTGCAGTTATTTCTACTGAAAGAATACGAATGATTTAAAAAAAATAGCAAAGCAACAATCTAATCTCAGATTCATAAATATCAATAGAGAAACATAAGAAATATGAAACCCTAAGCACATGAATTTTCTGAAAATGACTGATTGCACACTAATGACCTCCAATGAGTGTCCTGAAATGTGGTTTATTTTAGAGAAGGTTTCATGGACTGTTGAGAAGAATGTGTGTTTGCAGCGTAGGACACAAGCAAGTCTTAATAAATGAAGGAAAAGTTAAATAGTTCTTCTATTACACCTGATCATAATGTGCTAAAACTAAAAATCAACAAGAATATAGAATATACACAGATTCATTAAAATTTTGAATAACATTCTGTTGAATGTTCTGCATCTAAGATGTTACATGTTAACATTATAGTACTATCTGAGTTCCATAAAATCGAGTATTGGAGCTGAAGGGGCACTTGTTTGTATTGACTATTTCTGTATTTTCATAGTGGGCCTATTTATCAGTTGTGGTTTCTTCATATTTTACTGGAGATTGAGCTTGATGCCCTGAACCTATTGGATGAGGATCTAGCTTCAGGGGGGAAATTTAAAACTATTAAAATCAAATAAAAAGAAAAACATAAGATACCAGACACCATTAGATACAATAACAACACTTCTAATCTTATTTACATATGACATGATCCTGTACTTAAAAGACCTTAAAGATGTCAACAGAAAACCCTTAGTTCTGATGAACATTTTTAGCAAGATAGTAAAATATAAAATCAACATTCAAAAATATCATAAGCTTTTCTGTATGCCAATAACCAACTTACTGGAAAAAAATTGGAAAAGCATTCCATTTCACAATAGCTTTTTTAAAAAGTAAATTGACCAAAAAAAAAAAAAACCTCAAAGTTTTCCCGAAAAAAATCAAAGCTTTCTAAAATTAAAAAAAAACTAAAGACTGAAAATTTGACTAAGACACAAAAGACCTTCCATGCTTGTGATTGACAGAGTGAATATTACGATAATGAGATTGATGACTAACTTATCTGCCATCATAGAGCCCTCATCTAATAGCTGATGGAAACAGAAGCAGACACCCACAGCTAAACACTGAGCCGAGCTCCTGGAATCCAGTTGCAGAAAGGGAGGAGTGATAAGAAAATAGGGGCAAAACCCACAGAGACAGCTGACCTGAACTAGGGGGAGGTCACGGACCCCCAGTCTGATAGCTTGGAAAACAGCATTGAACCCACTCAGACCCCTGAACATGGATCTCAGTTAGAAGACCTGGGCTGTCTAAGAAATCTCTGACAATGGAACCAGAATGTATCCCTGGTGCACGAAAGGACTTTGGGAGCACATTCCCCATGGAGGGATACTCCCTTAGCCTAGAGGCAGGAGGGAGGGCCTAGTCCCTACTGCAAAGGACTTGACAGATTTTGTTAATTCCTCCTGGAAGGCATCACCCATCCTGTGGAGGGGGGAGAATGGGATGGGAAGGGGGTCCGAGGGTATGGGAAGGAGGGAGAGGGAACTGGGATCGATATGTAAAATAAGAAAAATAATTTTAAAAAGGAATGCATATCATGAAAATGATATTACCAAAGTCATCCATAAAATTATTGTAATTCCCATCAAAATTCCAATGACATTCCTCACAGACTAGGAAAACTCTCAAGCTCAGCGCGGAAGCCTGGAAGACCTTCATAGTCATAGCAACCCTGAACAAAAAGCAATGCTAGAGAGGTCACCATACCTGACCTCAAGCCATATTATGGAACAAGAGTAACAAAACATCACAGTGTTGACACAAAAATAGAGGTGTAAATCAATGAAATAGTGTAGAAGACCCAGAAAGAAACCCCACAGCTGTATCCGCCTGATTTTTGATCAAGTGGTGCACGAGAGAAAGATGCCATGCGGTGGTTTTTATAATTAGGGAAGGGGATCATAAGAAGGAGAAAGGGACTGAAGATTGGACTCCAAAGACAGGCCCAGTAGGAGAGAAGAGAAAGGAAAGAACGGAGAGAGAGGGGGGAACATACAGAGAGGGAAATAAATAAAGCAAGAGAGAAGGATGGGCATGCCCCTTTTAAAGGGAACACAGTGAATATGCACAGGTGGTGCTCTTAGTGCCTGCAGCTGAGGGCGCATCCTGTCAGAACCCCAAGGACAGGCCAGTAAAGATGCCTGAATACTAACATTCTTAAAAGAAAATGTATATGTTGTGGAATAACACTGTGAAGATGTGCTGCTCTCTTGTTGGTTTAAAAATAGCTAAATGTCCAATAGTTAGGCACGAGGAGTTATAGGTGGGAAAGCCAGACAAAGAGAATTTGGAGAAGAAGGGAGTCACCAACGATATGGAGAGGGAGAAACACATACAAGAGGATATGTAAATGCCACAAGTCATGTGGCAACATGTAGATTGATTAAAAAATTGATTAATCTAAGTAAGTTGTAAGAGCTAGTTAGTAACAAGCCTAAACTATTGGCATAGCTTTTATAAGCAGTCTCCAAGTAGTTATTTGGGAGGGACAGAGAAAGTATGACTACAAATGACACCCAAAATGGGCTCAAATAGTCACCTAGGGCCTAAAGCTGAAAAATAAATTTTAAAAAGAAAGAACAGAAAAAAGAGAGAGAGAGAAAAGGAGATATGGCTCCTTTAAGAAACTGCCATATGGGAGCGCACTTACACCATTTTTTTCATGTTAAGTAGGTAAGTGAAAATACCTGGTGCAGTGCAAGGCACCCACTTCCTAAAGATGGGGTGGGTGTTAAATAACAGTTCCTGGTCACGCAACTCCAATTAGGTCTGCAAGCTTTAGCCTGGGCTTTCATGGACCCGAGTAGGGGTCTGTGCCACTCACCAGAGCTGCAGCAGAGGTCCTAGCCACTTAGCAGTTTTTTGCTCATGCAGGCAAAAAAAGACTGGAGATGCACAGTAAAGACAGATCCAGAGTGGGAAACCCTCTAAACAGGGTTACAGTGTGTTTGACAATGTGCAGTGGATTAAGGAAGAAAAGAAGAGGATATAGACAGTCATAAAAAAAGGAAATTGTTCACAAATAATAGTCTTTAAAGAGAGAAATAAAATAGTATATAAAAAAGAATAAGCCACATGGAGATGTGGTAATACATTTATTAAAGCTTGCCTGAGGATTCAGAAAGCAAAGAGAGCCACAAGCTGTAGGGCACACATCTTTAATCCCAACAGCCAGAATCTAGGAGGTGGTGGTACACACCTTTAATCCTAGACTCAAGATTAAGAAATAGATGGATCTCTGTGAGTCCAAGGCCACCAAGATCTACACAAGATTGATCCAGTCCTAAAGAGAAAGAGCTCACACAAAGATGATCTCAGCACAAGGAATCACATGGCTTTAATCCCACCATTAGGTATATAAGACAGGAGCAAGATGTCAGTATCAGATTAATTCTCCAGCTACATTGAGGATAGGAAGACATTGAAGTCTTGGGAATCTCCAGGCATGCTGAGAAGTTACAGTCTGAAGTTTGGTGGAATCAGGATCACCTTTCAGGCTGAGGTACAGTAAGAGCTTGTGACCAACTGCTTTGCTTTTCTGATCTTCAGCTTGAAGTTTGAACCACAATATCAGTTTCTGAGTCTTTTATTTATTGTGTAACACAGAAATATGCAGGGAGTCTGGATCCAGTATGTTGATGTATTGACCTTGAATGTTTTTTTACTGCTGATAAGCAAATGACAGCTGCTAAGAGACAGGGTGTTGAAAGAGGTACTGTTGAAATAAGCCTATATACTTTCATAACTTTAAAATGAAAGTCAAAACTATATTTATCAAATGGAAGTCAAAATTGCTTTGGGGGAGAGGTTATGCTTTTATTTTCATAGGAAACAAGAAGCTGTGGCTTCCTTCAGGGTCAATAAGTGTCAGGTTTGATCATTGGAGACCTTCTGAATCTTGACAGGTAACACATTTTAACTATTTTTAAGTAGATGCTTCTATGGCAGTAGGTTTCCATGTGACTTTTTCAAAAGGTCTTTAATATTAGTTCTAGCTCCTCTTATTACCTCCTCTATCCTGCCATTCCATCCCTACTAACCTCTCCTGTTTTATTATTTCCTTTTTATTTTTGTATACCACTTTATTCTATCTCCATTCCCATGAATCCTACTCCATAGTGCCTTACTAATTTCCTGATCTCTCATGGGTATTCCAAAATTCAAAGCTATCATCCACAAATAAGGGAAAACATGTGATATCCTCTTTCTGAGACTGAGTTGCCTAACTCAGGATAATTATTTCTAGTTCTATCCCCTTTACCTGTGAAGTTCATAATTTTATTTTTCTTAGTAGTGGAATGGCTTTCCAATGTAACACATTTTCATTGCCCATTCATCAGTAAATACAGTGGCAATGAACAAGAATGAGCAGGCATCTGATCTCCAGTAGGCTACAGAGTGCTTTGAGTATCTGCATTAAGAATGCTATAGCTGAATGAGGTAACCCAGTCACAAAAAGAGGAACATGGTATGTACTCACTCATATATGGATTTTAGATGTGGAGCAAAGGATCACCAATCTATACCTCACACAGCCAGAGAAACTAGGATACAAGGAGGAATCTAAGAGATTCATACAAGGTCCCTCACAGAAGGGGAAAGGAAAAAGATCTCCTGAGCATATTGGGAGTGGGGGTGGGGACAGTGAGTGGAGAGGGAGCTAGAAGAAAGAGAAGGGGAGGAGAGGAGAGCATGTGGGACTAGGAAGATTGAGTCAGGGGAGGAATAGACGAGAGAGAGAGAGAGAGAGAGAGAGAGAGAGAGAGAGAGAGAGAGAGAGAGAGAGAGAGAGAGAGAGAGGGAGAGGGAGGGAGGGAGAGGGAGAGGGAGAGGGAGAGGGAGAGGGAGAGGGAGAGGGAGAGGGAGAGGGAGAGGGAGAGGGAGAGGGAGAGTGTAAAAGAGGAGCCATTATAGGTTTGAAGAGTAAACTGACTGCAGAGAAATGTCCAGAGACCTACAGGACTGATCCCAACTAACAATTTCAGCAACAGTGGAAAGGCTACCATAAATGTCCTTCCCTGATAATAAGATTGATGACTAATTTATCCACCATCATAGAGCCCTTATCTAGTAGCTGATGGAAACAGAAGCAGACACCCACAACTAAACACTGAGCTGAACTGGAATCCAGATGCAGAGAGGTAGGACAAGACCAGGCTACAGAGACAGCTGACCTGAACAAGGAGGAGCTATTGGGCCCCCAGACTGATAGCTGGGAATCCAGCATGGGACTGACTCAGACCCCCTGAACATGGGTCTCAGTTAGAGGGTCTGGGCAGTCTAAGGAACCTCTGGCAGTGGAACCAGGATGTATCCCTGGTGCACAAAAGGACTTTGGGAGCATGTTCCCTATGGAGGGTTACTCCCTTAACCTAGAGACAGGAAGGAAGGCTTGGTCCCTATTCCAAATGACTTGACAGATTTAGATGACTCCTCCTGGAAGGCATCACCCTACATGTGGAGTGTGGGGGGTGTTGGGAGGCATGACAGGGTGGGAGAGAGGAAAAGAGAGGAGTTGGGAGGGAGGGAGAGAGGGAGGGAGGAAGAAAGGGAGGGAGGGAGGGAGGGAGGGAGGGAGGGAGGGAGGGAGGGAGGGAGGGAGGGAGAGGGAACTGGGATCGATATGTAAAATAAAAATAAAGAATGCTATAGCTGGATCATGTGCAAGATCTACTTTTAGATTTCTGATGAACATCCATGCTGACGTCCATTGTGGTTACATCCTTTGTACTCCCACCAACAGAGAATAAGTATTGCTTTTTCCCCATAGTCACTCTAGCATTTGTTACCATTTCTGTTTATGAATTTGGTCGTTCTGACTGGGATAAAATGAAATCCTAAAGTTGTTTTAATTTCTATTTCCATGGTGGCTAAGAGTGTTGGACATTTTAAAACTATATCTCAGCTATTTGCATTTCCTCTTTTGAGAACTCTTCATCTAGTTCTATGCCATAATTTTAACTGGATTGTTCTTTTTAACTTTGTATAAAAAAACTTCGAAATAAATAAAAACATTATACACAAAAATTAACCAACCCCCAAAACTGTGTAATATAATGAACTTATATACAATTTCAACTGGCATTCAAAATGGAATCTGTGAATTTTCACATTAAACTTATGTACTTATCCACATCAAGACAAAACTAAAAATCCATAATAGAATTTGAACTAGAAAGACATTTTCCTACATTCAGCCCTTTCATGATCCCTCATAGTTTGTTTTCTTTGTTCCCCTTTCTTCATGTTATACTGTACCTACATGTACAGTTTACATATATTCATATTTTACTGGCTAGATTTCCACACATGAAAAAAGACCATGTGGCTTGTTCTTTCTGAGATTTTTGCAACTTAACTTAATATACATTTTGGGTTCCTTAAATTTCCTGGAAAATTTTAACTTCATTTATCTTTAGAATTGCATAGTATTTGTCTCTGTGTGTGTGTGTGCCTGTAATTTTAGTTATTCACTCATCTTTGATAGATAATTATATTGATTTCAATTTCTATTGCAAATAAAGCACCAATAACATGAGGTAGAAATATCTCTAAGATACAGTGTAAAATATCAGGGTCATAAGATAGTTCTATTTTTAATTTTTAAGAAATATCTAAACTTATTTATACAATGGCTGTATTAATTTGCACCCCACAATCAGTGAATAAGGGTTTCTCCCTCCCCCACTCTCTCTTCACATCCTCTCCAATATTTCTGTCAAATTTCTTGAAGATAACTGGATACGGGTCATATCTTAAAATATTTTTAATTTACATTTCTGACAAATGTTTATGAATGCTACAATACTAAAATAATTCTTGGCCATTTGTCTTTATATATTTGTTTGTTTATTTACTTGCTCTTTGAAAAAATGTTTATTCAGTTTATTTGTCCATTTGTTGATTGGAAGTTTCATTCCTTGGGTATTTAGCTTCTGTAATTCTTTGTAATTTCTAAATATTAACCCCTTGTCTGAAGTGTGGTCTGATAAAGATTTTTATCCCATTCTGTAGACTGGATGTAAACTCTGCTGGTAGTCCAGAAATATTATATTTTTATATAGACCCATCTGTTGATCCATGGGGATAGCTCCTGTGCTGTTAATTGATAGTTTGTTTAAAAAGTCCTTGCCTACAACAATATCTTGAAGTGTATTCCCTGTTGTTTCTTCTGAAATTTTCAGTGTTTGGGGGTTTTAAATTAAGGTCTTTGATCCATTTTGAATTGCTCTTTGTTTATTTGAATGAGATTCCTATGAGTACAAAAACTTCCCTTACAACCACCCCTATATTCCTTTTCAGCTCTTTATACCTGTGCTAACAGAACATAAATATTTGCAAAGATTACCTGAAATACATTTTCTTGTTCATTCAGCCTAGAATTGAAATAAGTCATCCAGGGACATGATATTTTAAAAGTACTACCAGGAATGTCATCATGGAGCATGGCTTTCTGAGTAGCGAGATACTCCTAGAACCAAGCAGATCGTTTGACACTAGCCTATGTAAATAATGCTTTGTAAAATGGTACCCAAGGAGGGTTTGCAAATGTATATTCTGAGCATCCACAAATATTGAGAGCAAAGAGTATGATTCTGCCAATAGGAAAATATAATGTCATGATTTTGACAGACCAGAATGTATGGAAACTTATTTGTGTATTTCTCTAACTAGATTCTTGGAAACAAGCCTTGTCTTTCACTCATTATGAATAGAACTCCCCCAAAAGCTTAGCCCTAGGAGGTGCTAAACAGGGAGTGTGAGTTGAATGATGGATAAATACCATGGATGTCACTTGGCAAAGGAACAGAAAAATGTAGCATCAGTAACCTTGAAGCCCTGTATGCAACCAATTTCCCAGAACACTGAAAAGGAAGCTGTCTTGAATTTCTTCCCAGGATAAAAGTTAATTAAATATGGACCTCAGCTTTCTTGCCTTTGGATCTCACTATTGATGGAACACTGTATCTCATGCTCAGTGTTAGAAAGACCTTTTGACTTTCCAGATTTAAGGTTTAAAGTCCCCAGAGTCAGCATTCTCACTCACTATGATCCTCCTGTTCATAACAAAGGCCACAGCATCACTTTTGGACTACTCAATGCAGATTTGGAAATCCCCGAACACATGCAGATTTCTGTTCCTGATTTCAAACACATCCCAGAGAAGCAAGCTGAGAAGGCATTTTGTAAAATCATAATCTTTGTATGTGGTGACATGCTAGTGAATGCAATTGGCTCTCTGGTTGGCAAAATGAATGTCCATGTTACACATATGTATATCTGTGTATATGCATATGTCCCCAAATATAACAGCTCAAACTGGTCTAAAACCAAGGTCAAGTGGTCCCCTATTTATAAATAGCAATAAAATACACAAGTCCTTTTTGGTAAGCCCTGTCTAATTAATAAATTCTCAACAAATTATTTTATTGATTTTGACTATCTTTTTGTATTTCTTCATCAACCTATGAAGCAATGTAACCTCTAATTCATTTCCTAACAAGTTAACTGCCATTGCATCAGATTCATGATCTAGTGTTGACTTCTCACTCTCATGCAAATTACAGTCATTAAACTAAGCTTTCCTCTACTCTAACATTCATTTTAAATTTAATCCACATTATTAACATTTTCTCCATTGCTTACTTCTTGAAACACAGACAAATTGGTGATTCAAAAAACCCAGCTCTGATAAGTTTGTTGGTTCCATGGTGGAGATACTTTTGTCATGGATGATTTTGATTCACTCAATTCCAGTAGAGCTGTGTAGATTCTCAAGCTATTCTATGGTATTTCCACCTTACAACCACATAAATCCCATAGTCCCAAGAACATATACAGTAGTAGAGTGATTGAATAATTGGAAAGGAATACGTTATCTTGACTCACCATCTCCTTTTTTGTTAGACAGAACTGTTAATTTGCTACAAGTTTTCTTTTTTCCATTTTATGAAGGAAATTTCTTTTTTCATTCTTCTCTCATATATTACATCCTGACCTCATTTCCACTCCATCCACTCATTCCAGTGCATCCCGACCACCACCCCTCTCTCCCAGATTCATTCCTCCTCTGTTTCACATCAGAAAAGAGCAGTCCTCCCAGCAATATCTACTTATGAGTGAATACATACCATGCCTGTGTTTACAGTGAATACAGACATGCCTGGGTCTGGGTTACCTCACTCAGGATAGTTTTTTTCCCTAATTTTATCCATTTACCTGTAAATTTCATGATGTCATGTTTTTAATAGCTGAGTAATATACCTACCATTGTGTAAATGTACCAAATTTTCTTTATCTCAGGTTGAGGGGCATCTAGGTTATTTCCATTTTTTACTATTATTAATAAAACTGCTATGAACATAGTTGAGTAAATGTCCTTGTGATAGGATAGGGCCTCTTTTGGGTGTATGTCCAAGTGTGGCATATAGCTGGGTCTTGAGATAGATCAACTCCCAGTTTTCTGAGTAACTTGTCATACTGATTTCCAGAGTATCTGTACAAGTTTGTACTCCATCAGCAATGGAAGAGTGTTTCCCTGGCTCCACATCCTTGCCAGTATGAGCTGTCACTTGTGTTTTTTAATCTTAGCCATACTAACAGGTATATGATAGAATCTCAAAATAGATTTGATTAGCATTTCCTTGATGATTAGACTTGTATTTGAATGTTTCTTAGCCATTTGGGATTCCTCGGTTGAGAATTATCTGTTTAGATCTATACTCCATCTTTATTAGATTATTGGAGGGGTGGTGTTGTCTAGTTTCTTGAATTATTTACATGTTTTGGATATTAGTCTTCTGTCAGATATGGAGTTGATGAAAATTATTTCCAATTCTGTAGGCTGCTGCTTTGTCCTGTTGAAGGGGTCCTTTGCTGTACAGAAGCTTTGCAGCTTCTTGCTGAATCTGTATGTTGTTTTTTGTAGGATAGCCATTTTACTATGTTAATGGTATCAATCCGTGAGCATGGGAGATCTTCCCATCTTCTGCTATGGTCTTCATTTTTTTCTTCAAATACTTAACAGTTTTTGTCAAACAAGTCTTTCATTTGCTTGGTTAGACTTACCCCAAGATATTTTAGATTGTTTGTGGCTATTGAGAAGGCTGTTATTTCTTTTATTTCTTTCCCAGCCCATGTGTTGTTTGTATATAGGAGGACTACTCATTTTTTTGTTTTACTTAATCTTGTATCCAGCCACGTCACTGGAGATATTTATGAAGTATAGGAGTTTCCTGGTAGAAATTTTGGATCACTTACATATATTATCATATCATCTGCAAATAGTGAAAGTTTGACTTCTTCCTTCCCAGTTTGTAAACCCTTGGTCTCCTTCAGTTTTCATATTGCTTTAGCTAGAACTCAAGTACCATATTGAATAGACATGGGAAGAGTGGACAGCCTGCTTATTCCTGATATTAGTTCCTGATTTTACTTTAAGCTTCTTTTCATTTAATTTTATGTTGGCTATTGCTTTGACGTATAATGTTTTTATTGTGTTTAGGTATGTTCCTTGTACCTCTGATCCTTCCAAGACTTTTATCATGAAGAGTTGTTAGATTTTGTCAAAGACTTTTACAGCATCTAATGAGATGATCATGAGCCTTTTTCCTAATTTTTTATATAGTGGATTACATTGAAAAATTTCCATATATTAAATCATCCTCGCATCTCTGGGATGAAGCATACTTGATCATGGTGGATGATCTTTTTTTTATGTGTTCTTAGATTTCGCTTGACAGTGTGCTGTTGAATATTTTTGTGTCAATGTTCTGAGGGAAAATGGTTTATAATTCTTTTTGTTGAACCTGTGTGTGGTTTGGGAATCAAGATGACTGTAGTCTCATAAAAAAATGAGTTTGGTTATGTTTCTTCTGTTTCTATTTTGTGAAATAATTTGAAGAGTATTTGTATTAGTTCTTCTCTGAAAGTCTGGTAGCATTTTGTGCTAAAACCATTTTACCTGTGCTTTTTATGGTTGAAAGGTTCTTAATAACTGCTTCTATTTCCTTGGGAATATTGGGCCTATTCGAAGTTCATCTGATCTTTATTTCACTTTGGTAAGTGGTATGTATTGAGAAAATTGTTTTCTTCTTTTAGATTTTTTTTTTTCAGTTTTATGGAGTACAGTTTTTTAAAGTATTACCTAATTTTTAGATTTCCTTGGTAGTTGTTATGTCCCCCTTTTTGTTTCTGATTTTGTTAATTTGGATATTCTCTCTTTTAGTTAGTCTTTTGGTTTGATTGGATACAGGTTTGTCTATTTTATTGATTTTCTCAGTGAACCAAACTGTTTCATTGATTCTTGGTGTTGTTCTCTTTGTTTCTATTTTATTTATTTCAGTCCTCAGTTTATTTCCTACCATCTACTCTTCTTGAATGTGCTTCCTTCCTCTCGTTCTAGTGCTGTTAAGTTGCTAGTGTGAGGTCTCTGTAATTTCTTTATGTAATTTCTTCTTAGTGCTATGAAGTTTCCATTTAGCACCACTTTAATTGAGTTCCACAAGTTTGGGTATGTTTTGCTTTCATTTTCATTGAATTCTAAGAAGTCTATAACTTCTCCTTTTGTTTCTGCCTTGACCCAATAGTCATTCAGTATGAGATGTTCAGCTTCCATGAGTTTGTAGGCTTTCTGTTGTTTCTGTTGTCGTTGTTGTTGTTGTTGTTGAAACCTAGTTTAAATCTGGATTTAAACATTTTGTTCCTCCATCTTTTCTACCTCATTGGTTGTAGTAGTCTTGGGAGTTGCTGTGTCCTGCACTATACCCTTTTGGTCAAACAGCTTTACTTGCCCCAGCTTTCCATGATGTTTTGTGTCAGGAATATTTTTTTAGAAATCAGCACTTTTTTTTTAACTGATGTATCTATTTCTTCTATCATGTCTTCAATGCCTGAAATTCTATCTTTCATCGCTTGTATTCTGTTCTTGTATCTGTGTGTTTTCTTTATTGCTTCTATTTTCATTCCTATGTCGAAACATTTCTGTTTGTCTCCTTCAACTGCTTTTTCTTGGCTTTCCTTATGGTATTTATTTATTTCCTCCAATATTTTGTTTGTCCTTTCCTTGATTTGTTTAAGTATTTTATTAATTTCCTGTTTAAGGATCTCTATCATCTTCATGAAGTTGGTTTTAAGTTTTTTTTTTTTTCTTGTGCTTCAGCTATGTTGGGATTTTCAGTGCTTGCTGGGTGGGATAACTTAGTTCAGGTGGGGACTTATTGTCCCGGCTGTGTTGATGGTGCTTTTAGAATGGTGCCTAGGCAACTGGGTTCGGGGTATTTATATTTCTAGGTGCCAGTTTCTGAGTTTGTCTTTGTTGGATGGGTATTTTGTTCTTTTATTTCTGTTCCCTCTTTGGTCTTCTGATCTTTGTTGCTTGGATTTCTGGTAGAGTCCATGTTGCCTCTGGTCCAGCAGGGAGTCTTCTTCCAAGTTGGGGGCTGGATTTCTGGCAGCCAGCATGGCCTTTGGTCCAACCTGTGGTCTCTGCCCATTGAGGGCTCTTCTTCCAGCTGTTGTGTTCTGTTCTTCTGTACAGGCATGGCCTGTACCTGAACACTGACTATCCACCTGGAGATGGAGGAGCGGGCATGGCAGTAGGGGTTGGCCGTGGGGGTTGGAAGGGGTAGCAGCAAATTGTGTATTTGGGCACCACACCAGGGGTGTGGGTGAGTTCCACTGGCAGGTGGGCCCTTACCTGATCTGACTGGCCTGGCTTACAAATTTCTATGAAAATTTAAATAATGGCTATGTTTTGACAGACTGGCAAAATTCCAGGAAATTTTACACCCAATTCTAACAAGCTATTATAAGCAAAGTCTGATACACTCCTGACAAGCATTGCTCAAGTCTCAGAAAAGCTGAGACTGAAGGGCTCTCAGCATTGGCCTGGCCTGATTACCATTTCCTGTAGATAGGGAAAGTTCAGGATTGGACTTACTGAAAATTGCACTTATGGATGTTGACAAGGAAAAAAGTTCTTCAGCCCCTACAACTGGTCCAGTATGAAGGGATGTACATCTGGGACTTCATTGAGGGATGTCATCATCGGTGGCATAAAGAAACTTTAGAACCATGGAGACTCTCAGGCCCAGCACCAGTCCTGTGCTGGGTCTACACAGCAAATCCTTCAAGTCAGTGTTCTTTCTGCACAACACATCTTGACTTGCAAAGCAGTAGTTCTGATGCAGACTGAATTAATGGAGTCTAACACTATTAGACTCATGTGGAGTGTTTAACTGAAGATTCCATATCTGAGTCCCACCCTCAGAAATTGCATAACAGGATGGACTAGAGTGCAAGCATGGGTATCTTTTTGAAAGGGGACAAGATGGTTTCTCTACAGAGTCTAGAAGGTCTTAAGCTGCGCCACATGCCCACCATGATGCCTGAAACACTGAGGTCAACTTTCCCAGAGAGGGGAGAATGAGAGTGACCATACCAGGTGGCGGCACAGTGGTTCCCTAAAACCCAGAATCCCAAGACCTGAATGAAGCCATAGTTCTCAGAAGCACAGCTACATGAAACTTCTCTGTCACCCTGACCATCAGGGAAAATGGCAGTTCTGGGAAAGCGTGCAGAGGCAGCAAGCTGTCTATGTTATATTTATGCCACCGCCTCTGCTTCACTTCTTTCTTTCTTTGCTCTACAGAGACTGAATGCAAGGTGTCATCACCACATAAAAGCAACAATATTATGGCTGCCCTCTTCCTTCCCATCCTATTCTCAAAGCTCCTACAGAAATGATTTGGTCTTTTCAGACTTAAAGTACCTTATAAAAATACTCAGCAAATATTTCAACAAAAATAAATATCCCTAAATAGCCACTCTATCCAGTAGAAGTCATGATCACCCCTGTTCCTCCTAAAAGCCTAAAATAGAGTCCACACTTGCAGCTCCCTCCAAGGAGCATCCTTGTTTAGCTAGCCTAGTTAGAAGCTGTGAGCTTGTGCTTCTGGTCCTATAAGAGCCTGGTGTCTTTTTAAAAATAATCTTGTTTAAAAACCCTGTTTCCACCAAAGGAAGTTTAGCATATGCAAATTTCCAGGAACTGGGAGCCAAGCACTGAACTCTTTGGAGATGCAGTCCTTGTTTGTAGCCCATAGGGGACACTGGGGATGGGGACAGGGATGGGGACAGACCTGCCCAGAAGTTCCTGCTGGCAATAATGGTAGAAATGGAGCCTGACACATTAAAGATCTCCAGAGACCCCTTATTCCTGCCCTTACATTTTAATCACTCAATTAGAGCAGGCGTGGAGGGTAGATCTTGCATTTTGATCCAATCTCTGCCTTGGCCTGGGCCATGATTGTAAACTGATGGTGCTTGCAGCACAGCAGGCTTATCCTAGGCCAGCTTGTTGTGTGGAGACTCAAGTGCTACTGACCTCTGCCCAGTGATTAAAGAACTAAGGGACTTGGGCATAATGGCAAATATCTGTAACCCCACTACTCAGGAAGCTGAGGCAGCAAGATTGCCATGAGTTCAAAAGCAGCCTGGTCTCCACTATGAGATCCTGTACTGAAAACAAATAAACCAACTTTATGCGCATGAAAATGGCCAAGGAAACATCCGCTTCAGCTGCTTTTTCTACCACTACAATGAAACACCATGACCAAGGCAATTCATAGAAGGGGAGATTTATTTGAGGGTCAGAGTTACATCAGGAATGCATGGCAGCCGGCACGCATGGAGGATGGAGCTGGCAGCTGAGCGATGAGGGCTCACTTCGCAAACCACAGACAGGAAGCAAAGAAAGAAAACTAGGACTAGCACATGACTTTGAAACCTCCAACCCCCCACCTCCCAGTGACACACTTCCTCCAGGAAGGCCACGCCTCCTAAACCTACCCAAACAAAGCCACCAACTGGGGACCAAGTGTTTAAATGCCTGAGAACATGGGGCCATCTCTTTCAAACAATCACACCATCACTGAAGTCTCTCATCTTACTGACATCATGCCTAAGTCAGCCTCCTAAGGAGCAGGCAGCTTGGGAAACTCTTCAGCCTGCAGCTGAGCCTCTAAACCTCCCAGGAGAGTCTAAGTGGGAACACCCACCAACCGCATGCCAGCTGCCCCAGGGAGTTTGTGTTTGTCTCTGAAGGAGTTAGATGCAGTCATGCAAGCAAGGCCACACAAGGTAGATGGGAGTTGTGGAACCAAAGAGAGATTTGTGGGGAGAGGAGTCTCAAAGACTAAGTGTCCCCTAAACTGTGAAACAGATCTTTATTTGTAGCATAAAAAGACACTGCCATAGTGATTTCAAACAGTGTGGGGAAATTGAAGTGATTGACACCATGACTGACAAAGGTTGTGGGAGGAAGTGGGTCGGTGCTTTTGTACCTTTGAAGACCATGACTACCTGGGCAGGACTGTCATTCCGGAATGCCTTTTTGTCCTGGTTTGTTTTCTATTGTGATAAACTATGACCTAAAGCAATTTAGGGGCAGAGGGTTTATCTTATCCTTCAGCTTACAACTCTAAGGAAAGGCGGGACAGGATCTAAAGCAGAAGCCATGGAAGTGAGCTTACTGACCTCCTCCCCAGGGAGTCCTCAGTTTGCTTTCATGATTGTCTCATCCTACCATAATTAAGGAATCACTCCTGGGTTATCAGATGTTTTCTTCTAAGAAATAATCATGAACTATTTATTGTTGTTGACAGGGTCTAAGAAATATGAGTTATTTCTTATGAATCATCACAAAACTATTGCAACAGCAACAATATTGTAACCAGAAAGGGAGAGGTGAAAACTTATTTTTCCACTCATACTGCAATAAAGAACCCCTTTTACTGTACTTCTATACTCTTTGGATATTTTAGGGTTTAAAAGTTTCATTTCATGAACTGGCAAAATGGCTAAGCAGGTAAAAACTTTTTTTGCCAAGCCTGGCTATCTAACATTTGTTGTGGAATATTTGTTTAACTGGACAAAGATGTGTTACATTTGTTTGTGCTGCAGAATATCACTTTAACTGTGAAAAAGGTGTGTTACTTTTTGTTCGCGTTGCATTTGTTAAATTATGTAAAGATGTGTTGCATTTCTTTCATCTTGCCTACCTAAGACACGTGATTAGTCTAATAAGAAGCTGAGCAGTCAATAGCTAGGAAAAAAAGGATAGGTGGAGCTAAGAAGGAGAGAATGAGGGTTGCGCTTGGAACAAGAAGCCAGGCAGATGCCAGACAAACAGACATGGAGAAGCAGTGAAAGTAAGAAACACAGAAGTAACAAAGGCAATAAGGCTCTAGGCAAAAGGTAGATAAAGAGAAACAGGTTCATCTAAGGTAAAAGAGCTAGCCAGAAACATGCCTAAGCTAGGCCTAGCATTCAAAACTAAGAAGCCTCTATGTCATGATTTAGGACCTGGTGGATGGCCCAAAAGAAAAAGCCTGGTCCAGAGTTTGATCCCTGGGTCCTGCGTAACGGTAAAAGGAAATGACAAACTCGACATGTCCTCTGATCTTTGCAGATGCACAGGAACCTGTGCACATACGTACACACACGCACACACACACACACACACACACACACACACACACACACACACACACACCATGCACACATGCTATTAACAAATAAAGTAGTTCTCTTGTAGAGGACCAGAGTATGACTCTCAGCACCAATGTTCAATGGCTCACAACCACCTGTATCTCCAGTTCCATGGCATTTGACACCCCTGTCCTGGCCTCCCACATACCCATGTGTGAACTTTCTCCCCACACCCCCCCTCTCTCACACACACACACACGAATAAATGAAAATAAAAATTGATCTTCTAAAAGAATTGCTCCATTAAAGTAGCCAATAAAAACAAATGAACAAGCAACAAAAACACATTTGCCGAGTCTCAACTGGACATTTCTGTGTCTCTCTTTCCCCCAGTTCAAGTGGCCATTGTAAATCAGTGGTGCTTAAGGTTTTACACTTTCACTGACATTTACATTTACATTCATTTATCTGCAGTAAAAAGAAAATTAAAAACTGTGATGAAGTTGGAACTAGGAAAAATAGCTTTATATCCTCTTCGAACACTTATCTGTGTGTCTTTTTGCCTGTTCTCCATTGTTACCAAAATTGTCCTCTCACGGTGTCTTGCTTGAATGTTGCTCTATACCTACACTCATAGCTAGCTACAATCACACACATGTACATCAGAGGCTAGGGTCCCCATATGAGAGGAAATATGCTGATTTTCCCTTCTGAGTTTTAATTACCTTGCTTTAAATATTATCTCAAGGCCATTGATTTTCCTGTAAATGTCATGGTTTCCTTTTTTTTTTAAAATTGGATAATATCCCATTCCTTAATTAATTAAGGTGACATTTTTATTTGTGAGTTCATTACCGAAAGAGTGAATATGTTTGATTAAAAACACTGAATTTCATTATGAAGAGTGAAATACTCATTTCATACTTCGTGGAACAGTTCTCCACCATGCTTGCTTACATTTATGGAAGCCCAGTATTTCTTCTGCAAGACTGGGAGTTTTGCCCATTTTTACACTGTTTCAAAGAGTGTCATACAGTAAGTCCACAAAAAGAGTTTAGAAAGAAAAATGTCCTCCTGTATTCATAATAATCTCAAGCTGCTGAGGGTCAAATCCTCCCCAGCACATTTTTACAAATGGAGTTTTGTTGGAATGCATCCCCATTCACTAACACACAGTTTGTCAGGCTTTACATTGCTGTGACAAATGATTCAAAGGAGCATTTCCCTTAGCTTGTGACTGCAGAAGTTACCCTGCACAGCTGGCTTGCTGCATTGTTTCCCAGCCTGTGTTGAGGCAGTGTGCCATGATTTTATAAATCACAGATGTTCACTTCGTTACAACCAGGAAGCAGAGAGGAATGACCAGAAAGGATCAGGACCAAAATGCACTGTCCACAGGTATGGTCCTGGAAACCCACGTCTGTAATGAAACCCCACTTTCCATAGTTTACTGCTACTCGAATTTTAATTCATAGACAGATTAAAAACTCCTGTCTGTATACATCCCCACAGATACACCCGGAGTGTGTTCCCATTCACCCCTGGGTATCTAGCAACCAAATCAAGTTCACAATCCAGATCACCTGTCACTCTTCACCTACAAGTGGTTTTGTTGTTGTTGTTGTTGTTTTGCTTAGAATTAATTTACAATTTTTATCATTAATTAAATTTACTCATCTATTTTACATCTCAACCACAGTTTTCATCCCTCCCCCTCCCGTTCCCTCCCCCCACCTCCCCCCCACCACCATCCCAATCCACTCCTCTGTTTCTGTTCAGAAAGGGATAGGTCTCTAGTGGCTGTCTCTAGTATATCAAGTTGAAGTAAGACTAAGAACCTCCCTTTGTGTTAAGGCTGGGCAAGGCAATCCAGTATGAGGAATAGGTTCCTGGAAGCCAGGCAAAACCCCAGAGACAGGCCTTGCTTCCACTACTAGGAGTCCCACAACTAGATCAAGCTACACAACTGTCACACATATGTAGAGGGTCTAGATCAGTCCCACGCAGGCACCCCAGCTGTCTGTCCAGAGTCTGTGTGTTCCTATGAGCCCAGGTTAGTTGATTCTGTGGATTCCCTTGTGATGGCCTTGACACTCCAGGCTTGTGCAATCTTTCCTCCCTCTCTTCAACAGGATTCCTGGAGCTCAGCCCAGTGCTTGGCTGTGGATCTCTGCGTCTGCTTCCATCAGTCACTAGATGAAGGTTCTCTAGCATCTCTGGGGCTATAGATTGTAGCATGATTATCCTTTACTTTACAGCTAATATTCACTTATGAGTGAGTATATACTGTGTATGTCTTTCTGGGTCTGGGTTACCTTACTCAGAATAATTTTTCTAGTTCCATCCATTTGCTTTCAATTTTCCTGGAGTCATTGTTTTTTAAAGTTGAGTAATACCCAACTTTGTCAATGTTCCACATTTTCTTTATACATTCTTCAGTTGAGAGGCATCTAGGTTGTTTCCAGGTTCTGGCTATTACAAATAATGCTACTTTGAACATAGTTGTAGAGAGCTGCGAAGTGCCGCGCCTTAAAGATGGCTCTGGCTTCCGCCTTCCACCTCCCCAATGGTGAGCGCTCTCTGTCATAAAAAGTCCTTATTTGGTTAAGCCTGTTCAGCCTGTTTGCTTTGCGTTAGAGTAGCCTATCTGCAGGGTCCATGTAGCTCACTGGGGTTGGTCAGCACAAGGGGATTTAAGCCTGTGCGGGCATTTCTCCGGGGCAGAAGAAGCTTGTTCAAGGATCCTGAATAAACTGCATGAAGAAGATCTTCCCGGAGTTGTGTCTTCCTTGCTGGTCCAGGTTGGGCAGGACACATAGTCGAGCAAGAGTCCTTGTGAAGTGATTGAACTTCCTTTGGATATATGCCCAAAAATGGCATAGCTGGGTCTCGAGGTACACTGATTCAGAATTTTCTGAGAAACCTCCATATTGATTTCCAAAGTAGTTGTACAAGTTTGCACTCCCATCAGCAAGGAGGATTGTTCCCTTTCTCAACATCCTCTCTAGCATAAACTGTCATTAGTGTTTTTGATCTTAATTTTCCACTTTCCCAGACTAAAAACAACCTGCAACAAACTACTAAACATGTTTGTTACACTGTAATTCAAGTGGCTTTCAACATTCTGTTTGCACTGAGCATCTCTAGCACAGAAATGTCTCAAGTACCTACATTCCAAAGCCTGCGAAGCCTGGTGTACATTGAGAAGAGGAAGGCATTTGTGTTCTAGGGATAGAGCAGAGTGGTGATGATGGTCCGTCCGGCACAGGGTATCAATCAATAGCTGCACTATATAGTTCTTGACTGCTATAGAAATCAAGGGATATCACGTGAGCAATTTATTCTCAAATGGTTCAGGGAAAGAAGAATAAGACTCTTGAAAAAAAGACTCTTGAAATTTTTTCTGTAAGTTTAAAACTAGTTCATAGAGAAGGGTAACAAAAGCATGAGTAGGGCATTGACTTATTTTTCTGCAAACTACTAAATAAAGGGAAAAGATGGATGTCATGTCCCACTCCTTACTTGCTGTAGTTCTTGAATGTCCCCCAGAGGCTGCCATGTTGAAAGCCTGGTCTCCAGGGTGTGCTGTTTGGAAGTGATGGAAGCCTTAAGAAAGGAGGTTTGTGTAAGGTTGTTAATGGCATAGAAGGGTATAGTGAGACCCTAGCCCCTTCCTCATTCTCATTTTTGCTTCCTATCCCAAGGTGAATGGTTTTGCTCTTTCACATGTCTCTGTCACGATGTACTTCCTTACTACAGGCTCAAAGCAGTGGGGCCACTGATCGTGGGCTGAAACATAAAACTGCAACCTGAAATAAACACTTTATCTTAATGAATCATAAAGATTATCATAGTGATGGTAACAGTCCCAAGTTCAGGAAAACAAAATAGGTGATCAGGGGACATTTGGGGTTTTGTGTTCTTTTGTTTGGATTTTGGTGGTGGTAGTTGAAGAAAGCAATCCCTCAGTTTTCAATCCTCAATGAGATAATGCATCTAGACCACATTCATCAATATGTATTGATGGCTACTTTTGCTTGCCAACCTGACTACATCTGGGATTAACTAAAACCCAAATGCTGGGTACGTCTGTGGTAGATTATTTTCTTAATAAAATCATTTGAAGTGGGAAGACACACCTTAATCCAGATCTTTTGAGGTTGAGAGATCTACCTTTAATCTGACCACACCTTCTGGTGACAGCGTATATAAAGGACGTGAAGGAAGCTTGCTCTCTTTGCCTGGTTGTTCTTGCTCTCACTGGCATTCCATTTCTTCATAGGTATTTGAAAATACTTCTTTGAGATTCTGAAACAAACTGAAGACTATCTGAGACATCCATCCTTGTGAATTGAACAACTACTAGATTCTTGGACCTTCTATTGGTACACAGCCATTGCCAGACTGGCTGGACCAAATCCTGTAAGCCATTCTAATAAATCCCATATGTATAGATGATCGATGTTAGGTAGGTAGATAGATGATTGATAAATAGATAGAGAAATATAGATAGATAGGTAGATAGATGATGGATAGATAGATAGATAGATAGATAGATAGATAGATAGATAGATAGATGAGATTTATTCTGTAAGTTCTGTTTTCCTATGGAACCCTGACTAATACCTTATGTGTTATATTTTCCAGATTTATTTGGCATCTCTAACTATGATAGAGCTGTTTGACAGCGCTGGAACTCAGGGATCAATCTCAGGGTTATTGTAGACAGGGCTATCAGACATCACAAAACTACAGTGAGAAATACTCTACATCCCCAAGACTGGTATTGTTTATCTGCTTGTTTCTGTTTGCTTTGCACAGTGCTGGAGACAGAAGTCAGGACTTCTTACACACTAAGCAGGTAGTCTACCCCTAAGTCATTACATCTCTAGTCTAATAAACAAAACCTAACCTTTAGTCTAGCCAAGTTCCTAGAATCCAAGAACAGTGATTCTCAACAAACTGAGGGTGAAATGTAGTTGGAGGCTTTTTTCTATCTTGGACAGTCAGTCCCACTGGACTGGTTTCTCTCCTGTTCACTGGTTCCCAGAGCCCCTTATTAAATAATCATTCTGAGGCTTAATACTCATTACATTGTTTGGCCAGTGGCTTAGGCATATTACTGACTAGCTCTCACAATTAAATTAAGCCATATTTACCAATCTGTGTACCAGCACATGGCTGTGGCTTACCTGTAATGTTCTGGTATCTTACCTTATGGCAGCTGCACAGCATCTCCCCAACTCCTCCTTCTTTCTCTCTGTAACTCTGTTTGGATTTCCCACCTAGCTATATTCTGCCTGGCCATTGGCCAAAGTAGATTTATTTATCAACCAATAAAAGCAACACATATTTGCAGCCTGCAAAAGGACATCAGTCCCCAGTGAAGAACACTTAGCAATGTGTAAAGCCATCAGCTGTCACAGATTGCAGAGAAGAACATGCTGCTGATATTCTTTGTGAAGAGGGTAGAGATGCTTTGAAATCACTGTGCAAAGTACAGTTTCCCACCAACAAAGAATCAGCTTGCCCAAAGTATCAACAGTGTTAACTTGAGAAGACTTGCTCTACATCCAACCACCTGTTCACAGCAGAGCAGGAGACAGGGGCAACCTATTCAATGACACTAGGAGGATGCTATCCATCAAATTCAGAGTACTTGAAATTTCATAGCATGACCCACTTCTTTTAACAAACAGAATGACATGACAATGAAGAAAATAGAGGACTGTGAAATCAATTTTTAGGTGCACACACACACACACAAAAGAATACCATGTGTGGCTGTTGGAATCCTGATTCAAACAAAGCAATTAACCAAAAAAGCAAAAGCAAAACATTACTTGAGGCTTCATGGGCAATGTAGATACAACCCAACTCTTTAATAAATGACACTAAAAACTTGTTTGTAAGTTGGGTTTGGTATGATTGTCAGTGTCTAGGTTATTTTAAACTTCCACTGGAGATGAATATTAGGTATACCTGTGTAACTGATAGGAATCTGGGCTTTTGCTTTAAAAACTGAATTTTCAAAGTACATTTCATATAGCCATGGGAGATTTTGAGATCTTTTTCCCCAGTGACGTTTCAGATTTAAAACTATTTTTATAACAAACTTAGGTGTTTTTTGCCTTCTGGGTTGCTTTAACATCTGGGCTAATGACACAAAAGCTATAGAGTAATGTGGTGCAAATATGGTAGCCATGAATTCTTCGGAGCCACATGCTCAAATTAATACAAAACATCCGAATGGCCAATTTAGATGTACTGCACAAACCATTAAAGATCAAACCTCTGTGCAAACTTGACCTTTCTGCAATATATGCTTTCAATATTTCATGTGGAGAAACGGAAGCAATCACGCTGCATGCCGAAGGATGCTCACTGTCTCCGAGAAGAGAACTCATGGTGTTCTCTCGGTGTCAAGCTGAGCCCAGCACTTCTTCCATGCAGCACAATGTTTACTTGAAAAGCCAGCAGATCAATGGTTGCCAAGTCAGACCTGAGTATTTGAGAGACACTTTCTCGAAAATCAACAAAGTCAAGAGTCATTTTAGAGAAAGCCAGACGCAAAAACCTGATCTTTCAAATAAAAATTAGAATGTGAAGATATGTGTATCACTATCTTGCCAGAATGTAAAGATATTCTGCTAAAGTATAGCTAAACAAATGTGCGTTTGAATCCTCTGTCAGGAAAGACATCAGCAATTTTAAGACTGGTACAACTTAGTCAGACAGGAATGTCCAAATGATTGGTGATGGTGAAACAAAAAAAATCACACATAGACGAAGGTCCTCTCAAAGTACAAAGAGAACAAAGGATTTCAACACAAAGAATACCTAAAATACATCAACAGAGTGGAGATCTGCACTGTGTCATCCATAGAAGTATGTATGTATGTATTTATTTATTTATCGGTATGCCACTCAAGAGCTCAAGCTTGGCAGATAGGAAGCTTACTTACTTGTAAGGAGGCAAAAGTCCCAAATCTGAAATCTTCCTCCCTAAGACAGCATTTAGGAATATTTAGGGAATAAAGAAACAGGGTAGTCCAAGGTCTAGAGGAACATGAAATGATTGGTGGTCAGCACATGTGTAACCTGTGCTTCTTATAGAATGCATGCTCAGAAAATGATCGTGTTGGCATGATGGATGGAGCTTGGAACCCTCTGGTACAGAAAGGTGATCCAGAAGACACTTACACAGACTCAGAATAAGGGATGATGCCTGAACCAGACAAGGATGTGTCCAATTTTCTTAAAGCAATGCAAGTAATCTTTGTCATCGTGATAGTGTTTAATGATGATATCTATAGTAAAGCTGCTTGAGTCTGTTGCTTTACTATTCTCTGAAAAATTTCGCAAATGGATAATCAAAATGGCCGGCATCAAGGGAAGCTTGGTGGTGTTTCACAACCAACACTTATGCCACTTATGATATGTCAGTAAAGTATCAGAAAAGAAAGAAGACAACATACGCCTTCATTCCCAGATGCAGACCCATCATTTATGTCTACCTCCCTTTCTACCATACTTTTTGTGTGTTTGTTTCATTTATTTCTAGATAAATTTACAGCAGCATTACATTTTCTAATCTCTCTATATATATTTCTTTTTGTTTCTGAACTGTACTGAGAACCACAAACTTCTTCCTGGACCATAGCCCTTCCCAATGAAGCGTGTTTTCAATAATTTGGTAGTTAGAAGTGTTTGTTATCTATCAAGACTTAGGGTTGCCCTCATGCAGGACAATATAAAACAAGGCAGTCTCTGTGACCTTAGTGCCACTGGCAAGGCCAGATGCTCCAATGTGCACGACCTCCAACTTCTCATTCTAAAATTACAAACATTAATGTAACTGACATTTTGATTCCTTTTAAAATGGCAAACTGACCCTTGACTGGGGATGTGGTTTGACATTTTCTTTCCAAAGACAGAAAGTGAAGAAGAGGAATGAGTTCGTTTGAGACACATGGATTCTAGAGCAGTGTAGATGTCTTTTCATGGAGATGTACAGTGGGTATTTGAGTTTGTAACTCGGGAAAACAAATTGAGATAGAAATTGGAGAATTGTCCACACCTAAAGTGTGATAAAGATGAAGGTATGGGTAAATGCAGCCAGCATCGCAGAGACTGGAAGAAAATATTAAAAAAAAAAAAAAAAGTGAACTGAAAGAAAGAATGCCAAGGAAGCCGAGAGGGATGGTAAAGTAGGACACAGGGAGACCAGAGCAGAAGGCAGGGGTGTACGGTCAGGGGATACCCCCTCCCCCCAAAAAAAGAGTAAGATGTAAGATGACATTAGTGACAAACGGAAGCAGTGAGAGTAACCACTGTTGTCAACTTTGTTTTGTCCTTACTCTTTGAGGGGACTGCTACCCAGCTCCCACATAAATATACAGAGACTTATTATTCTTTCTTATGAATGCTCTGCCAAGTAGCTTTGCTTATTTCTAGTCATCTTTTCTTAAATTATCCCATCTATCCTTTGCTCCCGAGCTTTTACCTTTCTCTATTTCTGTATATCTTTTCTTTCCTTTTTATTCCATTTCTGGCTATGCGTCTGGGTGGCTGGACCCTGGCATCCTCGTCTCCTTCTTTTCTTGCCCTCCTTTTTTTTTTTCCTGCTATTTATTCTCTCTGCCTGGCAGCCCCACCTATCCCTCTCCTGCCTAGCTATTGTCCACTCAGCTCCTTATCAGATCAATCAGGTGTTTTAGACAGGCAAAGTAACACAGCTTCACAGAGTTAAACAAATGCAACATAAAAGAATGCAACACATCTTTGCATGATTAAACAAATGTTCCACAGCATAAACAAATGTGACACATCTTCAACTAATATTTCACAACAAATCACCAACTGATACTTGTTGAACTTGCATAAAGATGCCATTAATAATCTTGTCCCGAGGGGTTTTGTAGGCCAGCAACCAGGCTGAGGTAGGAAAAAGGGGGATGAAAGAGGCAGATTGATGAGAGCAGACAGGCTTAGGAAGGAAAGCACATCACTCAGCGAGGTGTTTTCCTTGTTTTCTTAAAGTTAAAAAGACTTCAACGTGATTTGGACGACCCTAAACTTCCGGTTCTCCTGCCTCCACCACTGAGTGCGGGATTACAAACGTGTAGAACCATACTTGGTTTGTGCAATGCCGGGGACTGAACCCAGGGCTTTGCAGATGGTAGACAAGCATTCGCCCAGTCTTTGAGCATGTTTTAACATTTTTAATTGATTTTTTGGTTGATGGGGAAAAAAACAAGACAGAAGTTAAGGAAGCACCAATGGCAGTGAATAATAGAAGAAAAGGATGTAGATGCAGACAGCAATAAGCAGAAACACCCACAGAGAAGTGCAGACTCTGACGATAGGGAGATCCCATGTCTCACAAACCCAGTCTGCTTTCTAAAGACCATGAACCTGTAGCACAGGCAGATTGATGTGAAGGCCACAGACAGAGCCAGGACTGGAATTCAGGCAGCCTGATGAGAGGGTCTGAGTGCTCCAGCAACAGTTTGATGCTTTGTTATCTTAAAATGCATACTCATTGAGTAAATATACATGGCTATATGTGCAGGCACAGATGAACACATATAACACATATCCACAAAGGAAAGGTGATGGAAGTAACCATCTCTGGTTAATAAGATTACATCTGGCTTTCATATTGTGTTCTTCTGTGTCTCTAAACTTCCTACAAAGGGTGAAGTACCATGTTATAAAGGGAGAAAACAGTATTCTCTAAAACAAGCTTGGGAGGAGACAAGGGTAAGGATGCAGAGCAGAGCCTCATTACTCAAGTCCTGCCTCTGAGCAGGGATACAGGACGACTCAGCATCTTCCCACTCAGAACTCCCAGTGTGTTCCCTTTGTCACACTCAGACAGAACCCACAGTCTGTCCACTTGACTCTCCTGAGAGCTGGACTTGCACTTTAGCACCCAAAAAATCTGGGAGCTATGATGGCTGGACCCAGGACCTTAGCCTCTTAGAGTAGAAGGTTCCCTTGTTATTTCCTATCATCTTCCTGAGGAGAAATCATGAAGCTGCATCCCCTGTAGACACATTTCTGTGCAAGAGTTGGGGGTGTGGATTAACTGCTCTTTGCAGAGCTCAGACTAAATCAAAGACATCATATTTATGAAGGCAGTATGCCATCACCCTGGTGGTTGACAGTCTGCTGTCCTTGGGAACAGGCCACATTCAGCTGTTTTTCCCATGACCACCTATGGCCTCAGTGACCATGGTGTGTGTCCAGCTGGAGAGTTCACAATGAGGTGCTTACAGCTACTAGATCCTATAAGATGCTGTTGCTACTCAAATTTCATTTTAATTAAAACATCTTGTCATTTCTTTGGCAAAATAAATAAAATAAAACTTCGAGTAGAACTAGGGCACACACACACACACACACACACACACACACACACACACACACACACACACACACCTATATGGAACTCAGGGCATAAACAGTGACCCAAATGAAGGGAAGTGAGTGCTAGGCCTGGCCCAAGAGAAAGAAATTCACTCTGAAGGGAAGGAAGGAAGAGAAACAAAAAAACACTGCTCGTCCAGGGAAAACTCTTGGCATAGGGTGGGCAGTGGTGGTGGGCACAGAAGCCAGAAAACTAGGACATTCATCTCTTGTGCTGTTTGCTCCAATCTGAGTGCTGGGTGGTTTCCATGGTGTTCCATCCAGAGACGGTGCTTCTTGAAGCTCAAGGATGTTTTGTGCATCTCTCACATCCCAATCCATGACCATATCCCCTACTCAGATGCCTACATCCCCAGCCTAGTGCCCCCAGCTTCTAGCCCTGGGAAAATCTAGCCAGAAAGGGTTCCTGGTATGAAGGCTGTGACCCTTCCCCAATAGTTGACCTGTGCCACTCTTGAAAATATTGCCTACCCTGACCTTTGATTCCTATCCTGTTCCCAGAGGGCCAATCAGAAAGGAAAGAGAACCAGGCCTTACAGAGTGCACATCTCAGCTCAGCCATTTGCTGGGTCCCTCACTCATCCTCTTCCCTAAAGTGAAGTGGAAGTGTTATGAAAAGATTGATTCTGAGACATTGCCTCCTGTTATGTCTGTCCTGCATGCCCTGACCAGGCAGAGCTAGCCCATTAACAATAATGGTAACTGGCCAACAGGATTGTATCAAATATAGAGTCTCCTGCGTGTTATTGGGGGCCAGGACGCCAGACCAGCGGCTGGCGGGCTGGCGGAAACATACACGCTACAAATGGCGCCCAACGTGGCTATAAGAACTTTCACTTAAAATTAATAAGAGCTTAAGAAATGTTTTAGAAACAAGGGAACAGAGACTAGCAAGACTTATTGGTAGCAACATTTTCTCGGTTGGATTTGTTTTGCTGTAGACAGATTTGCGCGGCTCCTTTAAGGGAGGTTTCCAAAATTAGCATAAGTGGCAAAAAAGCCGGCTTGTTTTTAAAGAGCTCTGCTAACAATTCATTGGTGTGTACAAGAGCTGCAATGAAGGTTTACACTGTGTTTTAAAAAATACGCTGGCTTGGGAGAGAAAAAGAAAGGGGATACAATGGTTTAAAAAAGAAAAAAGGAAGTAGAATTAATCCTAGTACTCGGTAGACAGAGGCAAGCAGATCTCTGTGATTTCAAAGTAAACCTGGTATGGACTGAATTCCAGGACAGATAAAAGTTACACAGAGAAACCCTGTCTCAAAATATGTAAAAATAGAAGTAGAATAAATAGAGTAATAAAAAAGCCACGTAAAGATGGAAAACACAGAGAAATTTTGGATACTATACGCACTTCTGTTGTCTTTAAATTGTTTGATTGCTGAGAAAATAACTACTGATAAAAGAAATGCTGCTGGATTAATTCAATTTATATATTTTAAAAATGCTGTGACTCAAAAATTTAAGCCTAAGGACAAGCTACTGGGGAAAAGGATTTCTATTTTTGTTTCCACAGAAAATGAAAAGCTACAGATTCTTTCCAGATTTATATGGTTTGATCAAGCCAGACCCCCTGAAACAATGCCCCAGATGATCCAACATTCAAAGCAGTTGAGACAAAGCCTTGCAGACTACTGCCAAGATTTCTGCGTCTTCTTTGGAACCCCATGACAGCGCCCTCTACCAGCAGGAAGTAGTTTGGAAAGAATGACGCCCAAATTCCCAAATATTGTTTGTAAATGTTTGTTTTCATTTAAATGGACTTGGTTATAAATGGCTATAACCACAAACAATCTTTTTAAAGGTAAAAAGGGAATTATGGTATAGATATGAATGCTTTGCTTTGAAATGGATTTTCTTTTATTGATACAATTTAAGGTCAATTTTGTGATATGTATATTTCTCCTCTTGTTTAGGTATTGTGTTTATATAGCTCATTAGAAAATGTAATGTAATAATTTAGTACAGATTATAGAGAGTTACCTATGGGAGTTAAGTTAGTTTGGATTTCTAGATATGCAGAGATGTATTTGAGATGGATAGGCATTCTTCAAACCTTTCAAAGACCTACAGAATATGGCATTTAAAATGGTTTAGGGCTTTTCTTGACAATGAGGCACAACTGCTCCTGGTAACACCACCGACAGAAGAAAGGAAGATGGACATCGAAGAAACACATTATGGAGTTTCCTTCTAATATGGCAAGACTAGCCATCTGGGCAAGGTACTACTCTTCTGGATTGTTTGACTTTATGTTGTAGAAGCTGGACATGCAGGACCCACAGAAAGATGACTGCTGATGCAAGATGGACATTGCTACAGGATTCCTGCTTAATGGAAGAGGCTGCCAGACAGCCAGACAGTCTACAGGACACAGAAAAGTTTCCTGCCTTGTTGAGGAGTCTGGACACACACTATGGCCTATGGGCTGAAGATGGAACATTACAGAAGAACTTCGGGTGACTGACCAGGCAATGAATTGTCTCTGTCATTTCTAGAGTTTATATATTATCCTTCTGTGGTCTTTGAAGGAGTTGAAGACACATAGTTATAGTTATAGTTTCCCTTAGTTAGGATTAAAGATAAGTTACATATAGGACTTTAGACTGACAAAGATAGGATAGATGATATTTTCTTTAAGTCTTACAAAATGTTAATGGACTAAATATTGTTAACTGTGATTCTTATTTGATAACTGTTGTATGCTGTAACTCAAGTCCTAGATAGGGCCTCGCTTGCTCACACCGTTAGAGATAACCCAGCTACTGTCACTCTACATTGGCCTAGTAGTCATTTCTTCAAGATAATATTGACCAAGTGTCTGTCTGTCCTCAGCTGTGGGCTGAGTCCTAGGGTATGAAGATGATAAACCAAACCACACATTCCCTGCTCCCTAAGATCTAAATGCAGGGCAAGGATGGAATAGTAGAACTGAAATGTAACAAGAAATCAGGGATCTAATGTTCCTGCATCAATACTACATCAACATCAGAAGGCATGAGAGAGCTATTGGGATAGGGAGAACCGGGGTTCTTTAAGTGTGGCTTCTGCAAGCTGACCACAGTCCAGCGAATGAACGCACATCCAAGGATACATGGGCAGCACAAATCGGACTTGATGGCTGAAAAGAAAAAATGAACACCAAGGTGAATGAGTAGGGGAGGAGGAGTGGGTCTGAAAGGAATGAGGAAGGGGCTAGTATGATGAAAAAATATAGGAAATTCTTGTGTGTGTGTGTGTGTGTGTGTGTGTGTGTGTGTGTGTGTGTGTATGTATGTATGTATGAAATATAGATATGAAATTCTTAAAGAACTGTTCAAAATATTCTGGAAACCCAGACAGATATGGGTAAAGTCAACAAAGGCAATCAACAATGTGTAGAAAGGTAAAGGTAAATGATATTGTCTGTGTTTCTAGATTTTATACACGCTAGTAAAACACTCATGTGAGGCTTATACACAAGAAAGGGGTAGGACAGTTTTTTTTGTTTTGTTGTGTGTGTGTGTGTGTGTGTGTGTGTGTGTGTGTGTGTGTGTTGGGGTATGAGGTGTAATTTAAAACTGTAACAGAAACTAACATTAAGAGATATACTCATTTCTCTAAATAATCTAGTTGTACCCTATGGCAGACTCCTAAGGGGAGGTTGTTGGGTTTCTTTATTATTATTATTATTATTATTATTATTATTATTATTATTATTATTATTAAAATCCTTATTTTTGCAGAAAAGGATGCTCACACAGAAGGCTTATCTGTGTCTCTGTCAGTAGAAGGTATACAGTCTTGGCCCCAGTGTGCAGGGGATTATGGGAAGAGAGAGGGCAGCCAGCATCCTGAATGCTGTCAGAGAGGCCACATCTTTCCCCTTGCTTCTTTTGCTGCCATGGCGACAGTCAGTTAAAAATAGTTTTGTCACAAGTTGAGGAGTCAATGCACAGTGGCAGTGGGAAAGCTCTGCTATCTGGAGAGCTGAGGGACAGCGCTCATTCCTTCCCAGAGCAGGGGCTCTTTGTGGGCTGTTTCACACGTTAAGGGCCCAGTGACAGGTTTTCCTATAAAACAAAGGGCACAGGCAAGTAGAGGGCATGGGATGACGGGCCTCACTTTCTCTCCATGAACCTCTTACATTTGGAGCTAGTGTCTTGATCAGACATCTCCCACTGGGCCCTGAAGGGGGCCTGCCAGTGTGTGTTTACATGCCGCTGCTCCTCCGCTCACAGAGTCTGGCCTTCTGTGGCTATTCAGTACCAGTTTGTTGACTGAGCAAACAAGATGGTAAAAATTAGGATTTTTAACTCCTTGCTTTGGAACATATTTGAGTCCTGCTGACTCACAAACTAGCAAGCTCTGACATTTTTGTTGACTGCACTCAGAGACTCAGCCTTCTGAGCTGGGTCTTGCTGACTCGGGTTACTTCATACTCTCATTGTGCAGAAATTCAGACCTAGACACTCATCCCAAGTCACACAGCTAAGTCTGTCTCCCTTGCTCCAGTGCTGGCTGCTTTTAGTGCTACCTTTTCTTATCACCATATAGAAAAGTATCCAAGTTGAGTGTCCTTATACCCAGGATGATTTAAAGACACATTTGACCACTAAGATTACTGCTTTAAAGAGGTATCACGTTCAAGCTTTTGGATAAGTATCACAGGCTACAGGGGCTATGCCTTGCTAGGACAATTCAGAATCCTGGGAAGGCAAAGGAGAGAAACTATTGTCATGTCTTTGCCGGGGGAATATTTGCATAATGAGCCCAGTGCATACATTAGCTCCTGACTTCACAATCCTGACACGTGAATGGGTATTCTTAGTGTCATTTTATCTAGAACTGGGTCACAAAACAAAGGACAGACTTTCCAGATGATTTTCAAGTGGCAGGCTCTGTATGAACACACTGACAACGTGGTGAATAGGTCCAGCAGGTTTAATCATCTGCCCTTCCTCTAGGAAAAGAAGCAGTTCTCTTGTTACCCCTAGACGATAACCTCCGACTTTTGCATTTACATCTGCTGCTGTTAACTATACTATCTCAGTTCCCAGACTGGGACTTGGAAGGTGAATGACACCTCAGCATTTCTGCCCATCCATGTTTCTTTCTTAAATTTCAGACACTCTTTTACCCATGCTAGCCACATGCCCATAGCCCAGGAGTCACCACTCCCTACCATACCTCCACCTTCATCATCCAATCACCAAGTCCTATTTCTTCTACTAAATGACTACCTTCTCCACATCTTGGTAGAACTTTACCTACACACTTACAAAACTAACCAAAATATTCTTCCCATTATGACCTTGCTCTCTCTATCCCTCCCTATTCCACTTTCCAAAGTCATATATGTGTGTACCTGATCCAGCTGTGATATTCCTTTGAGTAACAACGTTGACTTCTTGAGATCATGAGATAGAATCCTTGGCCCAGCACCATATGACCTTACCACTGTTCAGCCCTCCACCTTCACCTCTACCAGCCTTCCTGAATAAGAATATGGCTCTGAGCCCTAGAGATTCTTTCTTTGCAGCCCCAAACACACCATGCTGTCTCTCACCTTTGAATTTTCCACATCTGCATCAGTAGCTGAATGAAGAATGAAATATTCAGTACTATATATGTATATATATATATATATATATATACATATACATATATGGTTTCAAAAATGGAATGAATCAGGAAAAAATACAGAACAACTTAGCTACAACTCTGCTTGGCTTGGACTATACATTTATCTTTCTTCTAACAGTGTGATTGGCAACCTAGGTCCCTTACATGCAAACTACACATGTACCTCCCTCTCCTAACAATTCAACTGGCAATCTAGGACTTCTACCTGCATCAAGCAGTGAATATGCCTCATTCTAAACAATGAAATAAGTTAGCATCAATGACTCTCCTTTCATAGACAAGTTCTATTCAAATATTGTTAGTATTCAGGCATCTGTATTGGCCTGTCCTTGGAGTCCCAATGGGATTACGCCCTCAGATGCAGCCACTAAGAGCACCACCTGTGTTCCCTTTTAAAAGGGCCCTGCCCACTTCTTATCCCATTTTCTCTCTCCCTCTTTCTATCTCTCTGCCTCTCTTTCCTCTCTCCTACTGCTCCTATCCCCAAACCTTCCCCTTTCCTCTTTTTACAATCCTTTCCCTTAATTTAAAAAAAAAAAAACCAAAAAAGAAACTCTGACATCTTTCTCAAGTAGAGTGGCATATGAAAGGAGAACTTCAGTTAAGGAATTAGCTCTATCACACTGACCTATAGGCAAGTCTGTGAGGCATTTTCTTTTACTTTTTTTCTTATTATTTTACATATCAATCCCAGTTCCTTCTCACTCACTCCCTTCCTCTCTCCCTCCCTCCCATGTCCCCCTACACCCTCCCATCCCACCCACTCCCACTCCACAGGGAGGGTGATGCCTTCCAGGAGGGATCAACAAAATCTGTCAAGTCATTTCAAGTAGGGACTAGATCCTCCCTTCTGCATGAGGCATTTTCTTGATTAATGATTGACATGGGAGGGCCTAGCACATTGATCAGCATGCTCTTGGGCAGGTGGTCCTGAGCTGTATAATAAAGTAAGCTGAACCATAGGAAGCAAGCCAGTATGCAGCACTCATCTGTGGCCTCTGCTTCAGTTCCTGCCTCTAGGTTCCCACATTGATGGACTGGGGCCTGGAAGTATAAGTTGAAATAAACCCTTTCCTCCTCAAGTTGTTTTTGATCAGTGTTTTATTACAGCAACAGAAAACACACTAGGACACAAGTATATCTAGGTAAGGGGGCCAACTCAGCCTAGATCTACTTAGAGTTCATGCATAGACATATCCCTTGAGTGAACTGTGGGGGTGGTACCCACATCTTATATATAATTGAGCATTAAAATCAGACATGCCACGGAAAGTAACATGCACAATAAAGAAAAGCTTTCACCTGGTGGTGTGGTAATGCATGCCTTTAATCCCAGCACTCGGGAGACAGAAGCAGGCAGGTCTCTGTGAGTTTGAGGTCAGCCTGGTCTATAGAGTGAGTTCTAGGACAGGCTCCAAAGCTACAAAGAGAAACCCTGTCCAAAAGAAAAAGAGGAAGAAGAAGAAGGAAAGGGGAAAAGAAGGATTTCATAATTCAAGTCTGTTATATAAGGAAGACCCTCCTATCCTTAGACACGAGGAAACAAACTCAAGGAAATAGCCTGAGACCCATGAGTACCCTTTCAGTAAGGTGGTCACTGTCACTCTTGATGTTATATCAAATCTGTACTGTTACTTTTTTTTTGAACAAAGTTTCCTTACTATTTCAAAATCTTTACTTCAATTATTTGAGTAAAGAGACCAACATCTTGGAAACACCTTATCCAGAAACTGACCACTACTAACAGTGGTATAAGTTAAAATTTGTAACTATATAATAATATCATTAATTATAAAACATTATTTACATAAAAACTTGTTATTTTCATAATACCTCATGCTATTTTTTCAGCTTTAAGTCCAAGTACAACGACCATTCATTCTGATTTATGAGGAGTTGTGGAGGGCACAGTGATAAAAAACAGGAAGTCCTGACCAAACCAGGACAAAGAAATGCATGATAAACTTCTTCCTCCAAAGCTGCCCATGGCCCTCTCTGTCTATCACTTATAGATAAAAGGCACGTGCTGAATGGGAAGCCTGGGGTGCTGAGCCATGCACTGCTTACCCTTCCCTGCGATGTCCATGCTGTTTCTTCTCCTCCTTACAGGCTTTGTTCACTTCAGCACTGGCCTGTCAATCACTCCTTCCCTTACCCCCTCCCATTCTCCTTTCCCTTCCTCTCTTGCAGGGCCCACACACATTGTTTTCTACTGGCAAGTCAGTTTATTCCTGTAGGTGGGAAGTGGCTTGAATGTGAAGGTGACTGAGAGAAATGTGTTGGGTCATGGATGAGTACAAGCATCAGCAGAGCGCATCCTTCAATTCTATTGAAGCACTTTGGATATGAACCAGATGTTGGGTCCAGATCATTGAGCAGACTTCCTTCACCTTCTCTAGCAAGGCAGGAAGAGAAGAAGGGTTGATAAGAACACAGTCAGTTTCAAGCTATTCCTGTTGTTTTGACATCGGCAAGCTAAGGGAGAAAAAGGTTATTTCAGCTCAGTTAGTCTTGGTGGGGAAATCACATCAGCAGTAGCGTGAGCAGCTGTTCACATGACATTCTCAACCAAGAAGCAGAGAGCAGCAAATGAATAAATGCCTGTGCTCAGTTCACTCTCTCCCTTTTAATACAATACAGGATCCTAGGCCTGGGAACGGTGTTGCTCTCAGAGTAAAGGTCGTTTTATCTCAACTAACCCAATACAGATAACCCACACATACAGGTACCCAGAGGCCCAGCACCCATAGGATTTTAGATCTCGTCAAATTCACAAATGAGATTAACCTTCACAATGACCTTCCTGGAAGGTAGGTTACATGTATCCTCTGTGTGATCTGTAAAGATTCATGCATTTGGAATTCATCAGAGGCACATTTGTTGCTGACAGAAATTACAAGCACTGGGCTATTTTCTTATCTTCCACAGGTTTCTGGAATCACAACTTATAATTAATTAATGCACAGTGATATACCTTAACCCAGATTCCCAAATTGGAATGTTTCAACTAAAACTGATGAAAAAAAATGTGCAACTCTCATTTTCCAAGCAGAGTTAGTTAGCGTGCCCCCTTTCTCTGGACTTAAGTCTTCTTCAGAGATGAGTAAATACACACACATATATAGTCATTTATGCAACAATATTGACTAAATCCTGCTCTATACTATTTACTATGCTTAATTTTTCCCCGACTTGCCTCACTATAAGCCACATGAATTCTATGGGATAGATATTATCTTGATGCACACATGAGAAGACTAAGGCTCTGAATGTCTAGGCTATGGCTCAAATCATCCACCTAGTCACGTACCTCAAAAATGAGTTCCTTGATTCGATATATTTGCTCTTTGGGGAGACCATCTTCTTTCTCTAGATCCTTCATGAAGGTGTGGGGATAGGATTATTTCTGGGTAGATAGGAGCTGATCCTTAATGAATAAGTTACTATAAATGACAATGGGTAATTCTTATGTTTACCAGTCTCTCTACCAACCATCCAGGCCCCCCCCCCCGCTCTCCCTGGGACCACTCACACTCTTCCCTTGCTCCAAGTAAAACTCTGGAATCCATTTATAGCTCTTCTCGTCATGGAACAGCTCATTCATTCTGTATCCCTGGACTGCTTTCTCATCCCCAGACTCTGTTCTCAATTATTCCTTCATTGCCATCCCACCCCAAGCCTATAGAGAACTGGCTTCCATCTCTTTTATTTTTATTATTGATACATGGTCTTGCTATACAGCCCAGACTGACCTGAAACTCATGGACCTCCTGCAACAGCTTCCCAAGAAGCTGTGGGAATGATCCTCCTGACCTAGCCTGTCACACTGTAGGAGTACAGTCCAATGCCACCATGACCAGATCCACTTTCTCAGCTACGCAGTCTCCATTGCACCTATTGCATAGGGACCATAGGGAACATGGGACATGGGGTCTGAAAAGTACTGAGAAAGTAACTTGTTTTTCCAGTTTCCCTATCTGAATGTTTGAGATCACCAGCTGTCTCAAGGGTTTCCATAAAGACCAAATGGGATAAAAATACACTCCACACAATAGTCATTCCACAATGTCATTTCTTACATCTAACACTTCTACAGTGTAGCAAATGGTAACATCTGAAGTGCATTGTCTTTTCTCCTTGATGTCCCTGAGCATGGGTCTCAGTTAGAAGGCCTGAGCAGTCTAAGGGACCTCAGACAGTGGAACCAGGATGTATTTCTTGTTCACAAAAGGACTTTGGGGCACATCTCCCATGGAAGGATACTCAATTAACCTAGAGACAGGAGAGAAGTCCTCGTCCCTACTCCAAAGACTTGACAGATTTAGATGACTCCTCCTGGATGGCATTACCCTACATGTGGAGTGGGGGTAGGTGGGAGGGGAGGGTGGAGTTGGGGCATTAGAGGGTGGGAGAGAGGGAGAGAGGGAGAGAGATTACTGCCTCCTGGCTCTTTAACACCACCTCACTGATAAAACAGAGAAAGAAGACAATAAAGACTGACTGACACCCCTGTCAAGCTCGCCTATATTGAGTCGTAAATATTATGTTAAAAATTGATTTAGTGGTTGGCAAATCCAAGGAAATTCCCAAGAATCCTGGAACCCACACTGTGTCTCCAGTCTTCCATTCCAGTGGCCTCTAAGACACTTGAATAATCTAACAGTTCTCAAAGTGGAATCCCTAGCCAAGAGCACACCAACAGCCCTGGGAGCCTGCTGGAAATATTATTGAGCCCCATCCAAGCTGACTGAATCAGAAATCCTGGGCATGGGGACACCCTGACCTGTGTTTTAACAAGCTTCAAACTTGACAACCACTGGACCAAATGAGTATAGAATTACTTAAAGTCTACCTCCACTCATCTTTTTCAGGTGTGCTGGCCACCTGGTCAGCCCCTTAGCAGCAAGGAAGAGGGTGAGACAAACATACAATAACCACAAAGCCAAGGGCACTGTTGCTGCACCCTGATGTAATAAGAGAGAAAACATGTTTCACTGTTCTTTTGTTCCCATGGGCTAAGCAAATACACACCTCTGTTTATTTCCATCTCCTAGAAGAATGAAGGGCACTGTAGTGCTGGAAGAAAACTGCTTACTCTGTAAGAGTGAGGACCAGCATTTGGATCTCCTGAACTTGTGCAAAAGCCAGACATAGCACTGGGGAGCTGATGGGAGATATCATTCTGTAAATATGTTTCTCTTATTGGTTGATGAATGAAGCCATGTTGGCCAATAGGAAAGCAAGATAGGCTGAAGTAGGAGACAAGGAGGATTCTGGGAGATGCACTAGAGGAGGATTCAAGATGTAGAGACTTAAGCAAAGATTCCAGGACCCTCTCTTTGGTAAGATGAGACCACATAAGAACACTTAGATTAATTTAAAAAATGGGTTAATATTTAAGACAAAGCTACCAATAAGAAATGCTAGTTGCTGGCCAACAGCTTTATATCTAATACAACATCTCTGTGTGTTATTTGTGGCTCATGCAGCTCTGGGACCAAGCTGACGGAAAAACTGATAGTAACAAAATAAATGATAAAATATTTTCTTTAAATCTTACTAAGTGTTAATGGACTAAATATTGTTAACAATAGTTCTTATTTGATAACTATTTTGTTATACATTCTACTATGTTAAAGTTAAACTCTTTATTTTAGACAGAAAAGAGATGATGGGAGATGTCATTCTATAAATATGTTTTTCTTATTGGTTAATGAATAAAGCACTTGTTGGCCAATAGGAAAACAAGATAGGCAGGACTAAGAGACAAAGAGGATTCTGGGAGATGTAGTAGGAGAGTCAAGATGTAGGGACTTGAGAGAAAAGGTTGGGACCCTCTCTCCAGTAAGATAAGACCATGTGAAAATACTTAGATTAATAGAAATGTATTAATATTTAAGACAGCTAGCCAATAAGAAACGCTAGTAACAGGCCAACAGCTTTATATCTAATACAGCATCTTTGTGGGTTACTTGGGGCTGATGCTGCTATGGAACCAGGCTGACAGGAAAACTGCTCGTAAGAGGGAGCAAAGACTGGTGGACCCTTGGGGCTGGATCCCTATGTCATTAAGCCAAATGATAACCTTCAGGTTCAATGGGACCCACCTCAGAAAGGAAGTGGAGAGGTCATCATGGAAAAGACATCTTGACTTTAGCTTCTGCCTTCACACACGCCAGGACAGAAAAAATGTGTATGCACATACACATGCATGCACACATACTCATACTTTTTAAAAGTACTACAGCTTTCTCAGCGTGGGTTACAAACATCCTGGATTGATATCCAGAAGCAGCCATCCATTGTAGCAGTGACTTGCCTATGAAACTGTAAAGGTGGCCACACCCCTTTGGGTGTGGCCTCAGGAGGATGAAAGTGGAAAGAGGGAAGCATGAGGCATGGTTTCTCTCTCACAATCTTTCTCTTGGGTCAGGGGATCCGATTGGAAAGGCAGAGAAATGCTCCACTCCTGAGGTTCTTTATTATAATCTGTGTAATTATCCCCAATAAACACGAATTTATCATTTATCTTCGATCTAGTGAAATCATTACAACTACTACTTCAATCCCTTTTTGCCATGATGAATAGAGTCTCTTCCGTGGTATTTTCCCAACTGGAAATTATTAAGTATCATGAACATGCATTGGTCAGTGGTCACTTTTCCAGCCACCTTATTTCCTGTCTGTAAATGATTTGTATTTTCTTAAAGTTGTACTCTAAAAACTAGAAACTCTAGGCTAACATTTGCTATACGCATTTCTTTCTGCTTCAGAAGAAAACTGGAAATCTGAGCTTTTACAAAGCCTGGTGGACTAAAGAACATTTTAGAGGCCAGAATTTTCCTGGAATGGCTTTCCTATCTGTCCAGCTGCATGACATCTACTCACCCTTACATGTTCACCTAGCAAGAAGCCTTTTGTTGTTTGTTTGAAAGTGATCTCTTTAAATAAGTAGCCACTTTTCCAGAGCCACAGTTTGAATAACCAGTTCTCACTGGAAAAAAAAACTTCATCATGTCATCTTAATTAAATAATCACCTCCCAGATAAATTCACTTTTGGATTCTCTATTCTCTCACATTAATATCTCTTCATATAATTCTGCCCTAAAATTGTAACATAGCTAAATATCTGTAAGCTTACAAAACCCTTTTGCATTTATTTATTTGTTTATTCATTTATTATGTTTTGGACAAGTGGTGGCAGGCAGATTCAGTGTGTCACTGGGTAGCCCTGACAGGCCTGGGATTCAGAATTTGCTTGTGTAGTCTAGGTCAATCTTAAGCAGGTGACATTCCTGCCTCTACCTCCTAATGGTTGTCACAAGCATGAGCCACCATGTCTGGTTGCTCTATGGGTTTTAAACATTGTTTTTAATCCCAATAGAAGCATATTCTTAATCATTATTCTTTTTCACATATCTTTATGGTTCTAATCTTAATAAAATATATCAAATTCACTTTGGGCCAGCAAGATAACAAAGCCCATGGCAGAAGAAGAGAACCAGCTCCTCAGGGTTGTCCTCTGACCTCCTTACGGCCACTACCGCATGTGCTGTCCCTCCTACACACACACACACACACACACACGCACGCACGCACGCACGCACGCACGCACGGCATGCAGTCACGAATCATGGTAACCAAATCATCTTAAAGCTCAGTTTGAACTTTGTCTAACAAATCCCAGACAGAGTTCCTTTGGCTATGAAATACACTGAATTTGGGGATTGAAATTGTTGTATTGAGGAGCTGGAGAGATGTCTCAGGGGTTAAGAGCACTTGCTGCTCTTCCAGAGGTACTGAATTTGAATCCTAGCCTCCTTCTCAGGCAGCTCACAACCACCAGCAACTGTAGCTTAGGGGAGCCTGTGCCATCTTCTGACCCTCACACGCACCTATACATATATGCAAATACCTGCACATAGACACACACACATACATAAGTACAATAAAAAGAAATTCTAAAGAAACTGTCTCATGGATAGTTTTCTGGGGGGAAGAAAAAGTTTCTGTTGTTGTTTGTTTTGCTGTTGTTGTCGTCTGGTTGACTTTTGTTCCTTTGTTTTACTTAGCAACCTAAGTTCCAATACTGACTCTAAGTAGGAGTTTAAAAAGTTTTAACATGGGACCTTAACCCTTATCATTATGCTTTCCCTCAAATCCTTTGTGTGTTTCTATTATAAATAACTTCTTTCCCCATCAAAATTTCTTACTGGCTATTATTTATAGTCATCAAAGATTAATTTCAATATAAATTTCAATGACAGATACTTCCAATATCAGTGCCTTATCTGTCTTTCTTGTATATGGTAACTGGGTTCTTATTTCTGACTTTAATAGAATGATTCTAGTTCTCTGCATTAAACTGTGCTAGATTTCTTATAACATTAGGAAACTAACAATTAATATGGCTAAATTTTTTTAAAGGATTGAAATAAAGACTGATAAGTGGAAATTTTTCTTCTCAGTGGGCTTTTTGAGACAGGGCATCACTGTCTCACCCAGGCCTGCCTGGAACCTATACCTCTGCCCATCTCTAATTCCTGAGCCCATGTGTGACAGGGTTAACTGCCCGACCTGCACGCAACACGTGAGTTCTTTCACGCAAGATGCTCTAGTATGGAGCCATCCTTACATCTCCAGGGTTCGCTTACATCCTTACATCCAGGGTTCGCTTACATCCTTACATCATCTCCAGGGTTCGCTTACATCCTTACATCTCCAGGGTTCGCTTACATCCTTACATCATCTCCAGGGTTCGCTTACATCCTTACATCATCTCCAGGGTTCGCTTACATCCTTACATCTGTCTCCAGGGTTCGCTTACATCCTTACATCTCCAGGGTTCGCTTACATCCTTACATCATCTCCAGGGTTCGCTTACATCCTTACATCTATCTCCAGGGTTCGCTTACATCCTTACATTATCTCCAGGGTTCGCTTACATCCTTATGACTCTAGGGTTCGCTTACATCCTTATGACTCTAGGGTTCGCTTACATCCTTACATCATCTCCAGGGTTCGCTCACATCCTTACATCATCTCCAGAGTTCGCTTGCATCCTTACATCTCCAGGGTTCGCTCACATCCTTACGTCTCCAGGGTTTGCTCACATCCTTATATCTCGAGGGTTCGCTTACATCCTTGCATCTCCAGGGTTTGCTCACATCCTTACATCTCCAGAGTTCGCTTGCATCCTTACATCTCCAGGGTTCGCTTACATCCTTACATCATCTCCAGGGTTCGCTCACATCCTTACATCATCTCCAGGGTTCGCTTACATCCTTACATCTCGAGGGTTCGCTTACATCCTTGCATCTCCAGGGTTCGCTTACATCCTTACATTATCTCCAGGGTTCGCTTACATCCTTGCATCCCCAGGGTTTGCTTACATCCTTACATCTCCAGGGTTTGCTCGCATCCTTACATCATCTCCAGGGTTCGCTTATATCCTTACATCATCTCCAGGGTTTGCTTACATCCTTCCATCATCTCCAGGGTTCGCTTGCATCCTTACATCATCTCCAGGGTTCGCTTACATCCTTACATCTGTCTCCAGGGTTCGCTTACATCCTTACATTATCTCCAGGGTTCGCTTACATCCTTATGACTCTAGGGTTCGCTCACATCCTTACATCTCCAGGGTTCACTTACATCCTTACATCATCTCCAGGGTTCGCTCACATCCTTACATCATCTCCAGGGTTCGCTTACATCCTTGCATCCCTAGGGTTTGCTTACATCCTTACATCATCTCCAGGGTTCGCTCACATCCTTACATCATCTCCAGGGTTTGCTTACATCCTTCCATCATCTCCAGGGTTCGCTTGCATCCTTACATCATCTCCAGGGTTCGCTTACATCCTTACATCATCTCCAGGGTCCGCTTACATCCTTCCATCATCTCCAGGGTTCGCTTACATCCTTACATCATCTCCAGGGTTCGCTTACATCCTTACATCATCTCCAGGGTTCGCTCACATCCTTACATCATCTCCAGGGTTCGCTTACATCCTTACATCATCTCCAGGGTTCGCTTACATCCTTACATCATCTCCAGGGTCCGCTTACATCCTTCCATCATCTCCAGGGTTCGCTTACATCCTTACATCATCCCCAGGGTTCGCTTGCATCCTTACATCATCTCCAGGGTTCGCTTACATCCTTACATCATCTCCAGGGTTCGCTTACATCCTTCCATCATCTCCAGGGTTCGCTTACATCCTTACATCATCCCCAGGGTTCGCTCACATCCTTACATCATCTCCAGGGTTCGCTTACATCCTTACATCATCTCCAGGGTTCGCGTCTCTTTCCCTGTCTTTTGAACCTTGTTCTTTTATTTTCTCTATGCTGGTAATGTACCATTTTTTCACTGGTCATCTAATTTAATCTGTAATTCTAGCAATAGTTTTATTTCTTTATCTCCTGCATGTGTCAGGCTTCTATGCAGTATTCTGTAAGAATCTCCAGCCGCAGAAAATAGTGTAGGCAGCACTGTGGTTACTTGCTACCTGTAAAATACTGGGTTTGTCTCTATTCCTTTTTCTTTTAGTTCTTCCGTGGATCTTGCAGTTTTTCCTTGTGCTATTATTTTAATGACAAAAGAGCTGTATCAACTTTGGCACTAAACACTTTTTCTTCATGTACTTCTGCTTGTATCTTTTTTGTCTAAATTAAGCTTTTATTTAAATTTACATCATATTTTCTGATTTTGTTTGTAGTTTTCTGATATGACCGCAAAGTCTTTTATACATTTTTGAAATTTTCATACATGTATTTTGATCATATCCATACATACTCTGCTAGACTCCTCCTAGAGTCAACCTTACTTACTACCCACTCCCAAATTCTTGTCCTCATTTTTAAATGACCTATCAACTCCAGTTTATGTTGGTCATATATGTATGTGTGTACATTCATATGTGAATATATATATGTATGGAGAGAGAGAGAGAGAGAGAGAGAGAGAGAGAGAGAGAGAGAGAGAGTGTATAAACTCTCCTGGGTATAGGGCCATTCATTGCATCATGGGTGGACTACAAGAAGCCATACCCTTAGAAAAAACAGACTCTGACTCTTTCTCTCCCAGAAGCCATCAGCTTTTCATAGCTCTTCAGTTAAGGCTGGGGGTTCATGAATTCCTTCCCGCTCCACGCCAGCATGTTGACTGGCTCAATCATGTGCAGGTCTTGTGCAGGCAACTGTAGTACTGTAAATCCATGAGTGTAGTGATCCTGTCATAGCTAGAAGGCATTGTTTCATTCCCCTCCTCTCAACCTCAGAAGGTTCTAAGACTTGGAGAGAGGTGTGACATAGACGCCCATTTGTGGGTAAGCACTCCCCGATACTTCTTCCCTGCACACTGGCCAGCTGTGAGTTTCTGTGTTAGCTACCATCCTCTGTAACAAGATGTAAGATGATTTTTTAAAAAATAAACAGCATACAGTTAGGCTTTTTACTTGACTGATTAGCACTGTTTAAATGACCAATTAAACACAGAAACTGTGATCTTAGAAAAACAAAGTTATTCTTCCCCTCAGTAAACACAATTTATCTGCAAGGAGGCCATCTTGGCACTACTGATCTCTGTTGTAGAGTGTGTCTGCCATGTGCATGATGGTTCACTGTACCCATAGCCTCAACCTACCAGATGCCAGAGGAATACCCACCCAGACCTTTGGTTGTAACAACCAAGAGTGTATCAGACACTGCCAAACATTGCATGGGAAACAAGACCTCTCCCATTGAGAAGCGGCATCCCGTACCTTCCTCCCTCCCACCGGGGTTCCCCACAGACCTGTTCCCGTTGGTCCCAGCCAAACAGAGGTTTCAGAGCGAGATGTGTAGCAATGGGTTGCCTCACAACACTAAATAAAGTCTCGGCTCCTTCTACAAATTTGCATCTTCCATAACACTTTTCAAATTTGCGGTGGGAGGTTGTAGTCCTTCTATTTGAATACAATCAATTTATTCCTTGCGGATGTGTCTTGTGCTTCAGTTTCTCTCACATTTTAGGAGACGGGTTTTCTGCACCTTGTGTGCCATCATCTTTCCACTTATGTCTGCTCCCTCAGCCCCAGCTCAGAGTTCTCTTCCCTGTGTGTCTGACACAATGATGTCAGGCTACGGTAAGATTATAATTAAATGCATAGTCAACTTGATCAAATGACATTAAACAGAGGTACCTGAAACAGAGAACAGTGTTCTCTAAAGGGAGAAATATTTTTGCATGAATATTTTGGTATTTGTTAATGTGCTAGAGTTCATAGGGAGGTGTAGGAGGTGCTGAATAGAAATCCAATTTGTAGTGATTATTTCCAAATTAGGACTAGCACAGAAACTTAACAAGAGTGGGAGGTAACGTCTCTTGTTCACAGAGAGGGTTTAAAGGTAGCTGGGGAGAATGAGAAAACTCCACCCAAATGTTCTTGTAACAAGAATTGTGGAGAGTGGGAAGGTGCTCTGAGGGCTGAGGCATAAGTTCTAGTAGAAGCTGGACCAATAGTGGGCAGTCCTTACCCCTGACCTTGTGAACATCCTTCTATGTAACTTTACACATGGATTTTGTAAAGTTAACATTTCAAGAAAAAAATATATATAAGACCCTAATAAAAGATTTTGTGATGGGATTCTTATATGGCTTTAAGCAAGCTTCATAAGTTGCAGTGAACTCTTATTTCATTCCACAGGTAACTGTAGAGTGCCTGTTGGCTTTCAAATATAACCTGTGATATAAATAGATGTTCCACACTATGTACCACAGAGTTTCACAAACCACTGCAGACAATGAAAAGATAATGTCAGCCATAGCAGCAAAGCAATGCCATTGGGACCATGATAGAAAACAAATGGTTGTCCGAAGGCAGACAATTAATTCTGGGAGGCAATGGAAGAATTAGTGGTAAGCCAAGTCAAAGTAGATAAATAGAAGCTAGCTCGGTGAAAGGGTAAAGAGTCCACATGAGCTAAGGGGCTGAGACTTGCAACAGCTTCATGGGTGTGGAAGTACAAACAGGGTAGATTATTATTACAGCATCAAGTCTAAGACTGCCCAGGAAAGGGCTATGATTGTTCTTTACCATCACGATGCTGATTGGGACCTTGTTTGCAGCATCTTGTTTTTCTTTTCCCTATGGCTTCCAAAACTAGCAACACTTTCCTGGTTATCCTCTATGATCGTCCTTTGACACGGCCTCTGTGTTTTGGTCCTTCTCTTTTCTTCTCTTCTTTCTAAATATTGTACCCAGATTCAGTCATTGGCCTCTTCCTTCTCTCTCTATTCACTAACAGCTTCCAATACCACATAACTGTTTGCTTCACAAGTCCATCCCCCAAATCTATTTATTCATTTGTGTGTTTATTCAATTCATATTCTCCATCATTTAACAAAGATCCAAAACAGACTTTTAAAGAACAGAAGCTTGTATATCATTCATTTATGACTGATAGGATGGCCTCAAAGTTATTCGAACCCTGAATTGTCATGTTAGCTTTCAATAAATTTATATAAGGTGAGCCCATCCTCATGGCCCAAGATAGAATGTCTCAAATTCTTGATAACAGTGTTCTTAGTCATTGGAAAAAGGAACTTTTCCAACACAGACATCTCTAGCATGCCTAAGAACTGCAGGCAGGTTTTGCCCTTTTCCCTTGCTAAACTGTTAGACTACGTTCCTAAAGCTATCCCCCAGGCCTGTCCCCTTATTTAGCCACTGACTCATTCCTGAGACTGATCACAATGGTCCAACTATCAAAACACCGAGGTCCAGCAATCAAAATACATTATCTGGCTACACTGGCTAACCTGTGCAATCACCCTTCTCACTCTAGCACAGACTTCCCCTTTTCTCCTTAAAACCCACTCCTGTTAAAAACAAAAACAAACCACCTGTTGCTTGTTGTTGGTCTTTGCCTAATCGGGAGATACTACTCCCCACCCACTACTCCCACCCTCCAAACCCCACTTCCCATCCCCCCATTCCCCTCCCCCATGCACATGTCCCTGTGGGTTAACAAATCTCCCTTGTGTTGAGAATTTGGTGTCTGGGTATGTTCTGAGCCCACTCCAAGAGGCCCCCTCCCCTGCAGAGGGATGGATGATGAATGGGACTGCTACAAGTTACATTTCTCAAGAATAGACTCACTCAGAGATAAATATTTGCACGAGTGAAGTTTATTAGAGTGTGTCATCAAGTTCAGCATCTGCAGGCGAATGAAGGAAGTGGGGTGACTGGACAGAAGCTGGGTTGTGATGCACTAAAACAAAGACTTCAGCCAATCATGTGAAAAAAAGAATGGAAGATAGCCCCCAAGAGTGTTGCCATGGGACCAAGGGGAGCAGACATTTTATTCTTCATGTGACCCCGTCATGGGATGTAGACTGTACCAACAGGGAACAGAACTTTGAGATGTCTCTCCAGCAGAGGACAATCTCTGAAAAGAGAGATACAGCTGAGAAGCGTCAGCCTGCAACCCTCCCTGTAGCCAAAAGGATGAAGCGCTTCGGGCCTGAAGCTGGGAGGAGTCTGCGTGGTGAAGAACGGAACCCAAGACAGTCCACTTCTTGTGCCACAGACCCTCGTGCTTGACCGAACTGCTGGGAACAGTTCCTCGAGGATTCAGAAGGGACTCCCTTTCCCCTTCAAAAACAAATTGGAGGCTGGGGAGATGGATCGGTTGGCAAAGTGCCTACTATGAAAGCACTGAGGCCGAGTTCGGGTCCCCAGGTCCCAAGGGAAAAGTCAAGCATGGCAGCATATGCTTGTCCTTGGGCGGGGTGGGAGGACAGCAAGCCAGGCAGATCTCTGATGCTCAATAGCCCACCAGCCTAGTCAAATAATGAGCTTCAGATTCAATGGCTAACATTGTCTCAGAAAGACATGTGATGACTATATAGGAAAGACATCTGACATCAATCTGGCCTCCACATGAATGCGCACATGCGTGCACTCACTGCACTCATACAAATGACTAACAACAAGTGAATGGACTACAACTTTGCTGTTGCTGCTGGTCTCAATGCCACAGCTGGCCCTTTCATCTGCTTCCACTGCCCTCCTTTTGAGGAGATCTCCACTTTTAGAATCTCTTCTCATCCAGGTGGGCTGCCTTTTGTAGCTTATCTTGTGGTCCCAGCACCTAGTCATAGCACTTTTCTCAAACGTGGCTTCAACATTTGTTCATCAAAAATGATAGGGAAGTATAAAGGCTGCCTCAGATGATCACAGTGGTGCCACCCACACTTTCTCTACCTCTGTTTGGGAAGCAGCACTCTGTTTGAACCTAATCTTAGTCAATCATCATAAAAGACCCTCAGAGTTAAAAAGTAACAGCCATGATTTGAAATTTAGTACATCTCTTGTTGCAGCTTTTGGGAGAATCACTCCTCACACCCTAAGACCAAGAACTCTAATGGCACAGACTCCTCACAAGTACCATTGGAAGCGAGCTTAGTCCACTTGTGCCTTCCTCCATTCTTTATTTTCCAGACCTATCTAATAGGACACCACTGAAGTCTTTTTAAGTAGCAAAATGGAAATTCCAGCACACCGAGGATGAAGATATAACATAAGAAAGTATTTTAAGCAGGGAGAGTAGAATAGAGGTTGTTCGATTGTCCAGGCAGGAAATTATGTGGCTCTAATAATGGAGTATTATTAGAACCTGACATTTGCTTCAGCAGGGAAGCAAGCACTTGGCACCCAATTAGTGTTCCTAGGTACATCGGGAGGCATAGTGTAGGTTAGGAAAGACATTTGTTAAGCTTTCCTTGCACTCACAGAAGCGAAACTATTACAGGACCATTCCAAAAATAACCTAGCCAAACTGGTGAGCTGTAGCTAAGCCATACGTCAGCTCAATCAGCAGAGACACAGACATCTCCGCATCAGCTCCAGCCAGTTTCCACCCCAGCCTCTGCTTATCCCTCTGTGCCTGAATGCTCATCACTTATGCTAGGTAGTCAACATATTTACATGAAGACTGTCACCAGCTCTGGTGTCAGATCTCACAGAACAGGAAGCTGTCCTAGACCCTTTTGTTACTGCTGACAGTGCCTGTCAGAGCTCCTGACCCAAACAATAAACTCAGTAAAAGTAGAATGGTATTGAAAAATCCTGCAAGTCAAATTCCCAAACAGTCTACCTGTGATTAACCATAACAACGATACAAATGATGACAAGTACTATTAATTGGAACAATCTTTTGGGCTAGACACGTTATTAAGGGATATAAATATATGGCCCTATTTAATTCTTCATGAACCCCTATGAGGAAGGTATTATTATTATTGTCCCCACTGCACACAGGAAGAGATTTCCACACAAAGAGTTAAGTGGCTATTCCCAAGCTACCCTGTTTCCAGGTGCTTAAACCCATCTTTAAAAGAGAAGAATGAGTAGAAGCTGGGGAGGTGGCTCAGTGGATAAAAGCATTTGGTACACAAGCATTAAGACCTGAGTTTGTATCTTAGAACTCCCACAAAATGTCAGGCCTGGCTGTCCACATGTCTATGTAATAACCCCAAGGCTATGTGGGGCAGAGACTAAAGGATCCCTGGAGCTTGCTCTCTAGCCAGTCTAGCCAAAATGGTGAGATATAGGATCCAAGAAATAAGGCAGAGAGTGACAAAACAGGACATCCAAGTCTTCCTCTGACCTCTGCACACATATGCATGAGTGCTTATCCACATATACCACACATAGGTGCACACACACACACACACACACACACACACACACACACACACACACACGGGGAGGCAGTTTTTGCAGAGAGAGAGAGAGAGAGAGAGAGAGAGAGAGAGAGAGAGAGAGAGAGAGAGAGGTGGGTGCTATCGTTGTGTACCTGAAAAGATGGTATCAACGTTTGCAAAATCCCAGAGTTATTTGTGAGATCATTGTCTATCAATAACTTTCAAAAGATTACTAGGAATTAGCTCCTGTCCATCCAGAGCATCTCATTTCTTTTCCAACTATTCCTACCATCCCAGCATCCCTGACAATGGTTGTGTTATTCCAAAGCCTTCTCCATGCCTCTAACTGCTGCCCAACCTCTAGCCATCGGCTCCTAGGGGAATTTCACAGATCTCTTTTACATAGGCATTTATTTTCAAGGAGCCAAAGGTGTCATCACAGTTTCTCTGTCACCCCACCCCGCTGCCCTCCTTCTGCAAAACTGCATTACCTCAACACCAGGTGAAGTGCACTGGCCCCAGACATGTGAGACCCAGCTGCCTCCTATCACATGGAGTAGCAAGTGAAGCCCCAGAATCAGAACACCTCACCCACCTGCCTCACCTTCTGCCTGGCCTCTGGCTTTCTTTACTTACCCACAACTAGGACAGGTTTGCTCACCTTGGCCTGGGCAATAAGTTAGATCCTGCCATAAGTGGAACATTCATATCCACCCCCTTGAAGGCTCGGGAAGGGTGGGGAAAACTGGGTCCTAGGAAGGGGAGTAGTAGTATGAAAAGGTGAGTTCCCGGCATCACTTTGGGCTATTGCGCTTGATTTATTAATGTAATATTTTTTATTAGTCCTTTGAGAATTTCAATGTATTTTTATTTTTACTGTCAATTAAATTTGTTCACTTATTTTACATCCCAACCACAGCTTCCTTTCCCCCTCTCTTCCTATTCCCTCCCACACCCCCACACCCCCACACCCAATCTAATCCTCCTTTGTTTTCTGTTCTGCAAAGGTCTGGCCCTGCTTCCACAGCTAGGAGTTCCACAGGTAGAGCAAGCTGCACAACTGTCACATACGTGTAGAGGGCCTAAGTATGTCCCATGCAGGCTCCCTAACTGCCTGTCCTATGACCCTAGCTTAGTTGATTCTGTGAGTTCCCTTGTGATAACCTCGACTCTCCAGACTTGTACAATCCTTCCTCCCTCTACCATCACTAGATGAAGGCTCTCTGATGACAATTGGGGCAGTTACTAATCTGATTATAGGTGTTTGCCAGTTCAGGCTACCTCTCCACTCTTCCTAGAAGTCTTAGTGTAGCGTGTATGTTTCCGCCAGCCTGCCAGTCTGGGCCCGCAGCCGCGCCAGCCCCAAATAACACTCAGGAGACTCTATATTTGATACAATCCTGTTGGCCAGTTACCATTATTGTTTATGGGCTAGCTCTGTTTAATTATTAACCCATTTCTACTTATCTAAGTATTTCCACGTGGTCATCTTATCGGGGAGCCGCGGCAGGCGTCCTGCTTCTTCCCTGGGCTACATCTCGACTCCTCCTTCCCACTTCCTCTTTCCTCCTTGTCTCCTAGCCCCGCCTATCTAGTTTCTTATTGGCCACAGTGCTTTATTAATCAGTATGAGAAACATATATACAGAATAGCATCTCCCATCATCTTAGGGTCATCCTTGTAAATTCATGAGGTCTCTTTCATTACTCTCCACCTCCACACCCCCAACCCAATCTCTCATGTTCCCATCCCTGCTGGTCCCCAGACTATCCAGGCAATATCTTTATGTATACTTCCCCTTCCCTGGAAAATCCATGTGTTCCCATCTCCTCTCCTTGTTTCCTAGCTTCTCTGGGGCTATGGATTTTAATGGAATATGACTGGGCTGTATAATAATAATAATAACAACAACAACAACAACAACAACGTCAGGAAATGTGAAGGCAAATTAATAGAACTAGAAAAAAATCATCCTGAGTGAGGTAACCCAGACCCAGAAAGACAAATGTGGTATGTACACACTCATAAGTAGATATTAGCTATAACATAAAGGGCTGTTGCATTCTTAAGCTTATCCACACAAGATCTTCACTTTGGGCCTGCCAGCATTTTCTTATGGGGTGAGGGAGATCTCATGAGGCTCCCCTGTTCCCTAAGGGTTTGGGCACAGTCCATGGCCCTGATGGAGAGGAAGATAGTTTCTTCAATGGTGTGACCACTCACTGGTAATGTACCCATGCCCCTTACTTATAATCCTATAACTGACCTTAATGAAACTTATTGGGCCATTAAAATAAAAAGTCATGAAAGAATAAGGAGGACTCATACGGAAGAGAAAGGAATCAGTCAGTCAGCAGGAGTGGTCGAGGGACAAGAGATACCAGGGTATGCAACAATCAAGTTATTAAATATCATAGTAAAATCATGTGCATAATCAATAAGTGTTCATTAAAAGAAGAGGAGGAGGAAGAAGCTGGAACCTGGCCTGCTACCTCTGACCAAGTGACAGCATCTCCTCTTTCTTATATGTTCCACTGGGGTAGAAAGATGCTTCAATGAATAGCAATAAGGCACAAACATGGACATAAAGAGGTCATATAATTTAGCAAAAAAAATGTGTAATAGTTGATTTTTAAATTGGACCGAGAACTTGAGTACACATTCTTCCAAAGAAGACATAAAAATGCCATGTGAAGGATGCTTGGTGACATGTTGCATGGTAATGCAAATTAAGACCACAAGGACACAGCCCCTCACATCTGTTAAGATGGCCACTGCAAGAATAATAATAATAATTACCAGGTGGTGGTGTACACATCCTTAATCTCAGCACTCAGAAGACAGAGGAAGGTGGATCTCTGAGAGTTCAAGGCCAGCCTCATCTACACAGAGAGTTCCAGAGCACAGCCACACAAGAAGCCCTGTCTCAAAAAAAAAAAAAAAAAAAAAACAAAAACCTCTGTCAACAACAGCAATATAGATAATTGATGTTGTTATGTTGTTGACCATGTGGAAGAATGAGAACCCTGCACACTACTGTTGGGAATATAAACCCTAAATCAGTTATAGAAAACAGTATCAAGTTCCCATGGAAAACCAAGAACATAACTCCACATATCTATCAATTGTCTGTCCAACTCCTTATCCAGAAAAAAATTCCAAGACAGGATCTCAGAAATAACTTCACTCTCAAGTTCATCACAACATCATTTACAACAGCAAAAAGATAGACATGGCCCAAAGGCCCCTTAATAGATAAACAGCATGTGACATGACCATACAATGACATAGTATCCCACCCTAAAGAAACCTGCTGCATGAAACAATGTAAGTGAATCAGGAGATCATTATGCCAAGTGGAAAAAAAAAACAGTCACAGGCTGATCAAAACTGCATAATCCTACCTATGCAGGAGGTATAAAACAGTCAGTTCTGTAGAAGCAAAAGCAGAATGGTGGTTGTCAAGGTCTGGGCAAGAGTGATAGAAGGGAGGGTGATGAATTGTGCAAAAAGCAAAGCCCTGGAGATCTGCTGCAGAGCAGGTGTTTACACTTAACTAAACTGTACACCCAAAACACAACAGGACAAAGTTCATTTTTCCACTAGTTCTTTTTTTTAAGTAAAAACATGAAATTAGCCCAGTCAGCTGCATGCATTAATTTTTTAACCTAACTATAAGGCAGACAAGGGAAGAATATGTAGCCCAGGAACTGTATCATTCTGCCCCTCAAAAAATTGCCTTAACCTGGAACACACAGATGTGTAAGAACATAGGTTTGTACAGATGTAAAAATGCATGAAGCTAAAACAAAATTAATACACTTTAATGTACACGTCATACTTGTGCTTCTATGGGATGCCTGTTTGTGTGAAAGTGTGTTTCTCTATGTCTATATGCAGTTCTTGAGCTTTTCCTTTCCTCTTTTTCTTGTTCAGTTATTTAGTCATAGTCTGACTTGTTTTTTATCTCTCACATTTTATTTTCTTCAGACACCTTTGTGCTTTCAATGAAGAGACAGAGCTAAGATATAGGTCCAGATTTGGGGGTGGGGTAGGGAAGAACTAGGAGAAGTAGAGGGAGGAGAAGTCACAAACAGAATATAATGTATGAAAAAAAACTACTTTCAATTAAAAAAATGTAAATTAAAAGGCCAACAATTAGGGAGAGATCCCTAATTGACAAGCAAAGACATTTCAAACATTTTGAGCAGGGCCACCTTACAGAGGCAGCTGACTTTTCTCTAAAACCTTCTGGAAGAACACGATGCCTTTGCTTTCCTACCACACTATGCCTGTTGAGGGTGGGATCCTGCTGATGTGTCAGGGCCCCATCCAGTGTCCAGCAGAGTCACTGGCTCATCATTGGCTGAATGGCAGGAACGCTGGCCCCCTAATCATTTGCCAGAAACCCAAGAAGTCAGTCGGGCCCACCGTAATCAGCCAACATCTACAGGGCTGCACGCCTGAAATGAAGCAAATGGAAGCTGCTAGGAAAACCACAATGTTGTTAAGTTTCTCTCCTCAAAAAGAAAGGCCCTCTAACAAGATAGCTTTCCTCAGAAACTATGTCTGGCTGTTTTTAATTTCGTATTTTACCCAGAGAGACTCATTAATATATAGGATTTGCCTAAAGAAGCAGCATGCAGACTTCAGCTCATGCAGTTGTCAAAAAGAATTAGAGAAGACACCGATTGTGAGGCTAAAACAGTATCTCATTGCCATGGCAATCCTGCATACCATTCAAGAGGAGGTATGTAGGTCTGGCAGGAACCAGGGGCCATGAATCAAGCAGACAATGAACCAGGATGCAAAGTGGAGATGACTGATAGATGGAGCATATGCACAGAAACTAATCAAGCTCTCGAGCTCAGAAATGTACACAGACAGGGTCATGAAGAGCACCTTCACACAGGTGGATTCAGGCAGCTCTCCTACACCCAGACATCTGGTCACTGCAGAATGCCTGGAACTGTAAATACAGGAACAGAAAGTTAGGATGCATGCTTTTTGAGGCTGGGAATGCAGCTCTGTTAGATACCAAGGCTGCTCCATGCATGTTAGGCAGTTGCTCTACTATCTCCAACACGTCATCACAAAGTGTGCATGATGATACATGCTTGTAATCCAAGGACTTAGGAGGCAGAGGAAGGAGGATCAGAAGTCCAAGGTCATCCTTGGCTGCTGCATTAGGGCTTGACTAATTGAGGTGGTAGGGGGAATGAAGAAAGGATAGATGCAGACATAGAAAAGCTGAGCCCTGTGGGATCTACTCATTCTGATAAACAGCCCCCCCTTCACCATACCAGGACCCTGAAATTTCAATGTGTTTATTTGTTATATCTGAATCAAATAAGGGGCTTTATGGTATATGGTTGAACAATGAGACAGGTTTAGCTAAGTCTCAGTAGGAGGCCTCTGTAAAGCAGCAGTCGCAGGCTGTAGTCACCCAGGAGAAGCAAGCTGTGCTTGATAGTGTTTTCAACCAGTGGTCAACAACTTATAAAGGCGTGGACTTCAGTCTTTCCCTGAGCCTGTCCTGGGGAAGGATGGATCTGAGTCACTGGGACCCTTGACATAGCTGTGCTCATGTCAGCAGCACACATTCACTTGGGCCTTCCTCTACTTCCCATATTTAGCTACATTCAGAGTTTGAGGCTAGCACTGACTGTATGAGACACTGCCTCCCACATACACAAAGAGCATATTATATCTGTGGTGGGTGCATCATAACAGAGGGGTGAAGGGACGAGGGACAAAGGGGCTCATAGAGAGTGGAAGGCATGGCCAAGAGTCTCACTATAACCAAAACAGTCCTCTTCCTGGAGCCCTCATTAAATACAGTCAGGCCAGTGTGGGTCTCCAGGATTTTAAGACTTTGGTGACTTTATGACAATCCCCAGCATATGAACAAAGACAAAGCAGTATTTTGAACCCAGCTCAGGGACAGGAGACTTCCTGATAAATTTCATCATTAATCATCACCCCTTTTCCAATTTAGGACCATTTCTCCATCACCATGACAACCTACATTTCATAATAACCATGAGGACTCTTCATTAGAAGGGCTGAGCAAAGAGCTTGAAAAGTAACTTGCCCTTAATTCGGAAGAATTCATTTGTTGGGGCCTCCCCGGATATCAGGATAGTTGTTGAAACCAGAGGGCCAGAATCAAAGACGTCCAAATCCAACACAGGGGACTCACATAGGTGCCCTCCTAGTGGGAACATGAAAAGATAAGGTGAATTTCTGTATTCTGTAGTCCCTAATAGCACAAATGGGAGAGATACAATTCTTTCTCTTAGCCTACCTAAGCTTTGGGGTGAGGATGTTAAAGGATGCCGTCAGATGATGAGGTTCTGCAGAAACAAGGGATGTACCATCTATCCACATGGACACAGAGGAAGAAGCAAGCCAGGCTGCTAGGCAGGTTTGAAATAACCTCTGGGTTCTTTAGCCTTCAGCTGAGCATCTAGGACAACTCACCCCAGTTTTGTCAGTGCCTCTGAGCCTGTCAAAGTTTCTTCAGCAAAGCAGAGCTACTGAAGGATAAGAGGTTAAGAGCAGTAACAGTGGCCTGAGTTGGAAGGCTACATGTCACCTGATAATGACATCCACAGAGTCTCACTTAGACATGGACACATGGAGAAACCCTTGTCCTCAGGGCATCTGAGTAGTTCTGAATAAAATGTCTGAGAGTGCAGGCACAGCTAAGGGAGAAACCCACTGCGCTCAACACAGTTGGATCAGTGAGTGACGGAGGCCTTGCACAAGCCCCAGGGGAGAGGAGGCCAGAGTCCAGGGTAGGTTCCAGGCTCAACAAAGAAGGGCTGCAGTTGAAGGCAGAGAAAACAAGAGAAAAAGCTAGAGTTTCAAGGCTCAGAGATTTGAGGCAGGTTTCTGGAGATCAGTCAGGTCAACAAATTCCTTGGATGGGGGTCGGACTTGAGAGGAACCCAAATTTTGACAGTGCAGATTTAAAGCAAGTGATCCAAGCTTGCAGTGCAGAGCAGTGAGGCTGCAAGCTCTGGCCACCTCCTTTTCTTCTTCCCGTTGAACAAAGCCTCCCCTCTGAATAGCTTTTCAGAAGATGCCTCAAGACTGGTGGTTTTTAGTATATTTTCAGTTTTTCGTTACATTTTATTTACTTATTTTGTGGGGAGGAGGCGCACACACGCAGAGATCAGATGACAACATGCTGGAATTAGTTCTTAATCTAGCATCTGGGGCCCCAGGTTAGAACTTGGCTTGTCACACTCAGTAGCAAGCACTTTCACCCACTAAGCCATCTTGCAGGCCAAATCATTCACATGATGGTGACACACACCATCCAGCAGCTTCTTCCAGTGCCGCTGCTGTGGATGACTTAGTGTCTCATACAGCAGGAAGCAGGAAAGAAAGCTTCAAGAAGCCTGCAGTTCCAGCCTCACCTTTCACAAACGGCCCCCTGAAGAGCCACTGTGGGGGTTCTGAAATGATGACAGGGTCAATGTCAGTTTTCTTGTTCTGAAATGACAGCTAAAACTCACCTCTCGGAATGGATGGTGACAACTGCCTCCCACTTGAAATCCAGACAACCAGCAGCCCTGCAGTCAGTGTCCCCAAAGCAAGGCCAGTTTAGGGCTGCCAGATAGGAAGTGTGACCCTGGGGCCCTCCCACTGCCCTAGCTCTGCACAATGGGGGAGACAGGTGGGGGCAGGTATTATCCAGGGAATACTACACTCGGCAGGAGAGAGTTCTACCCTGCTCTTCCTGGTAGGCATTTTCCTCGTAGGAAATAAGGTGTGTCTCCCCCCCCCAAAATAAAGGGGGCTCCTGAGAGAGCTTTATAAACGTAGAGGTGTTTTCCAAATGAAAGCCTGTTTGGGGGTTCCCAGTTAGACATGCACTCTATCTCCAGACACTCATCTACGTTTGTGTAACCTGTGCTTGGAGAAATGGGTTGTCATGGTGGGGGTGAGTTGGGATGGGAGGACTGTGATTCATGGGAAATGGATCATGCCTAGTTGTTGTAGCTCACCTGGCAGTGCTGGTCAAGCACAAAGACAATTGCAGTTGGGATGTGAAGAAAACACCTTCCCCTTCTCACCCACACTGCCTCCAGAGGGTGTGTTGGGTACAGGCAGAAAGAGCAGACCATGCTGCCACCCTCCTCGGTGCAGCCTAGCTCCCAGGCTTCATCTCAACCACCAAGCGCTCCCTGTCTCACCTGCTCTGGGGGAAAAAAGAAGAGCTTAAAATAGATGTGAGACCAGCATTTGCAAATGATCAGGGCTGAGTTCTTCATAAAGGCAACTGACAGAACTTTCTGGAAGGAGATTGCATTGTCACAGACCCAACTGCTAGCCAGAGAGAAGAGTGTAGCAATGGTGGGAGAATTTCTGGGGGTGGGATGGGGGGTTGGGGGGTGAGGGGGTGAGGGTGGGACAACCCACCTCACCCTCGTATTGCAACTATTTCCTAAACTAGTTACAGTCTCATAACCTGGTTGGCTCAGAGGTTTTCCAAATCCTGAGGCAGGCAGATGGAGCTACAGCCAGTGCAGAGCTGCACAACAGAGGATCAAGGGATCCTTCTCAACAGACAGCCATGGCCGCAGTGGGGAGGGACAAGAGTCCCAGGCTCTGAACCTAGATTGAAGTACAGGCAATGAGAGAGAAAAGCCTGCCGAGTGCTAGGGGAATCTCTGCAGCTTCTTTTGAAAATTGAGTGACCCCTTGCTATGTGCCCTAGTAGTTGGCCCAAAGACAAGTTTCAAAGGAAAAGAAAGAAAGAAACAAAGAAAGGAGAAAAAGAAAAGACCAGGAATAGTAAGAATAGTAGCATATGCCTTTTATCCCAGCATATAAGAGGCAGAGTTAAGTGGATTTTGTTGAGTTTCAGGACAACCTAGTGTACAGATGAAGTTCCAGGACAGACAGCTAGAGCCACATAGAGAGACCCTGTCTCAGAAAAAACAAAGCACAGCAATAAGAGGCAAATAGTAACATGGAAGGTGAAAACTCTGGCCCCACTTCAATATGCAAAGAGCCAAATAACAGATTAAGATTATTTGTGGGGTAAGACATCACTGCAGTTCCTTTAAAACAGCTGTGCTTACAAAATGTGAAAGTCACTGATGCCGTCTGCCAACTGGGCACCAGAAAATAGACACTTGAAGCTGTTGGTCTGCAATGCAGTCACTGGCTGCTCCTGAGAAATCCCCCGCCCCAAGCTGGAAGAGCCTGTTGGGGAGGCTACTTACTCATTAGTGTGTCTTCCGCATCCCACAAGGATCAGCAGATCATGGTAGCTGCACAGCGGATGTTTCCTGAATGAATGCTGGATGAATGATAGGATGGATGGGTGGAGGGTGGGTGGATATGGATGAATGGATGGATAAGTGGGTGGGCGTGTGAATGAATGGGAATACATGAGTGAAGCTTTTGGACAATAAAATCTTTCCTCCACTGTACCCCCACTATACCATTATGTCCAGGCTATAGACTTCCCTCAAAGGAAAAGAGATATCTGTGTTTTGGAGTGTGTAATCTTCAGCATGACAAAAGTAAACTGGGCCTCCAGCACTGTGACAGAAACAGCTTCAAGCGTCCACCCTCTAGTGTCCAAATGCTAGTACGCACCATAGGCTCCACCTTTTGCAGTCACAGCTCTTTTCCAAAGGGGATCACAGCATCATCTTGCCTCCCTACAATAAAATGGATTTTTGAGTTGCCTTCTTAAAAAATATGGATCTGTTATGATGATGAAAAATTATATTGTATAGGTTAGAGACAGCAGTATAGTGCTCCTAGCACTCCTGGTACTTAGATCTTGGCCATGCTGTGAGGAAATCAAACCAACTTCACTAGAAGATCATGTGTTAAGTGTTCCAGACAAATTCCCAGGTCAGCTCTGAGCTGAGGTACATACCATCGTGCCAACCATGTGAGTGTGATATCTTCATGGAGAAGAAATGAACTAGTTCCCTCAACCCCTGTTAAATTGTAATTTTGTGGACAAAATGAATTAATGTTGTCATTTAACGTCAAAATTTCATAATAATTGTGCAAAAATGGACATTGAAAAGAACAAAAAAGTCAACTCAAATAGATCAGAAAAGGTTTAATTAGCAATTCTCATTAAACATTCTTTAAAATTCCTATGCCTGAATCCAACATTCTATTTTAGGTGATTTAAATCTTTGTGAAGAAAGGAAATGTGAACTCTAAAATTTTACTGCAAAAATATATTTTAATGGGGTACATACATGCAGTGGAATTTTAATCAGATGTAAAGAGCAATGAAATTAAGGCATTTGTGGGAAGCAGATGAAACCGGAGCCAATCGTGTTAATCAAAGAAAGCCAGACTCAGAAAGAAGGCAAGCACTGCACATTTGTATATGTGAGTTCTAAACTTAAATCCTTTACTCTGTGTGTATGAGGGAGAAGGAAGACACCTAAGGTGGGGAACACAAAAGAAGGCAATAGAATATATGTGACATGAAAGCAGAAGGGACTGTTTGATGGATGGAGAGGTCTGACAACAGAGATGCAATTAAGAGCAAAGTGTAATAATGAGGTGCATGTCTCAAAGTGAAATATCACACTGAAACCTGTTATTTGTGATGGCAGAAGCCTGTGGCCTCAGCCAGGAAACTGAAGCAGCAGGATGGGAAACAAAAGCCCTTCCCGAGTTCCAAAGTAAGTTCAAGGCCAGCCTGTGAAATTTAATGAGACTTCATCCCAAAATTAAAAGTTAAAGAGGCCTGGGGATCTGGTTTTGTGGGAAACACTTGCCAGGAGTGAGTGTGGCTGAGTTCAGCCTCCAAGGAAGCAAAAAATAAATTGTGTTAAAGACATGTAAGTAAGAGGAGTGTGAGTTAGAAAGAAGGCATTGGTGGGGACACAAGAGAGTAATGGGAGACAGAGGTGATCATGATACAATGTATACCCGTGAGTAGTTTCCAAAAACAAAAACACCGACAGCCACCCAAGTATTTCATAAGGATTTGAGTAACCACCCAAGTATTTCATAAGGATTTGAATGATTCAGTTTCGGTACATCTGCTTCTTTCTGGTGATCAAGTCTCACACGTGGTCATAAAATACATCTCCCAGTCATCTCATTGATGCTGCTAGTGTGGGACTCATAACAAATGGCCTTGGAATGTACTTATATCTACCCCTTAGATCCTGTCTGTTGTTATTATAAGGTGCATTGTTAGGGGCTGGAGAGGTGGTTTGCTAGTTAAGAGCACTTGCTGCTCTTCCAGAGGAGCCGAGTACTATTCCCAGCACCCACAGCAGGTAAATCACAACTGCCTACTTTCAGCCGTAGGGGACCAGGCATCTTCGTCTAGCCTGCACGGGTGCCTGCACACGCATAAATATATTCACATAGATACACTTCGTCTAGCCTGCACGGGTGCCTGCACACACATGAATACATTCACGTAGATACACACTTAGATGTAAATATAAAAGTGGGTTCTTTTAAATACATCCTTAGTGAAAAGGAGGTGAACTGCATTGAAGGTGTACACTATTTCTGTCGCGACAGAGAATTTTCCACAGGGCCTGTAGTAACCTGTATTCCTATCAGTGACATAGGACTTGCCGTTTTACCTTTCACAAGCACCCTTGAGCAAAGATTTATTTTTCCACTTGTATGTCCTCTATAAATTCCTACCTTGTGTACTTTATTCATCTTTCTCTGTCTGGGCTATTTGTCTTTTTCTCATCAATTTGTATCACTTGTATGACTGCCCCTTTTTAATTTTCTTTTGTTGAAAATAGTTTTTTTTTTCATACAATATATTCTGATTACAGTTTCCCTTCCCCCCTACTTCTCCCAGTTCCTCACCACCTCCCCTCCCCTCTAGATCCACACCCTTTCTGTCTCTTGTTAGAAAACAAACAGGCATATAAAGAATAATAATAAAATAAAATTAAACAAAAAAATAGGAATAGAACAAAACAAACAGAAGAAAAAGAGAATTAAAAAAAAAAACTCAAGAAATGCACACAGGTGCAGAGACACACTATTACACACATAGGAATCCCACAAAAACCCCAAACCAGGAGCAACAGGAATATGCAAAGGCTCTGTAAGGCTCGTTGTGTGATGGCCAGCTACTGCTGGGCATGGAAGCTACCCTTTAGAATGGTTTATTTGTATGCCTGTACATCTGTCATACGGCTTTCAGGAATATTCTCTAAGGGTGTGCTGGTCTATATAGGGTCACCTACTAGATATGCAGCTATCAGCATCTAACTGAACTTAAATAAAATTTCTTCAGTCACGTAAACGCCAGGAGACGCCTGTGGCTGGTGGACACGGCCCATGTGGAACAAGCAGTGTAGGAGATTTTCTGTACATCGTACCCCCCTCCACCATTTGTCATTCACCTTCATGTCACCTCTCACCACAGCTAACTTGGAATTTTTATATTATTAAGTTTGGCGATCTTTTCTTTGTAATTACTACATATATCTTCTCTCATTGAGTAAGCCAACCCTATCACAAGGTTATTACTGTAAAGGTTAAAGTGTTTTAAATTGCATTTATTTATTTACTGCTGGGAGGGGGCAGACACTCCTGTGCCACAGTGCTTGTATGAAGGTCAGAAGATAACTTGTGGGAGTCATTTCTCTCCTTCCATCATGTGACACCAGGGCATAGCACTCAAGTCATCAGGCCTGGTGGCAAATGCTGAACTGTCTTGCCAACCCCAAAGCTTCAAATTTTATTGCTAATATTTTAAACTACCTTTTTCGCTTAGATTTGTTTATATTTTTTATTTATTTATTTATTTATTTATTTATTTATTTATTTTTGGTTTTTCGAGACAGGGTTTCTCTGTGGCTTTGGAGCCTGTCCTGGAACTCGTTCTGCAGACCAGGCTGGCCTCGAACTCACAGAGATCCGACTGCCTCTGCCTCCCAAGTGCTGGGATTAAAGGCATGTGCCATCAATGCCTGGCTTAAAATCTTTTTCTTTTCGTGTGTGTGGTATGCATGTTTGTGTATGTGGACACATGGGGACACACATAAAGTGTGTACATGTGGAGGCTCAGTGGGGATGTCAGGGCTCATCTTCCATTACTCTTCCGCTTTACCCAACAAAGCAGACCACTCAGTCAAACCCAGAGCTCCCCCAGAACTTGCTTGGCGATTCCCTATCTTCTGAGACTGGAGGTACAGGCAGGCAGCCACACCCACCCAACATTTAGGTGCCTGCTGGGGACCAGAAATCTCTTTCTCAAGCTTATGCATCAAACACTTGACTGCAGAGCTCTTGACCCAGCCCTTGGGTCTTTAGTCTAGTTATATTTCTTGTGTTTCTGCATGTCGGGCCTGTTCATCTGGTTTTATTTTCTTCCACACGTATTTGCATCCTTTACGTTGTTGTTAATGGTCAGCTATACACTGCCAGTGTATTGGTTAGCTGTGCTCTCTTGCCAGGCTTAAACAATTCTGTCTTTTGTCAGGTGAGTGTTTGCTTGTACTTTCAGGGTCAATGGTCCCTCCCTGGTCATAAACTCGGGGCATTGTATGCAATGAACAGTAAGATGTAGCATAAGGGGACAAGAACGAAAACAAAGGGACAAGGATGCGACAGCGAGGTGCATTTTAAGAGCATGTGGCTTTCACGGTACAGCATCAATTCCCGGCAGAACTGTGTGGTTCTCTCACCTCACGTCACCTGTGCTCAGCTGCATCAATGAAAGATGACTCGCTGTCAATCCTAAAGTCCCCTTCCCCTCAATCCTCCATCGCCATCACCCTCAAATGCTTCCAGGGCTCTTCCGTGGCTGGTACCTGGGCATGTGCCCAGACCACACCCTGGACTCAGCCTGAGTCACATCCAGGGAAATGATGGCCCATGCTCCGTGATAACAAGGTCGTGGGTTCAAATCCCCATCCACCACACTAAATACACCATGTCTCTTAGGGACTCTTACTTAGATATGCCTTAATTAGAAACAGCTGAGAGGATTGCATTAAGCAGGACTCGAGGCCTGGCACAGATCATGGACCAAACAGTACTAACTTTTTAAGAGGAGACAATGTGACCAAGTAGTAAGAGTGTGAACTTCCAGAATAACCCAAGCTCTGGCACTAGCCACCCTCTACCCCACATCCCCTGTTTCCACAGAGGTAACAAGGAACAGCTACTGATGGTATAGTCTCTGCGTGCGGATCGTGTGTGCGGCTCAGCGGAGAGCCCTGCCTGCACCAGGCACATGGCTTCATGTTTCATTGATTGGCGTTCTCAGTGAGAGCTCTGTGGACCTTTGGGGACTGCAGTTAAGAGCTGGGTTTGAGGTTTTTCTCTGCCTCTTGAGCAGGCCTGGTAGATTATCTGGGCCACTGCTTTCTGGTCCATTTAGTGGGAATAATGGCTGGTGCCTTCAGTTGTTGCAAAAATCAAATGTGCCCCTGATGCTAGAGTGCTGACTAGAAAGAGACAAATTCCATTGTCATTGTGATGATCTTTCTGCTCATCAGAATCCCTGGTCTTGGGCTGGCAAGAGGGTTCAGTGGGTAAAGGCGCTTGCCAAAGCCTGACAACCCCACCAAGTCTGATCTCCAGGACCCATGTAATTAAAGGAGAGAACTGACCCCCACGGGTTATCCTCTGACCTCCATGTGCGTACACACACACACACACACACACACACACACACACACACACACACACACACACACACACACACAAATTCGTAAGGAAATACATGTAATTTTCAAAGTTAAAAAATAAAATAAAATAAAGGAAGCCTGGTCGTGTAGAACTATGGAAAGAGACCCTGCAATTCAGCGGAGACAGGGATGGCAGAGACCCACACCCACATGCCAGCCAAGCAGATTCACTTAGAGGTTGCCCGAGGCTGGAGGGCCCCAAACTGGGCAGCTTGAGTGTTCTTCTGGGTGAGGGGGGGGGGCTCGTTCATCCTGGCTCCACTGTCCCTCATTCTTTTCATAAGCTCTTGCCTCTTCCGCCATCCATAAACATGAAGACATTCTTTTGCAGAGATTTAATATCAGGGCTGTCTGCCTGACCCCTGCTGAAGTCCAAGCTTGCTCGGTTTGTCTGTGTCTAACCCGGAGCAGCTTTCCATTCCGCAGACAGCCTGCATTCCCCTGATGTCCCTGGGATTGATTGCTCACGCTAAAATCCGCTGCCTCAGGGATTTCCAGACAGAAGTAAGCCTTCTTTTCATGAGCAATCACGAAGCTGCCTGGAGCAGGAAGGCGGGGTGCCGCATGCCTGGCTAGTCTCTATAGATATTGGATCACACAAGCCTCCCGTCACCCTGACCCCACGCAGTAACCCCTGGGAGGGAGTTGCCTGGGCCATGAAGGAGCTGTGCCCTGACAGAAAAGCATGTACATCTCACTACACAAACGGGGTACCCAAGGTTGGGTACAGTACTGGATCTGCTTGTGTCCAAATTGGAGTGTAAACTGATTATCCTTAATCATTGCCCAGAGCCCACTGCTTATGTCTGAGAGGTGTTCAGGAGCGAGGGGCATGGTCAGGAGGTCCTACATGGCTTTGTCTTAATGCCTGAGAACGGGAGGTGAGAGCGTTCAGAGAAGTGGGTCAGGAGTGGACAAATTTACAAAAGGCGTTTGTTCCCCTTCCCAGAGTTGTTCCCCTTCCCGGAGATACCATTCCTAGGCTTTTACCTCTGCACGGCTGTGCCTGGAAGCTGTAACAGCTGACAATACATCTGTGGACATCTGCCCCTCTGAGTTTGAGCTCATCATATGCTAAGCCACATGCCAGGGCCTTGGCATTCAAGGATGAAGAGAGTCAACAAACCCACTGTGTTCTGCCCACTTCGAGCCAGTTGCTCAGGCTACACCCCGGGGAAGCAGGCTCCATTTGAAACTTTCCACTCACCAGCCATTTGTCCTGAGTTCAAATGTGTGTGATGTGGTGCATGTCAGTTGCCCACTTTGAATTCTAGTATCCCAACTATAATCTAGAAATGATGACAGTAATTTGCTGAGCTCAGACAATGGATGGATATCATAATTAAATGGGTTAATTAAAATTTAAAAGAAAAGGGAATTTGCTCACAGATATTCCCTGTAAGCCCTAAATAAATGGGTCATCTATTTTAATTATTAATATCCTACCTTTCCAAGGACAAACAAGCTTTGTTTCCATCTATATAAAACCGTCTATATAAAATGGAGTTATAAGGAACTTTGAAAATAAGCCCACGGGAGAATCAGCTCTAGAGATGTGCTCTGTTCTGTTGTGATTTGGAGCCAGCAGGGTCTCACTGGGAAACCATCACATCCTTGAAGAATCATATGCAACAAGGGAGGGTAGGCGCTTCTCAGCAAACCTGCCCAGCCAGCCCCTAACTGACCAAGGTACCAGAGTACCTTGGTACTCCTGGTGGGGCAGGAGGTACCAGAGTCTTAGGCAGCACTTTTCTTCCTCTAATCTGTTCTGCCCCTCTGTCCTGAAGCCACCTAAGCCCTCTGATCAGATCTGAGCAGCAGCTATTGAGTCTCCTGTGGTGAATGCAACCTCATGAAAGCACTCTAGAACCTCAGCCACCTCAGAGAGAAGGAAGGACCTTGAAGAGACCTGCTCTTCACTTGCTGTCCCCAAGATCCAGTTTGCATAAAAAGGAAGAGATATAAAAACAGTTAAAAATTTAGCCAGAGTCACAGCAGGCTTTGCAAAGCCATCCAGGGCTAGAAAGCAAGCACCTGTACTCACAGATCATCAGCTGTCATTGCAGCTACACCTGCCAGTCTGAGTGGTCCATGAGAAAATGCTGCACAGCCTCAAGGCCTAGGCCACATCCACATCAATCAAGCCAGCATCTGTGAGGATGAGAGTTACATCAACAGCAGTAGACAGCTAAGCTCATACAGCACTGCACTGGAGCAATGAGACTGCCAGCAGGACACCAAGTGCCTTCTGGAAAGTCTTTCCATCTGCTCTTAGCCCATCTGCATCTCAGAGGTTCTGGTATAACTGGACGCATGTCAGAAGCATTCAGAACCACCAGGTGTCACCAGGTGACAGCAAGGAGAAGCTACAGTTAGGAACACTATTTCATGAACTGGACCACTCAGTAGGAGCACTTGAGGACCAGAGTTCAGATCCCCAGCACTCACATAAAAGTCAAGCAATACCTGCCCTTAACCCTGGCACTGTGGAATGAGGAAGACAGAAGCATCCTTGGAGGTTGATGCCAGCCAATGTAGCCAAAATGACATGGTTCAGTTCAGTGAAAGATCCTGTCTCAAAGGAATAAAGTAGAAACTGGCAGAGCAGGACACTTAACATGGGCTGAAGCAGGATGATCATGAGTTAGGGGTCTACCTGAGCTATAGTAAGACCCTATCTCAAAAAACAAAACAAAAATAAAAAACATGTTTTAATATACCAACATAATCTAGAAACTATATTTATTCTTTAAGGAAAACATAATAGTTCATTGTAACCAAAAAATGAGCTTTTCACTTGAGCTACAAAGCATAGCCTGTTAATCTATAATTATCATTATGAAAGTGTTGATAGTAGAGGAACATTACCTGTGGCTTGACCTCTTTTATACAGATGGAGTGAGACTTATACATGTGTTACTCAGTTGCTGCCATTTGCCCATTCACTGAAATGTACTGAATTTGATTTGGTGGAAGTAGTTAATATGTATAAGGAATCAATAATGCAATAATCAGCCATCTTTAATACAAAAGACTGTGTTTAGTCAGTGCCGTGAAGCCTTCCTTTAGCACATGTCCATGAACTGAAAAAGACAAAATTGTTGGGTGAGTATCTGCCATTTGCTGAAGACAATTTCTAGGATGGGATTTTGGCTCAAACAGAAAATTTGATAGTTCCATGGTCCTTTTATTCCCTTTCTAGCTGTCTATTATAAGAGACTCAAAATTAAAGGCTCCCAGACTTAGATCCCCATCCCCTGTCCTCCTGGAGGAGCCCCTAAGCCCAAGTGCAAAGCACACATTTTGAATAAGCAAAGCGAAGTCTTCACCAAGTCTATCCCAGCATCCTCAGGCAGGAAACTCCAGCTACACTTGCTGCCCTTACTGGGCGACCTCCTTCCCAAGTCCTCCGGCTACCCTGGGGCATCCAAGGGCAATGGCATTGGGTTTTCTCCAAACAAGAGGCACGGTGAGCCAAGAATTTCTGAAGGCAGTGAGTGCCAATCACCTACCCTTATCAGTTCTCCGTCCAACACTTAGAGTCACAAAGCTGGCTGGAAAAGTGATAAGGAAACATGACTGGCAGGCAAAGAAGTTCCGATGAAGCTGGACCAGATGAACCCTGACGCTTGATTCCCACCCACCCACCTCTACCCTTCCTAGCAGGCCACTCTGCATCAGGCACAGAGCCTCTGCGGCCCTTCTTCTTTGCTCTGAGCACTCCCCGTCTCCCTTCTGGCAATTGGAGAGCCTTGAGCAGCTCTGGAAAGTAGTGGATTCTTTGCATTTTATTATATATATATATTTTTTTCAATTGAAAGTAAAAACGATTTTCAGTTTTAAAAACTAGTAAGCAAAGTGAAGTGAGCAAAGATTTTACCAGATTACTCTTGCAGGTCTGAGGCTGGGGCCTGGTGAGTCCTGCTCCTCCCCAAGGTCTGCTGCTAAACCGACACCCATATGCCATTCATAAAGTCCCCACAGGAAGTCTCCTCCTCCCACCAGGATTGGTCCTCCAGAGGGGCTGGCCTCAGTCCAGGGCCCACAGACAGCAAATCTGCTCAGGCTGGATAAGTCCACCCTGTTGCACGGCCCTGGGGGGGGGTTATGCAGGGTGGAGCTGAGTGTTGAGGGTGAGTGAGAACTTACAGAACCCAGCTCATTGTCTCATCATGTCGGGTTCTTTCTCTTGACACTTTCACCTTCCACACTGATTCATGCACGGAGCCTCTGAAAACAAAAGGAGTCAAACAGCCTCCATCATTGAGACCTAGACACCTTTCTATTTGTCATGATGAAATCAAGGAAGAATATTTGTGTTATGGGGAAGACATCAACTTTTATCATGTCTGCTTATCACTTCTTGACTGTGTAATTGAAAATGACTACATTCCCCTGAGCCTAGGATCCCTGCCCTATAAAATAGCATTCAGTTGACTTTTGGGTATCCATGAGGGGTTGGTTCTAGAAACCCTGAAAAACCCCGAATTTGCAAATGCTCAAGTTTCTTATACAATGTGATGTGGTGTTTTCATATGCCTCTCACGTATTTTTCTGTGTGCATTAAATAATCTCTAGAGGGATTTTAATACCCAACACAATGTAGTGGCTGTGTAAATAAACATACTGAAGTTGGCAATGGACAGACAGCTGTGCATTGAGAACACTGGCTGTTGTTCCAGAGGACCTGAATTTAGTTCATATCACCTACTGGCAGCTTACCTGTAACTACAACTCGAAGGCATCTGATACCATACATACCTACACATAATTAAAAATAATAACAGCAAATTATTATTATACTGAACTGCTTAAGGAATGGCAAGGAAAAGCATCCACACATTCAGTTCAGACATGATTTTCCCCCAAATTTCTACCTTCTCCCACAATTGATTCTACAAACATGGAACTTGAAGACACGGAGAGATGGCTGTTCCACCCAAGTCCCAGGACTGTGTGGGAATCTCCTGAGACAATCAACATTCAACACTAAGTTTAAAATCAGCATGGCTACTTCCGGATTAGGTTACTTTTAATGGGTCTGTGGGACTTTGTGAATTTCAGTTTCTTCTTCTAAGAACTTAGAGGCTCTAAAGTCTACCCCAGAGAGTTGCTCTGAGGACTAAAATATACAGTATAACACTGAGGTCTGTGTGCTTGAACTGGCCTGCAGTTAAATCATTCACAGCTCTGTGGGGTTCTACAACTTCCTGACCATCTCACATGGCATATCTGCAACACACATATGACAACCCCAACCCTCAGGGCAATAGTAACGGTTAGAGGAGATGAGTGACCAGAAACCCCTTAATTCAGAGAATTTAACAGGTACATAGCCAACATCACTAACAAAATAATGCCTCCATCGACAGTGGCCTTGACACAGGACCTATCACCCAATGACCATGACTTCAACAAATGTTCTAAGAACTGTGGTGTTTGGGGCCATGTTCACAATTTCTTCAGGTTCTTCAGTCTTGTGAATGAGCCTCTGCCCTGACTATCATCTCTGTACGAGGCACCAAATATACATCTATTGCAGGCAGCTCCTTAAGCAGGACCAGGATATAATAGAGCTCCCACCCTCTGACTTGGAGGAAAAGAGGTCAGGACCCAATAAGAGAAATGGGGGCAAGGCTTCTGCCCCATGAATAGTCAAATGCAGCCCGGAACGTGGAGCAGTGAGCACTTTGACATACGTGGAGTCCAATCCAGTCAAAGACAGGAGGAGCCTCACTTGGAATCCAATGTGTGATCTAAACATACACCAGCCTCTGGGAGGAGCTGGGCAGTGGTAATACCTGTGCTCCAGCCTCCATCGTTTTCCTGATAAGAACATGGAGCCAGAGTTGTATGTGGTCCAGGTCTGAAGCATGCAGGTTTGTATCTGATCTTTGACCAGTGATCTTTGGCTTCTTACCAGTGGAGGGAAAGTAGCTCCCTGACTAGATTCTGGCTACAAGGCCATCTCACCACCTTTCAGAGACCCAAAGTGTGAGAGGAGAAAACACAACGATCATCTCTTCTAGGAAAACAGCTGTCCTCTCTCTTTGGAGACTCCCACAGTCAGTGCCACAACCCTGGTTCCATGTCTGTAAACACCATAGGGCACGAAAACTAGAGAGTATCTTCAAAGATGGCTCCTACTTGCCTACGTGCCTGAAGGGGGATGCTTTTAGCAGGTGGAAGGAGTCCTTTTCAAAGGCCCCTCTCTCATTATTTTGTTCTTCTAGCACACAAAAGAAAGTTCACAATTCAGTGTCTAAAATTGCTTAACATGCTTATTTCTTATAATCATTCTATTGCATTCATTTTCATTCAATGTAATCCATCTGACAGGCATTGAAGAGACCAGAGATGCTGAAGCTATTCATCACAGAGGGAAGAATTCAGTCTCTACATTCAAGGAAATTAGAAGCTCATGGGTAATAGTGACCCGTGAAGCCTTTGGAGGAGATGGAGAAGAATGGTGTGCGACCCCTACCTAGAACAGAGGGAAGGGATGTGAGGCAGAGCCCCTGCAGAGGTATTGAGGTTTTACATAGGAGACAAAAAACATTTCAGTTTTCAGGTGAGGGTGTGAAAGGAGGCCACGGTGAAAGGTGAAGACCAATCCTGGTGCCTGAGACACTGCATTAATTTGTATCCTGCCTGATAAGCAAGAGGAAGTTCTAAGGTCCTAAGACAAGCTATACTTGAGTCAGACATGAGGAGGGAGGCTTGGGAACAGAGCAATGGAGAGACCACTCAGACAGCTGCTGTCAGTGCACAGGAGAAGCAGGAATCAATGTTGTGTCATCGATGATGTGTCTTCTCTAACTGAACTTTAAAGTGAACACATTCTCAGACATAGATAAACAGCTCTGTTGGTAAAATGCATGTCACACAAGCACAAGGACCTGCATTCCAGGACAGTAGGATGCCCTCTCTCTAAACAAGGCAGGCAGATCATGACAGAACTCCTGAGTTTGACCTCTGGCCTCGAAATTCACTGGTGCATTTGCACACAAGTGCATAGCAAACTCAAATACTTCATACACACACACACTCACACACACAAATTCACACACACATATACACACAGAAGAAACATTCCAAATAACTAAATAATGACATTTTTAACAACTAAGTAATTCTATTCAGACAACACCCTCATGCCACTTGCTGAGCTCAGCTCAACCCTTCCTTCCAAGCAGCAGCCACACAACAAAAAAGCATCTTCCAGAGCTAAGCCCCACCCTTCTCCAGTCCAGGGCCCCTTCCAGAAAGCAGAACCCCTCAATAGCCAGGGGGAGTCACTCAGCACAGCCTCTTGGATTTAGTTAGATTGGTCCTATTTCTATCAGAGAGACAAAATGCATGCATGACCCATCCCAGGACACTCCCAGGCCCCGGGCCAGTGCAGCCCTCTGACTTTCACTCAAACGTCTACCCCACTGAGCCTGGCCCTAACACTCCTTCCAAAACTCATTCCAACTCACTTTCCAGGGCTAAGTGACAGCACAGTGCGTTGCTATCTTCTGATTACAGCTGACTTCATTGACTTTGGACTTTTGTTCCTAAAAAATACCTCCAGCACATGAAGGGAGTTGGGGGGGAGTCCAATAGCCAGGGAAATTATATCACTAGACTACTTTCACTATAGCTGCCCCATGATCTCACAGGGTTGTGCGTGTGTGTGCAGGCACGCACAAGCACACTCACACACACACACACACACACACACACACACACACACAATTATATAATTATGTTTATATATTGTACATTTTATATATGTTGTAATATATATGTGTGTGTGTATATATTATAATTTTTACTAAATCATGCTCTAAACACACTAAGGCCAAAGCAATATTTGACTTAAAATTTTCCACATCTGACTAGGCAGTGGTGGTACACACCTTTAATCTCAATACTCAGGGGACAGAGATAGACAGATCTCTGTGAGTTTGAGGCCAGCCTGGTCTACAGAGCAAATTCCAGGACAGCCAAGCTACACAGAGAAAGCCTGTTCTTCTCAGGGTAGCACCATCCTCATTACATAATAGGAAGCAGACTCAGAGAGGTTAAGAAAGTTGCCCAAGGCTTCACGGCTACTCAGAATTAGATCCTATTTGATTTTTCTGCATTGTGCACTCTGTCAGTGCACAAAATAGTGAATTAGCATAGTGTTCAATTCCCACGAACATCACAAGTCACACATGCCACGCAAATATTTCCTGTTCACATTAGCCCCACGCTGAAGAACAGTTTAACCACAGGGCTGTCATGAAGGTTAAGCAAAAAAATTACTGAGGTGCTAAGCCACGACTTGCCCATCTTTCATGAACACCTTGTCCAAAAACTGACCCTGAAGATCCCCAAGGCACTTTCTCTTTCTCTGGCATCGCCTGACTCTATTCAGATTATGAAATCCCAGTCCACCAGTTCTCGGCTGGGCAGCTCGTCACATCAGCTCATCAGCTTGCATCTCACATAATCCTTTCCTGCCGGCTGACTGCTTCCACCCAAGTCCTTCTGTTTGCCTGCTACTGAGTTCCTTCTTTGCAGTGTCAAAGGTGACCTCAGCAGTTGAAACCCTTGTTCACCCAAAGTTTGCCCCATGTTTAGGGCATGTTAAGCTATAGCAGCGACTAAATCAGGACAGGCAAAGGGACAGAAATGACTGATCACCGAGCCCCTTACAGCAGGTGCCACTGCCTGACCCTTGTATCCTGGGGCTCCGGCTGTCCGGCTCCTCCCTGAACTCCATCTGGCTGAGCTCAGCTCATCCCATTTAATGAGCTCAGGAATGCAACCGGTTGAGACGCCCAGTGTTTGCTTTGGCATCTTTGAGCTGAGCTGTGGCCCACGCTCTGCTGACCCACCTGCAGGATCGCATAGTTCAGCATCCACCAGCAAAGGGAGGGCAACACCCAGAGCGGGTCCCAAACTTGTTGAATGTTCTCTGAAGTATAATAAATAGCCACTGAACAGATGCTGTGGACCTGGACTAGCGTCTAGGGAAAACTCGATTCTCAGCCTGACTGTGTTTAACCTCAGAGCTGGAGGCGGCAGGCTCAAGGAAGCTACTCCCATCCCTGAATGCATTAAACCCTCCTGGTCCTGAGCAAAGCTGCCTCCCACTGAAGTCCACATGCCAGTCTGAAGTTCGATCAGAAAGCACTTGCTTATGTGTTGAGCTGTGGGGTTGAAACCGCTGCTGTCAGGATGGGTGTAAGCGAGTTAACAGAGGCACAGAAATGAAGCCGGAAATCTTAAGCCAACCCTGCCATGTGGTTATGATTTCATGCTAAGTAAAGACTTTAAGTATATTAGAAAAAGGAAGGGGGGAAAAGTGACCTTGGGGTGGTTTCAGAAAACCTGCTTTGCAAGTAGATCCAGATCGTAGAGCCAGAGAAGCTCTGTTTGGCTGGATAGAATATTCGCAGTGCACCCTGGGAGGTGAACAGTGGAGCTGGAGAAGCAGATGGGCACAGACTGGGCAGGGTCTTAAAAGGCGAGCACGAAAGAAAGGCTCTTCTTCTGGGAGTGTGCTCTATGGAGGTCATGGACTAGCATTGTGCACACCTCACACTCCTTTTTTTATTCTGTCTCCCCCACTAGGACATAAACTCTGGGAGTTTTGTCTGTTTTATTCACTTCTGCTCCTAAAGCGCCTAGCGTTGAAGCTGTGATTGTAGAAGCTCATTCAACATTAAAGGAATAATGAGTAAGTTAAAGAATGGCTTCCTTACTCGAGAGTGGGGGGCTGTCGGTGAGTTTGCTTTCGTTAATACAGATCCTAGTGTCAGTACTCTTAAAATCTGAAGAGAAAATTAAAGCTCCTTTTCTTCTTGCCATTCTAGCAAGTCAGCCTCCAACAAGCCTGTTGTCCTAGGGAAACTGTCCCTGCCTCTGCAATTTCCAGATTCATGTGACCCAGCTCTCTCTACAAACCTAGATCGCATGCAAGGCGACGGAAACTAAACAGAAACAGTCCAGAAAGGTAGCCATGGAGGGGGGCAGGCACTGGGAGAGATCAGGGTTTGAATCTCAGCTGTGTTCTGTGTTCTCCTAAAGAAGGGGACAAAGACTAGGGCGAGAAACTGCCTTCCAGAAGCCTTCAGAGGAACCACCCCACAACTCAGACCACTTCCAGCTTGGGTACCTTTGACCAGTGGTGATACTCAGAACTGTATGCAGGCCTACCTCCCTACACCTTGCTTGGAAGCCACAGTGGCTCTCCTGACCCCCACTATCTTTGTATGCCTCCTCTGCCCAACACTCAGAATTTACACAGGCTGAACCACTGCCCCTCCCCCCATCCTCCGCCCCCCACCCTCATCATCTGTGACATCTTTACTTGATGCTGAGACTCTACCCACATGGGAACAACCAATGACACAAATATACCCCCACATTCCCTTCTCCATCTCTTCGTCCATTGCAGTTCTTATCCAAACCAGGTGCTGATGGGAGATGTTATTCTGTAAATATATTTCTCATACTGGTTAATTAATAAAGCCTGTGGCCAATAGGAAACAAGATAGGTGGGACTAGGAGACCAGGAGGAGGAAAGAGGAAGTAGTTGGGAGGAGTCAAGATGTAGAGCATGGAGGAAGGAAGACGCCCGCCAAGGCTCCCTGATAAGACGACCACGTGGAAATACTTAGAATAGTAGAAATGGGTTAATAATTAAGACAGAGCTAGCCCATAAACAATAATGGTAATTGGCCAACAGGATTATATCAAATACAGAGTCTCTGAATGTTATTTGGGGCTCACGTGGCAGCGGGACCATGGCAGCAGGACCGGGAGGCTGGCTGGTAGGAAAAACCTGCCGTAACAAGGTGCTAAAAATGTAGCTCAGTTGAGTCTCTAAAACTGTTAGCAAAGTGATCTCTCTCTCTCTCTCTCTCTCTCTCTCTCTCTCTCTCTCTCTCTCTCTCTCTCTCTCTCTCTCTCTTCACACACACACACACACACACACACACACACACACAGCATATTCAGAACAGTCAAATTGAAAGTTCTTCCTCCTGCATTTCCAGATAACAAACCCCAATAGGCTCACAGAACTTTCTCCTTCCATAATAATTGGACCCTTTGTTCTTCCAGATGCCCCTTGTTCAAGGATGTCCTTGGGACCTTTTAAACACAGCAAAGAATACAAGAAATTTTAATGTCTCTAAAGCCTATTGCTTTGGGTACATCTTCCTCCTTGTGTTGGGCAGACCTAAAAAAATTAACTCTGTTCTCTCTAAATTGATTCTTGTCACCTTGATGCTCTGACCCTCCCCAATAAACCCTTTGCCTGAAGTGTGATCCACCCCACCTATCTCTATCTCTGTATCTCTCTTCTGCTATGTTTACCTCTCTCTATTTCCCTTTCTCTATCTTTACCTATCTCTCCATGTTCCTTTCAAAATCAAAATAAACAAAAAACCCCAACATTAACAATCTCAGGTGTCTGATGGGAGATGTCATTCTGTAAATAAGTATCTCTTATTGGTTAATGAATAAAGCACTGTTGGCCAATAGGAAAGCAAGCAGCATTTTTCTCAGTTGGGCTCTGTTTTGCTAGAGACAAGCAGAGATTTGCAAGGCTCCTTTAAGGAAGGTTTCCTGATTCAGCATAGCAGCAGAAAACCACAAGGCTTTTAAGAACTTAATGGCGTGTACAAGAGCTGGCAATGGCAGTGACCACATCTCCAAGCCAGCAGCATGCTGCTGGATAGACCAAGGCAGTGAGCACAGCTCTCAGTTCTGGTGGTAACTACTCCCGCCGCCATCTTGGATAGACATTGGCTAATACAGCTGTGGCTTTCATTTGACCAATGTTGTTGTTTAGCAGATAAAAGACTCATGGCCAGGAAAAGATAAAGATTTACAATAAAGACAGATTCAGATAAAGTAAAGGTTTATAGTGCATTTTAAAATATACTTAGGCTTGGGAGAGAAAAAGAAACAAGATGAAGTGGTTAAAAAAAAATAGAAATAGAGTAGCTGAGAGTAGTGTCATACACCTTTAATTCCAGCACTCGGGAGGCAGAGGCAAACAAATCCCTGTGCTTTCAAAGCAAACCTGGTGAACAGAGTAAATCCAGGGTATCCAAAGTTACACAGAGAAACCCTGTCTCAATAAATGAAAAAATAGAAGTAGAAGAAATAGAGTAATAAAGAAGCCATGTAAAGATGGAAAGCACAGAGAGATTCTGGATAATGTATGCTATTGTGTTGTCTTTGAATTGCTCAATTACTAAGGAAGTAAAAACAATTGCTACAATACACTTGATTATCAATGCTGCTAAATTAATCCAACTTAAGTATTTTAAAAGTGCTTTGACTCCAAAATTTTAGTCTAAGGGCAGGTTACTGGGGGAAGAATTTCTATTTTTGTTTCTACAGAAAATAAAAAACTGTGGATTCCTTCCAGACTAACATGGTTTGAGCATGCAAGACCCCCTGAAACAGAGTCCCAGATGATCCAACATTCAAAACAGCTGGGACAAGGCAGTCTTGTAGACTACAGCCAGGATGTCTGCATCTTCTTAGGATCCCCCATGACAGCACCCCCTACCAACAGGAAGAAGTTTGGAAAAAAGAATGCCCAAGTTCTCAAATATTGTCCATAAATGCGTGTTTTTATTTAAATGGGGTTGATTATAAATTGTTAATGACCACAACCAATCTCTTTTTAAAGGTAAAAAGGAGATTGTGGTATAGAAATGAATACTTTGTTTTGGAATGGATTTTCATTTATTGACACAATTAAAGGTCAATTTTGTGATATGTATATTTCTCCTCTTATTTAGGTATTATGTTTATACAGTTTATATAGAAATGCAATGTATTAGCACAGATTATAGATAGTTACCTATGATAGTCAAAACTTAGAATTAAGTTAGTTAGGTTTTCTAGGTATACAGAAATATATTTCAAGTGGATAGCCATTCTTGAAACCTTCCAAAGACCTACTGAATATGGCATTTAAAATGTTTTAGGGTTTTTCTTAACAGTGAGACACAACTACAACTGCTCCTGGCAACACCATCTGCATCAGAAAGGAAGATAGACACCGAAGAAACTTGTTATAGAGTTTACTTCCAATATGGCAAGTCTAGCCATTTGGCAAGATACTGCTCTTGTCTGGACTGTTTGACTTTATGTTGTATAAACTGGACATGCAGGACCCACAAAAAAGTGATTGTTGAAACAAGATAGACAGTGCTACAGGGTTCCTGCTTCATGGAAGAGTCTGCCAGACATTCACAGGACACAGAGTAAAGTGACTGACAAACTGCCAACACAGGTGGACAGTTTAAAGTTTCCTGCTTTGCTGAGGAGTCTGCCAAACACACTTTGGCCTATAGGCTGAAGATGGAACATTACAGAAGAACTTCATGTGACTGACCAGGTAGTGAGATATCTCTGTCATTTCTAGAGTTTATATACTATCCTTCTGTGGTCTTTGAGGAAGTTGAAGGCAGATATTTATAGTTATAGTTTTTCTTAGTTAGGATTAAAGATAAGTTACACATATAAGACTTTAGACTCACAAAGATAGGATAGATGATGGAATATTTTCTTTAAATCTCGCTAAACATTAATGGACTAAATATTGTTAACTGTGGTTTTTATTTGTTAACTGTTTTGTTATATATTTGCTATGTTAAGGTTATCCCTTCTTTTTATTTTAGGCAGAAAAGAGGAGATGATGGGAGTTGTCATTCTGTAAATATATTTCTCTTATTGGTTAATGAACAAAGCACTGTTGTCCAATAGGAAAGCAAGATAGGCAGGAATAGGAGACAAGGAGGATGCAGGAAGAGGTAGGAGGAGACTCAAGATGTAGGGATTTGAGAAGAAAGACTCTCCGGTAAGATAAGACCAAGTGGAAACACTTAAATTAATAGAAATGGTTTAATATTTAAGACAGAGCTAGCAATAAGAAATACTAGTAACAGGCCAACAGCTTTATATCTAGTACAGCATCTCTGTGTGTTATTTGGGACTGACACAGCTGTGGGACCAGGATGGTGGGAAAACTACCCATAACAGGTGCCTGTCACATTGCCATATTGAGGCAAAGCTGAGTTTCACAGGCTCTAAGCTACAAGCATGTTTCCCTTCCCACTTCTCCATACATTTTCATATTCTCTAGAACAAGCAATGTCATATGATTCCAACACAGTCAGATATCGTTTCTGTAGCTCCAGCTACTTGCTGGATGAGACCGTCCCTTTTTACTCAACACAACCTCTGTCATTTTGACAGTATAGAATATAAAAAGGTTATATATACAAACTATGCTACAAGATGTATTTCCTGTCCACTCTAACACAATAAATAACCAAGAAAATGTGTAGCAGCAATAGCAGCTGCAGCAGAAGACATTGTCACAGCCTTCATCCACATCTTCTTGGTGTGGCCATTGTACATATCTTCTGAAATCATCTACAGTGCTCTACCTACAGACTTTTACTCTGCTTTTGCAGAGGAGACTCCAGATGTGCTGACACTCCTGAGGATGTGGGATATATTCTCAGATATATAAAACTCTGAGATACATTTTCCGGGATGTGTCCACCAAGAGTGAGCTCTTGTTGCCACAGTGGAAACCTGCCTGCTAACACAGACAGCACCAGTTTATCAGTCAGGGTCTCTGGAGAAGCAAGAGGGGGAGGAGTACCAGGAGAAAGCCTGCCTATGTCCATGTTCAAAGACTAGAGAAGGTGAAGTCTGATATTCAGGAGTGATGGCATCAGCCCAAACCGCTTCTGCTCAAGAGGGGTTGAGTTTGTGTGTTTAAGTAGAATTTCTCCTGCTCTTTGTTCCATCCAGTCTCTTGGGTACTCAGGACCAGGCAGGTCTTCCTCAGTGGAGAAACCTTCACATGCACACACCCAGGTTTAAAGTTTCTCCCTGTCTTTTCAAGCTGACAACCAAGATTCAGACTTTCAAACAGCCCATTTCCCTTTCCTGTCTTGCTTCACCAGGCAGTAATCCAATGGAGTCAAGTCATTGTCTAAGGACTGTTTCTAGGACATTCTTGCTTAAGAAAAATTTCCTGCCTTGTTGAACAGCTGTGAGGTCTAAATATCACCACTTCAAAATCATATATTGAAATCCTAACTCTCAAGATGGTGGTAATGGAGATGAGATGGGGAGAGGGTGGGGTTAGGTCATGATTGGGATTGTTGTATTTTATGAGACTTTAGAAAGGTAGCTTGTCCTTTATACCTGGAAATGACACAGCAAAATGCCATCTATGAGGCACCTTGATTGTGAAGCCCCCAGTTCTTAGAACTGTGACTAATAAATTTCAGTTATGTATAGGCCACATTGTTTGTGGTGTTTTGTTTTAATGGTGTGAACGGACTAATTAAGTTTTGTTTTTTGTTTTTGTTTTTGTTTTTTGCCAAGAATACAGACAGTATTTACTTCTCCATGCCCAAACCCTCTTGTCTCTCAGGAAGTGGCAGCAGATGAGGGAAGCCATCATAAGACAATGGAATATTGAAATAAAAACCTTTCGCGATGGCCAACCACCACCAAATTCCAGAGCTGTGATGCGTACAGGCAACAGGATGCCCTGCTCCGCATTGTTCCTGAGACTTCTAAAAAATACTGAAGAGAAGGACAGGCCCCAAGTCACCCACCAGATAAATGACAGCTGGAACAAAGACTTTAGTCTTCTGGATATCAAATTCAGGACTGGATCCTCCAGGCCATAATCTTGTGGAAGAACTCAACTAAGTGCCAAATCCCGCTAGAATCACTCTCCAAATTCACAAACAAAAACAAGTCCTGGCATTCCAATGGTCTCCATGAGCCCAGCAGAAACTTAAAATAGGAAGTTTCCAAGCTCAGGCATTATGTGACTTTGAAAGTCCATATGTTATGAGGGAACATCAATTCCAGAAGCAATTATCCCGACAAAGAGTCGAGATTATTAGAAGTCCAGATGTGTGGTCCCATATGCAGTCAGAGCAAGACGGAGCTCAAAAGGCTCTTACGAGGATGTTCATACACTTTCCATATTGCTTTCCAGACAACACTGGGACTGTGACAGATGCCAGAAGACAAAGTAAGAGCCTAGGAGGGAACATGGGCTTATGTTTCTATTGAGAGAGAGCTGGATCCCTTGTGTCCTCCCTGCTTTGTCCTATCCCCAGCTGCTGAGGACACATCAGAGTTGCCCAGAAAGAGGGGCCTTGCCTGCAAAGCAAAGAGCCACAAACCTATCTGAATTCAACAAAAGTATTTTAATTGCACATCATGGAAGTAAAATAGAAAAAAGTAAATAAAGATAAGGTTCAGCAAAAGCCCCAGACACCCTCATGGTCCATGCATACACCACCAAGGTGTGGAGAGTGTGAGTAAGCTCAGAGTTCTCTCAGCACAGCTTCAAAGGCATTTGCAAACTGGAGAGTGTATTTAAAAGTTCCTTGGTTTTGAACCTGCAATCTCCACCCTTGGCATCCTCTCCCAGAGGGAAATCAGAAAGTAGACAGGAAAAGGCGGCACACAGACGTTCTCTTCAGCATCATATGTAATAACCAAAGAACTGGAATTACCAAGTTGGCCCCTGGAAGAATGAGGTAAATAGACTGTGCATAATCCATCCTATAAAGGGGAAATATTGGCCCAATTCATTGCATAGTGCAGTGATTTGAAAATGTCTGCAAATCCTTTGCAACTCACCCTCCTCAAGAGGTAGAGTGGTGATCCCCACCCCACCTTCAAAGCTATGTGAGCCTCCATGACTGTCTTGAAGGACAGGATGAGGTGAAAGTATCCCTAACAGTGTTTACTGCCACCACATCTATCCCATGTGCTTCCAGGATAGGGTTTGGAAAGGTACAGTTTCTGCTGCTCACTGGGGATACTCTTGTGACCCGTGAGCTGCTGTGTCAGGGGCCACTATCTTGAGACCATGTGGAAAGGGTAATGCTTGAAGAACCCCAGCCCTGTGAGTGTCTCCAGCCCATAGACATACAAATGAAGGTACCATCCTGGCAACCCCAACCCTAACCACTATCTGACAGTAGCCATTGAGACTCCGGTCATGCCCAGGCAACACGTAACATAGCAGAAGTCATTATTGTTATTGGGGGCTTCAGAGTTAGCTGAGTGCTTATCACCTAAGTATGATGACATGAGTTTGATACCACATTAAAAAATCAGATGCTTATAATCCTGGTGCTCGTGAGGTAGAGACAGGAAGGTCCCTGGGGCTCTCTGATAAGAGACCTATCCTAAAAACTGTGATCCTAGGTGCCAGTGGGAGACTCTGCCTCAAAAATTAAGATAGGTGACTCTTGAAGGACAATGCCATAAGCTGACCTCTGAATTCCTCACATGCACATGAACACGCACATTCGTGCATCTGAACACACACTCATGCCCACAGTGACAAATAAACAATGAATAAAAATCTTTAACATAAATTATTTTTGTTGGTTTAAAATGCTATTTAGGGGTGGGTTGTCATATCCTCCCTTGCAGTGACTAACTAACCAAGAGGCAGAGATACAAAGGGAATGTAGCCAAGTAGTACAGCCTGAGCTGGGGTCTGAACTTGGGCCCTTAGTGTGGACTGTTTCTCTGTCATACATACTGCCTGGTAAACAGAGAGAAGGTGTCAGTACGTTGTGGGGCTGTCACTAGCCCTTAGCATGTTTCCCAGCGTGTTGACATTTTGACCTAACAAGCATGAAAAGCCCACTGCACCTAGAATGCCACAGCTGCAAGGGAGGAGGGAAATGTGTGGCCCCCACAGGGTCTTTCCACTCTCTTCCCTTTGGCTTTCCTTACATGTGCTCTTTGGAAAATGTTTGTCATTCAGTTCCCCCTGGTGGCTGTGTCATGTGCCCTCATCCTCTCCCATCTGCAGCCTCAACCCCTGTAATGTTCAGTTAGAAGACCCTGCACCATGACTCTGTTCCCGTTAACAAGATATGCACCTTCCAGTGTGACCCACTGCCTTCTGGTGCAACATCTGTCTTGTGCATGTTTCAACTTACAGTCCCTGGCTTTCAGACACCAACCATGATGTTCTTCAGCATGGAAATATATTTGTTTCTTCTTGGCCCTGGTATTCCGTGCTGGGCCTGCAGAATTCACTCTTCCCACCCTTATAATATTCAATCCCCACTGCAGCATTATATTTGCTGAAGGGGTACAACTGAGGCAAATCTGGGCTACTGAGCAGCTTTGTTCTCTTCTAATTCCAACTTCCAGCAACTGGCCCTTAACAGACTGCAGCCCGGGGCAGCTTACCCTCTCCAGCTAGAAATGTTGAAATCATCCCCCTTTTCACTTCCAGCTCCAACTGAGCTACATCTAAAAATCAGATGTTAGAGCCTTTGTCGCATGCATGTGTGCACGCTCGTGCGCACACGCACACACACACACACACACACACACACACACACACACATTTCCTATCAGCATTTAGTGTCCACCAGTTTATGGAACACACTACCCTCCTCTTGGTCAGAGGACAAATGTCCATTTATTTCACTCTACAAACAACTGCAAGTTGACCTTTGAGAGACTTATGTAACAAAGACAGATGTTAGACAGGTGTGTTGCAAGTAGTTTAGCTGTGTCTGGGAATTCAGAACAAGCTACACACACACAGGGTGGTGTGTGGAATGAATGGCTCTTGCTCCTAAAAAGTGCTCATCCTGGAAGCAATAATGACTTTATAATGAGCTGAAATGTAGACTTAAAAATTCCAGGTTAGTTTTAGGAATATATCTATATTTACATACATACATGCATGCAATAGTGATTAGCTTCAAAAAGAGGTCAAGAATTTGAAGGAGAGTAGAGAAAGGTATATGGAAGGGTACAGTGGGAGGAAAAGGAAGGGGAAAGATAATTGCATTATAATCTCAAAATAAAATTTTCCCAATGCCAAATGAATACCCTTCTTCGAGTGAGAAGAGGGGGATTAGGGATGTGCCAGCAGCCACCAGAAGCTAGCAGAGAAGCCAGGCATGGTCTCTCCCTCAGAGTTTCCAGGAGGAAGCCGCCATGAGAACCTCAGACCTATAAAGAAATAAGTTTCTATTGTTGGAAGGCACCCGTTTTGTGGTCATTTGTTAATCTCAGCCTTGGGGTATTAATAAAGACCTTGAAGAGGGCATGGGAAGAGGCAAAATCACTTCCTCTGAGGGATACATGGGCAGGAAGCAGAGGTGAAAAGGTCTGCTGTCTTTTTTTTAACACAACACAACCGTTAGTTACTCCGTTACCATCTGGAAATCAATGAAGTGTAGATATGACAACTGCTTTAGACACTGGCAAAATCGTAGGAGTGGGATGGGCTAGGCTGGGGCCAGGCTGGGAGGTCCTGGAGAAGACCTTACAGATGAGCTGCCCTTGAGCTGCAACTTAGTATTCTCTACAACCACTCAATAAAGCTTTGCAAAATCTAGGGCCTAGGGTCTATCTGCAGGAGGAATGGAGAAAAGGGCTTTGAAGAGTAAAGCAGCAGCAGAGTCCCTCTCGCTTGAGACCAGGGAAATTGGTACAGGGGTATTGTGGGGACAACTTGGTCTTGTAAAGAGGGGCCCACTGGGGTCATCAGTCCAAAGCAGAAGGAGGGCTCTGTGATGTAACCCTGTGATAGGGGCCTGAGAGCAAAGGCTGCCGCACCTCCCCAGCTCTGCAGGGAACGGTCGAAAAGCAAGGGCAGCAGAGCTTTTTTTACTGGTTTTAATTTGAGCAGTTCAAAGAGTGTGACCTTATTCTGCAATCACAGGCTGGCGAAGCCTGAGACATTCCAGATAGGTGAGCATGCCTGCAGTTTCCTAAAATAGGTAAGAAATTAACACCCCCAAAATAGCTGTGGGAGAGCCAGCAGAGGGGTGCAGCCTGGTTCTGGGGCAGCCACTGCTTCTTCCCTCCTCTGTGCCTTTCCATCTGGTCCTTCCCCACCCACCCGCCACCTTCTTCTCCACTCCCTATAACCCTGTCTGTTTTTCTTCCTGCTTCTGTTCTGTCCTGTCTTCTAGACCTTCTCCTCTTCTCCCTTCCCACCCCTTTCCCTCTTTGTTTCCCCTATCCTCTGCTTCCCTCACATTTCTTCCACCTTCTTCTTCTTCTTCTTGAGTGAGACCCTACGCCCACAATGGTGTTTTCCGGGGGCCTGAAGCAACAGTGAATCCCTTCTCCTCTACTTAGAGGCATTGTAGCTGCCATCCCTGGCTGGCCTCTGGCTAAGGAGCAGTTTGCTTTCTGCTGTCCGTCAGAAAGCCTCCAGAGCTTAAGCTGTGATGGGGGAGGGAGGGTCCCTGCTAGAAAGGCTCTTCTTAAATAAAAATGTTTAAATCCATACCATTTTTTTCACTCAACAAATAACGTTAGCTAATGTATTGAACACCTACTGTGTGCCAGCTCACTGGTATCATAAGCATTCTAGTGACAATATGCCCATGTGCATTTGATAACATATACAACCTGCATAAGAAGAGGAGATTGTTGTGTTTGGGCAGGCAGCTCTCATCATGTGAGGCAGAAGCAAATTTGGAAAGTCCTTTAAGAAGTCTACTTATTATTTGTTCCAAGAGAACCTCCAATCTCAATCTCCTTGAATACTAGGGTTTTAAATAAGTACTGTGCTCCTAAGTTCACCTTTAAGACATTAGGCACCAGAAGCATTTTGTTTGACTCCTCGGGGATCTAATTATGATGGAAGAAATTACTGCAATCACATCAACAGAAGAAAAAGTGACACACAAGAAGCACCATCAGAAGTCAACATGCGTTTTCATTTAATTCAGCAGGTGGTATTACTAAAGAACATACTCTGAGAACTGTCCCCAGAAGAATGTGTTCTTAATGTGAAGACCAATCTCCATTACACTTCTCAGTACTGCAGCCGTTGCCTTTAAGTAAGAACTGACAAGAATATTTCTATTCTTTGTGATTAAGCAATGTTCTGAAGCATGTAGCCAATGAAGTAAGGTAAGGAAACAAATCATACAAAATTATAAGGGAGCACAAAACAAAATTACACTTGTCAGGGAGGATAACTTTCTACCTGGAAAAACTCCATCAGGATTTAGTAAAGTGACAGCTATAAAATGGTTACATAAATAACAGTAGCATTCTTTTCTTCTTACATTGAGTGTGTACATTATGAATATGTAATATATCCACATGTATATTCATACTTATATACTTGAAATTATATTAAAATGCTAACATTCATAAGGAAACATAAAAATTGCTTCAATAATTATAAATATAAAATGCTTTCTTGAGGCAAGAAATATTATAGTGATGCCTAATCTCATTAGAAATCATAACTACAGTTCATAATATTCAATCTTTTATTTAAAAGTTTTCTGGAGCAATAATACATGAGAATAAATAAACCTGCAACATTCAAATTTATTAAAAATTTTTCTGAAATAATAAACGTGAACAAATAAATAAATCATCAGAGAGAGGGTTAGAACGTGTTCTGAAAATCTGCAGTTCCTGTTTTTTGGGGGGTTATGTTGAGGTTTGTTTGGTTGGTTGGTTTTAGAGTTATTTGAGGCTGGAGGAATGACTCAACAGCTAAGAGCACTTCCAAAGAAGACATGAGTTCAATTCCTAGCATGCACATCAGGAGCTCACAACCACCTATAATTCTAGCTACGGGGATGAAACAACCTCTTCTGGCTTCTGCAGGTACCCACCCACACAGGAGAAGGGGTAATACTCCAGTTTTGGAATAAAGAATTATGTTGAATGAGCCACCAACCCTAACACTACACATCCCCCCATGATGCCATTCCAACTTAAAGTGCCCATTAAAAATCTCCTGGAAGGTTCTTAAAAACTATCTCCAAACCGGTCCTCAATCTCGAGTATCACATGTACAAGTGCACTATTAGTAAGGGTAAAATCACTTAGTTTGTGTGTGTGGATTGTATTTTGTGTGTGAGTGCACACACACGAGAGTGCAGACCATTCATGCTGAGGCCAGAAGGAGGCATAGGATTCCTGGAGGGGGTGGTGCAGGGGGTTTAGGGACATCTGGTTTCTTACATGGGTAAAGGGATCCAAGCTCATGATTGGTCAGAAAGCTTTCTCTTTAGCCCCAAAGCAGCAATTCTTAAAACACCAAATGTGAGAGGCTCGGGAACCCTAGGAAGTCCTGAAATGTCTGACTGCACCTGTGAACAGCCAGAATAAAATATCTGTTTTCTGGCAGCATTTGATAGGACTCATGAAAATTGAAAAAATACTAAAAATTGGCAGGCAGCCATTCTAAAGTTATAGAGACAAACTTGATGACAGTATTAGGTCTGACTTTTTTTTTTCTTGCTTGCTTTCTGATAAAAATTCATTAATTTGATCCTTGCATATGTTTAGTGAGAACCATGCCAGAATTGTGGGCAACATGTGAAAATGGCCACAGAAGTGGGGACAGTGGTGGTCAAGCCACCATCAGCAACCCCTTCATCTTTCCCTAGCTTCTTTGTTTGGGGCAGGCCACGTGACCAGCTCTGACCAATGCACTGTGGGACAGAAATGACTTGGGCAACTTCTAGCCCAAACACAGAGGGATGTGGTGTGACCTTCCAGATGTTTCTTTCCCTTTTCATGGATGCCAAGAAAGCCCAGGACTCAAAACGTATCAAAGCTACCATTAGCTGCTCACTGCCTGCCATTAGTAGATAGGCAGTATGAGCAAATATTTGTGTGAGAGGCCACTAAAATGATTTCAATGTTCTAGTCTGGGAATAATGAGTTATGTAGAATAATTCACCTACCCTAACACCAGCTGTCACCCAGATGGCAGCGTTCAGACCCATGGTTCCAAATCACAGGGCACATTAAAAATATCTGTCCCCAAGCCAATCCTTCCCGAATGCCAGGCTTGACTCTGAGTGTAGTACAGGCATGGGATCATTTTAAAGGTTTCCCAGGGGTTTCATTGTGCCACCCCTGTTTCAAACACCATGGCTTTAAAGTGAGAAGCTATGTGTTTAAAGCTTGTAAAGGCAATAGTACACATGAGTCATGGTTGGGTCAACATCTGCAAACATCTCTCTCTCTCTCTCTCTCTCTCTCTCTCTCTCTCTCTCTCTCTCTCTCTCTCTCTCTCTCTCTCTCTCCCTCTCTCTCTCTCTCTTCCTCTCTCCCTACTTTTCTCCCTCCCCCCTCTCTCCATACAACAATAAATATGCCTGTGTTTTATGTTGAGTTAAACCATCCTGATCATACATAGAGCTGCTGATTCAAGAGAAGCTGTGTGCATACATACCATATGTATGTGTGAGCATGCACGTGTGTTTGCAGGCCTGAGAGGTTTCCAAGGCCTACAGTCAGAGGTTCCTCTGTAAACAGGCCAGAGGGTGTAGTATAGGAAGCTTGGTCTGGAATGTTCTGTGTTCTATCACTGGAACACTTGAAAGCAAGACCCTAAGAGCTTTTGGAGACACTCTGGCATGCTGATGACATTTTTTCCACTTTAGCCAGGATTAAAGCTGGAATTGTGGGTAAGATTACTATTGAACAGGGTGATGAATAATTATTGCTGCTTCTAATCCTGAGACCAGTTGCCCTGCATGCATCGAGATTCCTAACAGAGATGTTCCTGACACCCTCATGGAGGAAGTCATATGTTCTAGGACATGAAGCAAGCTGAAAGCTGGGTGGGAGCTTATTGTGTGAAATCACAATCTGTTCTAGTGATGAAATGATCAAGTGGGACTCTTCTCTCCTTTCTCTACCCTCAGGTTTGTATGTTGGCAGCATTTGTGACCCAATGCCAATCAGTGGATGAAGAGGCCCTTAAAGAGAGACGGTGACCAGCAAGAAATAGCACAGGCAGAGGCTCAAAATGACGCCATTCCTAGGAGCATTCAAAGAGAAAAGCAAATGTCTAAAGGGAACCCGTGAAGTCTGGCAGATTACACAGAGCTAAAAGCTATGGTCATGTCAGGAACATGACTCATTGTGTCCCCAGTAATGTGATGAAGATGGCATCTTATCAGAGAAGATAAGGGTTAAGATGATTTGGGAACTGTGGGGCTGAGAGAGCTGATGTTCAAATTCACCATGGCAGAGTAGCCTATGGCAGCCACGATCTTCCTTTCATGAAGGAAGTATTGTGATATCAACAGGGTTGAAAGGGGCTAGAGCATGATGGCTTGGGATGCTCTGTGGGATGTAGAACCCTACATAGAAACTGGACAACTAGGCTGTCCAGTTAATAGAAGCTGGGGCAAGGATCTGGAGTTCATTGATATTCTGGACAGATTCTATTTCCAGATCGTAAACCCAGGAACCAATGCAAGTTCGCTGTAGCAGCCATACAGAAGAATGCAGTGCTAGGCTATCTCTGCATGGCAAACATTCCTGGGCTCCCCCTCACCTGAACAGGGCAGTGGCTAAATACTTGGTGGCATAACTAAGCCCAGATAAGAGCCTACTTCAACTTCCAGAGATGGCCTGAAGTGCTTCTCATCAGCACTGGGATTCTCTGGGAAAGTGGCCGGTGAGAAGTCTGCAGTATCAAGTTATCAATCTGAGCTTCAGAAGCAGGGGAGGGCACGCTGGATGGATATAGGTCCAGTGAGGCTTTCCATACATATTAACCAGATTAAAAGACTATGCACAGGGAGTCACGACGTCATCCTCTCATACTTTGTCAATGCTGCCTCTGTCTCTGACCATTTCCATTCCAGGGTTCCGCAGCCCACGTTCATCGGAACTCAGTTAATCTCCCCAACGCAGGATTGCTCGGCAACTCTACAAATACCCAACATGCAGCTGCTGCTTGTTTCCTCCACCTAAGCCAGTGACAGACATCATTAGGCAATTCCAGTAGTCTTTCCCTCCAGACCTGCATAATGCCTTGGCCTTCTCATAGGCAGCCAGTGCCTGCCAGTCAGTATTAGATGTTGCCACCTGAACATTGCCTTTAATTCCAAGAACAAAGCCAAATCAAAGTCAGCACCACCAACCCCACACACACCCATGGATGTGGGCATCGTCTCTATAGCTCTCACTGCAAAGGCGAAAATGAGTCCTATGGCAGAGACTATCTAGTCAGCTGTAGGATCCTTCTTTGGTCAGAGCAAAGCATGCTCAGATTTGGGGGTAGAGGTTCCAGAACTTAAAAAATGTCATTAAATGTGTAGAGAATTAATGTTCCTGAACTTATGGTGATTCAACTGACAGGGTATGTTTTATTGTTGCTGTTGTCTTTGTTTTTCTTTATAATGGGGTGAAAAGCATACTCATTGGATCATTTTACCATTTGATTTCAGTATAGCATGTAGGAAATTACATGGTGTATCCAATGATTTATTATAAAACAGGCTTTGAGATAGATTGTTGCCTGACTACGTTCTGAAAGGCTGCTCCAAGCATGTTGAAGGTGGGCTAGGCTAAGCAATGATACCCAGTAGCTTAGGTGTAGTGAGTCCCATTCTCTACATCAGTTTATGGTGGTCTTACTAGGCTATAACTCCATCATGAATCAAGAAAGTGTGTGTAAACCTTTTTATGAAAAGAAATATCAATCGTTGAAATAAGAAAAGTGAATAGAAATAGGAGAATGGGACCGTCTAGTTGTCACTGGAGTTGAACACTAAGTTACTATGACTGGTTGATACAACTTTGTGGCTGGAAACATACTTGATCTATGCATTATTTATCAGAAACCACCTAAGATATACCCCTTGATGTTGAGCCATATGTCCAAGGATCCCAAGGCAGAGGGTCACCAAAAGACTTCCAGCTATGCTACCCCCTCCAAGAGTGTTCCTAGGACATGGAAGGAAGGTGGAGAAAGACACTACTGCTCTGTCTTTTTCTTTAGCTTCAGACCCCTTCCTTCCCACCAGGGTGTGATTACCTGAGTGATTTAGCTGTTAACCCCGCTCCCTAGCCTCTAGCTCTGCCAGATCCCTGTTCGGATGCACAGCTAATTCACTGGGTGTTTTATTCACTGAGGTTTTGAGGGGAGTTATTTTGCTTTGTTTTTTGAGACAGGGTTTCCCTGTGTAGCTTTAGAGCCTGTCCTGAAACTAGCTCTTGTAGACCAGACTGGCCTTGAACTCACAGAGACCTGCCTGCTTGTGCCTCCCAAGGGCTGGGATTAATGTGCGCCACCACCATCCGGCTCTCACTGGGGGTTTTATAATCACTTCAGAGTTGCTTCTCTCTGAAGAGTATCATTCACGCAGAGCCCATGACTAAACCTCCCCAGCTTCTAAACAGTGGAAAGCACCTGACTGATAAGTCAGCTCTCCAGGATCGCTGTCTGCTGCCTTCAGGGGGATCACCTGTAAATCTGGTAGGCCTGGGGAGTTCTCACCTGTGCCATCAATGGTTAGGAAGCGGCTTCCAGCCTCCCTCGTGGATCACAGCATGTATGTTGCCAAGAATTTGTGGAGTGACCATGCCTGTGAGCTGGGAAGATGGCTCAGCTGGTGAACTGTTGGCTGCACATTCGAAATGCCGAGCACATGCCTGAGATTCCAGGACTGGGGAGGCAGAGGCGGGAGGATCCCTGAGGTTTGCTGGGCAACCAGTTTATCTGAATCTGTGAGCTCTAGATACAGTGAGAGACCTTGTCTCAAATTAATAATAACAATAATTAAGAATAGTAAGTGGACAGTGGCTGAGGAAGAAACTCCACATCAACCTTTGGCCTTCATACATGCAAACACACACACACACACACACACACACACACACGCACGCACGCACGCACGCACGCGCACACACGAATGAAAGAGAGAGACAGGCAAACCCAGGAAGAGCCAGAGATATACAGACAGAGACAGACAGACAGAGGGAATTCCTATCTCTAACAATCTCAGCAGATCTCAAAACCTCACAGTGAGGGAAGACATGATGAGGCTTTATATCAGACAAAGTTCTCATGAGGATGCTGGAATTCCTCATCCCAAATGTCCTTCTCCCTCAACAGTCATCCCAAACAACTCAAAAGCAAGACCAAGAGATCCAGGCTCCCTATTATTCAGCAGGCCCTGGGGTATGCTCACAGACTAACTATGCATTTAGTGTTTGAAAAATTGTTCTTTAACACCTACTATGGCCTCTGGAGGTCCCTGTGTAAAACCTTGACTCACCCAAAACGTCTGGAGACCTTAGATAGTTGCACATCACAGGCTCTAACAGTCATAGTGTGTTAGCATCCGGAGTGCTGCATTCAAACATAGCCATCCCATCTGTCTCACCGTTTACTCCTCTTAGTGCCTTCTCTTTGTGCTTGCAAAGCATGTGCTCTCCCTGTGGGAATTGGGAGTGTAAGGGAACTTCAAAACACCTAAGTTTCTCCTTCTTGCTCTACATCTGCTGGGCTCAGCAGAGCTGCCTAAGACAGTAGGATTGGAACAAGTGGGGACCAAGGTTCTAAAACTGACAGCTAGTGGCTCATTAATCATGAGACATGAGTGATGGAACTAAGTGGAAGCCCAGAGAAATTTCCAAGAAAGAAAGGATGTCACTGGAGAGAGGTCATTAATGACCCAGCTTCTCTCCTTGATATAACAGGCTCAGAAGATTAGTCTGGAATTCGCTGGAGGTACTTTTCATCTTGCTTTAATGATGGGATATGACATGACAGCTGTACAGACATGTTGGAGCAATACATAATTATACAACCAGGGTGATCGGAAACTAACTCTATAACTCTAGCTGAAGCAGATCGATTAAAGACATTTGACACCCTGGAGGAGGTGAGAGCCCTAATTGGACGCCACTGTGGTTTGGATGAGGTTCTAGAAGTCAGGTGCATCTCAGCTGCAAATGCCCTGAGGCTGGACACACTAAGGAACTCCCTTAGCACTGTTCTCTGCCATAGCTCCAAGCTAACCTCACCTGGGATGATGGCCCAGCTTCACTCCCAGAGCTTCACTGTCTCTGGGAGTTGCTTGAGCTCTGAGTGTCTGGTCTATCACCCCCCAGGGTTCTCCCTCACTTAGTCAATGGGATGGTTAAGAAGTCTCCCATCTCTAAGGTGCTTACTGGCATAAATATTTAATGGGAATGGAGGTCAAATCCTACCTGTGATGTCCAAGAAGCTGCAGCTGTATTCAGTATGGACTCAAGAGCAGCTGGAAGAGTCTGGTCAGCTATAATCCAAGATTCAGCCATGCATTCACTTACTTAACAGGCATAGAGATTTGTAGTGGCCATGGCAGTAAGAATTCATGTAAGAGGGAACATGCTATGCACTCTGTGGACAGATACTGGACATTTGAACTTCAGTAATGCACTGAAGGAAAAGGTAACTGTGTCGTGGGCAAGGAAGGAACAGTCTCAAACAGTCCATTATGAACAGAGACTGATTTGATGGCCACTGTAGTTAGAGAGGAGAGAAGTAGCACAGAACCTGGCCATAGTACTTGTTGGTGTGCGGGTTGGGGGACCATACTCTAACCAGGAATGTAAAATGTCTATGGACACTGGCTCTCTCAGTTCCAGGACAAAGCATAGCATTTGAAAGTTTGGTAATTTCTTGAATGTCCAGGGCACCCTCATACACACCCTGGGGGGCTGGTTGGAGACAGGTAAGTAGTAGGAAGGCAGATCAGGTTGGTGCCTATTGTAGATGAACTGTTCTGCTACAGGTGAGGTCCTGTGTTACTGTGTAGGGAAGAGGTCCAGGAGAGCTTCCCGTCTACAGGCCTCGGAGGGAGAAAAAAGGAGGTGTGGACTTCTTTCTGCATGAGTGAATTCCCAAGCCCAATGACAGATCAGAGCAGGGTGTGGGCTAGGGAGTGTCAGGACCAGATCCTGTCACCCGGAAATGAGAAATCCAAACAGGAGAGTCAGTGAGCAGTCAGAAACTGTCGTTCAGGAGGAAGCCAGCCCAGGAGACGGGGCAAGAACTACAGCAAATGGCTTGGCTGCATCCTCAGAGTCCCCGTGGAAATGTCACCAGGTCCAGCAGCTGAGCATGAGGTCTTCTGGAGTGCTAAGTGCCCCCATCAGTACTTTGAGGGCTGTATGTGCCAGCTGCAAATCACAGTTTAAAAGCCAAACGTAGTGAGTGGTTTCTGGAAGAGGAACAGACATGTCTTCAGTGCTGTAGCACTGGTAAAGCATGTATTCTCTATAATAACCGCTTTCCAGCTATATCCCTGTAAGCAGCTCTAACAAAACTTGGTGGTTCATTTTCTTAAAGGCATGAAAGTAAATTAATGGGGCCTATTTGAGGTAAGGTAAAGGATCAGCAGGAGAGGGAAGGAGACAAGAAAGGGTAATGAATTCATGGTATGCATGTATGAGAGTATCATAATGAAACACATTATTATGCCCAGGTGATACATGCTAATTTTTAAAGATTACATAGTAAAATTTAGAGGAAAAATATGCCACACACACATACATACACATATACACATGCACAAATACACATGTGGAAATATATACATATGTAAATATACACACATGCACATACTTAACACACTCAAATAGACATAAAAACACATATAAATACACACATAGGCAAATACACACACATGTACACACACACACAGTCCAGCCATCGATACATTTTCCGATATGTGACTAGTCACTCTCCATTTCCAAGCCCCTATTTCTACAAGTACATGATGACAATGGCCCTACTTCCCAGAGCTATTGTGAGAATCAAGTGAAATAACCCTTGTGAAATACTAAAGCTCTCTCTCCCACCTCTGCGACCCTGCTCTCCTGCTCATGCTTTGCCAAAGGAACCTGTCAGGTGACCGTGTAAAACTGACTGAAGGCTGAAGCCAGCTTGTCCTTGTCACCGCGGTGGCTTAACAGAGTCCTGAAAGGACCGACCGCCAGTTGCCAGTTCCTGTCTTCCTGAGTTCCGGAGTCATGGCAGGACTATGGGACAGAAAAACCAGAAAGCGCCCTCAGCCCTCAGCTGTTTGCACAGTTGAGCCCATTTGTCCTGGTTGTCAGCCCTGATCTAGGGCGCTAGGCTTTTCGTTTTTCTTTGGCTTCCTAACTAAGCATTGCTCAGCATTTGCCTGATGTGAACACTCTGAGTGTAGGACCCTTCCGAATAACTCCATTCCCTAAAGCCTTTGGATCAGGGCTGCTAATGCACACAGAGTGGCGGGCGGCGTCAAGAAAAGCAGACAAAACACTAGACTCTATCGCCTACAACTGCTGATACGCTCAAAGCCTCCCTAAAAGTTCAGAGGATTTCAAAGATCCCTAGATACCAGGTTAAAGGCTAACCGTGCCCATCCCCCAGCACCGCGGTTGTGCAAGCCTAACTGCTTCCTGCAAAGGGCCCTGGCCAAAATCACTCTGTAGGTAGTAACATCACCAAGGAAACACTTCCCACCATGCCTCTTTGGGTCTCCTGACGCTACATCTGGTGTGAGAACTTGAGGATCAAGAGAAGACGCCAACCTTGCAGCCCTCTATCGAAGAAAACACTAAACAGGGAAGAAAACAAGGATGGCCTGTGTTGAGCCTCCATTTGCCTAAACCCTAAAGGTATCAAGCAGCTTCGGGTGTCCAAGGCCTTTTCTCGCCACAAGGGGGCACCCGTGCCATGCGTTAGTTTAGAACGTGGTTGGGGGTGTTAAGAACACCTTGGAAGATTGTGATCTCAGATTACAGAGAGGGAAACTGAGGCCAGGAGAAAGCAAAGGGCTCCTGAGTCTTCCTGAGTAATTTTCTTCTCGGTGCTTTCCACTTCCGTGTAAGGCTTTAGATTAGTATCATGGCTTCCAACAAGGGGACTTTGTGCTTGACGGATATTCCTCCCAGAATAGGATGAGGAAATGCTGGTTTCAGACGGCCCCACCCACGGGAGGCAGCACCTGCGAGCTCTGAGACCCTAGTCCTGTGCTTCCAGGAGCCTTTGACATACTAGGCTTCTGTACAAGACTTCCTCCCAAGGACCTGGCTAGGAAATTGTTTGGAAACTGCTGGTCTAGGTAGTGTCTGAAGATATCCACCATTCAGAAACACAACTATATTCCAAAAATGCGCGCAGCTTGCAACACCTAGAAGCATCCAAAGGACAAAGGTGTGTGGTCCTGGTAACCATGAGAAATTCTTCAGGCAACAAGGCAAGTCATCCCTAACTTCAGACCCACACTGTCACGAGGCCAGCACAACCATCAGGAATGTCACTCAGTGGGGAGACTGCTATTTAATCTACTTTTCCAATATCCATCTCTGTTTACAGGTAAGGAAAAATGAGTGTGGTGGTTAATTGTGATTGTCAACTTGTCACAACCAAGAATGACCTGGGAAGGAAGTTTTTTCATTTGCTTGTTTGGTTTGGTTTGGTTTTTCGAGACAGGGTTTCTTTGTGTGGCCCTGACTGTCCTAGAATACCTTGAGAAGCTCCTGCCTCTGCCCCCCGAGTACCGGGATTAAAGGTGTGCACCAACAACAACAATCAGAAGGGAGATTTAATAAGAAATTATTTGGGTTGAATTGGCCTGGGGAAAGGCCTATGGGGGGAGTTTCATAATTGGGTTAATTGAGTTAGACCATGTAGAATGTGGGTGGTACCATTTATGGACTGGACCCAGGAGTGAGTGAAGATATCAAGCTAAGCACCATCTTGCATCTAATTATTGATTTGTTTTTCTCTGTTCTGTTTCTGTAGAAGGATGTGATGGGACAATCTCTCTGAAGCTGCTGCTGCTGCTGAAATTTCCCTGACTTGAGTTGTGTGCCAAAATAAACCCTTCCTCTCCTAAGTTGGTTTTCTCCAGTATTTTGTCCCAGCAACAAGAATTAAAACTAACACAATGAGGTTCACAATATTTAAGAGAGGAAAGCCAGGCATTCTCAGGAACGCCAACCTGGTGTCTGCCTTGGGCAGAAGGCTAACCAGGACCTGTGTCCATACCACAAGGAGGAAAGAGAATTCTTTCATCTAGGCACATTTCATCTAAATTAGATATTTGGATCCCATCATGAATGGGTAACCAGTCTTTTCTAGACAACAAGAAGAGAAGGCAAATGTGCCTGGAGGTCTGCGCATTGTTGTGGGCTCTGGGCACCAGAGGGCAGTGACCATTTATTCAGGCTTCTTCACAGTTAGACTCCCATATTCAGAGTCGGGATGCAGCCAGAGAAACCAAAAACATGTAGTTCTTCCCTGCAAAGAAGTTGGAAACCAATCCCCACACCACTAAGAGAAGGAGGGCGCTGATGGCACCCCCAGAGAGAGGGCACTGTCCCCTACTGTAGAGTAGGAATGCATTAGTCTGAAATCAGAAAGGGTACACTGGGTCTGTTCCACTTTTCATAGGACCTGAAGCTTTAAGGGGGTGTGTGTGTGTGTGTGTGTGTGTGTGTGTGTGTGTGTGTGTGTGTATGTAACTGTGTGACTATGTGTCTGTCTGTATATGTATTGTGTACATATGTATGTATGCCTCTGTGTGTATCTGTGTATGTGTGTGTATGTATGTATGTGCATGTCTGTGTGCCTGTGTCTGTTTGTATTTGTGCGTCTGTGTGTGTGTCTGTATATCTGTGTGTGTGTATGTATGTGTGTAACTGTGTGACTATGTGTCTGTCTGTATATGTGTTGCATACTATGTATGTCACTGTGTGTATCTCTCTCTCTCACACACACACATACAATCTTTCCTCCAGGTTGGTAGATTAGAGAAAAAATATGGCTGGTAATTTCACTTAAATGAATATTAATATTTAGTATGGTCACTGTAGCCGTTACTGTCCCGCTGCTGTGACAAAATACCTGGCAGAACACAATTTAAAGAGAGAACAGTTTACTTGGGCTCACAGTTTCAGCAGTGCGACCATGAGTTGGAGTGTGAGGAAGAAGTTTCTGGACGGATCAGAAAGCAGAAGGCTAGACCAAAGCTAGGCCATAACCTCAAAGGCTCAGCTCAGTGATCCGCTGAAACAAGGTACGCCATACATATCCCAAAGATTCTACAAACTTCCAGAAGAGTACCACAAGCCCAGGATCAGGTGTCCAAATCCCAGGGACCTCTGGGAAGTCATTCTGTGTTCCAACCCATAGTTGCCAATTGGGGGAAATTTCTATCAGTGATCTTTTATGTATGAGCTGTAGGTTTTCAATACAATTTGGGTTCTCTTTTGCATAGATGAATCTTCAGTTCTTTTGAACTTGAGAGCACTTGTTAGCCAATTTGTTGACAACAGTTCTGTGTTAACATCCTATTATAGCTTTCAAGTTATCTTTGTCAATGTCAGTACTTATTCCAATTGACAAAAAAAAAATAATAATCTCTTTCAAAGATGTTCCTATGATTGATTTCTCTTCATTAACTTACAAGCCAAGCAATCCATGAACCAATCCATTACCTGTATTCAAAATGTCTCTCCTCCTCTTAATGAATTGCATACATCATAATAATTTACTCTTCTCTAATGTGTGTGTGTGTGTGTGTGTGTGTGTGGTTATATGCATGGACACACAACACATGCATGTGTACATGCAAGTGGAGGCAAGAACTCAATGAGTTCCTCTATTGCTCTCCACTGTATATTTTTGAAATAAGGTCTCTCACTGAACCTGTGTCTTAGTCAGGGTTTCTATTGCTGTGAAAAGACACCATGTCCACAGCAATTCTCATAAAGGAAAACATTTAATTGGAGTGGCTTACATTTTCAGAGGTTTGGTGCATAATCATCATGATGGGACATAGCAGCATACAGGTAGACATGGTGCTGGAGAAGGCACTGAGAGTTTTACAACTGAATTCCCAGGCAACAGGAAGTGAACTGCCTCCACATTGGGTTTAGCTTGAGCATATGAGACCTTGAAATGTGCCCCCACAGTGACACACTTCCTCCAACAAGGCCATATCTACTCCAACAAAGCCACACCTCCTAATAGTGCCACTCCTTATGAGCTTATGGGGGCCAATTACATTCAAACTGCCACACCATGTAAGATTAAATTGCCAGCTATCTCCTGGGGTCCTCCTGTCTCTGCCTCCCGGCCCTAGAACTGCAGGAAAACACCACTACAGCCAACTGTTTATAAGTGGGTGCTGGGGATTTGAACTCAGATCCTTATGCTTGCACAGTAAACACTCTACCGATCAAGCCATCCCCCAGTCTCATCACTTACTCTTCAGCAACAGAATAATTTCTGTTAATTTTGTTTATTGCTATGGGTTTTCCTTATCAGTGATTTTTAAATTGAATATTCTCTTGTTTAACTAATAAACTGAAAGACGTCAAAAGGCTTTAGCCAAGTTGCGAATCTGAATTAACTTCGAAAATCTTACCAATTTTGGTAAGACTCAATTTAAGTGGTGTAATTGACCTTTACTAACTTTTTGAAATGAACTTTTTGTATCTTACATCAGTATCTGAGTTTTTCTTCTAAGTCTTAAAACACATTTAGACTCTTTAAAATGCCTGGAGCTTGCACTGCAAGGCTGGAATGGTACCTTTTGAGTCTAAGCCAAGAAGAATCGGAGTTGGAGAACTTTCAGTTAGTATGGGTGAAATTCACTGCCATCCTACACACAGTTTAATGACTGTGAGCTGTCTCTGTGTAGGACGAGCTTCCAGGAACATTCCCAGTGCTCTTTGCCCTAGCTCACCTGGTGCTGTGTCTCTGAATTGCAGACCACTGACAGCACCACACCATGGGTATCCTGTTGTAGTTCTTGTCATTTGCTCTTAGTGCTTCACTGGCAGTAAGTCTTAAGTGTGTATGTTCTTACATTTCCTTCTCTCTTAGAGCATACTTGATATTTGCTATCTTTGTATATAGTTTTGTATCACGCCTAAATCTTTTTCTTTAGACTAAAGCGGGAATTGCAGTGAGATATCCACCCCACCTGCACCTGTAGCACTGACCATGTTTGTTTGGGCGTGGTCCCAAGGTGCAGATGTGAAGGAGGGTGAGATTAGGTCTGGGATGTCAGACCCCAGCGGGCTCTTCTTGGTTCCAGTTGAGTCACTGAGAGCAGCCTGGGTGTGGATCCTTGGAGCGGGAACTTGCCGGTCATCGGTTTCTCGTATAAGTGATCTCTCCCCGAATAAAATTAATAACTTACTTTAAACCTAGTTCCTTGTATCTTAATCCATGCATGAGCATCCAGCGGCATCCTGTGATTCCTGCATCGCCACAGACCCAAGAGCAAGTGTGGCTAGAGGTGATGATGGAACACAAGAGACAAGGGGTTCAGCCCACTGCAAGCAAAATACCTTACTTTTGAGCAAGTATTAAAACCTCGGTGTTTAATGACCACATCAGAGGGGGCTTGGGAGGGGCTATGTATAAAGTTTCCTTAGTCTCCTATGAACTTCTGAAAATAAGGAGCAAATCACAGGGAAAGATAGACTAGGTAACAGAAACAGCACAGACAAAGAAACCATAGTCACTCATTCCAAAATGTGTGACAAGCAATAAGGCACATGTAACTAAGAAAGCCAGATGCTGGAGGGACTGAGAGCCAGGTAACGAGAGGCTGGTGTTCCCAGCGGAGGAGGGTACCGGCAGCCACCAATGTTCTCACAGTTACCTACACTGCTTCCCTGTCCCTCCACCTTCCTGGGGTCTCCCCTGCGATCTTTGTCGGTAAAGACCTTTTCAAAGGTCCGATGGGATGTCTGAAGAGAGAGGTCCAGAGTGTGCAGAGCTGAACTTCAGCCCTCATTTAGGCATTGTGCGCATGTGCCAAAGGACAAGACGGGCTCTACGAACAGGAAGCAGAAGCTGGGCTCACAACAGCGTTGCCTTGTTACCTGCCAAGGGGACTTCACAGTCCATGGGACATGAATGCCACCTTTGGGTCGTTTTGATTTAGAACTGGCGACGTGGCAGTTACTAGCACTCCCATTTTACAGTTGAGGGAACTGGGCCTGTGGGGACCCAGATGACTCACCGTAAACAGGTTAACTAGGCCCTGTGTGAGTCATCCTCTCAGCCAAGGACAGCCAGGCCCAGCACCGCCTGCGTTGTCCTATCAGTTGTCACAGGACAACCTGCCTTGGGAGATGTGTCAGAGGCGACTGCGCCTGCCCATGCACGTAGAGTGATGGTGCCACTGTTCTTCCCACCCACGCACCTTTCGCTTCTCTCTAGGGTCTCAGACCTTCAAGCCACAGGACTGAACATGGCAATGTTAAGTATGTATGGAAAATACCCCCACCTGTAATTGTCATCCAAACTGGAAGAACATCCTCTATCAAAACCTCTATGAACACCATGTACAAAATGGTCAATGATCAAAAACTGTCTGCATTGAGACTGCCCAGCCCACACAAGGCAGAATGAATGTCCCGAGCACTGGGATCAGAGCAGCAGTTTGTACCCAGTGTTGACCTTCTTGGGCATCTTCAAGCTAGCCAGCCCCTTCTCTCCTGAGTGCTGGGCAGGAGAGGCCGTAACTGCCATGTGAAAGGGTTGTTAATTGCTTATCTGATGCCTTATGTCTTGCACGGGCTCAACTACCCAGGGATCTCTGCCGCCCAGAAGCTTCCAGTCTTCCCCCTAGAGGAGGACTAAGAAAAGAGCAATTGACCATCATTTCTTAATTTGTTGAGAGTCACTGCAGCCCTAAAGGGAACTTTCTAGTTTTGGAATCTGAGGTGGGGTCCCAGAATGGCGAGGCCCTGGATAGCCTAGAATGAGGCTGTCTAATAAAAGACACCAGACGTGGAAAGCCAGAACCATGGAGTCTGGGTTGCCCTAATCCCAGCTCATCTGATCGAGACAGCACAATGTTGTGATCTCCTTGGGGTGTTTGTCTCCTTCCTCCCCTACAGTGTGTGTGCAGTCTGGGCATCCTCTTCAAACCAAGTTCTGATTCAGGAACCACATGAGAGTCTGCTATCTAACAAGCTGGCACAGGGGCTGGACCAGACTGCACTCTGACTTTCTACAGCTCTGAATCCTCCAGTTCTCTTCCAAAGATAAGATGGGCCAGGGCAGGACAGCCAGAAGACATGAGCAGCTCCAGCATCAGTGACAGGAGGAAATGAGCCTCTTCTCTTTAAAGAGAATTTAAAGGTGATCTGTGGCATCCCTGAAAGAGTTTGATCTTCAAGGCATCCCCAGAACGTGTCTAACCGGGGAGGAACATGAGCACTTGTGAAGGCAGCCACAACACCCCGTGGGGATGTCCATCAGGTGACTATGTGACTTTGGTTGGTGAGAAAGCCAGCCTTGATGCCAGATGCCTGAATGGTTAGGGAGATGTCTGAGCTTTGATCCCATAAACTGTATGGCTTATGGAAAAGAAAAAAAGCCCTCTCAGTGTCAGGTTCTTCGTCGATGAAACACGGATGTCAGCAGAATGAGCAAATCAGAGTATAAAATCCTCCCTGAAGATCTAGAGCTATAAAGAACCCAGTGAACATTAACACATGTACCAGGAGAGGTTGTTATTATTTAGAACCAGAAGCTATGCAAGAGTGCATGTGGTTCTGTGACCCACAGAGTTCACTGAAACCTCAAATCCTGCTTCCCTCTTGGATGAGTCACCAACTAGCAAAGGATGAAAGGCAGACTTAGAGAGAGACACTGGAGGCCTCCTATTTCCAATCTTCCTTTGTCACCCAAACAATAAACCTCAGGGCACTTGACAAGCAAGGCTGAGGTTCAATATTTGTGTCAGAGTGCATCCACTTGGCATTTAAACAGAGGGGAATGCCTGTGTCCTTGGGATGCTGGAACAAAGCACGGCACACTGGTGACTCAGAAACTGATTCCCTCACGCGATTCTAGAGGACAAAAGTCTGAAACCAAGTTGTCAGGGGGTCATGCTCCCTCTTCAGGAACTGATAGCAAATCCTTCCTCCTCCCCTCCCTTTTAGCTGCCTTCTCATTTCCTCCTTTCTTTCCATTTTCCTTTTCCATCCCTCCATTTCTCTCTACTTTTTTCTCCCCTCCCTTCTTCCTCTCTCTTCCTTTTTCTTCTCTCCCTCCATCTTTCTCCCTTCCTCTTTCCTTCTAGAGCTTCCAAGTGCTTGGTTTGTGACAGTCTCTGTTTCTGTCTTCATGTAGATTTCTTCTCCACCTGTCTCTTCTACCCTCTCCTTTGCACAGATATATTATTGGATTTGGCCTCCACCCTAAATCTAGAATGATATCTAAAGATCAAAAAGCACATTGGCAGAAAGGCTTTCTCCTGTGCAGGTCATGGGTCCAGAGAGACATGAATTTTTAGAGGGCACTATTTAAACCAGTCTAGGGATGGTCTTCATAGGTGGGTGGCATCATTTTCCCACCTAACCACAAAGCATGTCCGAGTTGATCCAAGTGCTCGATGGTGGCACAGTGAACACCCTCTGAGGGTGCAGGATAGAAGGGTGTCTGGGAGTGGGAACTGTGCCCTCCTGCTTATCCTTCTTTTTGTGGACATAAAGCCGTGCCCAGAGGAGGATAGAACATTACAGACTCTCAGAAAATAGGGGGTATAGGAAAACAGTGCTTGACTCATCCAAAGATGTGGCCATCTTCATTTCTACTTGTCTCTGGTGTTTGGCTGCCCCTTGAGGATGTATGTACCTTCATGCTGGATTCTCACACAGCTCCCTCCCTCCACAGGTATCTAAGACACCCATTGGATGGTCATCCCCAAAGAATTCGGTCATGAAGTCATTTCCATCTCCTGCGTTGCATCTCTCTCACACAGTTCATGCTCTTGTTCATATCCCTTTTCCTTGTCCAGAATGCTGTCATATACCATATTTGGACTAACATTAAAATGTGGTAGCTAGAGACCTGGGTGGTTCTAACATTAAGCAATTTGGAGTATTGGGGGAGGACCATGTTTGAACAGGGAGCATCCCAAGGCTGAAAGCTGAGTCCTAGAGAAAAGCAAGTGGAGATTGAACCTGACTGGACATATCCCTTAGAGCAATCTCTCAGACAGTCATCATCTCCTAAATCAGAATGTGCAGACATGTCAGCAACGGTCTTGGGCATACTAGACCCATGCTCCATCCTGTCCCTGTCAGCAGAATCTAAGCTATGTCTCATGATAGGTAAAATACGGATGATGGTAACATACTTCTTGGGGTTGTGAGAGGGAGTAAAGAGGGAGGCACACACAGCTGAATGAGATCAAGTCACCCTTGACATCTGATGAGCTTTCAACAAAAGTTACCACTGTCAGTAACATTAGATACAGAGCCCAGAGCCTTACCTGTTTATTGTGAGATGCTTACAGGTTGCATAGCAAATGCCACAATGATCCGGATGCTGCATGTGATTAATACTTTACTATTGAAATATTGATGCTGGTGACAACGATGACAATAATGTTATGGATGCTATTATTGTTTTTCCTGATTTACAGACAATGTGTTAGGACCCAGATAGTGACAGTCTCGGAGGCTGAATTGTCCCTTCATGCATGATACCGCATTAGCTCACAGGGAGCTCTATGAATTAGACCCTTGTCTTTGTATTTCACATAATAGGAAATGGGCTCATAGAAATGCATGGAGCTGCACACAGCCAGGAATTAGTGGGGAGCAGCTTCAGAAGCAAGACTCACTGGCATTTTCTACCAAGACCTGAACAAACCACCGCAAGTTATTTACAAAGAGATGGAACCTTTGGAGCTCAGCCTACAAACAGAAATGCATTTGCCTTCTGTCTGTTGCCATGGTCTCTGTATGCTTTTAGCAATTAATTACCACTATTAATTTCCACTATTACTCAGTTCATTACAGTTCTTTTTTTCAAGCCTATTGCTGGCCCTGGGGCAGCTGACTCCCACAGAGGTATGTCCCAATATAGTTGACCTGTCAGCAACCAGCCTAACCTTGCATCAAGGGAAACAGCCCAAGGGAGGCAGGCCCTGGGGCTGCTTGGTTAGATTGAAGGTCTGTATCCCTGACTGGGGTGGATTAAATGGAGAGTCATCAGCTGCAGCCAACTGTAGCAACTTGGGAACATTCCAGACCTGAGATGTGGGAGAATCCCAGGCAGTGAGACCACAGCCTTGCTTTAGCTTGATTCCTGCTGCTGCTGCTGCTGCTGCTGCTGCTGCTGCTGCTGCTGCTGCTGCTGCTGCTGTGTTCGTCCCCTCCATGCCCGTGGACATTGGCTCCAGCACCTAACCCACAGTGTCCCACCTTGGCTCCGAGAGGTAAAAGAGACATTTATACATGCTTCTCGTTGGGCTCATATACTCAGAAGTGAGTTCTTTGTTTGAGTTTCAAGACAGGATGGGCACATCTCCAGGCCTCCTCTTACTGAAGTAACCCCTTGAAACTGCTTCAGACCCCTGGAGGAACACATTCTTCAGTCCACTGACAACTGTTGATGTGGCCAGGGTGAGTGGATGCTACAGAGGTGTTAAAGTGGATGTGCAACCCTAAGCCTGACAGGTGCAAGGCTGGCCTGAGGGTCAGGAGCAACAGGAGCCCCAATGAAAGCTGCTGGAGACACTGGACACTTTATGATCTCCTTGTCCACCCAGTGTATGCCTGTGGGTGAGGAGTCAGGGTGTGGCTTATAGGACAGGTACAGAAGGCCTATGACACTGCAGAGCCAGGACTCAGGAAACATGGAAGCAGAGCGTATCACTCTGCTCCATGGTAATTCAAGAAAGCTAAGCCACCTGCCAGCCCTACACAGTGTCAAGAAAATACACTCATTGTACAGGTGTCAAGAGCTTATTAGCTCAATTTGTACATAATCTAGTCCAGGAAGATGAGGTCTCCTCAAATGGGATTTAAGAGCAATCTTTACAAATTTTAAAGCCACAACTCCAATTCCATTATCCGTGTGTGTATGTATATGTGACATATGTGTGTGTATGTATATGTATATGTGAGTGTGTCATGTGTGCATACATGAAGTGGAGGCCAGGGGACACTAGGGTCTTGAATAAGCTCACTGAGTAATAGCAACAGAGCAGATAAATGTCTCTTTACCTCTGAGAACACAGGGCTGCAACCAACCGCGCACAGCAGCAGCAGCAGCAGCAAGCAGCAGCAGCAGCAGAGAATCAAAGCAAGGCTGTGGTCTCACTGCCTGGACTTACTCCCTGAGACAGAGTCCACACTACATCTGGAGTCTAGGGACTGTTTTGCTCCAGTCTCCCCTGACCTCTGGTTCTAACACTCTTGAGCTCATCCTGAGGGGTGTGATATGGATGTCACATGTATGGATGAGATCCAGAGATACTTACACTCTATGCTTTGACCAGGTGTGAGTTTCTTTGTTAATCAATATCCACTGCACAAAGAAACTTCTTTGGTGAAGTCTAGAAGCTATGCTAATCTATGGGTGTAAGGATCCAAATTTAGGAATTGTGTCCATTTAGCAAAATAACAAGTTTAACCCTGAGGGTTCTGGGCTGCCCAACCATGGGTTCTTGGCTAGATTTACAGTACCATGTATACATTTCTTCCTGTGCAGTGGAACTTAAATCTAATCAGAAATTGACCTTGTTGCTTCTATGACGTTCATGCCATTGTTACCCATGGGCACATCTTGCCTATCAATCATTATGGTAGTTTACTGGTGTTACATCTGGGTAAGACTCCTAATAAGCTTCCCCACCCCTTCCCTGACAATAGTCTACACTAACACCTTCTGATACTATGAGAGCTAGCTTCCTGGAGAATATCAAGTTGATGTCTCTGTATCCTGTGATCAATGTGTGTGGTGTCTTCACAACAGGGTCTTATCATCAAGTTCTGGTGGGCAACCAAGAACAATGTAAATAGCCTGTATTTGGGGGTAGGGGGGCTCATCTAGAACACCTCTGACCAACAAAAGAAGGAGGGATTTCCCACATCTGGTACTGGGTTTTTTATTTGGAACTTATAGCTCATGGAAGGAGCATAGTGCCATGTGTAGATAACTCCAGCTCTCTGTGTGTGGGTGTGTTATAAACTTATAAGTCCATGTGTCTTTTTTCTTTTAATCCTTAGTGTTAGTCATTCCTCCCCTGCCCCCTTCTCTGCTCTATGCTTCTAACACTCTCCCCGTTAAACGTTCTTCCTTATTATTGGTGCTTTCCCTCATGTCACCTGTGTTCTCCAATGTCACCTTTAAGACCGTTCTTCCCCCTCCTCACCAATGGTCTCATTCCAGTTTCTGGTATTTGACAGGCTCTCCAAGTTAAACACAAATCTAAAGATTCAATTTGCTTTGTAAGACATTGTGAAACATAAAATACACAAAACAGCACTCACTCAGATCAAATTGAAGCTAATATTGCTAATTCAGACCCACTCAGTTCATTCTGTTATGAGGTATTTCTCCACTCTTTTCCCTAACTTCTTTCTCTAGAAGTAACAACTGTTAGCTTCCAGATCCTTTCCAGACCTGCCTCTATGATGAAGAAAACCCATGCTGGCGTGTTGGCTATAGTCAAAGGCATTGCAATTATTTAGGTGACTTCTTTATGTAAGAAAGAATAAACCAGGCTTGATAGTTCATGCCTGTAATCTGAGAGTCTGAGGTAGGAAAATCTCAAGGTGAGCCTGGGCTAAAGTGTGAGACCTTGTCTCCAACTAGCAAAACAAAACAAACAAATAGAGCCAAATAAGACAAGGACAAAGAGAACATTCTAAAATACTGATGTAATGAGAGAATGCCATGTTCAGCAAGTGTTCTACAAAACTGACTGCCACCTTATGACAGGGCCAGAGCTAGCCGGGATTGTAGAGAGCTGCTGTGACTCAGTGTGGCTGCTGACCTGAGCAACGGGAAAGCAGAGAATGCCAAAAGCCCGTCAGGGGATGGATGCTCATCAGTGTGGCATTGGCACCTGCCTCTGGGAAGCTCCCACAGATGCTCTTGAATCAAGCTGACAGCTCTAGCCACATCCGACCAGCCTGGCAGCCCAGCCACAGCATGCTGGCAGACATGCCCAGGTCAGCAGACCCTGCACCTTCTTGGACAGGACACTTACGAATAATACTGACAGTGAATAACAGCTCAACAGGGGAGCATCTGGGAGTGGCAGCATCCCACTTAATCCCTCACACTTTACCTGAGAGGTGGGGTAGAAGCTATTATTGGCCCCATTTCCAGAAGGCACAACTGATACTCAAGGAAATAAAGTCACCTGCCCACAGTCTGTCACACTCCCTGCTGGTCGGAAGGTACCATGCTTCCGAGGGGATGTAACTTTCTCCCTATTTCCCAGATTAAAAAAAAAAAAAAAAAAACTGAGTCCCAAGGAGGTCCAAATCTGCATCTCCTGACTCTGAGCAGTGTTACTCCTCCTCCCTCAGGCCCAGCATGGGGGTGGTGCTGCGGAAATTCAGAGAAGGGCAGGTTGCATAACATGGCTGTTCTCCTCCAAAGGCTGCAAACACCCACTTTCCCCATTCACGAATCTGGGCAATGAGTGGTGGGAGTCAGGAAAGGATATATAAAAAAAAAGTCTTCAGTCAGGGAATTTCACAGTATAATTATATAGTGAGGACACCAAATTAGCAGAATGAGGGACTGTCAGAAGCAGCAGCGGCATAGCACCACTGACATCCCCAGATTCACAACCACTCCCAATCTTCTGGGTAGGCTGAGAAACTCTCTCCCTAGATCCTAGGTACACCCTGCTGATGCTAGGAAGTCTCTGCTGGACGAGTCCTTAGCAGCCATTGACCCCAAACCCCTTCATTTCACACTTGGAAAACTAAAGTCCTCACAGGGCTGGACAGCCAAGTCCAGCCCCACCCAGGTGCTCTGAAGTCAAGTGAGAAATACAATCCCCTTGGGCTTTTGAGTCCAAAATAAATGCATGCACAGCTCTTTGCATCGTTACCATGGTTATAGATAACAAGGGCCGTGGCAAAGCACAGCAAATTAGTTACTGATGAGGGAGGAACTTCCAACGGTGACACATTCTGCATGAGCGAATGCTTTCCTTACTCAGTCACATGGCACGTGGTTTCCCAGTGCCAGGGCAAGCTCTGATAGTGAGAGCAGATACTAGTACAGAAGAGAACAAGCTGAGCACACTAGCCACACAGCCTGCCTCTGTCCCTCCTCAGGCCTCCTGTCACGAAAAAGCATAGTGTGATCCATGCAAAGCTCTCATGATCCCCTGAGGCCTTGTTTCTTGGGCCAGCAGAGGAGACTCACAGGCAGACAGCCCCTGGCTCTTGGCCGGATTGTATGGGCCGTCTGAGCAGTCAGAGTAAGGACTGGGTAAGACCAACCACAGAAGTGTCCCATTTGGCCTTGCTTGATCGCTTCACCGCTTGCCTCTGTGACCTCAAGTTCCCAGGGCACCTGGGTTCAGTCTGTGGTGGTGGCTTGGAAGGGGGGCTGTGGTTATTCTCCTCCCTGTAGCCACTCCCCTTCAAACTGTGTCCAAGGCTCCTCCATCAGAGTCCATTTCCCTCCATGTGAACCAGCATCATCGGCCTTCTGAGTTGTTTTGAACAGCGGAATGTGGAGCCCACTAAGCCGCAAGTAAGAGTCCTCGCCCCACTCCCAGAACATTCAGCGGGGTGACTATTAGCTTCGAATCAAGGAAAACTGAATGCATCAGCAACCTACAGACATGCTTTTTTTTTTCTTTTTTCTTTTTTTTTCTTTTTTTTTCTTTTCAATTCTGCCTCAGCCCCAATCCTTGGAGAAGCAGATGTTGAGGAGGGAGAAAATGGAAGTCCTCCAAAACTCTCCAGCAGGAACGCTATAAGGAGAGTATGTTTGTAAAAAGCAGTGTGGATAACCCCAGCGCCTGGGGTTGCAGGAGGGTAGTGAGGCTAAGCTGACCCACGAGCAAAGGCAACAGGGAAAGAGCCTGAGTGTTGAGAGGTCTGAGGAAGTACTGCAAAGCCCTCCGGGAGTCCCTGAGCTACAGGGAGCTGACAAGGGATGTCAGCCATCTGCGAAGCAGCCTGTGCGCGAACAGCTTCATGCAAAAGCAGCAGTGGGTGATGAAACCTAGTAACTGCTGTGCTTGGAGCAAGGGCTGAAGACACTTTTCTCCTTGATAGAAGAGGGAATGTCTCCCCATCCCTAACATTAGTCACTCTTCTCTGCTCCCTGCATGATTTTAGAATTTTTTTCCTTAATGTGTGCCTTTGCACTATGTATGTGCAATGCCCATGGAAGCCAGAAGAGGGAATTGGATCTCCTGGGATTGGAGTTAGTCAGCTGTGTGCTACCATGTAGGAGCTGGGACTTGAACCAAGGTCCTCTGAAACAACAGCCAGTGCTCTTACCTTCTGAGCCATCTCTCAGCTCCTCCTGCTCTGTGCACTTTAATTGTACTATCACTCACTGTTTGTGTTTTCTTCTCATTTTTCTATCTCTTGCCACCACCAGGTAGGCTCCCCAATCACAGAAATGTGGTCTGTTTTGATCACTGCTATATCACTAGTACAGTAAATGGTGCCTGACACTCAGAAAGAACTGTGTGATGGAGAACATTGCAAAACACCATAATCAACCAAAATGCAGAGAGCAAGTAACTGTGGTGCTCAGCTCCAACTGGTACATCTACAACACAATGCCTGCACCTAAAGTTGGGGGTCTGTAAAGGAAGAGGGGGTGGAACAGAAGGTTGCTGTGAGATTGTCTCCTAGAAATGTCAGAGAAGCTACAGCCATGTCTCATCAGCATGACCGTCTAAACAAAATGTGAACCAAGATGACACCATCGGACATACTGACATGCAAAGGGGAAATGTCATGGGACCTCAACCCTAGACAAAGTGCTACAGGGAACTAAGGAATGCCGAAAGCAGGAGAAATAGTGTTTCTCAGGGAAGAGGCCCCACCAAGTGGTCAGTTCTGACATTGTATACATATTTCTACATATACAATTAACATTATACAGACTTAGCAGGTTATAGTTATGTATTTGGGAGTGTATTTACACATACATGTGTAAATATATCAATCACTAAAGAAAAAAAGGTTATGAATTTGAGAGACAACACAAGAAGTGTTGGAGGAAGGAAAGGGAAAACTAGTGTGTGTGTGTGTGTGTGTGTGTGTGTGTGTGTGTGTATGTGTGTGCGCGCGCACGCGCGCGCGTTGCGTATACTGGTGTACATGTATGTTTGTATGTATAGGACTATACGTGCATACTGTGGACTGAAGTGGTCAGACATTATAGCATTACACTTACAGTCCCAGCATTCAGGAGGATAAAGCAGGAAGGACCATGAGTTCAGGCCTGGCCTCACTATGTAGCAAGACTCTGTTTAAAAAAAAATACCTATGGAATGAATTGATGAGTGAATAAATGAATGAAATAAGAAACATGTCTTTGTAGGTCTTGATGGACCACTTTCAAATAATGTAAGCTCCATGTTAAGAATCAAATATCTGTGACCTTCAATGATTCATATGTTGAAGCTTTAGTCCAAAATATGACCATATGGGAAAATAGTTAGGGTCAGAGGAGGTGACAAGGGTGGGTGGAGCCTTCAGGGTGGAAGTGGGGCCCATATAAAGAAGAGAGCAGGCACCTTGCTATTGTCCCATACGCATTTAGAGGAAAAACTATGTGAGTGGAGAGAGCAAGTAGCTAACTGCAAGCCAAGAGAGACCTGAGAAACGCTATGGGCAGCGTCTTCACCAGGCTCTCCAATCTCCAGAGTGTGGAGAGAGCAACTGGCTGTTGTGTAAGCCTCTGGCCTAGGGTATGCATGCCCTCTTAGCAGTGGGGGAAAAGTAAGGTACCTCAAGGCCACTGTTAGCTCACACAGACAAACCCCTCCCCAGAAAATGCTCCAAGAAAGTAGGTGTCATTCCCCACAACTCCAACAGACACAAGATATGAGGCCACCTTTCTGATGACAAGGGGACAGGACATTGCATATTTGTGGCTGGTGGTAGCAAAGATACATAAGAAAAGAAGGGAGTCAACTTAGTTAGCTACACCTCTGGCTTCCTGTCTATTTACAGCCCCCTCCTGGAAGAACGCAGACACTCTCAGGCAGTAGTACCCAGAAGACATGATGATGGGAAAGTGGGTGGCCCTGGGGGCTAATCAGATCAGAGCTCTGGGGCAGTTTTCTCTACCTTGTTGCTATAGCAACAGACTCCAGCTGCAGGTGCCCACCTGTCACCAGTACCAAGGCCAGACTCTGATGGCATCTGAATAGGCCTGTCAGTGTGGGAACAGAGAAAGCAAACACAGAAAGGCTTGAGGAACTGTAGGTCACGGTGAAGAAACAAATCCATGACACAGACCTGTTGAGACTCCTGCTGGATGCCTCTACCCCGGGTGGGTATGCACAAAGTCCCAAGGCTCCCCTCTTCCAGCAATAGGACCGCCCATAAATGTAAAAGGTACCATAATACCAGTCACCGTGCAAGGTAGCAATAGGGAGTACAAGATCAAGGAAGAGCCGTCCTGTGCCCCTGCCCACCAACTTCTACCACCACCCCTGCTTCTGGAAGAAACATGGCACTTCAGACGCCCATCTCCAGATCCATTACTCACCTGATTGTTCAGGTTTGATAACTGAGGGTGGGAGTACATTCACCCCTGTCTGCTGTCCCTTGTGACTCTATCCTTCACCCATGACCTAGCAGTAGTGATGTGTTCCTCCCAGATGGCCAGGCCAGAGCTGCAGGATCTGTGAATACTGTCACATCAGTGGCTTTCACAGAGCTCTTACCTGATAGTTCCTCCAGCTAGAGAGAACGGTCTAACCACCCTTCACATTCCACAGTCACCTTCCAGGGCCTGGCCACTTTCTCCTCCTACATGTTTGTGTTCTTATAGAAGTCTCCTGCCCACCCACTCTCCTGTCATTCTTGCCCTGACTCAACTTGCATTCGAGGGCCTGTCATTGTTTAGATCTAGAATGTTCCCTCAAAGACTTATGTCATGAAGACTTGTCCCCCATGCAGAGTGCTCAAATGTAGGCCTTTGGGGAGATGATTGGATCTTGAGGGTTGTGACTTCACAAATGGGCAATCTGGTCACGGATGGGCTCTAATTTGATGGACTACTGTGTGGTAGTGTAAACTGAACCAGGTAGAAGCTAGTTAAATGGGACCCTTGGAGGCATGCCTTTGGGCTATATCTTGCTGTCGCCTCACCCTTTCCACTCTCTCTGCTTTCTGTGTGCCTTGAGGTCAAAGCCACCCCAGTCAGGGAATCCTATGTTATATAGCTGTCTCACTCAGCCTGAAAAGTTTCCCCCCTGGAGGAAGGCATGAGATTCTGAATACTCACAGGGAAGTGACAGAGTCTCCTGACTCCTCCTAGGGCTTGCAGAAGTAGTAATTCATTCTTGAGGAGAAGAGACTCCCTGCAAGTTTTCTCTCAGGGAGCTCCCATGATGCAGCTGTCATGCAACATCACCCACACTGAGGTAGGCTTTTGCATAGTGCAGCTGTCTTTGAGTCACCCCTGCTCCTGTAAGTAAACTCCAGTAAACGCATTGGTTCATCAAGCATAGAATTTCTATGATCTGTAATTACTGTTCTACCTGGAGAGAATAGAAGTTTCTCATTTCTCTCCAGGGGAGAGCACACAACACCCTGTTACACCTAAAGATACCCTATTTGTTGGTGGTGACATTGCTCATATCTCCACATAACAGAAACAACCGAACTCTTTTATTTACCTCACATAAGCCCAGAGGTGGGGCGATTGTTCAATGGGCAGCCATTGAACAATAGACTGCTTGCCCAATCTCCTTCCTGCCCTTATCTGTTTGAGGGAGCCTAAGTGCCCACCAAAGTCCCCAATGTCACATGCAGAGCAGCAAACATGCAGCAGTAAGTAAGAAGTTCTCACCTCTCCCCTCTTCAGAGCAAGAAACTCTTACCCAGAACCCCATTGACTTCCTCTTCCATCTCATTGGCTGAAATTGTGTTCCATGCCCATCCCTAAACTGGTCACCGGCAAAGAACACAGAATTCCATGACTGGCTTAAACTGTAAAGAGTCACATCTGCTTGGTCAAAACTAGGATCTATAAACTCGTGTTCTGTACCCTAGGACAGATGGTGGTAGTTCCAACTAGGTGTGGTCAGATCATCTCCAAAGCCAGGCCATGGTGTCGGAGCATCAGAGTGGGGAGGAAAAGGGGCCAGTAGCAGTTCATCCCCAAGCACATGATGCAAACAGCCTGAACAGAAGGAGAGAATGGCAGGATGGTCAGAGGAGAAGAAAGAGAACAGATACAAGTGGCATCCCAGCATGCTGGCAGTCATTCTTGGAGCTCTTTAATTGTGGAGGTCATGAGGACAGATGTGAAGGATGACTTATGGCTTTCCAGCAAGGTGGTTCCATTGGTGTTAACTGGGTTATGCTAGGAAACCCAGAGGGGCAATAGGCTGGCACACAGAACATGGGGGTGGGGTCTCCAGCCAGTCCATGTTTGGGTGTGTCATTTGATCCTCAAAGCAAACTCCACATGGCATGCAAGGTGAGGCGAATAGCAGCACTCCCTTTTACAGGTGAGGACGCTGTTCCTGGGACCATGGGCTTGTTGTCTCTGGGTGACTGGACCAGGAACTGGGACACAATAGGCAGCAGATCTGGGGTCAGACTGATCTGAGCTGGAATCTGCTTGACCTGTTCTTAGTATCTGCCCAGAAGAGAGGCAGCTCTGAATCCTAACTTCAAAGTTGAAATTTCTCCATTCTCCGTGCCTCATAGCAAAATCTCTTTTGTTGGTCGGTCTCAAAGGGACCAATTTCCCTGCACTATATTTAACTGATGTTTTTGAAGTGTAATAATTGGACATTTTTTATTATTTTCTCAAAGTGGGGAAGGACTTTCTAAGTATGACTCAAATCTGGCAGAAACAGCAGCAGAGAAAGGAAAGAGAGGGAAGGAGGGGGAAGGGAAGGGGAAGGGAAAAGAGAAGGAGAAAAAAGTGATAAATTTTACTCTGAAAGAATAAACATTGCAAAGATTCTCATAAACAAAATCAAAATGCAAAGGGGAAAGATACAGAATTTGCAATTCAAATCCCAAACAAAAAGCAAATTATCCTAATAGATAAAGCGCTCTACACATCAATCTAGCAAAAGAAAATAAAAGACCCACAAGCAATTAAGAAAATGGGTAAAGAAGATGAGCCAAATTTAGTGAAAGAAAATGTACATGTTTCTTAATCTGTAGAAGTATTCTCAGCATCCAATTAAAGGCACCAACAAAACATTTTCCAGTATATAGTGTGTTAAGGGCAAAAACATGGCTATTGCTTGGCAAAAGGAAGAGACACAGACTCTCATACTTAGCTGGCATAGGAATGCTGCTGTAAGTTTTGTAGAAGAAAAGCAATGCAATATTACGAAGATATCTGCCTTAGCACTCTAAAATCCCACTTCTCCTGCAAAACAATCTTGTATCCTAGCACAAAGACAACAACTCACGTTTCTACAGTGTTTGTAAAAAAAAAAAAAAAAAAAAAACAAAACAAAACAAAAAAACCATCGCTTGAAAATACACTGGTTGATGGCCATCTATTAAATTATGATCTATCCATCTTAAACAAACAAGCAAACAAAAAAGACAGGAATGGTAAAGAATGATTTCCAAGCCCGAATAGCAAGGACAGAGCAGTCTACAGAAGAAGGTGCTGGCAATGCCAGGGAGAACTACATATGGAGTGGAATTTGCACACAGATGGGAGAACTTTCTGGAAAGATAAATAAGAAACTGATGGCATGTCTTGCCCTGAGGAGAGAAACTGAGTAACTGAGAACAAGGAGAAAGAGAAGACATTTCCCTATGAATCCTTCACAAATTCTAAAATGTTGACACTATACAATTTATTATATGTTAATAGATAGAATACAAAATGGAAATGAAGTAGTGAAATGAAATGAAAGGATAAAAGCTCTACTTAACGTTGGAAATGGATATTATTAGTTTTCTGTGCTACATAGTAAATTATCACAATTTAGCAGTTTGAAAAGCAAACATTTACCATCTCGCCCTTTCTGTGGGGCAGGAGTCCAGGCACAGCTGAGCTGGGTTCTGTGTTCTGGGTCTTGCCAGACTGTAATGGAGGTGCCAGCAGGGCTGCATTCTTATCTGGAGCTTGAGTGGGGAAGAGTCCAACTCCAAGTTCACTCAGGTTATCAGCACAATTCGTTTCCATGTGGCTATATGGCAGAGGACCCTAGGATTTGTTTTTGCTGGGTATTGGCTGGAGGCCACTCAAATTCTGGAAGCTTTCCGTACTTCCCTGCCATGTGGGAGTCTCCAACAATCTGGTACCTTCAGAAAGCCCAAAGGAGAGAATTTGCTCCGGTCTGCTAAGATGCAGTCTTATGTAACACTCACTTACCAGAGTGCTGTCAGGTCTCCTCAGCCACATCTGAGGATGAGAAGCAGAACCCAGGCTTTTCACTCAAAGGCCTAAAATGACGAAGCCGTGGACACCAGGGGGTGGGGATGGCTGTGGTCTGCCCTCTAGCCCTCAGTTATTTTTCAGAGTTGCAGGAGCTGCTCACAATGGAAATGAGAAGCATCCAAAACCTACCGGGAGGAGGGAGGAATTGGAATCAACTGGCACCCTATGTGCTTTTTACAAAATTTTTATTACATTATTTGTATGTGTGTGAGAGAAAGAACAAGAGAGGGGGAGAGAGAGAGGGAGCGAAGGAGGGAGAAAGAGAGAGAGAGAGAGAGACAGACAGAGGACACAGGCAGGAGTCTGTTTCAGGGATAAAACTCAGGTACTGGACCATGGCACCACCCTCCTACCAAAGCCTTTTCGTCCACTCCCCCCCAAAAGCTTCCCTTTTGTCCTGAGTATCTCTTCATGTATGACGCTAACCCCTCTCCCCAGGAAATCAAAGCTGCTTCCACAGATGTCCTAAGGATCCTTCCAGACTGGCCAACATAGTTGACTCTGTCTCTTCATGCTTTTCTGTCTTCTTTTGGCCACACCCCTGACATAGAAGCTCACAATGGGCCTTCTAGACACCTTTGCAGTTCAAGCCCTGATGGAAGCTCCTCCAGTGGGTCAAGGGTCATGACCTTTGTGCTAACTAATAAGAACACTGTGTACTTTCAAGTGTCCCCATCATAACAACTACTAGTGTTGATGTCTTCACATGCCTGCCTTTCCTACAACTCACAACACTAGACCCCTCTCCATTTAGAACCCAGGTATTTCCGACCCACAGGTTTGATAACTGTCTGAAGAGGACTAAGAGCCCAGCCTTTACTCCATGTGGCCAGCCACCTGTTCCGCAGGCATGCCAGGTCACATGTCAGCTTTGCAGAGACTTATGAGGCCTCTGCCTCATTACACAGGATCACTTGCCTCTATAGGAAGACAACATTATATAGTCTTCCTTACAGGGCTCTGGGGAGATGCCTGGACTCAACCATATAACCCTCTCTCTGACCCAGACTCTCTCCTCAAACTTCAGTGTGGAAAGAAAAGAGATATTTCAAAAGCAACTCTCAGGATGCCCCGTCCCACCATATATCTGTAACAAATGAGCCCTCCAAAGTCATTTGATCCAACTGTATCCCTCAGAGCTTAAACTCTCCTCCTCCCTCTCTTTGTAACCTGGAGCTATATAAGCTTCTACTTGCTTACTCCCAGGGATGGTGAGCTCACTACTAGACAATCAAGTGCCAGCTTCCCCTTCTTGAGCTAAATTTAATGACCCTGCCAATAGAGGACTTCTCATTAGGTCAAGATAATGAGAAGAACCTCCAAATAAAGAGACTTTTATAAATTGACCTTGAAAAAAGGGATCACAGAAGCTAAGCCCAAAGATAATCTGATCATATCCTTCCCTACTTGGTCCTAGGCTTAGTTCATATGTCCTGCTATATAGCACAATGGTATGTGGTTTATAAACAACAGGAAAACATTAAACATAGTTCTAGAAACAGAAAAATTAGAAGTCAAGGTATTGGCCTGTTGTCTGACAAGGGCCCTCTTGTTCTGTGTTCATCTGGTAGAAGACAGAGTGTAAATGCTCTTTATAAGAGCCTTGGCTGCATTCATGAAGGACAGGACCTTGTGACCTAATCTCCTCTTAAAGGGCCTGCCTCTCAATACAGTCCTATTGACCAGTAATTTCAATAGTTGAATTTTGGAAGGGACATCAATGGGCGATTATTTCCTCCCGTAAGGTACTTTGAATGAGAAATGCCCCCATAGTCTCAGCTGTTTGAACACTTAGTACCCAGTTGGTGGCGCTGTTCAGGGAGGTTTTACAGCCTTGCTGGAGGAAGTGAGTTATTGGGGACAGACTTTGAGGATTCATAGCCTCACCCCACTTCCAGTTCCCTCTCTATGATCCTGTGGATGGAGATGTGATCTCTTAGATTCCTGTTCCTGCCTCCATCTCTCCCACTTAATGCCATACATCTTATCTCTCTGGAACTGTTAACTAAAACAAACTCTTGCTTCTATAAATTGCTTTTTGTCATAATATTTTATCACACCAACAAAAAGGTAACTAATATTTCCTGGTTGGGTCATTGCCATCTTGAATTTAATCACACACACACATACACACACACACACACACACACACACACACACACACACACACACACAAACAAAACCCTCATAAGATTGGGATGGTCAATATTTTCTGGAAGGAGGGAAAGGCTCACAAGATACCTCCTTCCATCCAAGATTTAACAGCAATAAATAATTGTTGGGGAACCAGAGACTCTCCAGTGGTGCTGCTGCCCATAAGTTACACAGGGGACTCAAATGACAAAATTTTTATGAGTTGTCATAGATGCTGGGGTTGAACTGCATTTCAGGATTCAAGCTCCTATAAATAACCCCAATAAACTCATTGATTCTCCAAGCTGGACTTACATGGAATCATTTCTTTGGTTGGTATCCTGTCTGGAGTGAATGGACCTTCCTTGTGTCTCCTCAGGAAAATCAAAGCAACAGGCATATTCAATCACAGCTCCCAGGATGACATTAGATCCCAAAGCATCATCTTTCACCCTTCACCATCAAGGGCCCCAGCCTCAGAAGTCACACCCATCTCCTGTGATATCCCAGCTGCTACTCATACTCTGTGTACCAGTCCAATGCCACGTCTATTCCTTAAAAAGACTCCCTTTGTACTGCCCACCTTTCCTCTACCTAGCTGTCTACATCCTGTGGGGTGGTTAAGCTGCCGACTCTTCCAAAATTTTACTTCTGGGTCCCCAGCAAGCCTCATTCTCCTCCCCAGCTCTCTTGGTACTCTTTGTAAGGTAGCTTCCAGATTCTGAGCACCTACTACTCATGCTTATCCCTGGGCAAATACCAACTGTACCTTCTATTAACAGCCTTTAGAGAAAAATATTGTTCATTTTAAAGAGGAGTGGGATAGGTTTAGAGACTTAGAAATGCCACATGGGCCAGAGCCACCCATCAACTAAGGGATCCAGGGTTCAAATCCAGACCTTTCTGTGTGGGGGAGAGGTAGAGAGTAAGGATGTGTATAAACTCATGCACTAGTTGGCAACTAGCTACAGTGATCCTAACAGTCTCCACCTCCCCAACATTAGGATTACAGGTATGCATCACCATGCCCATCTTTTTATACAGGTCTTGGGGATCTGAACTCAGGTCCTCATGCTTGAAAACTAAGCACATAATCCAAGGGATTCTGTTGCATTGAAGCCTCTCTGGGCCAGTGTTTCTGAAACACTTCTAGACTTTGGCTTATTACTAAATACATTTTATATTACCACCTACTGCTCACCCCCACAAACTAGACTTTGTTTTTCTAGTAGCCTTTGATTTTTTGTTTTATTTCATCCCCTTTAACACTGGTTGTGAACCACTAAATTGATTTCGTGACCTGATGGATAGGGACTTCCATCCAAACTTGCTTGGTTTGTAGCTCTTACACTCACACACAGAAAAGCCCTGTGGGTCCCCACTCCTGACTTCCACTGAGCCCTTGCTCTGCCCTGACCCTGATTCTGTGGAACCAGCATATAAACACTCTAGGGCTCACAAGACCCCATGGTCAATCCATTCCTTTTGGTACTAAATTCAAGACAGCAGAAGCTTGCAGATGACATGCTCTGAACCACCCTGACTTGAGAGTGTCGTTGGTCAGTAAGTCTGAGGCAGCTGTTGCCATGGCAGGGTCAGAGAATTGACATGGTCATCCATCATGCAGCCCAAACCTAGGCACAGACTGTGACACTGTCAACTTCCTAGATGCTTGCCCCTCCATCACCATGAGTGGTAGGACAGGACAGCCAGACAGTGATAGGCCGGTGAATTTCATCAGCCCTAGATTTCACCTTTGACTAACAAAGGCTGAGCTCACTAAGAAGCTAGATTCTAAATTTAGCACCAAACCCTGGGAAACTGGTGCATTTGCCCCCAGCGCCTGCGGCAAAGCCAGCTGGGAGGAGGTTGCTCCGCTCCTGCTCATGGTCTATCCTGATGCACAGGAGCCCTGCTGACTCACCCAGGGCTATGGACTGGCAAGGAGGTGTAGGAATGACCCTCCTCTGCTGTGCTGCTGAGAAAGGGCATTGGAAACCCCTCGGGGAGCTCATTTCTCGGGGTCTGATAATACCCCCAAACTCAGCTCCGGAAACTCCGTGCAGCAGTGGGTTCCAGCCCTCTTCATCTGGTCCTCTCGGCCTGAGGGGGAACTGCCAGAGTTGCAGGAAAAGTAACTTTCCCTCATCCACCCAAGAAAATGTTTCTTGTGTGCGTGAATCCTGAACATCTACATGTTATTGAGTCACTCACTGGATCTCTGAGTCCTTGGAAAAACTCCCTTAGCCTTCACAAGTGCCCTGTGAAACCTGCACTGCGGTGAGTCATACCACATCATGGCAAAACGATTTGCTGGGCGGACACAATACTAGCCCCCTCCACATACCAATGTGTCCAGGGACTCTCGCCTGAGCCCTGGCTACTATATCTGGAATTTGGAAGCCCCTGTCCCACCCCCATACCTCCTAACAGAACTGGCCTCTCACAGCCGGTGAGGCATAGCCTGGTGGGAACAGAGCCCCAGATCCAGAATTTCTAGCTAGCTCTGTGGACCTGGGCGATGGCCTTTGCCTCTCTGAGGCTCCGTTTCTCACAAAAAGAAAAGAAAAATGTGCAAACTCGGCTGAGGCACCCTCCCTTTCCCAGAATCCACTCCCCTGTCCATGCACAAGTGAGTCTGACAGCCATTTTGTGGCTCACACAAACTGTCATTCAGCTCTTTGGGGTGGGACCTACAGCTATTCTCCCTCCGCAAGGGCCCTCTTTAGCTTCCTCATTTCTGGGCCATGTCCATTCTTCAGCCCCACTTCCGAGCCAGACCTCTTATTTAGCTCCACGACAGGACATCAGCTTCTTCTGTGGGTCATCGCACTGTCAAGGCAGAAAAGCAAAGCAGACAGTGTTCAGACATCTCTCTGACTTCCAACTAGAGTAACCATAGCATCCTGGAATTTCCCCAGATTTACCTGGAATTTCCCCAATTTTAAAACCATACCTCTTGAACCTCGGATGCACGCTCAGCTCTGAGAAAACGGGATGTGAAGTTAGTATATCACTCTCTCTAGTTTGTGTTTAGTGATTATGGGTGATTGATTCCTCCTCTGTTTTTCGTGCAGCTCTCTTCTCAGTGGAATTCAGCATCCAGCACCAAATACAAAGAAGTAGCGGGGACTTCTCAGTCAGCCCCACATTGTGAAGTCAATTCTCTGCAAGGGATTTCAGATGGGTAGGGAGGTAAATGCTAGGTAGATGGATGGCTAGATAGGTGGGTAGACAAATAGATGATAGGTAGGTGATGAGAGAGAGAGAGAGAGAGAGAGAGAGAGAGAGAGAGAGAGAGAGAGAGAGAGAGAGAGATGATAAATATAATAGATGTATGGATGTTTTGTAGAGCTGTGGGCATCCATTGAGCACCATGCCTGGAACAGTGGAAACAGCCAATACATATTAGATGCTACTGCTATTACTACAAAAGTTCCAAACTACATCTGTGTAAGACAGTGCTGGTGGCAGCGATTCCTCTGAGCCTGAGAACCAAGTGCATAGATAGGGCATTTAATTGGCAACACCTTTGGAAGGGTTTTTTTTTTTGGGGGGGGCTGAGCTGAAGTAGCCTGCTGTGGTGCTGCTGGACACGTTTATGCCTTGATGTGGGTTAGGTTCTAGCTACACTGGCGTACACAATTCCGACACCGCACTGGACTGTGCATGAAAAGTGTGCATACTTTACTGCAGCACAGTTCAACAGGACATGCCATTTCAAAGAATACGATAGTGAAAACCTCAGAGGGAAAAACTTAATATCTAAAACCATGTGATTCTCCTCTGCCAGTGATCTGCCATATGCTATCACATCACTTCTTCAAACCATAATGCCACACCCGTGAAAAGGGCATGCCTTGCTGGAGATCAGAAAATTAATCCTCATGACCCCTTTGTCCCCACATTTTTACAGGGAAGCAATACACAAGACCTCCCCCAGGAAGAAGACAAGAGGCAAATCCCCACAATGGTAGACCCACTAAATGTTGTGCTTTGT